>OX578143.1:129505077-130155077 GCA_951213105.1 Amaurobius ferox | reverse complement strand
TCATTATAGATAAAGTAGCAATAAGATCTTCGATAAATATTAGAGAATTGATTTGTGTGGTACATTCTGTTCTTTTGTTAAAACAAAAAAACATTACTATATTCAGTGAACGGGGATTTTTATCCAAAGACAAATTCCCTATATAGCTAAAAGTTTTCGGGCACCTTCTAACATGTAAATAAGGCACATTTGCATGATCAAATTCACATGCACAATGCGTATTTGATTATATATAAGCGTAATAGTCCAGATTTTAGAGTCCATTAAAAGCTGCTATGATACACACCGCTAAACCTACGGATTTATAGGAGAGCATGGGTGTGGGATCTTGAGTAACCAGCGTTTTCACAGCACCTTCTCATGGAAAACAGCATCATAACAGCTCTTCATCATTATAGCTTTTCTTGTGGAAAACTGTTGCTGTTCAAAATCAACTGTCACTGACACCATTGAAAGATGAAATGTTAATGATGCCACCAGAGCAAAGAATTTGTTTTAAATTAGCAAATTCTTTTTCAAATTCATATATATTGCCTTCAAACTTATATATTGTTGAAACAGAATCAAAATGGTACGGGTATATATTTCAATACATTTTTAGGGTTTATAAATTAGTATACAGGGTGATTAAAAGAAGATGGGTCAAACTTTACGAGTATGTAGTAAACAGCAAACCAAACATTTTTCGTCATAGTTTACCGAGTCGAAAATGAAACGTAAAGGCGCCAGTGGGCGCTTAATGATGGAACCGATGAGGTGAGGCGAAATTACAAGAATGACTTAAGTTATAAAAGAATTATTACAATAATGACTTGAGTTATATAAGAATTACAAGTTATAAAATTATATTTAATAGACAATAATTATAGCAATGTTTTGAAAGAGTGACCGTCAACCTGAATGCGCGTCTCACAGCGCCGTCGGAGGGATTGGCGAACTCTCTGGAATACACCAGACATGTTGCGCACTTCGGTAGCAGTGGCTAAAATTCTAGAGACGATTTCCTCTTCAGAGTGTCATAGACGGGAATCTTGAGATATCCCCACAAAAAGAAGTCAAGCCACGACAGATCGGGCGATCGGGGGGGGGGGGATCAAGTTATGGGAGCACCTCGGCCAATCCATCCATCACCATGTAACTTCTTCATGTCTCATTTCCGATCTGGTAAACTATGGCGAAAGATGCTTGGTTTAGTGTGTACTACCACCTCGTAAAGTTTGGGCCTATCTTTTTTTAATCACCCTGTATAAAGAAACATTTATTATAACGAGAATACACTTTTTTAGGTGAAAATTAATTAAATATTTTGATAGAATATTTCGAAAAGAAATATCATTAAGAATAAATACTACAGGAATTAATTGAGCACTAGACGAATGCCCGTTGAAAATCAACGGTTTCGTAATAAGCAACCCCCGAATAATGTAAATTTTTTAATAATTTACGTTTCACATTTATTCGGCAAATCGAATATTTTGGTGTACAGAACCCCCTAAAGAAGAAAATATTGGAACATTTAAATTCAATATTTATTCCTTTCGAAATATCCGCCCGTACACTAAATTAAAGTTTCTATCTCAACCCGAAGCATGCTATTTTATCATTTCCCTTTTCGAACGTTTTCTATGGAGCACACCTATAAATGAACATTTTTGAAAGACTCTATTCATCTTGGCTTTTTTATCAAATTCTTAATCCGTATATCAAATTTCAAGCCTCTATCACATTGTAAAGAGACGTTTTTCATTTATTCGTCAAATCGAATATTTTATTGGGCGGCACAGACTACAATGGCAAATGCTGGAAAACTGAGATTGGACACCTTCTTCTTTTCCAACTATTTAACCGTACCCCAAATTTGAAGTCTTTATCTCATTGCGAAGCATGCTTTTTCTATTATTTCACCTTTCGAATGTTTTTTTGTGGAGTACCCACCCCCTTAATTGAACATTTTTCAAAACTTCCATTCTTCTTGGGTCTTCTATCAGATGATTCACCCATATACCAAATATCAAGCCTCTATCACGTTTCAATAAGAGCGTTTCTCCTTTATTCCCAAAATTGAACATTTTGGAGTGCGGAACCTCCTAAAGTGGAAAATATTGGAAAACTGAAATTGTACACTGTCTTTCTTTCAAACTATCTATCCGTACATCAAATTTGAAATTTCTATCTCATCCCGAAGCATGTTATTTTTATCAATTCACCTTTCGAACGTTTTTCTCTGGAGCACCGCCTTAAACGAACATTTTTGAAGAAATATATTCGTCTTAGGTGTTTCATTAAATGATTAGCCCTTATTCCAAATTTCGAGCTTCTATCGAATTTTAATGCAGGGTTTTCTCATTTGCTCGGCAAATCGAACATTTTGGTGACTTGATAATATCATTCTGTATTGACTTGATTGTATCATTCTGTTGGTTCTATTCTTAAAACTGTTGAACGTTGGTGAAACATAACTTCTCGTTCAGTGACCAAGAATCATTTCTACTTAATCACACACATTTCCTTTGAATCTGCAGAAAAACAAACATTCCCTAATAACTTTTATCGATTGTCCATTAAGTGACGGACATAGTTCGACAGCAATAGTTTATCGTGTGTTGGATATATTTAGATCTGCAGCTGTAAGTGTCCAAACTTGCATAAGCAACAACGCTGTCCCCAAGAAAAGTTAAGCAGCAAACCATTAATTATTCATTCATGGGAAAAGAAAAAGAAGAATGAGATTACCATGAAATTCAAAATAGTCAAGCACAATAAGAAATTCCTTGAAATTTATATTTTACAGAAAGGAATTTGATTGTTTAATGTAAGGAATTTGATTGTTTAATGTAAGGAATTTGATTGTTTAATGTTTATTTGATTTCGTTGACTGATATATATACGAGTAGAAACTTGTTAAACTACATGATGTAAGTTTTGAAGTGGAGATATATCTTACATAATAAGTGAAGATGACTGTGGGTCTGTGGATGAGTTGTCTGTAGCGAAAATGTGAGGTTAGGCAACTAATTTAATACAGAAGTAGCTAAACTCTCGGTCCAATACGTTTCGTCGAGATCATTTTTAATGTAAATTAGATGTTTAGTAATTTTATGTTGAAGCGCAATTTTGAAAGACATCTTGCATCTTTCCAAACTGTCCGTGTGTTCACGCGGAGTATGGGCACTTTAAATATGTGGGTCCGTAAGTCCTTCCATGGGGTTGATGGTAAGGGAAGGTGGGTACGGTCCCTGCGAATGCCACACCTACTGCTTTCCGATCTAACTTGGGTGGCACTTCTCGACGGTCCAAACATATACCTTACATCATAATATAGGTCGGACGGTAAGGCAGACGTAAATCATTTCTGTAGAAGTCGAAAATATTATTACAGAGTTTCCACCTTATCACCATCGGGAATTTTAAAGAACATTTGAACCGAAGCAGGACAATTCTTTCACATTTATTTATTACTTTCCTTATATACATAATGTATAAGGAAAGTATTGTGACGGGGTCGAAAATTCGAATTCGAGTTTTCGACGGGAGAGCACGTTTCAAGCATCCTTGATCAAGAATCAAACATTTTTGAAGTGATGTCTGTGTGTGTGTGTGTGTGTCAGTGAGTCTGTGGAGACGATAACTGACGAACGAATGGACCGATTCGAACTAAATTTGGTGCAAAAATCACAATCCGTAAACATTGGAAGCCTATTGTTTTTATACGCAATCGAATGTTCAGAACCTCCCTAAATTTTCGAATAAAATTTTTAAAAAATCGTCAAAAAATCAAAACCACTAATAAAGTTATTGGCATTTCTTATGTAATTTTTCATTAGAAAACGATTGGCATAAATTTTAGAACGCTAACACAAACCGTTTTCGAGATATTGCACATTTTTCAAAAAAATTATAAAAAAGTCATATAAAATAAAAAAAATATTTCCTATTGACAAACATGTTCACTTTTCATATGTAATACCATGCGATAAATTGGGTGACATCATTCTCGTGGATCTAGCTCGTTCCACTCATGAAAAAAGATACTTTGAGTAATATTTTTGTATTTGAACGCCAATTGTCATGTATCTGCTATAAGAATAACTTATTGCTCCGTCCATAACGTTTGGCGAGATTTTGGCGACGAATTTGGCGGAATGTCGCCAACTTGGCGACTTTTTGAAATGTTGCCAAATTAACGAAAATCTCGCCAAATGGATAAAAATGACGCTAAATCAATGAAAATGACGACTAATTGGCGAAAATTCAATATCTTGGAAAGAATATTAGTATCTACTATAAGAAAAACCTATTTTTTTACAGTAAAAGTAGTAAATTCATTACATTATATAAGGAAATTCATGTGCTGCCCACATCAGATTTTTTTAAATGCACCTAAATATGCGTATTTTATGCTATTTCATTTCTATTTTATTGCATCAGAGAATGAAAGATTCTCATGATTTTAACTGACATAAATACGTAGTGATATCTTCGCATTCTAATAAAATATAATTGATTACTTTATTTCTGAATTTTCAATGAATTTTTAATTGCGCCTATAAAAATTGACGTCTCTAATTTCTATGGCAAATAGCATTTTCCCCCGCAGACAGCGTATGTGTTGGCGGTTGCTATGCAACACTATAAAGATTTAGGAAGTTTAGCGGTCTTCGTCACAATTGGATATGTGTCCGTCTCTATGGGAAATAGTTCGTTTCTGTGGGAAATATGTATGTATAAAGTCGTGGTTGAAACATATTGTACAACTGACATACTTACTCATGGAAAAAACGGAACTGGTAATTATATATTAGAAATTGTAATGACCATGTTTAAGCTAACGAAGGCTGTGTATCCGGATTGCATAAGCTCCTCAACTTTTTAGGGCGTATTAGGCCGCATGCTTAGGCACTTATTTAAAGCATATTAGACCCGCACAGCACGTTATGTTTTGTATGTTTTAAGAGAGCATATTATTAAATTTTTTTTTTGTTTTACGGGACTTCGTGATATGTTTCTGTGTAATTTTAATGAGAGTTTTTGCTACTTAGATCCCGGGGCAATAATTATATAGGAAGATCCGTAAAATGGAATATAGGATTTAGTACATTGAATTGTAAATAAATGATTGACATAATTAAATGATTATGTTATTTAAGTATGTAATTATTTAAAATTTAGTTATGCATATTAATGGAATTTATGCACACACATATATATATATATATATATATATATATATATATATATATATATATATATATATATATATATATATATATATATATGTTGACAAGTGGGGTGTAAGGTCACAACTCTTACCGCCATTAAGTAAGCTTCTCACTAAGCCTTCCTTCTTTTTTCCAATTTTTTACATGCTATTTATACTTTTTATATTTATACCAGTGTCGTTTTAAAGTTGAGTATTTAGATGGAGTCATTTTAGTACGTGCCTTTCTCTAAATCAGTGCTAGCCAACTTTTTATGGCACGTGCCACATTTATATTATTGTATCTTGGACGTGCCATTTAAGCCATCCTTTCACCCAACTAATCAGGCATTTAGTAGATTTAAATAAAATAACAATTACTTTGAGTTACATAAGGTTTATTATCGTTGTACCGTTCTTATAGCACATCGCACCAATGAACAAAGTGAACAACACGTGTTTGTAACTCACATAAAAGTATAATTTATAAAATTTTAGTGCGACTTTTGAATTAACGTGTTTCTTTTTAGAGTTTCCTGAATGTTTGGATTTACTCTCAAACGCGCCATCAAGATTAAATTATTTTTGTAAGCATTGACTAATTTTGAACGATATTTAGTATTAATTGTATTCATTACTGCGCCGAGTTCATTTTGACAATGCAGATTGCAATGCATTCCAGTAAACTCAACGATAGGGCATCGGCTAGCCAATATGGAGATTCAAGATTCGACTCCCTGCTGGGGCAACAAGGCGATACAATGACGCCCGAACAAGTTATCCTATTGGTTAGTTCAAAGGTATCGGAAGTCTGAAAGTAACCTTAGTACGGCTAGCACGGATTCAGTGGATTCTGGTATATTGAGTATCGCTTTCATATCAGAAGGTCAAATACTACGTAGAAAACTCACCTGGAGGATAAAAATAGCAGCATGACACTAACTTGAGGTAAAACTAGTAGGATGTGATCCGTCAGATTGTCAGTAGTACGTCATTTTGACATTAAAGTGTGGTGAATCCGAGTTCACTTCGAAAATAAGACCCTGCAATTCCGTCCCAGTAGCTGAACGGTAGCGCGTCGGCTAACCAGTCCAAAAATCCGAGATTCGATTCTCGTTGGGGTAGTAGGGGTCTTTACAACTGAAATGGTTGTTCACAAACTTAGTATGAACCAAATCTACAACAGCAACTTAGTGCCGATTACTTCAAATTTTAAAAATCAGACACGGAAGAAATGTCTAAAATTCAACAGAATTTGGAAATGAAAGTAATTTCATATTGTTTGAATTTAAGTGTTATATTGTACTGAATATCTATAATTTCTATTTGCATGCCTAAAGGATTGTAATTTAGGTCTTCAACACCACTCGAAAAGGAATTTGTAAAAAGTTCAAAATTTTCCTTACCTTCCTCAAAGTGATAAAATTTTTCAGTAAAGGAATCATGTAAACCTGATGATAAGATGTGCCTCTCCTTATATGGAACATTTTTGGATACTTCTGATTGTTCTCGTATTCGAGCAAATTGAGATAATTTGTTTTGTGAACAATAAATAGAAATAAAAGCACATTTCGGCATGAAAAAATATATAAAGACCCCAATAAAAAAGGGCAGTTTATGTATTTTGTTATGTTGCAAAAATTATATTTGAACAAATGTACACTACACAGCACTCACTGCCTTTGGGCCATAACTCTGTTGTTCAAGCTAGGTCTATATAATTACATCTGTTGTCTATGTAATTATTTAAAAATTAAACTAATGTCACGTATCGACATTTCTTAAGTATTAGGTTATAAAAATAATTATATACTAAAATATATATATTATATATATAAAAAATTATATATAATAATATATATTATATATAAAAATATTAGGCTTCCACATGCTACACAATACATCTTCGCTTGCCATTTAGTGGTACGCCTGACGATGGCTGGCCACAGCTGCGCTAATCAACTTTAATTTTGTTCTGACCTTATTCAAAATTTTTCTGCCCTAATTTCATTTTTTTTTTCATTTAATGAATTTTTTTGACAGAAAACAGAGTAGAAATTCTGTGGAAATATTTTAAGGGAGCAGGGGTATCATATTCGCATATGAGATTTGAATTTATAAATTGAAATATTTTGCACTAATTTTAATATGTCTAATTTAAGAGCGTTTTTCGAAACTCGAAAAATCAGTTTCCTATTCGTAACTAAAAAATCTGATGTGGGCAGCACATGACTTTCCTTATATAATGCTATTAATTTACTACTTTTATAGTTCAAAAATGTCATTCTTATAGTAGATACTAATATGCTTTCCAATATATTGAATTTTCTTCAATTAGTCGTCATTTTCATTGATTTAGTGTCATTTTTATCCATTCGGCTAGATTTTCGTTAATTTGGCAACATTTAAAAAAGTCGCTAAGTTGGTGACATTCCGCCAACTTCATCGCCAAAATCCCGACAAGCGTTATGGACGGAGAAATATGTTATTCTTAAAGCAGATAAATGACTATTGGCGTTCAAATACAAAGGTATTACTCAAAGTATCTTTTCTCGTGAATGGAACGAGTTAGATCTACGAGAATGATGTCACCACATTTATCGCATGATATTACATATGAAAAGTGAACATGTTTCATAACAGTCAGTTAATATATTTTTTTAATTTATGAGAATTTTTGATAAATTTACTTCAAAAATGTGCAATATCTGGAGAACGGTTCATGCTGGCGTTCTAAAATTTATGTCAATCGTTTTCTAAGGAAGAATTACATAAGAAATGTCTATTTGTGTAACTTCATTAAAGATTTTGATTTTTTGATGATTTTTTCAAAATTTCACTCGAAAATTTAGGGGGGGGGGTCAGAACATTCGATTGTGTATTAAAACAATAGGTTTCCAGTATTCACGAATTTTGATTTTTGTATCAAATATCATTCGAATCGCTTCATTCGTTCGTAAGATATCGTCTCCACAGGCTCACTGACACACACACACACATAGACATCACCTCAAAAATGTTTGATTCGTCTTCAGGGATGCTTGAAACCTGCTCTCCCGTCGAAAACTCGAATTCGAATTTTCGACCCCGTCACAATACTTTCCGCATACATTATGTATATAAGGAAAGTAAAAATATTTTGTTAATGCAATTTCTAAAGACAAAATTTTGAATATATCTATATTTTTTCCTTTATAAATACATTTTGTTACACTGATATTATGTCATCAGTTCTGTATAAAATATTCCGCATCTCTGCCAGAAATCACAAGAAAGTAATAATCCATTCTTAATATACTTCAAAAAATCGTGAAAGACTGCCGGAAAGGCACAAGAAGAAAGAGCAACAAAAGATTGAAGAAAATGATGAAAGGTGCCAAAAATATGATATCGTAAATTTGATAATAAAGTTTTTTTTCAGCATATCATATACAGCGTGGAGAAAAATTCGAGAGCCTCAAAAAAATTTAATAGAAAGATAGCAATTTGAAATATTATAGAAAAACATTTTTGCATTTGCATAATTTAAAAAGTTTTTTATATATGTTTTTTAAATTCTAAAAGTATTTATCTGGATTGATTGTTAATCGATATATATAGTCTAACGCGTTTAATTATTATTGTAATTTTATACCCTCCAGATCCCCCCCCCCGGTGACCTAGAAGGCTGAATCTTTGCACACTTCCAGTACAGTGGCTAGAATAGTAGTTCTAGACACTGTACTCATAGTATCGACTTCGGTACCGATGACTGAATTTTGAGTTAACCCGCGGGGACGAAGAAAATGGGAAGTCGATCTGTCTTTTCAGATCTTGTAGAAGTACCCTGATAAAGGCTGAATGAATCTTTGCACACGCCGACTATTGAACAAAACAAACCGCAGCCGTTACCCTGGGTACGAAGAAAGGGATTTTTTTAAGGCATTTTTTAGACTCCCTCCCCCAGAAGCCCCTCTAGTGACATAAAAGGCGGAATTTTTTAACACTCATAGTATCGTATGGAACGTCGGACAGAAATAGTCGAGTTTTCAATTACCCCACCCCGGGGGGGGTGGCGAAGATTATAGGGTTATTAAAAATCTTTACACACTCTCAAGCAGTCCTAAGGTGGCATTGAAGGCTTTACACAGTTATAGTAGCAAACACTAGCTGAATTTAGAGATATATTGGGGGGGAATGAACGAAATGAGGGGGGGGAGGATGGATAAATTCTCTCAGAACCCACCTGATGCCCCCTCCCCAAGAGACAAAAAAAGTCTGAAACTTGACTACGGGACAGAACCTAACTGGTCCAATTTTCATTTGAGAAAGCTATTTACTATACTGAGAATCATATATTGTTAAACAAAATAAAACTGTACAAAAAATGTTGCAGCTTATTTCTTTTAAGATTGCTAGTTTACCTGTATTTAACAGGCTTAAATACTAATACTAATATATATATATATATATATATATATATATATATATATATAAAGTGTTATGTTTCCCGAAATGTTTTTATATTCAATGTTTTATAAAAAAAAATATTTTGGCATAGAGCAGCTACTAGTACCCGCGTATCATTTATATCTAGGAAATTTAGTTGTGGATTTGGATGTGTGACTTGTTCCTGATAGAGGTTCTGTGATCCTCTTTGAAAGTTCTGTAAACAGAGGGATGGTGTTTCTTCTTCAAATTGAGAACTTAAAACATTATTTCGATAATATGTAGAATTGATTTTAACATTGCTGTATACATCACTTAACTTTATTTTCTCGTTGTATGATAAATCGTACAAAAAGATCCGTGCGATATTCATCATTTTATATCCGTGAATATCGCTAATTTCTCGTTGTACAAGAAATTAGCGATATTCATTGATCCTTTACTGAAACTTTCTTTGGATTCCTGGAATCAAGTCTGTAATCCTTTTTATCTTCTTTGTGACAAAAAGTCGATCTTTTTTGTTGTTATATTCATTTAAGCAGACCCGTACCGTCTGTCTGCAGTTAAATAATTTTTATAAATAATTCTACAGTGTGTTTGTTCTGCTCTCAGCCACCTACATAAAAGACAGTGAACATTTTATTTTTTGTGTTTTTGAGATCTTGATCTTTGTTTATTATCTTGTTTACAGACAGAGGTATTTAAAGACATCTAAATTGTTCGGTGAGTCAGTGGATTTTCTTTTCAATCCAGAATTTTTGATTTAGTCATAGAACTTTATGCCTTGTTTTTTCTTGTGTGTTCTTTTCCAAGTTAAGAGAAATGTTCGAATAATTTTTTCTTTTATTATTAACCATACTGCTTATTTTGCATTTAGGAATGATAATTCCATGATGTTCACAGTGTTTTTATAATTACATACTAGAAATATTAGAAAAACAATAGAAGTATAATCAGAATAAGTAAAAATATAATATGTGATCCAAAATGTGTTTACCTACGCTATTTTTAAAGTAGTCGTTAACTACGGCAGATGATAAGTTAGTTTTCCATTAAAAATGTGTTGCCAAATAAATGCCTTTGAATGTCTTTCCCAAGTGTGTTGCCTTTTTAATTATTTTATTTATTTTTTGTTGTTTATTATCCGAAGAATTTTTCCTTTATGATTAATCATACAGCATCTTTTGCATTTAAGAATTATAATTGAATGATTTTTACAGTGTTTTTTTAATTGAAGAATAGAAATATTACAAAAATAATAGAGGTATAATAAATCGAGGTATAATAAAATCGAAAGAGGTATAATATAATCGAAAGATGTATAATATAATCGAAAAGAGCAGAAAAAGAGGTATAATATAATCGAAAAGAGTAAAAACATAATCTTAATCTAAAACTTGTTTACCTGTGCCATTTTAAAAGTAGTCGTTATTTAACTACAGCAGATGATAATCTAGTTTTCTTTTATAAATCTGTTGTCAAATGATATTCTTTTAAATTGTTTTATTTATTTTTTGTTATTTTTTCTCAAAATCATTTTAAAAATGTGTAAACATCCTCTGTACATTTAATTTTTTGTGATTATTGATGTTTTAGATCCCAAACATGAAATGTTCGCTGGAAGCTAAATCTTAACGTACACACTATATCTTTTTGAAATAAAAAATCCCATATAAAACATCTATTTACGCAATATATTTTACCATAATTATCTTTTTTTGGCGTTTTTTAATATTTCAAAACTTCATGGCCTTTCACTAGATTGTCGATTTTAAATATATCAATAGGACTCTCATTAGGTTGATTGAAATAATGGTACCAAATGATTTTCTATTTTATCGATTGTTATTGTGATGACAGATTTACAAGATTGTGGAATATTTAATATTGGGATTCTGTAGAGTACTGAGAATTATAAACGCAAGGTCGATGCCTAAGCAATAAAAGGAAGGTTAAGGGAGATTTATTTTAAATAATTCTTTTAGCTACATTATTTTTAAATATAAAATAGAAGGGTCAGAGCATTTTCTAAGAATTTCAATGAAATGAATACATTGCAGGAAAACTAAGCTACGTATATAAGCACAAATAAAATGATAATGCAGCATACATCTGTTTCCACAATACGTTAGATCCCCTTCATCATTGTAAGAGAATCAACAAACCCGACGTCCGAAACATGAATAGGGGCTACTGATATACAAAGGGGATTATATACCCAGGACATGAATTAAGAGCGAGCTAGCCAATCATAAAGCAGTATGAAGAGTTCTCCATGCTGCTTAGTTTGTTGGTTCTTTTGCATTGACGAAGGGGATCAAACGTATCCTCGAAACATCTGCATTCTGCAATATCATTTTATTTATGCTTATGTAAGTCGCTGAAGTTTTCCATATTCTTCGCATAAAATGTATTTTACTTATTGAAATACATTGCAGTTTCAATTGCAGATATTTTAAGAATCTTAATGAAATAAATACATTACAATTTCAATTGCAGAAATTTTCTTAAGAATCTTAATGAAATAAATACATTACAGTTTCAATTGTAGAATTTAATTTAATTACAAATAACTGAATATTTATAAAATATTCATAATCAATTCAAGGTCAAATGTAATTGTAGAATGGTTTTCCTCATGAACTATTTTAATATAATTTTCTTTTCAAAGTTAATTATCTCGTCGTCGTAAAAATAATTAAATGTCAATAAATGGAGAATAACGAAGTGAAGTGAATAGATTGTGTCTCCACTAAGTGTTTAAAATCGATTAACATGATTATCCGATTCTAATTACTCTGTGATTTTATAAAATAAAACATTGCTTATTATTTAATACAATTTTGAGTGATATGCAAAATAGAATGCTTT
Source organism: Amaurobius ferox (assembly GCA_951213105.1). NCBI lineage: Eukaryota > Metazoa > Arthropoda > Arachnida > Araneae > Amaurobiidae > Amaurobius > Amaurobius ferox. The sequence goes on along the minus strand of OX578143.1, from coordinate 130,142,581 downwards.
TATATTGTAATTCTAAATTAATTTTATTGTAGAAAATAATAGTAAAGTAATGGCTATTCAAGTATTGCTAATATTCTAAATTATATAAATAGTTCTTTAAAATATTCATATATTTTTGCATTAATTAAAATATTAATTAAATTTTTTCATTATAAATTTCTTGGAAAACTGTTTTTAACACTTTACAACATAGTTTAAAAGTGTTTATGACTTTGTTCATTCTGTCTGTATGTATGTCTGTCTGTCCGTTAGCACTATAACTGTCGTAAAAATGACTTTATCAAAATGAAATTTTAGTATGTTGTTCAGAACGCCTGTGAGACCTATGGGAATATAAATGAATAATATAATGCATTGCATTTTAAAGATGTTTAAACCAGGCAATTTATATGTCAATGCCGACATTTGAATGAAGTTCAATTTTTTCAATGAGATTTTAAGCTTTCAAATATAATAAATTAATGTAGTATTGTGATAATTTTAAAAATATTACCGCGGAATGTATGGCATTTTTGAAATATTTAAATAAAATTGCATTGAAGTTGGAAAGTATTTCATAATCAATGCTTTATGCATGATTGATTTTTCCCGTTTCTTATTATTTAGTAACTTATTTTCCATTTCGCGGTTTATAAATTCTGCAAAACTCTTTTGAAACCAATTATAGTGGGGGCCCATTTATAGCGAGAGGTTTGGATCTGCAATTTATTGTAAAAAATCTGATATGGGCAGAACATGACTTTCCTTATATAATGCAATGAATTTACTACTTTTACAGTAAAAATGTAATCTATAAGATCCACGGTACTGTGATTTGTGATTTTCCGAAACATTTGGAGATTTTCCGAATGACAATATGTAAAACTCTTTCAAAGTACCCAATTAATTTATATTTCGCGCAACTCCAAATAAACAATTATCAATATTGATAGCAAATAGATCCTCAATAAGTGACATAGTTCATATATTAAAATATTTTAATAATTAATTCAAGTAAACCAATTTTGACGATGTTTTCGTCAATCTGGGGTGAAATATCTCCAAATTGGCAATACGTCGCTAGATTATTCGTCATGTAAACCTATTACAAAGTATCAAATTAACTTATATTTTCCGCAATTCTAAATAAAACATTATCAATATTGATAGCATCATCAATAAGCTATATAGTCCATATATTAAAATATTTTAATCATTAATTCATCAATTAGACGTCATTCTCATTAATGTAGCGTCAGTTTTTCAATTTTGACAATATTTTCGTCAACCTGGGGCGGAATATCGCCAAGGTGGCGATACTGTGCTAAATTATTCGTCAAGTTCGCCAAATACAAAACCAAGTATTACGGACAAACGGAGAGAAGATCATTTCTTATATACTAGAAGGTATGCCCGTCACATGACGGAAATCAGAATTTATTTCCCATTTGCCGTCATTTTTATCAATTTTTGTCACTTTGGTAACATTTAGTCGCCAAGTTGGCGACGTCCTGCTAAATTTCTCCTCAATCATTACGGACGGACGGATACATGGGTTATTCTTATAGTCTACTCTGATGTTCTTTACACGACATTGAACTTTCATCAATTAGCCGTCATTTTCATTGATTTAGCGTAATCTTTATTAATTTGGCGACATTTTCGCTAATTTGCCAACATTAAAAGTCGCCAATTTGGCGACATCCGCCAAAATCTCACCAACCGTTGTAGACGGAGAAATCAGTTATCCTTATAACAGATAAATGGCTATTGGCGTCCAAATACAAAAGTATTCACCAAAGTATTTTTCTCATGAATGGAACGAGCTAGATCTATGAGAATGCTGTCACCGAATTTTTCGCATAATATTACTTATGAAAAGTGAACATATTTTACAATAGTTAATATATTTTGTTCTTTTATATCATTTTTTGATAATTTTTTTGAAAAGTGTACAATATCTCAAAAACGGTTCATGCTAGCGTTCTAAAATTTATGTCAATCGTTTTCTAATGAAAAATTACATAGGAAATGATTATTTAAGTAACTTTATTGAAAGTTTTGATTTTTTTGATGATTTTTTCAAAATTCCACTAGAAAATTTAGTGGGTTCTGAACATTCGATTGCATTTAAAAGCAATAGATGTCTAGTATTCACGGATTGTAATTTTTGTACCAAATGTCGTTCGAATTGCTCCATCCGTTCGTGAGCTATCGGCTCCACAAACACACAGACATCAACTCGAAAACGTTTGATTCGTGTTCAAGCATGCTTGAAACGTGCTCTCTCGTCGAAAACTCGAATTCGAATTTTCGACCCCATAACAATACTTTCCTTATACATTATACTGTGTATATAAGGAAAGTTAAAATCGGCAGTGGTTGTAGTCTAATGGAGCCTAAAGTGTTTTGTTTGAATAACATATATTTTTTTTTTCAACATTTTCAAAATTGTTCAAAATATTAACATATCAAAATTAGAACCAATTTTTAAAAACTAAAAACCAGATACAAAATCCAATTATATATCCTTGCAAAACTCTCACGATAGAATGGAGCGTTTTGAACGTAATTTGGCTCCATTATTACGATCTATATGTTGGAATGGATGGATCACTTTTTATTTTAAACGCGATAGAGAATTCAGAAGACTCCCAAATTTTAGAATGATGTTTTGAAAAAATTAAAAAATAATCAAAACATTCAATAATATTCTATAAATAATCATTCTGCACGTATTTATTTCATTCAAAAATGAATGACAGAAACTTTAGAACGCTAACTTGAACCGTTCTTGAGATATTGCACGTTTCTCAAATAAATGCATTAATAAAATACATAAACAAATGAGCAGTAGAAAGTATCATCAAACATGTAACACTTGGCGAAAACTTTGGCGATATTGACAACTAATTTAATGAAATATCGTTAACTGGACGAATTTTTAATGTAGAGCCAAATTGACGACAATGTCGCCAAATCAGTAAAAATAACGTTAAATTCAGGAAAATGAAGCCAAATTGATGAAATTATAATTAACATGTTTAATACAATGGACTATATTGGTTAACAGATGCTAGCAATATTTCCAAATGTAAAATTAGTTTTGCGGAAAATTTAAGTTAAGGTAGATCTTCGAAATAGTTTTACATTTTGTCGTCCAGAAAAGCGCCCAATGTCAATATACTTTTAATGTTGAATATATTATGTATTGGGATCATTATTTCACATTAAAAGGAGTAAAATATTTGTATTATATAGGGAAAGTCGTGACCTGTTTGTTCACATTAGACATTTATAAATGAAATCGACTGGATTTATAAAAATAATATTAATGAAGTATTTTAAATGAGTAAGAATAATTTATCCAAATAGTTAATAACATTGCAAATTTATTTTCATCTATTTACTAGACGAGAATACTCTCTATATTTGGTGATTTAAAATTGGTATAAATTCTAATAGCAATGTAAATCATATTTTTCTTCCAAAATTCATTGAAGTCCTGAATTTAATTTGCTTTATCGGATAAAATGAATACAAATGTGTTTTTATATTAAACGGGTAAATTTAAGTATAAAAACACACTTGTCCCGTTTGTAAAGCAATTAACAAAGCATAAGAAGTTCCTCTCAACATAGGCTAAAATGAAGATACTGATAATTAGCAACATATTTTTCCGTATCATTTTCTATTCCACTGGAGCAATCAGTTAAGTACAATTGGAAAAAAAATAAATTTGTGAAACATTTTCAAAATAAAACATATGCCATATTCTATCAAAGAAAATTAAAATGTAAATAAATTCCATAATATTATTTTATCCCACAATCGCAGCCAATAAAATGCAATTATAAATATAATACTATACCAAACAAAATTAATTTAATTTATTAGATATATTTTTGTAATCAATATAGTTATTTTTACATTGGATAAATTATATTAAAATCAAGTATCTTACCAATATATTTAACTAATAAGCATTTTTACAGAGTTAAAATAATTTATTCCGCTGCGAAGCAATACGACATGATTTTCTTTTAATGCACTTTTAGAAAATATCGTCTGCTACATTTTATGTCTATGGGCAAGTTAATTTTTTGTTCGTTTTCTCAATATTTCGATAACTATTTTGTCCCAGAAGCTTGAAACATCAACACGGTAACCACACTAAAGTGATGATTATAAAAAATAAAAATATATAAAATAAAATAAATAAAAAAAAATTAAAATTTGAAAATAAAAATAAAATTTGAAAAAAAAAATGAAAAAAAAAAAAATGGTCAACAACCGTGCATTTCCTTACAAGCATTTAAATTTATGTATAAGAATATTGACTCAGCACTTAATTATATTTTATTTAAATTTTTAAAACGGAAGTGAAAGATACAAAATAATAAGAGGCCTATTTAATATTTGAACCGAACTTACCTGATACAAAATCGTAATTGTCAGTCATCCATCTACAGTCGCAAAGAATAACCACACTAAAGTGAAGAATAATTACATAAAATTTGAAAAGAAATTGGTCAATAACAGTGAATTTCCTAACAGATATTAAAATTTATGTATATGAATACTGACTCAACAATTAAATATATTTCAATTGAATTTTCAAAAAGGTAGTGAAAGATGCCAAATAATGAGGGACTGGACTTATTTGATCTTTAAACCAAACTTACCTGATATACAATCGGATTTGTCATTCATCCAGAGCCGCAAAAGAAAGTGCGAAAAGGAGGCCAACTATAAAGTTCCGTTCGTCGTCGGCGATTGATTTACGTGGACTGGGAACTGTTGGCTTCAGGTGTCCCATCTTATAAAGCGACTCTTGCGCCTCCCACCAGCCTGTTGCCACGAAACAAGATTGTTCGAATTATTTTCAGGAAAGTTGGAAAAACACGAAAGAATGGGGTACTCTCAGTATTTGATTATAGTGGTTTTATTGAGTAATTGTATTGTATTTGTGTGTTTAATTGTTTTTTACACAATTTTACAGATTATAGATTTTCGATGCTTTAAAGCAATTATTGAAATTATATAGGAAAAATTACATTTTGCAGAAGAAAATCATAATTAAATTCCATATTAATAATATAGAACTTTGACGAAATTATGGCAAAATTTTGGAATGTTGACGACTTCCATTATTATCTAATATGGCGACATTCTACGTATATCATACTGACTGTAATTATCAATCATAATTACGTCAATATGATATACCTGGATTAGAATTATATGTAATTATAATACCGAGTGTAGTTAAACATTTCAGATACTTTTTTCATACGGCTAATAGCATTACTAAGAAACGGAAACATATAATTACTTTTTAAATTTAAAAGTTTAAATACATATTTTTTAAGTTGTTTAAATAAGGAATTATTTATATTTTGTTTATGTACATTTATTTTTTTATATAAAAACTAACAGACCTACCCGACTTTTTTCGTGATTTATTAAAAAGATTAAATTTCCTCGGTATTATAATAGATTTTGTTCTTCGAATAATGCTATTAAAATATTTAATCTAATTCCCCTATAAAGAATAATATATGTTTTTGTTATCACTTTACAGCATTTTCTGTATAGATTGAAAAATAAAACACTCACGTCCCGTCGGTTAATAAATTTACGTAAAATATGAAATTCTGTTCGACGTAAGCTAAATTGATAGAAAACATATCCTCCTTTTTATTCTGTTTCACAATCGGATACACGCAATAGAAAATATGTGAGTTTGCAAAATATTTGCTAAAATAAAACACATGACTTAAAAAGATTAAATTATCAATAATTATCGCCATCTTATTTTCAAGACCGTAATAAAGCCTAGTAACAACTAAAGTACCTTTTATTTAGAAAATTTAATAAAAATAAAATAAAATTATGTTCTTAAAAATTCTTTCGTGTAAATTGAATAAAAATATTCTACCGTTTAAATACATTTGATTAAACGCTGCTGCTAAACATTATGACATATATATAATATTAGTGCAATTCGAATCAATAATATCATTACGTATATCAGTGCAATTCGAAAACTAAACTAGAAATTATTACTTAGAACTTTTATTTAAACTTACCCGGGAAACACTCTGATTACTCTGTCATCCAGAAAAAGTCGCAAATTAAGTTCATAAAATATACTAATTATAAAGGTGCATTCGCGGTGGTCGGTAGCTTTACCGATTACGGGTGTCGCGCGGGAAAGTGGTTCTCTGCCCGGTAGCTTTACCGATAACTGGGAATGACGATGACGGCTTCCAACTGATTTTATAAGGTGATTCTTGCGCCTCCCACCAACTTGTGACGACGCAACAGCTCAGAGAGGATTATTTCTTGAAATCATTTTAAAAAATCTGATGTGGGCTGCACATGACTTTCCTTGAAGATTTATATTCTCGTTATTTCTTTAACAATTCATTAAATTGAGTTTAATTGCACAAAATAACACTGCATTTACACTTTCAATTTCAATTTTTGTTTTTATTTCGTAAATGGGCGTTTTATCAAAGGCTGTGTAACAAAAATGCTAAAAAAATAAAATATCTCGACTACGGTATTTCCTAGAGTAAAGGAGCTGATCTTATTATTTTACTTGTCAAAATTACGTGCATAACAAACATTTGACGGACACATTTGAGCACACGTAGTCTTTCATTTTAGATTTTGTCGATTTTTACAAGTCATTTCCTAAAACAGTTAGGTTCTTCCATTTTAAATTGTACAAAAATCCAATCAGCAACAGGGTATCTCATAAGTGACTTAGCTATCAAATTTTGTGAAATGTGGTGTCATTAGTTCTTTAGCTAGATTGGGTACATGAGACTTTTGCGGGCCATTTTGCAAAAAAAAAATGGCGGGTTCTTTTATTACGTATCGTACCAAAATCTAATCAGCATCAGGGTCACACCCAAGTGACTTACCTACCAAATTTTATGAAATTCTGTTCATTAGGTTTTGAGTTAGTGTGGATATATACATTGCACAGACAGACAGACAGACACACAAACAGACGTCACGGTAAAAATAGTTTTTTCGTATTCTAGAGGTCTCGAAACGTGTAGATCCGTTGAAAACTCGAGTTGTGATTTTGGGTATGATTCCAAGACTTTCCCTATACATCACCATATATTGCAGGGAAAGTACAACATATCTTTTATGAAAAGTCAAATAGCTAGCGAGGAAAGGACAATGCAATATACGCTTGCTAATCTGGCCATTCCTTGGACTATGGGGTGCTAGATCAGCCACAGCACATGATTACTGAGCATGCTTAAGATACTTTGCTCTAATTTCTTATTAAATTTAATGTTATAAGTTAATTACATATAGTACTTATAAAAACAAATAACAAAGCGGTTAGATTATAAAAGGCCGGATTAGCAAGAGTGTACTGTTTTGTTTTATTGTTAATATCCATAAGTGTTAATGTTTATTGTATAGACAATCATAACGACGTTGGCACATTTTTTACAATCTCGCTAACTTGACGATATTGGGGAAATTGCAACAAAGTATATTATAATTCAATATTTCAGAAAATTAAATATTAGAAGTTTAGTTAGTACATTAGTATTAAATATAGTTATTTACAGAAAATTAAATATTAAATAGTTTTAGCCCAACGTAGTCACTGCACTTACCTGCAGAGTAATTTGTTAAGGCACCTTTGTAAAAAACCTTGCTGTGCCAAATAAGCATCCATCCGCGGATTTTCGTATGGGCCAGTTGATGCCCTCCCAATTGTGTTACTAGGGCAGAATTAGAAAAAGTTATCATCGAAGTGAAACCTACAATATAAGTTAAAACGTCATTTTATCTTGTGCAAGGTGTTAATTTAGGGGGGAGAGTAACAGTTTAGACGCCGTTCTGGATCCGTTCGTGTCATCGGTGCTCGCAAGCTAGTGAATACTATTTTATCACAGTGATTTCTTTTTAACAATCACTGTTTTTAAAGAAATTATTAAACATAAACCGCTCTAACTGGAAAAATTAAACACAATCTTTGTGAGATCTCAAATTACGTGTCCGTTGAACAATCCGAACACGTTTTGAATAAGCCAGGGAGTGCTTAATCCGAGTATGACTGACTTTATTATGTTTACTTGGCTCTGCGCATATGACGATATATGAATTAAGGACGCGCGCATTTTGTTCACGGACTCTTAAGAGGGAACGAACTTATTAACCGCGACTATCATCTTACTCCACCAACGCCACTGCATTTCTTTGGACGTCAGGGGATCCTGTGTGTACAGCAAAATTAAAAGTCATTTCGTAGATTGTTTACAACTAGATACTGTCACTTCAAAATGAACAAACAATTTTTAACTGTAATAATGCGAAAACGTCTTGTGTTGTGGCAACCCCTCTAGAAATTATTCTGGACCGTGAAATCGCGAATGACGAAAATGAATTCCCATGACGTCAAGCGAACGACTTTTTGATTGGTTGCCGGACTCAGTGTTCAACTTTACATTAAAGAACATTACACGCCCCGTGTGCGATATATAAATCGGGTGCATCTGAAAAAGAAATTAGAAACTGACACCTCCAAAAGGACAGAATTTAAATCGTAAACGAACTCTTCCACGACGAATATAATTTAAATCGAAATAGGTTTATTGTACAAATCCAAATAGTTTTGCTCATATATTAAAATAAAACAAAATTCAGAATAAAATTAGCATTTATTATTGGATATTTCATATGGACAGATTCATTTTTGCAATGAAACATATTTAAATTTAAATTTTCAAAATTTTAATTTCATGAATTCAGAATTTAGTTTCTTGAAAATATTTTAGTTAAATTTTAATCAGCTGTTTGCACATATATGTGTTTTTAGACGTCATGTCAGATGATTGTAGGGAAGTTATTGAAAATGAAATATGAAGCAGACGATAAATAAATGCAATGCAGTAAAAAGATCAAAATTATGTGCTATAACAGTTCGTTTCTTTTTTAAATAATTAAAAATATATTACTTTTTTGGAGTTTTTTAACGTTTCGTGGAAATCAGAAAATCATTACCTCCCATTTAAATAGTTCGCGACTTCTTAAGTCAAGATGTAACGTCTCAAATTGATGCACAAAAATAACTTATTACATACATGTACAGTCGAACTCGTTATAATAATGTAGATAATTATAATCCTAATGATAACGGTAGCATTATAATGTCCATAAAATTTCAACTTCGGTAAAGTATATCTAAATTTTTAATACGCATTTTTAAAAAGTTTTTGCTATTATTAAAAATATTTGTCCTACCAAATTAAATTTCCCCCCAAGGGACCCACTCCAAAAGGGTGATGAATGGATATTAGCTCCTTATAGCTCTGATACTACTAATCTAAAGGGTAAACTAATCTATGGATAGGCCAGGATGCTTGCGCTTGTGGTCACTAAACCAGCCGCTTCCAGGTGGCGGAGAGGGGTCTTTGTGCCCCGTTTCCAGACTCGTCGGCGACTGGGTTCGATTCTCGGCGGGAACCTTCTGGCCTTTCCTGGTGAATGGTTCCGCCGACACTTGCTGTCCTGGCCGTGGTCTTGCTGGGTAACGGATAACCATTTTACATCCACCCCCCAACGTAGTGGCGTAAACCACTCAACGTCTCTAAATCAAAGAAACATCTTAACGGATTTGAAAAAGTCCATACTAAAGTGCTTTTTGTATTTCTATACGAACTTTATTATTTTATCCAAATTTAGAAATTGAAATCGTTATACTTAAAAGTCAATATTAAAACCTTTATTTTTTTAACATATTTTACATGTACATTCACATAGAAGACAAAAGCCATTAAAATAACTATTTAAAACTTAGAACGCACAGCAAGACATTTAAAAGCGAAATTGACTTAAACAAAAGAATGCTGAACCATAAAATCATTTCAAAAAGGTTTAAAAGATATTGAGGAAAGTTCTTTGACTTCAAATTTGCTATTTTTACTTTCGTTTCACACAATATATCTAGAAGTATTGTTTGTAAGAGGTCAACAATTCGAATTTCTACCATGTTTAAATTGTTAATATCCAGAACATGCATAGATTGCGTATATGGCCACGCCCACATTAGAATTCGGAGTTTTCTTGGAGGTATTAAAAAAGTGTCTAATTTACAGTAAAATATTAAAATGGGGGATTTTTAAGCTGATGATTTCATTGCAAATTACAGTTTTCGCATGAGCTGAAATGGCTAAGGATAAATTTAGAAGTTGGGTTTTCAAATTTGATTTCATACTGGCACTAATTCTGACATCTAAAGTCTAATTTCTTTACTGCTCGATAGGCCATAGGTAAAATTAAAACAGCAGCCCAGTGGACAGCTCTTAGTTAAGCTCAAAAGAGTTAATATTATTCTGTGTTTCCACGGAGTTTAAGATTGCGAAAAATGAAAAACTGAAACATTTTATGCGTAATATCCATATCTATCGATATTATTTTTTAAGTAGGTATTTAATAAAGAATGATTTCGTTCAATCGCAACTTACCGATGAATATGAAGTATTACATCTAGAAAACTGCTTGGAATATGGAGGCAGCTAATTGTAATAGGTAGAACAAACGAATGAATAATCACAGACTATTATATCAAATCCAAAAAATATGTTGGTTAAGGAAATATGTTGCATTGCATGAAAATTCAGTGTGGAAGGTTACTTAAAATTTCTGCAGGGCTGTCTAATTGCGCTCCGACCCGCGGATCGCATCCAAACAGTAAAATAATTTTGTAACAATAGCACGCTTTTAAACAAAAAAAAAAATAAACAAATTTAATTACTTGAATATTACCCAATTTTTGAATGGAATTCTACTATATGTTAACTACATTTAAGTGTGATTTTTAACAGGGGCGTATTGGCATGTTTTTACCGTAAATAATAATTTCAAAATATTCATAATATACATTCAAACTAAAATAGTGACACGTCCGGGATTAAATATATTAAAAATACTTTAAAATAAAAAAAGCTTATTTCAGCATTTAAATGACGAAAATGGCAACGCTTCCGGTGATAAATATAACACCTATATATTTAAACTTTAGTAATTCCGTATAAATTTATCTGGTCATTTTCTGCTGGTGTTATTAAGCGTCTTCAATCTGGTGTTATTAAGCGTCTTCAATCTGGTGTTATTAAGCGCAATAATTTTTTTGAAGTGACTTCTTTCTTTCTCAGTTTCAGATAGACAATGTGCTCTATGCGTAAATTTCCTAAGAAAAGATTGGTAGTGACTACAGCCCGATGGAGCCGAAATGTATTTGCATGCATAACATGGTTTGCTTACTTTAGACATTTTCAAAACATTTCAAAATATTGAAATTTCGAAATTAGAACCACCTTTTCAAAATATATCGGAATACAGAAATATCAAAATTATTTTAAATATATTAATTTATATTAATTTATATTTAATATATTAATTTATATTTAATATATTAATTTATATTAATTAAATTTAGGTGTTTCAAGTTTTTAATGTTCTATCACAAAAACTAAAAGTGCTAAATATGTACTATAAGATGTAATTTATAGGCTTTTGAATGCTTTACGTGGATATATAGTTGGATTTAGCATCGAGTTCTTAGTTTATAGTATAGAGTATACTATAAACTAAGAACTCGATGCTAAATCCAACTACATATCTATATAAGGCATTCAAATTCCTATAAATTACATCTTATAGTACGAAAATGAATAATATAATGCAAAGAACAAGGAAAAACAGCTATAGAAACAATAAGAACTACGCTTAATCACAAGAAGCCATCAGAAAGAATCGTTTCCAAAAATTAGAAAGCCACTCCTATTGCAGATAACAGTATCCATGGTCCGGTTTTGCACATATTATGTGCCCATCAGAATGGAATAACAGTTAACTGCAATACCAGCAAAAAAACTTTCTATTTGTCGAAATTTTGCGAACTTCTATGGGAACTGACAATTTCTGCCCTTCCGCACATAATAAGCGAAGCCCGAAATCCGTCTGTAGATATAAGGGGAGTGTTTTTCTTATTTTGGGGGACGCCCCTTTTTAGAAACTTCTTGTGATTTTGAACTTGGTCTTTACAGCTTCGTGTAGCCCGAGCTAAATTGTGTAAGAATTTATGCCGGCTACGTGGAAGAACTGAAATTGTCAGTTCATATAGAAGTTCATAAAATTACAGCAAATAGCAATTTATTTTGCGGCCATTGCTGTAACGCTTATTCCATGCTGATAAGCGCGAAATAAGCGCGAAACAGGTTCATGGAGTTTGTTATTTGCAATGGGAGTGTCTTCCTTACAAAGACTACTCATTTGGCTCATTGATACAAAACAAAATAATGGAGTTCAAATCTGAAGTTGTATTTTGATCTGAAATCTGATAAGGGCGAATGTAGCATATCCCATCAGCGAAGTATGATAGAACTAGAAACTAAAATTAATCTTTCACATTAAATCTTTCATGCCGTCGATTTTAACAAAGTTAAGGATAAAAAAAAAATATACAGGGGGTGTTCACACATATTTTCAACGATTTTGACTTTCTCCATGAATTAAATTTAATAAAAAACTCTGATTGGCATCAAGTCGGAATAGGGTTTAATTATCGTCTACATCATTGAAAATATTATTTGCTTTAAAATGTTGCTAAAAAATAAACAATGGATTGAAGGCTGTATTTTTTAGCTTTCCAAAGAGAAATACTCTTATTAAATTATAATACTCTTATTCGATTAATAAAAAAAGATGTGAAAATCATGGTTTTAATATTTCTACACGTAAATTAAGTGACATAATTATTGAAAAAGGAAAAAAATGACAAAGTTTTTTAAGCGGAATTGAGGCTATTTCATTTTAATGCTTCCCACCCAAGTCCCCCGACCTATTTCCTATGGATTACTGTGCATCTGGACTTTTAAAATAAGCTCTTTATAAGCGGCATCCTAAAATATTAGATGAACTCTGGAAGATTGTGGTGGAGGAGTGGAAAAAATCAACCTTAATATTTTAAAAAAAGCTCTTTTATCTTGGAAATCAAGATGTAATATGATAGTTCAACAAAAGGGCTAACAGATTGAACGTATTAGAAAATAAAATTTTTATCTTTGTTTATATATATATTTTTTCAAAATTGTTACAAAAATGTGTGAACACCCTCTGTAACTGATTTACAATGAAAATTAATAAATGAGATTATGCAATTTTTTTTATTACAGTGGAAACTAGAATTTGCATATCTCTGTTTAACTAATATAAAAACGTTATATGTGGGGAACACAATACATAAGAAATGATATTTTAAGTAGTATGTAAAAATCAAGTAAAACAATAAGAAAATAAATATACCACTCAAGTTTTAGTTTTTCACATTTTATAAGTTAAATTTATTATTCACATAAAATAAGTTCTTATCAGAAATGTCAAAACCTCTCTACACAAACTGTTTACACGTTCTTAGAATAAATTTGAAGCAATATAAATAAGGTTTGAAGTAACAATATTTATTTTCTAATTATTCTATCTAATGGCCCTTGCTCTCTACTATCATTCTCAAATTTTATTTCCAAGATGAGAGCTCCTCTTAAAGTAATGATCGATATTTTATACCAGTCCACTTTTACAGTTTTCCATAGTTCATCCATTGTTTAAGGTCTGGGTGTAGATAGTTCTCTTTTATCACATTGATCCATTGACGACACAACAGAGAACTTTGTAGGTTTATGAGTTAATGGTATAGCTTTAATACCTGTATGACACTTTTTCTTTCAAGAAATTGATAGTTATGCGACTGGTAACTTTATCCCGATGAAGTTCTACTCTATTAAGACTCTGTGGGTAAAGGGATGGTATTTCTTCTTTAACCCTTTACTTACGGGTGGGGCAGCGTCCGTTTCAAACGAAGAACCTCTCAAAAAGACAGGTATTTGATATACCCTATCGCAAACATTTCGATCTTCCTTTGCGGACATTGGCGTCCAAGGTCGCGAATGTCCGCAAAGGAAGATCGAACTGTTTGCGATAGGGTATGTCAAACACCTGGCTTTTTGAGAGGTTCTTCGTTTGAGACGTACGCTACCCACCCGTAAGCAAAAGGTTAAAGAAGAGTGTTAAAATATTATCTTGGCAAAATCGGAATTCATTTTGACATTTTTTCGACTTTTTTTAACTTTAATTTCCCGTTGCATGAAAAGACAGCAATAATCTTGAATTATTTACTGAAACATTCTTTCGATTCTTGGAAACAAGATTCAGGATATTTTTCTCCTCTTTTGCGATAGTAAATCGATCTCTTTTTGTTACATTCATTTAAATAGCCCCATGTTTTATCAATTGCCACAATATATTTTCATCTGTCACCGGATAAATGTCTGTAATTCAAAATTCTATAGCGTGTTCTTTGCTCGGCCATATGTCTTTGCAAACAGCGAAGAACATTATGTTTTTCAGCTTTTTAAGATTTAAATATTTTTATTATTTTGTTTACAGCTGCTACAGAGGTATTTAAATGTACCGCAATTGTTCTTTGAGTCGTTGGATTTCCGAGTGATACAGGAGTTTTTATTATAAAATAGCCTTAAATGTACGTATCTTCATTGGATATTCATTCATTGTTCTTTTCAAGTTAAAAGCAAATGTTTCACGATTTTCCCTTCATTATTAATGTAATGCCAGAAATGTAAAATATTAAAGATTTAGAAGGATTAAGAAATGATGGAGCAAGGAATGCGGGTGGAATGAATATCTCCACGCTAAGCACAGTGACGGTAACATACAGGTGGTCCCATGTCTTACATACCACGACCCATGTCTACGGATCAGCCCTCATGTTTACATTACAGCACGTAGACCGTCCAACGGAAGGAAGTTATATATATATAAGGTCAAGCTGGGGTCAAGAGAGTTGCTTGTTGCTCGGAGTTGGTCAGCAGTTGGAGTCCAGTCAGTCTGTGAAGTTGGACATTTTTGTAGAGCAAGGCAGTATAACAGTTTTGTAAATTGTGTGTGATGAGATCTCAGATTCATCTGGTGTTGAGATGGTGAAAAACCCAAGGATTCTCCCAAGATGTGAAAGATCGTATCAGGTACAAACCAAATATTACTAAGGCTGGCATTACATTTCGCTAGTTAATTAATAAAGGGTCTGAAGAAGAATGATAGAATTTGCAATATTAAAAACAATGATGTAACATTGATGATGTGATTTAAATAAATTGAAGACTGTTCTATTTACCCTTAGATCTTACTTTTGAATGTGTATAAGATATATATATATTACTTAGTATCCCGTTATGCAAAATTTAGGTGGGTTTGCGGCCACCAAAGCA
The DNA here is from genome assembly GCA_951213105.1 of Amaurobius ferox. NCBI lineage: Eukaryota > Metazoa > Arthropoda > Arachnida > Araneae > Amaurobiidae > Amaurobius > Amaurobius ferox. The sequence continues at coordinate 130,127,273 of OX578143.1, read as the reverse complement.
ATGTACTAACCCCAACTACTAATGGCTGTAGTTAAGAAGTTAAATGATGTAGAGTTACCATTTTAAGATAAGTAATTAACTAAATCAATACGGCACAACAAACAATCGGCACAATTAATGACATTGCTTATTTTGCATTTAGAAATTCTGATTCTATGGTTTTCACATCGTTTTTTAATTACAGAATAAATAACAGTCAAAATAAATACGGAATATATAAAGTCTTCGGATAGAGCAAAAATGTATCTTTCAATTCAAAGTTTGTATACATGCACCATTTCTAAACTAAACAAAATTTAACTACATAAAACGAAACTTAGCTTTTATAAAAATGAGCTGCAGACAGATATTTTATGATTAATTGAAGATTTGTTATTCCTTTCATAAAAATCGTTCTAAAATGCGTAAAAATTTGAATATTTTTTCATATAAAATTTGCTATTAACTATTAAACGTACTCCCTTGAGGCATCTGATAATAAACACTATGTCTGCAGAAACGAAGCGATTCAAACAAAAGAAAAAAATCATTTGTGCTGGGAGAAAATTATCTTTACTCCCTCCCCAAAGCCCACAGCTTAAAAGTTACTTGTTAGTAAGTAATTTAAGTAGACATTGTCTACCTTGTGTCTTCTACCGCATCGTCACTGGGGTTCATAACAAATCCAAAAAGATAGTCTCAGTAGCTCAATGGACATTTACTAGCTAGGTGGTGATGAGCGGTAGTGCGAATTCCTGCGTAGACTGAATTGTGAACACCGAATTTTTAACTTCTGCAATGGAGTCTTTGATGACATAAATCGAACATCAATGGCTATCTAAATGGCTATCTGAATCATAATTTCTTTAAGATCTTAACTTAAATATTATCCCTTCATTCTATTAGTTATAGCATTCATCCCCTTTCTATTAGTTATAGCATATCATGAAATTATCAGTAGAATAATCTTTTGGTACATTACATTGATTCAAAGCAAAATGTACTCAAAGCTGAATCTCATATACTCAATTCTTGTAACGTTTTGAGTATATGCGATTTGAATTAATATATATTTTTCAAATTTGTCGAACACGCTTACAATGCACATTTGAGCTTCTGATCCACATCGAACGCCGCATTCATTGCGAAATCACTTTTTAAATTACCAATATTTGAAACAGCATTTTTATATAAAATGTAAAATATATGTCTTGTTATTCAAAATATCTGAGCAAAAGTCCGTTGAAAACAATTCTCCATACCAGCTCGCTATTTAAAATTTATCAGAATAAAATGAGAAAGGATCACATTTTTCAATATGTGGGGTATTTATATTATTTTTCATTGAAAGGGAGATTCTCACGTTCCTGAGTTCATCATGAATAGATTCCTGGAAGAAAAATGAGCTTCGATGAATTTGATACTCACAAATTTATTCCATGAAAAATACTAATACTCAGAATTAAATATAAAATAATAATTCACAAGATATAAAATAGATATCAACTTCATCAATAATTTCAATTAGCTATCTATCGAGACATCTGTCAACATATTATCTATTACTTCAGTCGGACCTGTTAATGCCTTGACCATGAACTATGTAAATATCTTACCCGTAATCTTGATTCTGGCATTAAAATAATCTTATGCGGGATTAATTCAAAATTAACACACAATTTTTAACTGTAATAATGCGAAAACGTCTTGTGTTTGGACAATTTCTCACAAAATTATTCTGGACCATGGAATCGCGAATGACGAAACTTAATTCCCATGACGTCAAGTGGAGAACTTTTTGATTGGTTGCCAGACTGAGTGCTCAACTTTACATTAAAGAACATTACACGCCACGTGTGAAATATATAAATCGGGTGCATCTGAAAGAAAAATTAGAAATTGACATCACCAGAAGGACAGAATTTAAATCGTAAACGATCTCTTTCACGACGGATATAATTTAAATCGAAATCGGTTTATTGTACAAATTTAAATAGCGTTGCTCATCTATTAAAATAAAACAGAATTCAGAATAAAATTAGCATTTAGTATTGGATATTTTCATATGGACAGAATAATTTTTTGCAGTGAAACATATTTAAATTTAAATTTTCAAAATTTTAGTTTCATGAATTCAGAATTTACTTTCTTGAAAAAATTTCTTTAGTTAAATTTTAATCAGCGGTTTGCACACATATGTGTTTTTAGACGTCATGCCATATGATTGTAGGGAAGTTATTGAAAATGAAATATGAAGCAGACGATAAATAAATACAATGCAGTAAAAAGAACAAAATTATGTGCTATAACAGTTCGTTTCTTTTTTAAATAATTAAAAATATATTACTTTTTTGGAGTTTTCTAACGTTTCGTGGGAATCAGAAAATCATTACCTACCATTTAAATAGTTCGCGACTTCCTAAGTCAAGATGTAACGTCTTAAATTGATGCACAAAAATAACTTATTACATACATGTACAGTCGAACTCGTTATAATAATGTAGATAATTATAATCCTAATGATAACGGTAGCATTATAATGTCCATAAAATTTCAACTTCGGTAAAGTATATCTAAATTTTTTATACGCATTTTTAAAAAGGTTTTGTTATTATTAAAAATATTTGTCCTACCAAATTAAGTTTCCCCCCAAGGGACCCACTCCAAAAGGGTGATATATGGATCTTAGCTCCTTATAGCTCTGATCCTTCTAACCTAAAGGGTAAACTAATCTGTGGATAGGCCAGGGTGCTTGCGCTTGTGGTCACTGAAGCAGGCGCTTATAGGTGGCGGAGAGAAGACTTTGTGCCCTGTTTAGAGACCCGTTGGCGACTGGGTTCGAGTTTTGGCGGAAACCTTTTGGCCTTGCCTGTTGAATGGTTCCGCCGACCCTTGCTCTCCTGGCCGTGGTCTCGTTGGGTAGCGGATAACCATTTTGCCCCCCCCCCCATCATAGTGGCGTAAACCACTCAACGTCGCTAAATCTAAGGAACATCTTAACTGATTTGAAAAAGTCCATACTAAAGTACTTTTTGTATTTCTATACAAACTTTTATCTAAATTTTTTCTATACTATTATTTTATCTAAATTTAGAAATTGAAATAGGTATATTTTAAAGTCAATATTAAAACCTTTATTTTTTAATATATTTTGCAGGTACAATAACATAGAAAACAAAAGCCATTAAAATAAGTATTTACAGCTCAAAACGCACAGCAAGGCATTTAAAAGCGAAATTGACTTAATAGAGTGCTGAACCATAAAATCATTTCAGAAAGGTTTAAAAGATTTTGAGAAAAGTTCTATGACTTCAAATTTGCTATTTTTATTTTCGTTACACACAGTGTATATGAAAAGTATTGAAGAGGTCAACAATTTGAATTTGTACCATGTTTAAATTTTAATATCCGGAACATGCATAGATTTCGTATATAGCCACGCCCACATTAGAATTCGGAGTTTTCTTGGGGGTATTAAAATAGTGTCTATTTGCAATAAAATATTAAAATGGGGGATTTTTTAAGCTGATGATTTAATTACAAATTACAGTTTTCGCATGTGATGAAATGGCTTAGGATAAATTTAAACATTGACTTTCCGAATAGGATTTCATACTGGCACTAATTCTGACATCTAAAGTCTAATTTTTTTACTGCTCGATAGGTCATAGGTAAAATATAAACAGCAGTCCAGTAGACAGCTCTTAGTTAAGCTCAAAAGAGTTAATATTATTCTGTGTCTCCACGGAGTTTAAGATTGCGAAAAATGAAAAAAATGAAACATTTTATGCATTATTTCCATATCTATCGGTATTATTTTAAAAGTAGGTTTTATATAAAAATTGATTTCGTTTAATCGTGAATGATAAATTGTAAACATGTATTACATCTAGAAAACTGCTTCGAATATGGAGGCAGCTAATTGAAATAGGTAGCACGAATGAATAATCACAGGCTCTTATATCAAATCCAAAAAATATTACGTGGGTTAAGTAAATTTGTTGCTTTGCATGAAAATTTACTGGAGAAGGTTACTTAAAATTTTTGCAGGGCTGTCTAATTGCGTTCTGACCCGCGGATCGCATCCGAACAGTAAAATAATTTTGTAACAACAGCACGCTTTTAAACAAAAAAAAATAAACAAATTTAATTACTTGAATATTACCCAATTTTTTAATGAAATTCTACTATATGTTAACTACATTCAAGTGTGATTTTTAACAGGGCATGTTTATTGGCTTGTTTCTTACCGTAATTCATAATTTCAAAATATTCGTATTATACATTCGAACTTTAACATTTAGACTAAAATAGTGACACGGGCCAGATTAAATATATTAAAATAACTTTAAAATAAAAAAAAGCTTATTTCAGCATTTAAATGACGAAAATGGCAACGCTTCCGGTGATAAATATAACACCTATATATTTAAACTTTAGTAATTCCGTATAAATTTATCCGGTCATTCTCTGCTGGTGTTATTAAGCGTCTTTAATCTGGTGTTATTAAGCGTCTTTAATCTGGCGTTATTAAGCATCTTCAATCTGGTGTTATTAAGCGTAATAATTTTTTTTTAAGTGACTTTCTTCTTTCTCAGTTTCAGATAGGAAATTTACGTGTAAGGAACATTGTCTAAGAAAAAATTGGTAATGACTACAGTCCGATGGAGCCGAAATGGATTTGCATGCATAACATGGTTTGCTTACTTTAGACATTTTCAAAACATTTCAAAATATTGAAATTTCGAAATTAGAACCACCTTTTCAAAATATATCGGAATACAGAAATATCAAAATTATTTTAAATATATTAATTTATATTAATTTATATTAAATATATTAATTTATATTAATTAAATTTGCGTGTTTCAAGTTTTTAATGTTTCTATCACAAGAACTAAAACTGCTAAATATGTACTATAAGATGTAATTTATAGACCTTTGAATGCCTTACATGGATATATAGTTGAATTTAGCATAGAGTTCTTAGTTTATAGTATAGAGTATACTATAAAATAAGAACTTGATGCTAAATCCAACTATATATCCATGCAAGGCATTCAAATACCTATAAATAACATTTTATAGTACATATTTAGCACTTTTAGTTTTTGAGATAGAAACATTAGAAACTTGGAAAACGTAAATTTTTCAATTCTCTTGCATTTGACAAGACAATTCTCCGAAAACTAAAATAGACTTGTAATGACAAACTATTAATCTCGAGACTAGATTTCCTACTGAACATTTCTGTCGCTTACTGTATCTATCTATTTTTTATAATTTAGAAGATATTTCGATTGAAAGTGAGGCAAAATCCAGCTCGGACCAAAATTTTATTGTAGTCAATTTCTTGTCGAAAAAATGAAAAAATTCAAAATTATGAAATATTGAAATTATTAGATTTATAAATGGAACCATATTTTCGGCAACACAAGCAGAGGTTGCTTACATTTTTATCTATCCGGTTCTAAGTTATAAGCATTCAAGATGTCTTCCTTTTTTGTAACACTCTGATTTCAGCCACAGAAACCCCAATCATAGATGCCATTCACATAATAGAAAGCTTGTATATTATGTTGGTTTTTTAGTGAATAATCATATCTACATTTTATTAGGTTCGGGTGTGACTCATACTATAGATGTAATTTACATGGAAATGCAAGTCTCCTTTTCACTGTCAGATAATTGTCTACAAACATTATAAGTGACAGATCTGAGTAGCAAAAAAAGAAAATCGACCAACGATGTATCGATACATCACGAAGGCTTAAGACTGTTCACAAGCTAAAGTTTAGGACAAACTTTCCTACGTCTACATCTCAGAAGAAAATAAAATAATTAATGAACCTTTCTATATTAAGTCAAACTACAACAAGAAAGATCAATCATGTCTAAAACATTGATTATGAAACATTTTCCAGTTGAAATGCAATTTCATTTAAACATCTCTAAAGTGCGATACATTAAGAATTGGCATATTTTAAATTATCACAGTACTGCAGTAATTTATTATATTTGAAAATTTAAAACTTCATCTCAGAAAAATGAAATGTATTCGAATGATGTCATTGAAATATAAATTGTCTACTTCTCTATGTAAAAGTAATGAATATTTCATTCATATCACCTTTATTCCAGACTCCAGAGATAAATAATTTTGTGTGAAAAAAAAATCAGCAATTCTTATACAGCTCATCTTACAATCGCTTGTTTACATTCTGCATTCATTAAAATAAGGATTGGTTGTAGAATTAGTCAAAGTGTGATGATCATTTAAACTAAAAAATATTGTAATTGCGTTGACGCAGAATATAGATGCACAGAAAACACGCAAAAAAAAAGCGGTGTTAGGACGGATTCAACACTAAATATAAATTTAAAAGAGCTTTAAAAATCACGATTTTGACACTGGGAGATGGATGCCATATTTTATTTTGAAGTGGGTCACGTGATCTTTTCATATAATATGTGTGTAATTAATATTGTATTATTTTAAAACTACTGAACTATTTTGCTGATATTTTTTATATATTTTATGGAATAATATGAATATTTCCTAAAATTTTTCGAAACAATTTGTGACTATTAACTTTTTTTAGAAAATGTTTGAAAAATTAGATCCCATAGGGTTCAATGTATTTCACTTTTTCAACCGGGTTTAATCCAAAACTAATAGGGTGATATTATTCATTTACATTTATATATGTCTCACAGATCGTCTCTACAACACACTAAAATTTCGTTCTGATAAAGTCATTTTTACGGCAGTTATCGTGCGAACGGAAAGACAGACAGATAGACGGACAGATGAAACAAAGTCAAAAACACTTTTAAACTATGTTTAAAAATGTTAAAAACGAAGGAAGAAAAAACATAAAGATAAATAAAATACATAATATAATGCAAAGAACAAGGAAAAACAACTACAGAAGCATAAGGACTAGTCTTAATCACAAGAACCCGTTAGAATGGAGCGTACCCCAAAATAAGGAAGACACTCCCATTGTAGATAACAGTATCCATGGAACGGTTTTGCACATATTGTGTGCGCATCAGAATGGAATAACAGTTCCATTCCCAGCAAAACTGCAATCCCAGCAAAAAAAACTTTCTATTTGCCGCAATTTTGCGAACTTCTATGGGAACTGACAATCCCAATCCTTCCGCAAATAATAAGCGAAGCGCGAAATCCGTCCATAGATATAAGGAGAGTGTCCTTTTAATTTTGGGGAACGCCCCTTTTCAGAAACTTGTGATTCAGAAACTTGCGATTTTTAACTTGGTCTTTACTGCTTCGTGTAGCCCGAGCTAAATTGTGTAAGAATTTATGCCGGCTACGTGGAAGAACTGAAATTGTCAGTTCATATAGAAGTTCGTAAAATTACAGCAAATAGCAATTTATTTTGCGGCCATTGCTGTAACGGTTATTCCATGTTGATAAGCGCATAATACCCTCGAAAAATGTTCATGGAGTCTGTTATTTGCAATGGGAGTGTCTTCCTTACAAAGACTACTTATTTGGCCCATTGATACAAAACAAAATAATGGAGTTCAAATCCGAAGTTTTATTTTGATTTAAATCTGATAAGGGCGAATGTAGTGTTCCCCATTGGCGAAGTACGATAAAACTAGAGACTAAAATGAATCTTTTAAATTAAATCTGTCACGCCGTAGATTTTAACAAAGTTAAGAATAAAATAAAATATACAGGGGGTGTTCACACATTTTTGCAATGATTTTGACTTTCTCCATGAATTAAATGTAAATAAAAAAACCTGACTGGTATCAAGTCGGAATAAGGTTTAATTATCGTCTGCATCATTAACAATATTATTTGCTTTAAAATGTTGCTATAAAATAAGGAATGGATCGAAGGCTATATTTTTGCACTTTCCAAAGAAATACTCTTATTAAATATAATACCCTTATTCGATTATTAAAAAAAGATGTTAAAATCATGTTTTATTATTTCTACACGTAAATTGGGTGACAGAATTAATGAAAAAGGGAAAAAACGTCAAAGTTTACATTTGACTGGGAAAAGGGTAAAAAGTATATATACAACAAAGGTTGGTTCAGAGAGCAAGGAAAGTTTTGCTAAAGGTTCTATGGTTATTTGCTGGATTCTCTCATAACGGAAAACTTAATATAAGGAAAGTGGAAAAAAATGTCAAAATTAACTCTGATTACTATCAGAAATATGTTTTAACACCTGTTTTTAAAAAAGACATTCCATCACTTTACCCAAACAATCTTCACTGTGTTAAGTTCCGTCAGGAAAAGGCTACCAGTCAAACCTCTAAATCTACTGCCATATTTTTTGAAAAAATGAGAAATTAAATCGGAATTGAGGCTATATCATTTAAATTTTTCCCACCCAAGTCCCCCGACCTGACTTTTAAAAACGAGCTCTTTATAAGCGGCATCCTAAACCATTGGATGAACTCTGGAAGATTGTGGTGGTGGTAGAGGAGTGGAAAAAATCAACCTTGATATTTTAAGACAGGTTCTTTTATCTTGGAAATCAAGACGTAATATGATAGTTCAACAAAAGGGCTAACAGATTGAACATGTTAGGAAATAAAATTCTTATCTTTGTCTAAATATATATTTTTTCAAAATTGTTAGAAAAATGTGTGAACACCCTCTGTAACTGATTTACAATGAAAATCAATAAATGAGATTATGCAATTTTTTTTATTAAAGTGGAAACTAGAGTTTGCGTATCTCTGTGGAACCGATGTAAAAACGTTATATGTGGGGGAACACAATACATAAGAAATGATATTTTAAGTAGTGTATAAAAATCAAGTAAAACAATAAGAAAATATATATACCACTCACCAAGTTTTAGTTTTTCACTTATTATGAGTTAAATTTATTATTCACATAAAATAAGTTCTTATCAAAAATGTCAAAACCCCTCTACAGAAGCAGTTTACACGTTTTCAGAATAAATTTGAAGCAATATAAATAAGGATTGAAGTAACAATATTTATTTTCTAATTATTCTAACTAATGGCTCTTGCTCTTTACTATCATTCTCAATTTTTATTTCCAAGATGAGACCTCTTCTTAAAGTAATGATTGATATTTCATTCCAGTCCACTTTCGTAGTTTTCCATAGTCCATCCATTTTTTCAGGTCTGCGTATAGATAGTTCTCTTTTATCACATTAATACCTTGATCACACATCAGGGAACTTAGTAGGTTTATGAGTTAATGGTATAGCTTTAATACCTGTATGCCATTTTTTCTTTCAAGAAATTGATAGGTATGCTACTGGTAACTTTATACCGATGAAGTTTACTCTATTAAGACTCTATGGGTAAAGGAATGGTATATTTCTTCTTTAACCTTTTGCTTATGGGTGGGACAGCTTCCATCTCAAACGAAGAACCTCTAAAACGACAGGTATTTGACATACCCTATCGCAAACAGTTCTACCCCCCCCCCCCCCCTTTGCGGACATTGGCGTCAGTCCCACAATATATTTTCATCTGTCACCGGATAAATATCTTTCATACATAATTCTGTAGCGTGTTCTTTGCTCGTCCATATGTCTTAACACACAGTAGAGAACATTGTGCTTTTTAGATTTTTAAGATTTAAATATTTTTATTATTTTGTTTACAGTTGCTACAAAGATATTTAAGCTGTTTACTTAATAACCATCGAAGTCCCTACGCTTCGTCCGTCCATGTACACTCCAGGAGGATAGAATACATATTCCATCCTCCTAGAGTACACCACGGCCATGCTTGGGGAAAAGAAACTAACGGACATCAACTTCCACCGACCCTCTTATCTGGTTCTAATATTAATATTCACAAACACATGCGAACCACATACCCCTCACTTTCTATATCACTGTTTCCTATACGATTACCTATCGAAACATACATACTATACTAACCTCTAACATAACGCAATAAATTTACACTCCCCTAGACGCTCTAATTTATCAAGTTTAATGCTTCGGATATTTTATGTAAAAGTTTAAATTTCTAGTCATACCAGGAAAGAAAAGGGACTCACTCTATCTAACTTTATGGATCATACAATTCAGTTCCAACCTATCCATCTATAAACAAAATTTGCATTAATTTGTAAACTGTCTTGCTGTCCCAACCGGGAATTGAACCCCGGATTTCCAAACTGGCCAGCCGACGCTCTATCGATGAGCTACTGGGACGAATTTACCAGCTCTTATCGTCGAAGTGGACTCTGCATTACCCACCATTTAATGTCAGATTGGCGGGAAACTGACAATCTGACTGACCACCGCCTGCTATTTTTACCTCAGGTTAGCCTCCTGCTACTACTATCTTTAACTCAGGTTAGTATCATGTGTGGTTGTTATCCTCTCAATGTGAAATCGGCGCTCAATGAATCCGTATTAGTCGTACTAAGGTCACTTTTAGACCTCCAACATCTTTGCACTAACCTGCAGGGTTAATTTGTACGGGCGCCATTGTAAAATACTTTGCTGCCCTAACCGGGAATCGAACCCTGGATCTTCGTAGTGGCCAGCCGACGCTCTACAGGTGAGCTACTGGGACGAAATTGCAAGCTTTGAAGTCGAAATGGACACTGTAAATTGATTTGTTTAAAATTCGAATTTAAAGATGTCTCTCTAACTCCATGATTTAAATATCCATCATATACTGAATTTTTAAATTGGGATGACCTCACAATATTAATTTCCCTATTGAGCTGAATCATGGAGGTGGTCTCATATCTAACTCCGTGAGATGAATACATTTCTTCTTTTATTTCTGCATTATATTAATTGCATTATATTGTGGGAATGCCTTCAGCCTGAGATTATAAATACAAAAATAGCAAAAAACAGCCAAACTTTCTGCTTCTCCAATTCAAAGGGTTAATTAAAAAAAAAAAAACGGAATTCAAAATTGGATTCAACATGGTCGAATTAGTACAGTTTTTTCAACCATTGGGGGTTACATTTGGTGCTCTGACATACTGACACTGTGCTTTTAGAGAGGTGATAAGTCTGAATTAACTGATAATTATTTCATTAAAAGAGAATTATTTCTGTGAAAGAAATGTATTTGAAATTTAATGTTCAGGAACGAGAACATTCCAATATATATGTATATATTTTGTTTCACAGATGTTATGAAGGATCAGTAATGACGAAATTAAAAGAGGAAAACATATAACAAAAATCAGATACGTACTTTATAAATCGAAATATAAATGAAGTATATTAGTTATGTGTAATAAGCACTTTACTTGCAAGTCAGATAAATCAGATGACATGTACCTGGTTCAAATAAAACGTTATCTTCAACTTTTTTTTCGCTACATCATTTGGGCACATGTATGGTGAATTCTCGAAACATATAGGTAGTCGACTGGTTCTGCAGCCCTCTTTCGTCTTCCTATATTTTCTATATGAATTACATTCTCTTAGGCCAGGATGGGTGTTTATTTTCGATGTCGATCCTTCCTAATTACTTTCCCTACAATACATGGGGTAAGTATTGAAATCGTGTCGAAAGTAGCAACTCGAGTTTTCGACGGATATACACATTTATGGTTCTCTAAAACACAAAACTCTTATTGTCAGCCGGACACCTGTGTGTGTGTGTGTGTGTGTGTCAGTCTGCGTAATGTATATATTTACTCAAACTCAAAAACTAACACATTTCACAAAATGTTATAGGTAAGTCACATGGGGATTACCCTGGTGATGAATGAATTTTGACAAAATTCGGGATAAAAGAAACTGCTTTTGAGAAATGGCCTGTAGAAAGCATATGTTTCCACTTTAGCTAGAACACTAATACACCAAATTTCACGACATGTGTTAGCCAAGTCACTTGGGGGATACCCTCGTGTTGATAAGATTTTGGTCCAATTCGGGAAAAGGAACCGACCTTTTTCAGCGAAATGGCCAGCAGCAATCGCCAAAATCTAAAATAAAAGAATACGTTTGCTCAAATGTGTTAATTAAATGGATTTGTTTTATACGTCATTTCTGACGATGAAAAGAATAAGACCTAACCCTTTACCCTAGGATAAGCCGTCCTCGAGATATTTAATTCTCGTTTTTGCTGCCTGTATTTAAAAATACGTCCAGTTATCAAATGATAATGAAAATGGAATTAAAACAACAAATTCAGTGTAATTCCAAATAATTATGGCTTTTATTTTATGCAATTACACTCAATGTAATGAATTGTTGAAGAAATAAAGAGAAAATGTATTTATGTCTGTAAGGAAAGTCATGTGCTGCTACGTTAGATTCTAACTCCACCAGTTGAAGCTCATAACTCAATATTTCAACGTTTTACACGATAAGAAATGAATTCTAGCTTGAAAGTACACAAAAGTACAGGTGATCTAAATGCGCTGCTAACAAGCAAAAAGTTAAAAATCATATTATATAAATAAACGCACTCATATTACCGCGTTATATGAAAATATGAAACATGAACGTCTGTAGTCGTTGGATGAGAAATGTTCTCACCTGGTGCTATTGATCTCTTGATGAGAAAAACACACGAAGCACAACGGAGCAAACAACAGATTGTTTGAAGTCCAAAGATATATTGAAACTGAAAACATCTTGTTGAGATGATTCTAAAAATCAGCTAACACAGGTGACACCTTCAGTTTCACTTAATATGTGGCTCTTTATATACAAAGCATAAGAAATGCTAACCCGCTAGCACTGACGGAATAATTATTGTTAGCGCACTGTACCTATCTCACCTCAACCAGCTAAAATATATATATATATATATATATATATATATATATGTATAATAAAATGTAAATCCAATGGTAGAATGTAAGTAGTAACTCATAATACACTATCTTAAAATTATAATTTGTAACCTAAAATATATATATAGAACGAGCCACAAAAAACTATATTTAACATTGGATGAATGTAGATGTAAAAGCAACACGTAATAAGATATAAATTAAAATAAAATAAAATAAAGTAAAATAAATTCTATTACTAAATTCAGTGCTAATGCAGCATAAATTTGAATAGATTGCAAATAGAATGTTTCTTTAATGCGAAGCATACAAGAGGAATTAGGATAGTTCAGTAAAAAAAGTTAGATAAACTAAACTTATTAGAATAAAAATGTGAAAGACAATGCAATATATATATATATATATATATATATATATATATATATAAATATATATATATATATATATATATAAATATATATATATATATATATATATATATATATATATATATATATATATATATATATATATATATATATATATATATATATATATATATATATATATATATATATATATGAACTTCAAAAAATAGTTTTTAAACAATTTTTTAGGCCTAGTGCTTATCCACGTGTATAGCTTTAATGCTTGGATATTTTTTTTTTCAAATCCACACTATTGATATTTGTTGATTATCTATAGCTTGAGGACTAGAAATATGCATTACATTTTCCGCATGATTGACAATTCTCTATTTAACACTTCTTTGTAATTTGTAGGCATATTTTAAGTTAGGGTATTTTGTGTTCACAACTTCCCTCTTTTCTATCATTGGGTTTTCATATTATATATATATATATATATATATGTAAATTATAATTATTTATTAATTATATAAATAAATAAAAATGAAAAATAATAAAATAAGTTAAAAAAATTAAAAAATCGGAAAATAAGATACTTTAATATTAATGTTTTGAATTTTGTTTTCGCAAAAAATTGTAAATTTAGCCAGTTTGAAACTACGATTTGAGCGCTCTTATAATGATGTATAGTGGCATTCTCGTTTATTCATTTCTTCTATGAATCACTTGCTTAGTAAGAATTTTTATCATTGCTTCATGTTCATATTCTGTTTTGCTTATATGGGTAATTGTCCTGTCTCCCGCTCCGACTCACTGGACGGGTCTGGGAGTGTCACTGTAAATGTTCGTACTGCCCCTGGGTTGTATTTCGTTATGTTCATTCCGGTGCTTCATAATATTTTTATACCGTTGAGGTTGATCGCATATACACGTGGTGAAAGAAGAAGGGTTCCTGCCATATGGTAATACAAATTTTCCTAATGTTTCTTATCTTCATTTTTTCATCTTTTGGCACATGTAGTCTGAGTTTGGACATTTATAGTAATGTACTATTGTCCAATCTGAAACGTACATTTGTTTGGGTTAATAAGAATTAAATACTCAGATCTGAAGATGAATTTAATTCTTTTTAATCTTCGAATTTGGGCCGGTGCTGATTTTTTCTATTATCGACACTATGGCAGTGGTTTTGCTTCTATGCTGATGTTAATATTTCACGATTTCTTGAATTAAATAGTTTTAATATTACTTTTTTCTAATATATATATATGTCGCATTATCTTCTGAATAAATGGAAGAACATTTCTTCCATCAGTTACCACGTTCTGGGGGACATCTCATGTTCCCTTTTACTACTTACACTATTTATTTGTTTTGACATTAAAATTTATTTATTTATAGATACCTGTTTTTTAAACTTTTGAGTATTTATACAACGTTTCTACAATTTTTCTCCATTAGTCTTTTTGATGATTCAACGTTTTTCTAAACACCGTATTGCCCCCTTTGACTATCACTATGAAATTGCCCTTGACTATAACCATGAATGAATGTTCTGGTATTCATGCAACCGGTACAATTCATTATTTATACTGTCATTCTTCTTCTGGTTACACGTATTCTACTGCACTAATCTGACATTTGTGTATTGTAATTTATATTCATATATCTGATCCAATCTCTATCTTATCTGCTTCGGGCCATCTGCATAATTTCTGTAATAATAATTAGAGTATGCATACATAAATGCAGTTCCTTATAATATCTCCGAGCCAAGGATGGTCCATGAGAAAGTCCATGGTCTCGAAAATACTCGTTTGGGGTTTTCACTTATAAGAGTAATTTTGTCTTAAGTTTCCACATTTTAATTACACTTTCTACTTGTTGTTCTTCTGCTTTTTGTATTCTCTAACCAATTTCCACTGTGCGTTATGCTAGATGAAGAGGCTTTGTACCTGTATTTTATCAATAACCAACATTTTGTATTACATATCACTGTGTCACGCCTTCTCTTATAATGTTTAGTACATTGATCTGGTATGTCAGGGGAGTGCATTTACATATGTGACCATTATTTTTTAGAGTTAATTGATCCATCAGAAATTTAAAAGTTTTGTAGGACGTGAATGATGATGGTCTCGATCCAGGCTCGAATTCGAAACCAGGAGCTTACAAGACCGATATTATAAGGTTAGATTAAAAGCTAGCTTCGAATCTGAATTTATACTTCAGGTACAGATTCCTAACATCTTCGATGTGTTTGGCAGGAGCAGAGTCATCAGCTGCCACAGTATTATCAAAAACTAAAATTAAATTTGCGATTGGATGAATCACAAGTATTTGGTAACGTTACAAGCAAATAAAAATGTATTACAAAATTCCATTACCATCGAGTCTCTGGTTTTATTTAAAGTAAATTTCAACTCTTCGGGTGCATCCCAAATCTAAGACGCATTTATACACTTTTAAATTCATGGAAAAGATTGCGTAACTACATGACAACGGAGACGAGTCAGGGATTTAATAAACCAGGTGAAATTTTTCACCCAAAGTGGCCATTAAATTCTACTTTGGACGGTGATGTTAAAAGGGGTGGGCGGGGAGGAGTAATTGATGAAGCATATGTATGTGGGACGAAGATACACCAGTTTAACGTTAAAATTTATTTCCTCTGAGGTAATTCTCGTATTTTGTTTAAGTTGCGTGATGTATTAAAAGAGGAGATATGTAGTATAAATATTTTGCTCGATATACGCTCAGATAAGTATCACGTAGTGGACGAGCATACAGGTATTGGTATTATAAATTTTGCTGCCAAATGTACCCGCCGTTTTCAGGGATTTAAGTTACAACCACTAATTAAAATTATACCGGGACATACAGCGAATTCCCAGATACGAATCAACGCTTTTATGATATGACTCCTTAGAAGAAAAAAATAAATAACTTGCTAAACGAGCGTAGTATGCCTAAATAATCGGGGGGGGGGGCGTATGCAGTTTGACTGCATAATCTTTAAAACTAGGTTGTGTCATAATCATAACCCGAGATTTAAAGCGATATGATTTGAGGGTGATAGTTGCTATATTCCAAGAGACAGCTTCTGAACTCGAGGAAACATATTTGCAATCATACTCTTACAAAATGTTCTTTTTCCCCGTGAAGTAAAATTTAAAAATTTAAATGCTATCTCGTTGGATTTTCATCTAATGCATATCATTTTTATCACAGTACATATAATGATAATATAATAGCAAGCAAAAAAACTTGAAATTATATCTTTAAAATTCACAAAGTCAGAATTTCGCATTTTACACTCTAGTTACTGTCACAAAAGATGTCTGGACTGTTTGTGTTTCGTCCAGAGAAGAATCGTCTGCAGATGCAATAAAGAAATTGGTTTGACAAATTGGCGGAAAATAACCGCTTTTCGGCGTGAAATGTTCAGAACTATTACACTAATTCGAATAAAAACAAGAAAGTTCAATAATACATAAAGCATTGATAATGAAACACATTACTACTGAAATGCAATTCTATTTAAACATTCATAAAATACGATACATTCAGCGATGATATTTTCTTAATTATCACAGAACTACGATAATTTGTTTTACTTAAAAACATAGAGGTAAACGTATTTTCTAACACCATACTTAAAACTTCATCGAAAAAGACAATGCGATAAAATCGTCTGATTCTGTATATAAAATCACTGAAATTTTTATTCATAAAACCTTTATCCTAGACTCCAGACCTAAATAATTTTGAGTTGAAAAAATTCAGTAATTATGCAATTCATTTTGCAGCTTGATTTGCTTACATTCTGCATACTTGACATTAGGCTTCGTTGTAGAAATAATCAAAGTTTGATGATTATTTAAATTCAAATATTTTAATTGCGTAGGCGCAGAATATAGATGCTCAGAAAACACACAAAATTAAAGCGGTTTTAGGACGCATGCAACACTAAATATAAATTTAAACGAACTTTAAAAATCACGGTTTTTACTTTGGGAAAAAAGATGGTGCCGTATTTTATTATGAAGTGGGTCATATTATATGGGTGCATTTATTATTTTATTTTTTATTTAAAAACTAAACACATTTTTCTAAAAAAAATTTATATATTTTCCTGGATAATTTAAATATTTTCTAAAATATTCGGAGCAATTTATGAATTTTAACTTTGTTTAAAAAATATTTGAAAAATTAGGTCCCATAAGGTTATGTATTTCACTTTTTCAACCCGGGTTCAATCCAAAACTAATTGGGTGACGATATTATTCATTTACATTCCCATACTTCTTACAGACCGTCTCAACAACATACTAAAATTTCGTTTTGATAAAGTTATGTTTACGGCAGTAATCGTGCGAACGGACAGACAGATAGACAGACAGAATGAACAGTCATAAGCACCTTTCAACTATGTTGTAAAGTGTTAAGAACTGTAGGACCACCTTTCTACCGTCTGGAGACTTGAAGTACACCTAAATCGAGTTTCGCAGTTGTTTAAAGCTTCAATCTTCCGAATCAGACGACGCACACAAACAGACAGACACAGACATTCTTTAATATATAAGATAATTATTTCTATTGGTTTTCTTTATTTTTTTCAAATATTAGTAAAAATAAGCGTATATCTATTGATGAAATCCAGACAAATATGTATGTATCCGGACTTCATTATTGAAAGTGCTGAGTCTGATTTCCATTAGAATATATGTTTAAAAATTCGTCGAAATGAACCAAAAGTTTGAGGTGAATAGTGATAGTTACAAATATGAAAATAAAACAAAATGGTAAAGTTTACCTACATTCATTATCTGCAAATAACAAATTCCGCACAGATTATAAAGGTTGAGCAAAAGTATAAACTTTTTGCAAAGACAAGAAAGGGTATTTTTCGCAAGGATAAATTTCGTGAGAACTGTGTAATAAAACATATGAGGTTACTAGAAAAATTTTCGCTGGGATATCATACAATTTTTTAGTAACATTCCAGGGAATTTTTATATAACTGTGCAAATGCTGCTGGGAAAAGTCTGTGAAATATTACTACAAAATTATACGGAATACTACCTATTACCTTATATCCTACCACAAATTATACTCATCTCCTACGGAATTTGTTGCTGAATCCATATCAGTTACTATCTAAGGTCAATCTATAGCCAGTATTGGGAAATAGATATTTCAGTAGAAAACAGTAAACAGTATGGCAATATTTTTGTCACCAGCAAATTTGGTCTTGCACCCTTTGAACTATGTCATGCACCAAACCAGTTTGAGAAACACTGGATTACAGGATTTCAATAAACGACTACAAGTATGTGCACTTGACTTCTATTGCACGGTAGTCAAGCGAATTTTATTCACTTAAATGCAATTCTATCTTCATTGAATTTAAGAGATACTCTCGTAAAAAGAGGGTAGTTTAAAGAACATCAAAATATGTGTGTCTGTGAGAAAGTTTTGTCGAATTCTCTCTAAGTCTATATAAATAAATTGGTAGAGTGGTGGATTCAAAATTTGCCACCAACAAATTTGGTCCCGCACCCTTTGAACTGTATCAGGCACCAAACTAGTTTAGGAAACACTGGATTACAGGATTTAAATAAATGAATACAAGCCAGTGCACTTAACTTCTATTGCATGGAAGTCAAGTGAATTTTCTCCACTTAGATGCAATTGTATCTTCATTGAATTTAAGAGATACGCTCGTAGAAAGAGGGCTGTTTAAAGAGCATCAAGAGATGTGTGTCTGTGAAAAAGGTTTGTCGAATTCTTTTCAAAACTATTTAAAAATATCGGTAGAGTGGTGGATTCAAATTTTGGCAATCGGTGGTTGTAGTCTCATCTGAAACATCTATATATATACTAATTGCCAAGTGTCCGTCTGTCTGTCCGTCTGTCTGTCACGCTTTTTTTAGGCACTTCCCGAATAGATAGAGACTTGCAATTTGGTACACGGCTCGGTCGTTCGATAAAACCCCCTGTAAAAATCGAATTTCTCGAAAACGTTCTATAGAGGGGGTGCCCCACACCAAAACGTTCGAAAAGTGAAATGATGGGAAAGCATGCTTTGCAATGAGATAGAGACTTCAAATTCGGTGAACGTGTAAACCGTTTGAAAGGAAACAAGAAAGATCAATCATGCATAAGCATTGATTATGAAACACTTTCCAACTGAAATGTAATTTCATTTAAAAATTTCTAAAATGTGATTCATTCAGTGGTAATATCTTTTACATTATCACAGTACTACAGTAATTTATTATACTTAAATATTTAAAACTGTATCGAAATATAAATCATATGATTCTTTATGCAAAATCAATGAATATTTCATTCATATAACTTGTATTCCAGACTCCAGAGCTAAATAATTTTGTGTGAAAAAAATTCAGCAATTCTTATGTAATTCATCTTACAATCGCTTGAGATATTTGCATTCTGCATATGTTAAAATTAGGCTTCCTTGAAGAAATAATAAAAGTTTAGGGATCATTTAAAATCACAACTATTGTAATTGCATAGGCACGGAATTTAGATACACAGATAATATATATGTGTATGTGTATGTAGTCAAAGTATTGGAATCGTGCCGAAGATCGGAACTCGAATTTTCAAAGGATCTACACGTTTTGGGACTTCTAGAACACGAAAAAACTACTTTTAGGAAGACGTCTGTGTGTGTAAGGGTGTATCTGTGTATGTTTCTGTGTGTCTGTGTGGATATTACATCCACTCTAATTGAAAAACTAATGGACCGAATTTCATACAATTTGGTAGGTATGTTTTTTGTGGGAAATCCTGATGTTCATTAGATTATAGTACGATTCGTAATAAAAGAATCTGCCTTCTTTGCGAAATGGCCGCAGAAATTGCCTTTATCCACTCTAGCTAAAAACTAATGAACCAAATTTAACAAAATTTGGAGAATAATATTTCAATAACCGACAAGTGATTTATATACCAAATTTAACAAAATTTTGTATGTAAATCATTTGTAGGTTATTCTACTACGATTCGGGAAAAAGGAACGGGCTATTTTTGCGAAATGGCCAGCAAAAATCGTTATATATAAAAATAAAAGACTACGTGTGCTCAATTATATCAATTAAATTCCTATTTTATATGTGATTTTTGACAACAAAAAGAATAAGACTAACCCCATTACTCTAGGACTAGCCGTTCTTGAGATATTCTAGTTTTTTCGCGTTTTCGCTACGCCACCTTTGACAATAAGTCCAGCTATCAAATGAGAACCAAATTTAAGTTTAACGTGTAAATTCAATGTCATTTAAAATACTTATGTTGTGCAGATAAACTCAAATTATCATTGAATAAATAAAGAGAACGAATATGAGTCTGCAGAGAAAGACATGTGCTGTCCACATCAGAATTTTTAACAATATTACAACAATGATTTATAGAAATGAACGGGGATTATTTTCAGGCCATTTCGAAAAAAATGTATGATCTATATTTAAAGATCCATCAAATTTTTGTCGAATAAAATGTTCAACAAATTTAAGCTGTGTACCAAATTTTAACTCTCTAGGACGTAGGGAAGTGCATTTAAAATGCCATCAAATAAATTTATCATGAAGAGTTATATAAAATTTAAAAAAAAAGAAAAATTGTTATCCACCAAATTTACTTTAAAATATGAAGCCACTCCCATATGCAAAACGTTTAAACAAATGGGGAGATATTTATTATATAATATCTCTTTCTTTTCTTTCTGGCAGATATCCCAAAGTCAGAATTTAATTGAATTTGTTTTTTTCCCTATATTAAATATTTTTTTTAATTAAAAAACTACTTAACATAGTTTACTGAATTTTTTTTTATATATTCTATGGGATAATGTGAATATTTCCTAAAAATTTCGAAGCAATTCGTGAATTTTAAATTTACTTAAAAAATGTTTGAAAAATTAGGTCCCATAGGGTTCAATGTATTTCATTTTTTCAACCCGGGTTCAATAAAAAACTAATTGGGTGATATTATTTATTTATATTCCCATAGGTCCTACAGACCGACTGAACAACATACTAAAATTTCATTTTGATAAACTCATTTTTACGGCAGTTATCGTGCTAACGGACAGACAGACAGACAGACAGACAGACAGACAGACAGACAGAATGAACAAAGTCATAAACACTTTTCAACTTTGTTATAAAGTGTTAAAAAGTGTACAGCTTCAGATTTTGAATATTTTCTACTTAAGGGGGTGCTGCACACAAAAACGTTCGAAAAGTGAAATTATAAGAAAGCATGCTTTGCGATGAGATAAAGACTTCACATTTGGTGTATGGGTTAATCGTTTGAAAGGAAGAAAGTGTGCAATTTCACATTTCCAATATTTTCTACTTAAGGGGGTGCTGCACACCAAAACGTTCGAAAAGTGAAATGATGGGATAGCATGCTTTGCGATGAGATAGACACTTCAAATTTGGTGTATGGGTAAATCGTTTGAAAAGGAGAAAGAGTGCAATTTCAGATTTCCATTATTTTCTACTTAAGGGTGTGCCGCACACCAAAATGTTTGATTTACCGAATAAATGAGAAACGGCTACTTTTAAATTTGATACAGACTTAAAATTTGGTATATGGGCTAATCATTTGAAGAAAACACCCAAAACGAATATAGTTTTCTAAAATGTTCGTTTAGGGGGTGCTCCACACCAAAACGTTTGAAAAGTGAAATGATAGGAAAGTATGCTTTGCGATAAGATAGACTTCAAATTTGGTGTATGGGTAAACCGTTTAAAAGGAAGAAAGCGTACAATTTCAGATTTCGAATATTTTCTACTTAAGGGGGTGTTGCACACCAAAACGGTCGATTTACCGAATAAATGAGAACGGCCAATTTAAAATTTGATAGAAGCTTGAAATTTGGTATATGGGCTAATCATTTGATGAAAACACCTAAAACGAATATAGTTTTCTAAAATGTTCGTTTTGCGGGTGCTCCACACCAAAACGTTCGAAAAGAGACTTCAAAGGGTAAATCATTCGAAAAGAAGAAAGTGTGCAATTTCAGATTTCCAATATTTTCTACTTAAGGGGATGCAGCACACCAAAACGTTCGAAAAGTGAAATGATAGGAGAGCATGCTTTGCGATGAGATAGAGACTGCAAATTTGGTGTATGGATAAATCGTTCGAAAGAAAGAAAGTATGCGATTTCAGATTTCCAATATTTTCTGGGTGCCGCACACTAAAACGTTCGAAAAGTGAAATGATAGGAAAGCATGCTTTGCGATAAGGTAGAGACTTCAAATTTGGTGTATTGATAAATCGTTCGAAAGGAAGAAAGTGTGCAATTCCAGATTTCCAATATTTTCTATTTAAGGGGATGCCGCACACCAAAATGTTCGATTAACAGAATAAATGAGAAAACGCTCCTTTAAAATACTATAGAGACTTGAAATTCGGTATATGAACTAATCATTTGACGAAAACACCCAAGACAAATATAGTTTTTTAAAAATGTTCCTTTAAGGCGGTGCTCCAGAGTTAAACGTTCGAAAAGTGAATTGATAAAAAACCATGCTTCGGAATGAGATAGAGATACCAAATTTGGTATAAGGGTGGATAGTTTGAAAGGAAGAAAGTGTACAATTTCAGTTTACCAATATTTTCAACTTTAGGGGATGCCGCACAACAAAATGTTAGATTTTCGGAATAAAGGAGAAACGCCCCTTTTAAAACGTGATGGAGGCTTGATATTTGATATATGGGAAAATCATCTGACGGAAATCACAAAAAGATTAGAGTTTTTAAAAATATATAGTAAATGGGGTAGGTACTCCACACAGAAGCATTCGAAAGATGAAATGATAGAAAAGCATGCTTCGCGATGAGATATAGACTTCAAATTTGGTGTACGGGTAAAAATTTGGAAAGGATACAAGTGTTCAATTTCAGTTTTCCAACATTTGTTATTGTAGGGGGTGCTGCTCACTAAAATGTTCGATTTACTGAACAAATGAAAAACGCCTCCTTTACAATGTGATAGAGACTTGAAATTTAGTATATGGGCTAACCATTTGACAAAAAAACCAAAGATGAATACAGTTTGACAAAAATGTTCTTTAACGGGGTGGTACACAGAAAAACGTTCGAAAGGTGAAGTGATAGAAAAACATGCTTTTCGATAGGATAGCGACTTCAAATTTGGTGTACTGGTAGATTGTTTGAAAGGAAGAGAGTGTGAAATTTCAGATTTCCAATATTTGCTACTTTAAGGGGTGCGCACACTAATATGTTCGATTTTTCGAGTAAATGAGGCACACTTCCTTTTAAATGTGATAGAGGCTTGATATTTGGTATTTGGGCCAATCATCTGATAAAAAACACAAGACAAACAGAGTTTTTCAAAGTGTTCATTTATGGATGTGCTTCACAGAAAAGAGTTCCAAAGGAGAAATAATAAAATAGAGGTGCCTCGGGATGAGATAGACTTTAATGTGGTGTAAGGGTAAATAATTCGAAAGGAAGAAATGCTCAAATTTAGTTTCCCAATATTTTCTTCTTTAGGGGGTTCTGCACACCAAAATATTTTATTTGACGAATAAATGTGAAACGTGAATTATTAAAAAATTTACATTATTCAGGGGTTACTTATTGTGAGAACGTTGATTTTCAACGGGTATTCGGCTAGTGGTTATACCAATGCCCTAGTGAAATTTCAAGAAATCATTTGGAAGAAATAAATATATGCGGAACATGGGACTCATAGATTCATATTATATATTTTTAGGTTCTTCTGTATCAATATCAGAATGAAAATCAAAATTTATCGTTCACATTTATTTTGTTTATTACTATCCCTGTATATACGTAGTATAATGCAAAGGGAAAGCATTGTAACAGGTCGAAAATTCGAGTTTTTGAAGAAAAAGTATGTTTTAAACATCTTTGAAATCAAATAGAAGGTGATGTTTTTGAGGTGATGTCTGCGTAAGTATGCGTAAGTACGCGTGTGTGTGTTAGTATGTGCATGCAAGTATGCGTGTGGGTGTTGTCCGTGAGACTTTGGAAATGATATCTTGCGAATTAGTGGAACATTTCGAACAAAATTTGGTACAAATATTACAATCGGTGAACACTGGAAGCCTAACAATTTTAATCGCTATTGAATGTTCGGAAAACCTCTAAGTTCTCGTATGACATTTAATAAAAAAACTTTTAAAAAATAAGAATATTTAATAATGTTACGTTAATAACTATTTCTTGTGTAATTTTTATTATAAAACGAAATACAGACTCTTTAAAATGCTTACACTTTAAAATATTTTAATCTAATTATGAATTATGAAAATATCATCCCCTATGATCATAAATTAAAATTTACCGAGAATAGTTAGTCGTACGCAAATGCAGTTAATTAAAACAATAGTATATTTTTTTCTAACCATGATGACATAAAAATAAACTTTGTGTGTCTAGCTGTACTCTATTTGAAGCTGAAAAATTTTTGGAACAAAAAAAATTCAGCGATTTATAATTTCTTTTTTTAAACAAATTTCAAGATTTTATATTTTTCTTGTTATTTATAAGTCGAGTTACACGTGTACTCACAATTTCATGTTTCTACCTTCAGCAGTTTGGGCTGTGTAATTCACCCCTTAGTCAATCAGTCTCACTCAGCTGTATAATATAGAAAATAAAAAAAAAATTAACAAAAGATGCATTTTGGTCTGTAGGGCGCCTTGTGCCGCTTACAGATATTTGAATTTCTCCGGTATAAAGGAAGTATTGCTTGCGCGAAAATTTTAAATTTCGATATTTTGATGAAATATATATTTTTGGACCTCTTGAACACGTTTTGACTACTTTTGATGTGATGTCTGTCTGTCTGTCTGTCTGCCTGTGAATGATTTCCTGTGAACATGATGGCTGTCACAAACATCAATGGATTCTTACGAAACTTTATATTCGGGTTTATTAATAAATATTTAGAACTATATATAATTTTTTGAAATTCAAAAGAAAACTTATAAAATTTTATATATTCTTAACATGGAAGCATAGGATAAAATTTACATAATCATGTATGAAAGGGTTTATTTATGCCTCAATGATCAATGAAATATGATAGTTTTAATCATTGTAATGAGAAATAGCCTCTATTATTGAGTTTGTGACATCATGAAAAACTCCTCCGGTGGAAAATAACCCCCCGGAGGGGGGAGGGGGTGATTAAAAATTTCATCTCAATTGAGATATTTTTTCAAGCCCTTTGAAATGAAGGGTAAAATGTTATAATTGTAATCATCTGGACCCATGATACCGATTTTTCATAAATTCTCTAATAAAACTTGAAAAAAGAAAAGCTACTAAAAATGGATTCTGATATCAGAAAGTCGAGTTAGGCACACTCCAATTAATTTAAATGGCTTACATGCACATTACCCGATATAAAAAGGAACTTATTAAGATTTTTACCACCATATTCGTTTTTACATATATTTTCTGAGAGACATCTGGATCACAGATACATTTTTTTTAATATGTTCATGCAAAATTTGAAAAAAAATCATGAGCTTTTTAAAAATGGGTTCTGGTATGATAAATTCGAGTGAAACTACACTCCAGATTGTTTTATTCCGAGAATCAATCTTTTTCGATTATTTGGAAAGCGATATTATCCGTTTTTCACTTGAAATTCTTTTTTTGTCTTTTTGACACTAGACTGTACTCATGCCTCGTTGTCGGAACGCATCAAAGATTAGTTTTTACGAGATGCATATGTCAGCGCATTATCTCTTTTGAGATAGAAATCAAGAC
The DNA here is from genome assembly GCA_951213105.1 of Amaurobius ferox. NCBI lineage: Eukaryota > Metazoa > Arthropoda > Arachnida > Araneae > Amaurobiidae > Amaurobius > Amaurobius ferox. Next base: position 130,101,373 of record OX578143.1, on the reverse strand, counting down.
GCGAGACTCTCAAAATGAGATTTTTTTTTTCACCTCCACACTGAAACATTTATGGTTGTTCCCTTTTAGAACGTCTTCATGTCTCAAAGCGGCTTTTCACATCACTGCTCGGCCGACAAAGAGTGTCTGTTGTTCATCATTTGGGTGTGGAAAGATGAAAAAAAAAAGACCCAAGAAAATTGAACGTAGCAAATTAAAAGATAAATGAAATAATTCTTAAACGCTTGACGGGGGAAATCGCATTTTCTAAGGGTGTAGTTTATTTCTATAGAATCTGTATATTTTTGTATTAAATTCTATCTTGGGATTTAATACAAAATCTTAAATTCTATCTTCTATGTTACTGGGACTTTATCCTGTAGCTTGGATTTTTTTAAATAAATAAAAAGTTGTAAATCGCAGGAAATTGGGTATTTTTCTCTTACCGCATTAAATACTGTAATTATGGTTATATGAATAATTATTGTTACACATGATTGCTCTTTTAAATTAGAGCACATATGAAGAAAACACTTCGTCTTGAAGTCTCATGCAGAAAAGGCAAATATTAGATTATGCACTGAATTTCCGCTCATCAATGGTTATTTTTTTTTATATTCGTTTTCTATAATTGCAGAAAATACACTATTAATCGGTTTGTCCATTTGTGTGTCCTTCTGTGCGTCTAACTGTCTGTCAACATGTAATACAGCGAAAATCATCAGGTAAATTTAAAATAAAATTAACATATAACATCTACAGGCAATATTGTTAAGTCGAATATAATTTGTTAAAATAAGTTAAAATTAAAAAAAAATGTTTGAAGAAATTTTGTATTTTATTCCATTGTTTCTTATCGCTGAAAAGGACAACTTAACTCTGGAAACTGACGTTTTATAGGAACTGAAAAAATTTAAGTCCTACCCGAAGTAGTGGATAGGAAAAAAAATTCAAGCAATATCTAAGGCCAAATAGTAATCTAATAACAATGGAATCATTATATTAAAAAATGTGGGAAACATAAAATAGTCATTGGACTTTTTCAAGATATTCCTTTATTAAAATTGAGAGAAAAGTTCAAGGCATTTTTATTAAAAACTAAATAGGTAAAAGCGTTTTCAACAACATCAAACACAAAGTGCTATTGATAATGTACAAAATAATGAAACACTTCAAATATCAAAATTGGATTAATAACTCATCAAAAAGCCTATTCTAAAGGCTCCAAGTTTGCAGGTATAGGCCACTGAAGAATTTCGTAGAAGAAATTCCTAAATTCTATTGGAATATACTGCTTCTCTATATCCACAATCCTCAAATTGTTCATTAGTAATTTAATGGCGGAGTAATGTGTGATTGCCATAAATAAAACGTAAATAAATAAATGTAAAAAACATGAAATTGCTGCTTGTAAGAAAATAACTTACAAAAGTTCCTAATTTTGTACATTCTCTTACTTTCGGAAGAAAATATCAATTTTTGTTCTTTAGGGACTTGTTACCGATAATTTCTTAGTGAAAGTGTGGTGTTTTTCCATTAAGTTCAATTATGACCAATGTTTAACTAAATAATTGGTTCGATTAATTATGTTGCTAAAATCATTTGAGTCGATCTTTATTATGTTAAATTTTCCCGTCTTGATGGTGCATTTTTGAATGCTCAATATACTGTTGATGCTTGAAAAATATATCCTCTTATTTTATTTTTTTCTTAACTACAGTCAACGTTATTCTGTTCTAATGTCATAATTATTTTGCTACTGTACTTTTCCACTCAGCAAATGTTCACTTGGTGTCAAAAGATACAGCTCATTTGCCTCATTATAAGTTCATATGGCGGTAAAGAATACAGGTCATTTGCAAGTAATACATCTGAAGCTGAACTACACCCGGGACAGAAAATTAAAGTTCGAAAAGGTCACATTCTCGAGATGTGCCCTTTTTAATATTTCTACTAAACAAGGAACCCATTTCATGCCTTATACCAGGCCTAGAATCGTGCCTCTTCATCAAGAATGATGAGTGATGGCATCTAGATTACATTTCTGCCAAAAGGTGATATTGGCCAAATATTTGAGATGTGTTTGTTCTTTTCGAATTTCTCTATTCGAATGAGTCAAACGAATTTTAATGAACTCGTGTTGCCATGCAATGTGTGATACGTGGAATATAGTTTGCTGTTAATTAAAATAATTTTTGAACAATTGAATAGTAAAGGACGAAACATCTGTACTGAATGTTATAATCCGTACATCAACTTGAAAAACATAAATACTAGGCCAAACACACCATTTTTGAGACGATATCCGTGCTCTTTTCAACTTGTTTGAATTTCGAAAACATATTTACTTTTGATTTGTTGATAAAGCAAACTAAGATATTGTTTTATTTACACATAAATATTTTCTGACATTTAGGAGGCTAATGATAAACAAAGTATGACATCTGACCGCATCGTAGTTTACGAACATTATTTGTTCGCATATTATCTCTATCTCACAAAAACATCATTTCGTGATAAAAAAAAAAATTCCCCGCCAAGTACATAAAACAAAAACCTCCTTCCAAAAAAAATTATGAAATCTCAAAATGGTTTACGCCGAGTTTTCGCAGAACCGGAGCTGTTCTTTCTAGTCTAGAATATCTTGTTGAAGGATCCCAATCCTTTACGTAATCACACGTAGTCCATTTTAGTGGTAGTCAATATTTTTTTAAGTGACTATGAATAAAAATAGGCTACGTGTGATTTAAAGGGGGGTTAAGATAATTCATAAGGGTACCTTGGGTAGGTATCCTTCAGTTTTACCATAAGTGAAGTTTATTGTGAGATTTCAATACTTTTTGTAAAAAATATTTCTAGAGCTGGAGGTAAAAGTACACGAGTCAGAAACAAGGATTTTGAAATAATGAGGAAAGAAAATTTTGATACTTTCAGGAGAACTTTTATTTTAATTTTTATTTTTTGTTTTCAAAATACAAATTTAATTTTATGAAGTTTGTTATACATTTATTTATAAGCTAAATAAATAACTTTTCTTGATTTCTATTTTATACCACACTGATATCCGTACAAAATCTAATAGGTGTTTAATGTTTTTTTTTCTTAACATCTTAGAAGTCTAACTGACTTATGTGCTTTTTCCACAACAAAGATAATAAATTTCTTAAATCAAATTTGTTATAGAAAAAAAACATTGGAAATTTTGACTTATGTTCTTTTTCTCGCCACCTCTAGATTTATCAACATGATTAGCAGCAATGATGCAACGGGCATTGCAAATTTAGCTTTACTTCTTAGAACCATTTATTCATGTTCTTTTTTCAACTTTTGAAATCCTAAATAAAATTTATAAAAGAAAGATAAATTATAAACGAAAAGTATGTACCTCTGACAATACACAAAACTAATCATTATGCATTAAATTCGGTTGAGTAGTTATCCACCAACATTGAAAAAAATAAATGCCTGTTTGAAAATCGTAAAAATGTGCTACCGCATTAAGTGCTACCGTATTAAGTGCTACCGCACCGATTGCAATTGTTTAGATCTTTCCAGCTTTGAAGTTCGCAAAAATTGCGGCTTATAGCATTCTTATTCCTTGCTGCCATTACAAATATCGGATGCTCCTTTTCTGGAAGACATTACTTGTGATGTTAATATCTTTAAAAGGGAAACTGTACCTGAAATGTGCATTATAAAAAGTACAGAACATGAGAAATATACTATCAATGGTAATTTATACGTCTATTTTAGGGCAACAAAAATAATCCCACAAAAGTTTCATTTGATTTTATCAGTTGGTTTTGGATATATTATCCATAAACATGCAGTGATACATCATTGTATAAATAGTTTATATGTACTCAAAGATGCTCAAAATGTGATCAAAAATCCGATAATCGCAATTTTGACAATCGCAAATTTGTTTTTATATAAGAGTTCCTGATCCAAGTTAAATGTGTTAAAATATGAAATAAACATACAAACAAAAAGAAAACAACCTAACTGTCATAACAACATTTTCTAAACAAGGTAAATGGCATCGCATTTGGCACATCTTGGGATGCAGTTTAGTAAGTGAAACCTGATAAAACCATTTGGGGAGGTCATTGTTTTCTATTAATTGATTAATATAATATTTTTTCACTATTAAGTTTTTATGGCCGTTTTACGTTAATATTGCTGTTATTGGAAAAACATTTCTGAATAGCTGTTATTTTTTTCAGGTCTGAAGAGGCTATAACATTATAACGCATTGTAGGGAAAGTAAAATTGTCAATTGTATTTTAATGAGTATTTTGCGAGTGAGTATGAATATTGGTATGAATAAGCATGAATACGAGAGTATGAATAATTATAAATAAGAGAGTATGAATAATTATGAATAAGAGAGTATGAATAATTATGAATAAGAGAGTATGAATAATTATTTCAATAAGTATCGAAATTTCAATGCATGTGATGTTAATTCAATATCTAAAGCACTGTACGGTGGATCATTTACGCCATTATTACTCTGTGGAAATCTGTGGAAAAGTAGTATTACATTATGTAGGGGAAAATTATGTGCTCCCTACATCAGATTTTTTAAATCCAAAAGTAAAAATGTGATGTGGACAGTGCATGATTTTTTTTACAGGCACAAATTAATTTTCTCTTTCTTCCAGAATTTATTAAATTGGGTTTGATTGCTCGGAATAACACGGATTAATTATTTTAAATTGCGCTGCATTCGCAGTTTTAATTCAGTTTGTATTTGTGTTTGGCCACTGGGCGCATTTGCAAACGCGCCATGGCAAAAATTTGAAATAAAAAAAAAACTAAAATATGTCAAGAACGATTTGTTCTAGCGTTATGGAGTTGGTCTTATTTTTTTTCTGTCATTAAAAATTACATATGAAACAAGTATTTGATTGATACATTTCAGTATACGTAATATTTTATTTTACATTTTAAATATTTTTGCTGGCCAGTTAGCAATAAAAGGCATGTTCTTTTCTTCCAAAGTGTATCGAAATTTAATCCGCACCAAAGTAGCCAACAAGTGACTCATCTACCACATTTTGAATAATTTGATTAAATAGTTATTTAGCTGCAATGGATGCATACACTGCACAAACAGACACACGCGTATACTCAATTGACACGCTAAAAATAGTCTTTTTCGGGTTTTCGAGTGCGGAAACGTGTAGATCCGTCGAAAACTTAAGTTGCGATTTTCGGCACGATCCCAAACTTTTCTCTCTGCATTACCGTGTATGGTAGGGAAAGTAATAACTTATTTTAATACGGCCAAAAAAGTTAAAAAGAGCTTCTAATTCAAATTGAATTTCAGCGATTTCCGTCCTGAGTAATAGTAACCGCTTCCATTAGTCACACCGAAGTCCGGAGTCTACATTTGAGACATATTTTATCGGTCAAGATTTGCGATATGCGTTGCGAGCCACTTGTTGATTTGCAAACCGGGAAAATACGTTGATATCGGTTGAGGTTTTCAACATTCAATGCGCTTTCAACGTTCGGTGTTTACTGGTCAAACCTATTACGACACATCATCGGTTTGATTTCTAAACAGGGATCTGAACACCTCAAGTGGATTAGTTTAAAATATAATCTAATGTATTTAGAACACATATAATCTGCAGTAATGATACATATTGAAGTACATGAAATTACACAGCATTACACATTTTAATGCTATTAAATTAATTATTGTGTTTTAATATACACTATGTTGTAAAAAATATATGCACCTCAAAAAATTGAGCCACAGCTGAGGAACTCGGCATGCAAATGTCGTTTTAAGATTTATGCAAATTATCACGAAGCATTTGATCATGCAAATGGTCATACATTTTTAATTAGTTATTGTTGTTGAGACCCAGACCGTCCGACCTACCAGAAAGGTGTAAGACATTTTCACTTAGTGAAACATATATTTACTTTCCCTTCAAACATAGTAGAATGCATAGGAAAAGTATTGTGATGGGGTTTAGAATACTAATTTTCAACTCTGGGAAGATACCACCCAATTTTCGAATGATATTTGATAAACATCTTTTCAAAGCCAGAAACTGTAATAATGCAAAATAAATATCATTTTCGTTCAAGTTATCATTATAAAACAAGTATCACAATCTGTAGAACGTTAACATATATCGTCCTTGAGACATAGAAATTCTTCAGATACATTTATCGAAAATTTACCTAAAATTGAAATAAGTAGCAAGTTCACTTTAATAGATTGACTTTGGGTAAAATATTGACAACTTTCTGAAAATGCTGCAGAATTGACAAAACTGTCGCCAGATTGGCAAAAATGGCGTCTCATTAACGAAATTAACCCCAAAAATTGGTAAAATTTTAACATTTTCTAATGATCTTAATCGTTTAATATATGGACTATATTGCGTAATAGAAACTAGTAGTATTTCAAATTGTCAAGATTTACTCAAAATCGAAATAGTTTTATATATTGTCATACATTAAAAGTGCCAAATCTTAATGAACAATTCAGTTAAATGCAATGTGCCATGAATTTTTTACATCATTAGTTTGCTGTGTAATAAGTCAGGTTATAGTCTTATGTAGGGAAAGCCAATAGCTGCCCACATCAGATTCATAGTTGATTCTTTACTTCAGTTTCCTTTCTGTGAGAGATAAGAACATCTTCTAGTTTTTCAGAATCATATTATAGCTATTTTAGGACTTTTCCATTTAGTTTGAATCAAGTTTATGAAAGGGCAAAATACTTATTATCTGTGACATTATACATTTCTGCATGGAAAGATAAATAATGTATAAAACAGCAATTTTCTAGATATACTATAATTAGTTCCATTAAGATTGAAAATTCTCAGTATTTTGCAGAAACTACACACAGTTATTCACGTTCCCCATTTATTCTGTAAAAGAATGAATTATTAATTTGCAAAACAAAACTATACTGTCAATGTTTTAGTGTGTCACGGAAATGATCTCCACTGAAATATGATGAGTCATTTAGAAGATGTCATCGAAATGACGACCGAGACTGTCGTTCTTTGTTTTGCTGTGCAAACTAAAACTATTAGAAGTTTAATCAGATACTCGTAGTCATTCAATGATTTTAATGGACGAATACATAAAACATTATTTGTAATATATTTTGAATATTAGCTGAGCCTGGTTTACATTTAATATGACGGATACATAAAATATTCTAAAAAAAAAGGAAAAAACTAACAAAGATATACACAAAACTAATAAAACTTCGTTAAAATCAACGAACAATATAACATTAATATTATCGACCGGTTTTGAAGGCAACAAACGGCATTTTTCATCAGTACACAAAAAAATGCACAACCGTCACTCAGAAAGCCAGATCGGAAATAGATATTAGAATAGCAAACATAACTTAAGCAGGCAAAGAGGGTGACAACAGTGAAAAGAGAAGAAAAAAGGTAAAAACTTGGAGGAATGAATAAAGAGATAGAACACTATGAATGGAGGTAAAAGATAATAGTGAATATCCAATAAAGGACTCAAATAACTTGTTTAGTGAGAAATAATACAAACACAAGTTACGATTTAATTAATAAAAGATAAATAACCGGTTTAGGAAGCTATATAAATCATCCAAACAAGTGAAAAAAACAGTTTCTAAACAAATGCAAAATATCAGTCTAACGGAAAATGAAGGACATAACTAGTTTTGGAAGCTATAAGAACTAACAGTACTTAAAAATACTTAAAAAATACATGAAACAAGAAGAAAATTACCGAAATATGAAGTAGAAAGAAAATAAAGTCGAAATATTAAATCAGAGATTACCAAGCAGACTACCCAGTTCCATTTTATTTGTTGTCTCGGAATTTTTTTGTTAGTTTAAACGATTAATTTAATGGTAAAGTGGTAGATGAAATCAATTCCTGCTTCATTTAAACGTGGTTAGGCTTAAGAAAATAAAGGATCAGGTTGGGTAATTCCGTACATTGTGTACGGCATTACCCACCTGTGTACGGTATTTGCCTTCGGGTATATTTTATTCGAAAATGAGACTATACGATTCTTTATTATTGTTGGCTGGTGAATTTCCTCTGGAAGTAGTAGCCATAACACAGGCCATTGTCCTGATATCATGATATTGTTTTAGGATTTTATCCTGATATCAGGATATTGTTTTAGGATTTCATCTTGCTATCAGGATTTTATTTTAGGATTTTATCCTGAAATAGGGATGAGGAATCAGTGATGAGGACTTTGTCGTTGCCAAAGTCATGGAAGTTCCACAACCTGGACAATCAGGAGAAGCTACCCACAGTGCCCAACCATCAGGAGAAGCTGCCCACAGTGCCCAACCACCAGGAGAAGGATCAGTCATAGATGAGTCTCCAAAATAGTTGGATTTTTCGCCACTAAACCTGCCTCGAGCTTTGCCATCATTAATAAACTGGAAAATACTTGCTCAATCCTCTGAAATTCTGACTTCCACGCCCATAAAGAACAAGCTTTTGGATAAGCTGAAACCAAAGAAGAGAATAACAACCACAAAACGAAAGCTAAATGTTTATAAAACTGGAAAGAAAAGAAAAATCACTTCTGCGTCTGGAAAGAAAGGAACTAAAAAAAAGAAGGAAAAACCTAGAGACCTTCCAAGTCAAGATTTCAGTTGCTTAGTTTGTGGAGAGCCATACGTCGAGCCGCCATCAGAAGATTGGATTGAATGCCATAAATGCAGAGGATGGTCTCACAAGGGATGCACTGATGGCTTGGGTACATCAGTGGGACTATACGAGTGCGACAGTTGGCAAAAATAATTTTCCATTTGTGCTTTTTAAGAATAAACATTTTCTTTAGTTCAATACGGACTTATCGTCATTTCATTTCGCGAATATTTTACTGTACGGTATTTTCCGACCATGTCGAATAATACCGTACATTCACCACTTTCACTTTTTAATTTTTTAAAAAAATGCAATGCTGTTTTTAGCCAATTTCAAATATAATTTACTTCGACACAAATCAGAGGTAAATATGAGACCAATACAGCCACTATTGCTGGAATATTAACAAAGATAGACGACATTTAAAAATGTGTACGGCATTTACCGACTCTCCCCTATTCTCCCAACTACTGAATTGGTGACGTTAACGAAATGAAGGTTAAATATTAATTAATCCAATGGCAGCCTAGTTATCCGGGAATAAAACCAATATTCCCATCGACACGAGGTTGGAATCAAAAATATTTCACGAGACTGGAAATATTCCATAACTAAGGGGGTCACAATTTTACAACTTCTGTCCAACATTAACTATTAAATGAAAAAAGTGCTTTTCTTAGATATATTATTTTAAGCTGCACAATTTTATGATGAGTTCCAATTTTTTTTAAGAAAATAACAATGTATTATGTGAACGGATGTCTTAAGAAATGTGTTTTTACTTTGGAGGATAGTGTGATATGGCATATAAAGTGGCTGGTGTTAAATTATAAACAACGGATTGGCTATTAATATTTTTATGTCGCGATTTAAAATTCGGAGACGTTTAGAATGCACGAAAAGTATATATATATATATTTTAATTTACGAAAATTCTTAAACAATAATATGGATTCATTTTAAAGTGAGTTTAAAAAATATTTTTTTAATCTTTACTATAGTATCAAGATGGAAACTGTGACAATATGAACCGTATGTTTGAATATCGTATGAACCCGTATGTTTGAATATCGCCCCAAATCGTTGTACATCGGGGTAAAATATAAATTAATTAAAAATATAATTTGAATTTAAAAAAAAATAATGCCGAGGTGCAACTTTTCTGAGTCTTAAAAAACCTGTGTGCCAATTTTTATGGCTGTGCGACTCTTCGATTTCCCGCTACAGCAGACATACAAACACAGGCATCTTATATATATATATATATATATATATATATATATATATATATATATATATATATATATATATATATATATATATATATATATATATATATATATATATATATATATATATATATATATATATATATATATCAGATTTCATACCTGGTACAAACATATCAGATTTCCATACCTGGTTCTTATTCCAAAACTTCACATGTCTCCTGTTAAGTTTCGTCCAGTGACAGTGGGATTCAAAACATACTTGACTCAAGCTAATTTGAAGCTTATACTGTTAAAACCAATCATGAAGACGATATTAAAAAAGGGTTCAATCATGGTAAAAAACAGTACGGATGTGATTACTAGATTGCGTAATCAACCCGTAAATTTAATATGCAAGAGCTTTGATTTCAAGGACCTATTCAATTACATCAATTTAGACGACCTATTCGATATTATGTTAGAGATCCATAGCACCTACAATATGCAAAAATACATAGAACTGCACAAATATAAGGCTATATTGAACATAGTATTATATGAGAATATTCTAAATAATGGTAAAGATTTCTATCAACAAATAAAAGGTATCCCTATGGGGGGAGGATGCTCCTCAATGTTAGCGGATCTCTACCTTAACAAGTACGAAGAAGGTACTTTTATTCTAAATGAAATACCTTATTTTAGATTTGTGGACGACATTCTTTTTGGTTGTATTAAAAACACCTCTGATTTCGATTTCAGTTTCTATCCATCAAATCTGGAATTAACGGAAACTAAAAAGATTCACGATAGTGAGATTAGTTATCTTGATCTATGTATCAATTTTACTGAAAATGAAAAAATATATACAAAGCTATATGATAAAAGAAATTATTTTGATATAAACATTAATTATATCATCGATTGGAAATCGAACTTGAGCGCCAATATTTTCCGCAATATCGTTAGAAATCATTTTCTACGAAACTCAAGATTGCATACTTATAAGGATGATCGTATCAAAAGTGATAAAAAAATTCATAAAGGAAGCGTTGAAACAGCACTATCCAATAGGATACCTCAAACACCACTATAATGCATTGGACTGCAAGGAAATTAATGCATTTGATAGTGATATTGGCAACACCTATTTTATATAATGTAATGGCAACGCATCGAATCGCTCGGCACTTTATATTTGAATTGTTGAATGATCTGTCATTCGGTTTAACTTCTTACTTCAACCTGTCTCAATCCAAAAATTTTTTTCTCCACTCAGTCCATGCATTCACTTCTGGCATACGTCTTTTGCTTTGACGTTCCAAGGAAATATGGCCACAGGCACGTAACGGTTCCGTGAGTGTTTCCTCAGGAGTAGTAGCTGGCTATAAACGGGAACAAGGGATCACAATCCCCCTTGGCCATTTGTTATTTCCCTGTTGGCACTTATATCACCTCTCGATCTTTTTTGATCTTCTTATATATATATATATATATATATATATATCGTTTAGCCATATTTATCAGTATTGTTACGTCGCTGCGTATCCAGTAACGACAAAAGTATGACTGGTATTTATTGCCTCCCGTATACTCGTTTCGTTCGTTCAATGTTTCAATTCCTGCTAATTAGACAATATCCTACAACCAATTGGCCTTCCGAATATGGTCTCTTTGTTTCTGACATTGTTATCCTTTCTTTTTACATGTAATGGCTCTGCAATTATTTTTATCCAATCCGTCATGGTCACTTCACCATAGACATATCTTCTTCTTTGACAGTCCGATTAGATCGTCCGACCTATTCAATGGTGTTAAACACCCAGGCCTTCCGACTTACCCTAGGGTATGAGCAGCTGTTTGAGTGACCGGCTATCCAAAGTTGTAAAGTATCCCTTTGGACGGCCCAGAAGTGCCACTCAATTTCAACCGAAACCCAGTGGGGACGGCATCCATAGCGATCGTACCTTTCTTCCCCTACCACCAACCTCTCGGATGGCATATTTAACGTGCCCGAACTCCCAATGGACACGGGGATAGTTTAGGGAGAGCCTGAAATCGAAGTCAGGTCGTTCGAGTTCAACTCTCGCGCGCTAACCACTGGGCTGTCCCGCCTCCATAGACATACCTAACGTGTACACTCATGCGCTTTTCCTTACAAAGTTATTGAATATTTTATGGGTTTTCGCAAGAAACCTGTATATTAATTCCATGTGCTATGTTACTAAATATTTTATACTCAGATAATTAAACGCGTCTTGTATCCACAAGATATGTGAATTAAAACAACATAACACACGGAACAAAAGCCCTGAGTAATTAGAAAATTCAAATATTCTCTAACATGACTGTCTAGTTGAGATAATGACCATAAATTCATAATGAGGTTTCAACGATGAAATTACTTGTAAATTCCACGGAAAATCACAAAGCGTAAAATATTTTCAGTCTGCCTTGTAAAACTAAAAATACTCGTATATGATCGCATAACTGCAGCAATTATTATGACTAAGGATACAACAACGTAAGTACTTGCAAATTCAGAGGGATGTCACAAAATCTAGAATATCCATTGTGTTACGCAATTTTTATTGTGCCTTGTCAAATTATAAAAATAAGATCACCTGAATACAATAATGATCAAGGCTGAAGATTCAACGGTGTGAGTTACTGAAAATGCTGGGAACATAAAATGTTGTGTCAGGATTACGGAAAACTTCCACTAATTACAATGTATGTTCCAGTAATTTTAATACATTACTTCTTGTTTTCATAACTCTTTCATCTATCCATTCAATTTAGAATAAGAATTTCAAATTGCCGTACACATGCTCGGCGCTCAATGCTGCTTTTAAATGTACCTCCCTATTATCAATTTACATTGGGATATTTTACGCCCAACTCATGACTTCCGTTACAAATTAACGGATTTCGATATTATCTGCGAAACTAGCACAAATATTTCGTCAACTACAAAATTAAGGAATTTCGATATTGTCGGCAAAATTAACACAAATATTTCGTCAGCTACAAAATTATGGAATTTCGATATTGCCAGCAAAACTAACAGAAATATTTCGTCAACTACAAAATTAATGAATTTCGATATTGTCAGCAAAACTAACACAAATATTTCGTCAACTACAAAATTACTGAATTTCGATATTGTCGGCAAAACTAACACAAATATTTCGTCAACTACAAAATTAATGAATTTCGATATTGTCAGTAAAACTAACACAAGTATTTCGTCAACTACAAAGTTAAGGAATTTCGATATTGTCGGCGAAACTAACACAAATATTTCGTCAACTACAAAATTATGGAATTTCGATATTGTCGGCAAAACTAACACAAATATTTCGTCAACTACAACATTAAGGAATTCCGATATTGTCGGCAAAACTAACACAAATATTTCGTCAACTACAAAATTACGGAATTTCGATATTGCCGGCAAAACTAACACACATATTTCGTCAACTACAAAGTTAAAGAATTTCGATATTGTCGGTAAAACTAACACAATATTTCGTCAACTACAAAGTTAAGGAATTTCGATACTGTCGGCAAAACTAACACAAATATTTCGTCAACTACAAAATTACGGAATTTCGATATTGTCGGCAAAACGAACACACATATTTCGTCAACTACAAAGTTAAAGAATTTCGATATTGTCGGTAAAACTAACACAATATTTCATCAACTACACAATTAAGGAATTTCGATATTGTCTGCAAAACTAACACAAATATTTCGTCAACTACAAAATTACGGAATTTCGATATTGTCGGCAAAACTAACATAAATATTTCGTCAACTACAAAGTTAAGGAATTTCGATATTGTCGGTAAAACTAACACAAGTATTTTATCAACTACAAAGTTAAGGAGTTTCGATATTGTCGGCAAAACTAACACAAATATTTCGTCAGCTACAAAATTAAGGAATTTCGATACTGTTGGCAAAACTAACACAAATATTTCATCTATGTTGTTGAATTCTGATTTGTATTAGAGTTGTTGCCCAAATATGTACAGGATTTGTCTAGTGAAAAATACCTTATATGGATTTTCTGCGTGATAAATATTATTTATACTGAAACTTTTGGTGTGAAAAATTTTATGTATAGAGCTATGTTGTGTTAAAAACCATATGCATAATAAGATTTGTTGAGTAAGAAATCTTCTTTTTATTAGATTTGCTTTATTTTTTTTATGTATTTTAGATGTGTTATGTGAAAATGCTATACATATTAAGATTTGCTGTGTGAAAATTTTATGTATAATATTTTGCATATGAAAAATTTTATGTTTAATATTTTGTGTATAAAAAATGTTATATATAGTATTTTCTATATGAAAAATGTTATGAATAATATTTTGTATATGAAAAATTTTATATATAATATTTTGTATGTGAAAAATATTAAGCATAATATTTTGTATATGAAAAATGTTATGTATAATATTTTGTGTATAAAAAATGTTATGTATAATATTTTGTATATGAAAAATATTATGAATAATATTTTAAACATGAAAAATGCAATGTATACTATTTTATTTTGTATGCGGAAAGTGTTATATATAATATTTTGTATGTGAAAAATGTTATATATAATATTCTGTATATAAAAATGTTATGGATAATAGGACCTACTGTGCAAATATTATTTTATCAGGATTTGTTGCCAGAAAAATATTTCTAATATATGGAAAGTGTCGGATTCGTTGTGTGAATGTATGTCAGAATGTTTTATGAGCAAAATGTTATATACATTAGAATATGCTGTGTGAAAAATGGTATATACATTAGAATATGTTGTGTGAAAAATGATATATGCATTAGAAAATGTTGCATAAAAAATGTTACACATATTAAGATTTTCTGTGTAAAAAATTATACACATTAAGATTAGCTGCGATAAATCTTATACATTTTACGAAAAATCTTATACATTGTGTACAAATGCTATACATATATTAGAATTGTTCGGTACGCCCCTATAGGCGAGTTCTATTAGTTTGGCTGCTATACGTATTAAGATTTGTCGTAAAATTTTATAAAAGTCAACTACATGACTTTAAATGATGTTTGCGTATTCTAGATAGTTTAGCTCTAAATTGACTATGATATACATTACTAATATACTACTTATATGATGTGTTCAAATGGTAACAGCCCACATAAATAATTTCATTGCTACTTTCATAAATTCGGTATATGTTAGATAATTTTCTTCAAAACACACTCCAATAATTAAAATACGTATTCACTGACAAGCACTTGAAAACATGCATCACACATGTCGACGTCCAAAAACAAGACGACAATAACAAGAAAGACAGCAAATCCTTTGGACGACTTCAGCATTCCAAGGCTAGTGAATGACTTGAAGGTGTAAAAAATACAAAAGGGCGTCTCCTAACGTGTTATCGATTTGGTTTCGCATAATATTTTGGATTTACATCAAATACGATTAATTAATCTATTGGAGATAAAAGTTCAATATCTTGAAAACAAAACATGATGTTTTGTAATGAACTTGTCCACTACATAAATTGCATTGCAAATAAAGATAAATGAGCATACGTACATTTCGAAAATCATTTGAAATCTAAAGAGGGGATATATATTTGGGCGGTATATACTTGGTCGGTATATATTTGGGCGTTCAGGTCCAGACTTGTTGCATTGAGGAAGGAAATGCAAATAATTTCAGAAACGTACGTGTGCTCATTTATATTCTTTTGCGCTGCATTTTACGTTGTGAATAACCTGTTCACTACTGACTGTGAATGCGCGTGCTTTACGATGTTTTGTGTTGCAGAAGCACTTAATTTTTGTTGACCATGTATGAACTGTTTTAGGGCTGTGTTTTTCACAATAGGGTCCATGGGTTTGATCATGGGGATGTTTGTTTTCTTTCTTTTTTTTTTTGAAAAATAAATATTAAATACAAAGATATGATAAATATATTTTACTATAAAAACATTGGAGATTTTAAATTGTCTTTCCGATGTAAAACAATAAGTTGCATTAGCTAAAGCAAAAATAATGGGATTCTTATGTGTGAATTTCTTGTTATATAGTATATCGTGTTCATAACGAATGAAATTAAGAAAGGGATTGTACGAATAAAAATTAGAAAATAATGAATTCAACGAGTAAATTAAAATTGTTCCTATAGCCTACGTTTTTCTAAACCTCAAACATTTCATAGATGGGTCATTTTTTGTAAACGGGAGTTCTACATGTCCCAGGTGTTTTAATAAAAGTTTGTATGACTTGGGACAGATTTTGGACACTGATCAGTTTTAATATAGTGTAGTTCATATTTACCACCTATTAGCTAAAAAAGCCATTTATATTTTTAATATTTGAATTTTTTTTATTAAATGGCATTCCCCAATGATGTGTCCCAAAAGCCAAATAATAAAATCACAACTTCATTTACAAGCCTTCATTTTCTAGTTTTCTTTTAATTTGATGCTTTATATTAAATTGGACAATTAAAAACATTGAAATAAAAACAGTGCAATGAAAATCCGCTATGTATTAGAGCAATATTTTAAATACATTTTTTACTACTGTCACCTAGCCTTTTTGTCATTTACCTGTCTTCAAATTTTAACACCTCATTCTGTTACATAGATGACAATACATTATAAATAAAGTATATTTCTTTTTTACTAAAGTTCATATTTACCATTTCAAGAGTTTGACTATGTTTAAGCTATCATTTTGTGCAGGAAAATATTATAAAACTCAACAATTTTGGGTAATTATTTTATTTACTTGTCATTAACCTGACTTTAATTATTCTCAAAATAAAAATGTATATAATTTTTTTAACATATATGTGTGCCTAGTTAGTGGTTAGCGTAGCAAACTGAATATCAACTAAGGCTTAAATGCAAATAAAACATATATGTTCAACAAGTAAACTCACATGATTTGTCATTCCCCTGTTGTCATTTATCTGTCTTCTTGGTAGATAAGGGAATGACATTAGAGCAGGTGAATTATATTAAACTAGATTTTCTTTTTAGAAGATAAAACAAATAAGAAGTAATTTCTAACTATAAGATTGTTCTTAAAGCAAAAAAAATATATTTTTCTGAGGATATATATATATATATATATATATATATATAAAATAAAAATGTAATATTAAAAATAATTAATTTTCAAGTAATCGTGAAATATTAACATCACCATCATATTAACACAATTTAATATCACTGTGAAACATTAACACACACACACACACACACACACACATATATATATACATGTATATATAAATTAAAATAATAAACAAGAAAGATCAATTATACATAAAGCATTGATTATGAAACATTTTCCAACTGAAATGCTTTTTTTTAAACATCTCTAAAATGGGATACATTCAGTGGTGATATTTTTTTAATTATCACAAATTTATATTATTTGAAAACTTAAAATTTCTTCGAAAATAATGAACTTTATTCAAATGACGTCATTGAAATATAAATTATCTGGCTTTCTATGTAAAGGCAGTAAATATTTCATTCATACATTTTTATTTCAGACTCCATAGTTAAACAATTTTGCGTGAAAAAAATTAATATTCATATAACTCATCTTACAATCATTTGTTTACATTCTGCAACCATTAAAATTAGGCTTCGTTGTAGAAATAATCAAAGTTTAATGATTATTCATACTCAAAAATATTGTAATTGCGTTGCCGCAGAATATAGATGCACAGAAAATAAGCAAAAATAAAGCGCTTTTAGGACGGATGAGACATTAAATATAAATTTAAAAGAACTAAAAATCACGAGCTTTACTCTGGGAAAAAGAGATGGATACCATACTTTATTTTGAAGTAGATCAAATGATCTCTTCACATTATATGGGTGCAATTACTATTTTAATTTTTATTTAGAAAACTTTCGGACATATTTTGCTGATTTTTTTATATATTTTATGGGATAATTTAAATATGTTTTAAAATTTTCGAATCAATATGTAAATTTTAACTTCGCTTACAAACTATTTAAAAATTAAGTTATAAACTAATCCTATAGGGTTCAATGTATGCCATTTTTTCATCCGCGGTTCAATCCGAAACAAATTGGGTGATGTTATTCATTTACATTCCAGTATGTCCCACAGACTGTCTTAACAACATACAAAACTTTCATTTTGAGAAAGTCATTACACATTTTGACAAAGTTGACAGTTATCATGCGAAAGAGCAGAGAGACAGACATACAGAATGAGTAAAGTCATAAACTATTTTCAACTGCGTTGTAACGTGTTAAAAACCCACTAATTTCCCAACTTTTTTTTGATTAAGATATTCAGAATCCCCCATTCTTATATTTGGTGGAGTTAAGTATGCGTAGTAATAAATCCGGCTTTGTTTATTCGAAATAAAATGAATACAAAATAAAGTATTGCAATGAAAGTGATACAATAAAGAATTAGCTGGGGGGCTCAACTTGACTCTCTTATATCAGAATCCATTTTTAGGAGCTTTATATTTTGAAATTTTAAAAGAAATATTTTGTAAAATCATTTTTTGATATCGTGGGATCAAAGGATTACATATATAGCGTGAGACATTTCACACTAAAGGACTTGAAATAATATTTCGATTGATACCATACTTAACAATGTTCCCCCGGGAAAGTAACTTGCTCCCAAGGGGGACTAATGACATCACGAACAAAAAAATGGTATCTCGGCTATCTTTCACAACATTAATTGAAAGTCTCCTGACATAAATAAACCCTTTTATGCATCATTATGTCAAATTTTGTCCTATGCTACCATTATAAAAAATATACACTTTCAAATAAATTCTCAAGTTTTCGCTCGAATTAAAAACAAAAATCTTTCTAGTTCTAGATATTTTGATAACAAAGCCGGATATAAAGTTTTGTGCAAAATCCATTAACATTTGTGGTCGCAGATAGGTAGACGGACATCACTCCGAAAATGGTCAAAGCTTGTTCAGCTAGTCTTAAAACATATATTATTGGTATCAAAATCTCGAATTCAAAAATTTTCGTAAAAATGATACTTTGCGCTATATTACATAGTATAAGAAAGAAAAAATGTATTTCCTTTCATTATAAAACTGAGTTCAATTATACCAACGTTCATTTGAAAACCCCCGATTTTGAGAATTTCTTCCATTTTCAGCAAATAATGCTTAATTCTTTTGCAAAAATCTCCCACTTAAAAATTTTACTCGTTATCGATTATTGTCTTTGTAAAATTCGAGAAGCAGACACTACTAAGCAGACTCTATTTCAAGCTTTTATAATCTTGCCAAACACCTATGTGATTACGACAAATTATTCATAAAAAATATCTTGAAAGCGTCACACACCACACTTTCAAGCAATTCATTGCCACTGCCACCGATTTGGCGTCCGCTAGATTACTTCCTCAAGGAGCCTTACGTCGATAATTAAGTTACGGTTTCTCCCTTCCCTGAATCACTTAAAGAAAAGTGTCACGTTTCTTGTTGTAAAATAAACAGGTATAGAAAAGTACGGCAGTAGATTTCAGTCTTCCAAGGTTTCTCTATAACCCTAAGGTGCAATGGAAAACAGACGTGGTCGCTTTATTGATTGATTGTAGAACAGCTTTTCGTGTTTACAACTGAGAAAATACGACAATGTTTAGTCAAATAAATTTTGCAAATTGTGACGGCAAAACAAGATGTTATTTGTCATTGATTATACATTACAACGTTTGTAAAGATATTTCTTTATCTATAACGTTGCGTTTTTCTTTCCCTATAATACGTAGCTACGTACGAGGAGAGCGATGTGCTTGTCATACTTGTTATATTTGTGTTATTGTAATACTGTTAAAAATCCGATTCTCGTATCTGATTTGGTAGACGTACACGTTTTGAGCATCTCTGAATACAAATAAATAATATGTCAGGTAGTCAGTGAATACCATCCCTAACTTTAACCAAATATAAAGGAACAATATTGTTTATTAAGTATCATGATATGAGCATTTCCAAAGATATTAGTAATGCTAAGAATAAAGCAGAGAGCGCAATATCTCTTAAAACAGTTAAGTGAATTACATGAAATTTAGTATACTTTTTTAATCAGTAAAATCAATTAGCCGCTTGATTTTTAGCCAAATCCAAAAAAAAGTGATTAAATTATGCTATTTACCCCTTAAAATCAAAATCTGTAAATTTGTAAAGAAAATCGTATTTTAGTAACCTCAAATTTTTGGAGTTATTAATTTCAGTTTACTTTGTTTTATAGAGTAAGAAAATTTTTTGGATGATGATATGATTTAGAATAATGTTTAGATTTGGCTCATATTTTAAATAGCGAACAACGCCAAGTACGTCCGCTAGTTATTCGTAAAAGAAATACTTAGTTCATCATTTTTAATAATTTCCTTTCCACTTTCCGTTCTTCCTCAAATAGCATCTCCAAGTTTCTGACACCGGTAATTAAGTTACGGTTTCCCTCTAGTCTAAGTCATTCAAAGATAAGTTCCAGGATGTGCCGCTAAAAACACAACAAAGAAAAGAGACGAACGTTATATTTCGGTGTTTTGAGGTTAAAGAATAACCATTAGGTACAAGTGAAAAAACTAAACTAATCCTTTCTGTTGATCGATTTTCACATGGTATTTTGTGTTTGCGAAAGTGACAGATAAAGTAGTTATTTGTCAAGTGATATTTAAAGATTAGACAATAACCTGAAGGTACAAACATGTGAAAAACACCAAACTATTACTCTTTGTTAATTGATTTTCGCATGGTACTTTGTGTTTACAACATCGACAGTTAAAGTACTTTTTTGTCAACTGATATTTGGAATTTGCTGTATTCGGTGAACAGTTTTTGAAAAAGGCACATTTTTAAAACGATGTTGAAACACACATGAACTTTTTAAAAATAGGTTGAAATATACAATAAGAGAGGAGAGAAGATGGAGAGAAGATCAGACGACAGAGTTCAGAAGTTGAAGACTTAGATGAAAGGTAGCACTCAGACGATGTTCGATAAGAAAACACTTTTGTGCCAATGAATTAGAAATGATGATCTCGGCGATCCAGGGGAGCAAACGTCTGATTACATGTATAACAAGAATCAAGGTACTAGTTTTTACTCATAAATGAGGAACTTTATATTTAAACTGACTCCATGTCAAGCAAAATTGAATCCTGTTATCACACTATTATCCTGTTATCACAGCCAGCCAACGGCCCTACCGTGCTGAAAACACCGGTTTTCGTTAGATCGCCGAAGTCAAGCAGTATCGGGCGCGGTTAGTATTGGGGTGGGTGACCACCTGGGAACATCGCGTGCTATTGGCACATGTCGAACGCGGTAGTTCTGTGGTTTGCGCGCTGGATTTGCACGCTGCCACAACTGCCGCCGTGTTCACGTTAGTACGATCACGTTAAGCATGTGGGTCCGTAAGTCCTTCCGAGAGGTTAGTGGTAGGGAACGAGGGTACGGTCCCTGTGGATGCCTTCACCACTGGGTTCCGGTCTAAATTGGGTGACACTTCCCGGCCGTCCAAACAGTTACCTTACACCTTTCTGGTAGGTCGGACGGTCTGGATCTCAACAACAACACCATAAATGCCAGGTGAAACTTTGTTAGATAACATAATAATAGATGAAAATTCAAAGGTCATATGTTAATGTAAATTTTAATAATAAGGATATCTATAATACAAATGATAATTGTAATAACAGCTTAATTTGAACAAAATATATCTCATCACTTTAAGAGTAAATTATTTTAATGTATGTATACTAATCATTTTAGTTACAGATTAAAATAGGACAGCACACACTGGTGGGTAATTTTGGAAACAAACAATGTACAATGTAACTATAAGACAACCTAATAAATATATTTATATATTAAATTTTAAACCACACATATACCTTTTATAAATACGTTAAAGTATATGTATACTATTTTGAAAGAGGTTGAAATCAGGGGCGAATGCTGCGATACGCCTATTATGGCGCTGTACCATTGTGATTGGAAGAATAATTAAAATAAAATATTCCTCATTTAACAAACAAATTTAACACTTTGCTTGGGAAATTGTAATTTAATGTATGATGAATCTACTGCCTAGGGAAATAGTTTATCAGATTCTTCATTTATATATATTTCAGCTGAGAGGTCGACTTGATACCATCATAGACCTATGGATGCCATAGCTTGGGGAGAAAACTGGGGGGGTGGATCAAACCTCCAACCAAATTTGTGCTCCTGTGCATCTGACTTTATGAGGGGGGGGGGGTTATTGAATCATTCCTTGATAAAATGGTTTTGGCTCGAATTAGTGCATCATTGAATCTCGGGATAAAATATTCAATCGGGTATTGCTTTTAATTATACATAGTGTTTGTTCTCTGTAATGTTGTAATACTTTTTGCTCGTTTGTATTGTTATTTTGGTGATTGTAACTCAGCTTGAGTTTGTTCCTCATTTCAAACCTTTTAACTGGAAAATGAGTTTGGTCTGGTCAATAAATGTTCCCTACCAGTAGACGAAAGAGCAAAGTTACCCTTAAGTAACAAATAAATATCAAATTAAAATTTCAATATTTAACGATACATTGTTCAATAGTGCAGTATTAATTTAATTACACTAGTGATGCCTTTGGATAAATTGCACTTTGGGTTATAATTAGTAGAAGACCCAGACCGTCCGACTCATCCTGAGGACTTGAGTATCTATTTGGACGGTCGGGCCGGGAAAAGGGGTTATAATTAGTGTAGTGTTTTTACTGCGGAAAAAATTTACACAATTTTTTGTTATTTTGTCTTAAGGATTGTGATTTTAAATCAGAGTTTTACCCATTCAAATCAAATGTTAATGAATGTATCAAAGCAATGAATGCATCAGAGCAATGGATACATCAGAGTAATGAATTCATCATAGCAATGGATGCATAATTTAAATTCTTTAACAAAACGCCACCTATTTAAATGATAATCCTAATATTTATGTAAAATACAAAATATTAAAAAAATTCATATTACTCGGAACACGAAATTATACAATAGATGTAAAATTCAAGAATAAGTAATTAAAAGTTAACAATTTTAATTAGTACATAAAAAAAGTTTACAATTTGAAGTTTATTTACTGTTTGAATACGATATAAAATTTTACGGAATGTGTCAGAAAATTTTGGAATTTTTGACGAATGTGGCGCGAATTTCGTTATTTTTCCCCCGAATTTCTGCAGTTGCAATATATAACAAAATAACAGTAATATTGCTAACTAGTACTACTATAGTCATTCCGATCCGGTGATTGAGCGGTCAGGGGCATGCGTTTCCGTCTGATCGCTGGATTGCCGGGTTGTGGGTTCGAATCCCGCCAGCGGGCATGGATGTTGTGTTGTCGAGGCGAAGTCAGACTTCTTCCCTTGGGGAAGCTCAATAAAGTGAAGCTGCATAGCGCTCCTTCACCACGAGGGATTAGTAACAACAACAACAACACTATAGTCATAAAAATCTTGGAGCATTGTGGTGTGTTTGATAACGGGGGGAGGGAGGTTAGACGCATTTCCACATGACCTGCTTTTCAGACCAGGATTCGACACTGATTAAATCTTGATGTCGTCCAGATGAAATGTTAACCTTACCCTCTCTTTGTCAATTAGACCCAATTGTTTTTTTCCAAAATGGTATAACACGCTATTTTTTTATGTAGAGGCTTGCAAATTCATGTATTCCCTTAAATAGACTAAATAATTTGTTTTCAAATTATATTTTTATATATAACACCATATTTTTACCCAACTACCAAAATATCCACGTTATATATATCTCCTTGGGTCTAATTGACTCACCGCTGTAATTTTTGCATTGGATATAATTTTTGCATTCGATTTTTGCATTCGAGAAACAGCGATATTTCAAGTTAAAATCAATAAATGTAGCTACTGCACTTACACGCAATTTATATTTGTGTTTTCGTCTTTTAAAATATTTTTTACGAATTATAGCTTCTGAAAGACAATGTTTAACTAATGAATAAATTCGTATACTTTTACAAAAATGAAGACTTGAAAGTAACGATCTATATGGGACAGGAGATTCATATTTTACTTCTCAAATTGAAGTAGATAGATCAGGTAATTTATCAAAAGCACGGCATAGAATTTCCAGCTGAAAATGGAGAAACATGACGTTTTGAGTCACTGAAGCATTGCGTTTTGTTTTATTTATTTTTTTGTTTCTCTGTGGGCAGTTTTTGCATACAATTTAATATAGATTCCACATCCCTACAAACAACCTTGTTCATCCAGGAATTTACATCTTGCACACAAAATACAAACTGGCACTTGCAGATTTAAAGATTAAAGCTCCAACCTTTTGTTCACTGAATTGAAGTTTGAAGGGATAATATATTTTACATAATTAAGATATAATTATAGCAATACCTTAAGAGAGACCATCATATGCCAGAATCAGATGTACAGTTAGTTGTCAATTGCATACTTCTTTAAAATATCAAATTATTGTACATTGAACTTATTTCAACTTCGCAAGGCATTATCATGCTTAGAGTTATCAAAGCATTTACAGTTATAAAAAGTAATTTTATAAGAAAAAGGAAGGACTTTATTTCGCAATAAAGAGCATAATTAATATATGAAATAAAATTAACTGAATATAACTTCTCTGCTGAAAAAATGCTCGTATTTATTTCCTTAATTACTTTTTAGTTATCTTAAAATACTTTTGTGAAGATCAAAAAAATATTTTTTGCAGAATATCATTATTTCAAAAACTCCATTTAATTATTGTTAAAGAATATAAGAATATAATAGAATTGTTTCGTTTCTTAAAGAAATATTGTGCATTGCCAGAATAGAATTTGAAATTTTTTGTTGGATTTAATACTAGTCACAATTTCTTCAAGTCCTTTAAAGAATTTACATGATACATCCCTCTAAGATCCAAAAATATTTTAATCTTTTGATCTCTAAAACACTGAAAAGTATGATTAAAATCTCTAAAACACTGAAAATTAAGATTAAAATCTCTAAAACACTGAAAATTAAGATTAAAATCTGTAAAACACTGAAAATGAAAAGGAAATTATACTCTGGGTATTAGGGATTGTGATGCAAGACGTACAATTCCTGGATTAAGAACTCTATTATCCCGGGATCCCAGAATTGGGTATTTAAAAGAAATTACTTACTTTATTTAAAAGAAACCAAATTTTATACACTTACGTTTTGTTTCTATTTGTCTATAAATATTACAGTCTTTCAAACACATCAAACTATCACACTCCTCCCTTCCTCCCCCCAAAAAAATCTTTAATTAGACTATTTTTTGCCCACATCAGATTTTCAACGATATTCTTTGATTTCAGAGAGCAGGGGAGTGAAAGTGAAATAAATGCATGTAACAACAATTATTAATTGTAACAACAATTATTATTAATTGTAACAGCATTATTAATTGTAACAACTATTAATATTAATTGTAATATCATTATTATTCGTAACAACAATTATTATTATTAATTGTAACAGCAATTATATATATATTATTAATGTAACAGCATTATTATAATTGTAATAATTTTTATTAATTGTAACAGCGTTATTAATTGTAACAACAGTTATTATTAATTGTAACAGCATTGTTAATTGTAACAACAATTATTATTTGTAACAGCATTATAAATTATAACAACAATTATTAATTGTATCAACAATTATTAGTACAACGATTTTATTCGATTACTTTTTGGAGGTACTGTATATGAACGTGAAAGCTAATGACACTTTTAGATTTCATTATAAAGAGCTTTCGATACTACAATTTTTGTATATAATGAACACATTCTTTCTTATAAGATGAATATCGTTTGGTACTTTTTCATGTTTAAAAAGTGCATTAATTATGTGTACAAAAACATTGACCAATTGTGAGTTGTCTAAAGTTATGCCTTAAATTAAGCAATAAAAATTTGAAAAAAAACCTAGTAACTTTACACTAAATGCAAATGTGTTCTCTGGCATATATACGGGAAAATATAACTAGCATATTGAACAAATTGCACATAACATTTATAAATAAAAACATCATATATTAATAAATGCATTTCGTATAAGTCTATTTTATTCATGAGTTTTATTAGTTAGTTTTATTTTCGTACATTATAAGTTTTATAGTTTTATTATAAAATATATGAGTTTACTGTATATTGCTATTCTCGTAACTTCCCTCGCATTTTGACGTCTGTACGAACAAACATTAAACTTTTAAATTCGCTATTTGTGCAAGAGGCATTTGCGTTACCAGTAAAGAATAAGTATTTTATTGAACAGATCATGTTATTTATTTCAATATGTTTAATTTAGTGTAAATTGAATAAGAAATCCAAAACGATGGGCCCTAATCGCGATCAACCAAGACAAAATCAAACTATTTGAACAAAAAATATTCTAAAAATGAATAAGTAAACAATGCACATAATCGTGTTCTATATGCATGATCATGCAAGAAAATGTCAGTATATTTTTTTAGGTTTGCCGAAATTGGCGGAGAAACGTGTTGCTAGCATCACGAGAACGTAACTTGAAATGTTTTATACATAACGAAAACCATTTCTTCATACTCCGTTTGACCTCTTAAACATTTTTTACGCCTACGAATAAACACTAAACACTACTTAGACGATCGGACTTATGTAATAGTCTATTTATATACTAAATTTGGTATCATTAAGTAATTTTGGAAATATAATAATAAATGCAAAATTCCCTTGAGAGTTCGGAATATGGCAGAGCGCATTAAGGGCGAAACATTAAAACAATCGTGACGTATTTTTTATCAGTTATGCTGTTTTCTCAGCTACCTATCCATGTGTAAATTTGATATCAGTCGGTTGTGTAGTTTCGGATAATAATCAGTTGCGAAACTTAATTGTGCAAAACGTACATGCGCACAACACGCTTTACACGGGGCAACGTTTAGACACAGAATCTCGACTGCTTCATAAGCATATAACGGACTGAACAAAATTCAGTTTCAGTCGATTAAGTAGCTTCTGAGATATTACCATGTCGTAAAAATTACGTTTGAGCATATGCCCCACGATTCGCGCCAAATTTATAAATCATCGCCAAGTTGCTCTTGTGTGTGGCAGTGTACATTTATATAAATTTTGGTTTCACTTGGTTCAGCAATTTTGAAGAAAATGAACTATCTTGATTTGGCCACAGACCGGCAGAGGGATGTACTGTTAAACGGTATTTTTTGTAAGATGCACTTTCAGAAACGTATATATTGTCAATTTTGTTTAAAAGGGATTTGATACAATTCAATTACAATACGAAACAAGTCTTCCATTTATCGATATCAGTTAAAAGAAGCATGTTTAATGCAACCAAATAATAATAATGAGTTGTGAAAAGTATTCAAACTAATATTTTTCGATACAAAAAGGTAGTGTCATTGTGCAAGTTATCAGTTTTTTCAGTCTGTCTCTAAATTATACCGTTATAAATATGGACAACATTCGGTACGAATCATCTTCTGATTATGATAACTGGCTAGAATTAGAACAAATTTTAAATATTTACTTTATATTATCCAGCATTTGAATATGTATAAATACTCTTAAATGCTACTATGGAGGAGTTTCACTCCATTAAATTGATGCCATTTGTCTCTATAACTTTTTGACACAATTTCAGAACTGAGAAATTCAAAAATTAAAATAACTGAGACAAATCCCGAAATTCTGCGAGATTTTGCCATTTCAAATCTTGGGATTTTGGGATCACGTTTTCGACCGGGATTATCGGGTTACAATCCCTACCAGGAATACGCTCAGTTATGCATCGCGTAATGGAAGAGTTGTGTCCATATTATATATTTCAAAATTTTATAAAAATAAACTAAAAAATGTATTTATGTATCAGGACGTATTCATCCGTAACCGATTTCCTTAGCAATTTATTATACCGAATTAATATTTTCAACATCAACAATTGGCATAGTGCAAATTAACATTTCTTTTGAATATTTTGAGTTACTACTTTGAAGACATAAGTTGTTTTAGACAGTAGAAACATCAAATTCTCTAACTGCAAATAAACTTGATAAATAACATTTATTTCCCGAATTTGTCTTTGTTTTCCAGGAGGTTCGGATATTGTTTATATGGATATATCTGATTCTAATTTCCAACGTTTGATTTCTTCATTTCCTCTATATTCCATCACTCATTTCCAAGTAGCGATTCTGTCTTCATCACCAGATTTCTGCTAGTGTGTATAATAATGGTATAACAGGTTTCAGTATTTCCAAACCCTGCAGAAGTGTCACGGTGACGGAGAGGACTAAATTTATGAACAGTAACGACCACGGGAGTCAAATGTTTGGTGACTGCTAGGGTGAAGAGAAACTGAGGATTAGCAAAAATACTTTCTAAACCCTCCAAAAGTCCCCTGGTGTCCTATAAGAGTGACTCTTTACATGCTAATAGTATCAACCACAAAAAAAAAAATTAACTGTTTTCGAGAAGTTTTTCCAAAATCTATATAACCCCCCCCCCCCCCCCTCTTGGTGGTTTAGAAGGCTGATAACTGTACAGTCGACAGGTCAGGATCTAACGGAGCTGGAGTTTTGATTTTTTTCCCGGGAATAGATAAAATGAAATCGAAAAGTCTTAATTTCCCCCAGAAGCCTCAGAAGAACTAGAAGGCTTGAACTTTACAGTGGAGACGGGACCTTTCTGTAACATTTTCTTTTAAGATAACTATTTTCGACGCTTATCGTCATATATTGTTAAACAAAATAAAACTTATTAAAACGAAGTTGCAACTAAATTTTTAAGAATAGTTTAGTTTTCCTGTCTGGCAGGGACATAGAACCTTTAAGGTATTATAAAGTGAAAAAAATACATCCTATTTAACATTTCATATCTTATAAAATATATATTTCAAAAATATAATTTTCTAATTACAAATCTATATTTATTTTCTTTAAATGTACATATTTTTAAACACATTAAAAATAAATATTTTTACAGAGAAATAAAAACTATGAGCCGTTTCCCAAATAAAAAACAAACGCAATGACATCGTGCACAGAACATTGCTTAGAAAATTTTACATTTAAAAGAAAATGTATGCTGTGTAATTATTCTTTAAGAACAATTGCTTATTTTGAACTCGAAATAATTCGCATCTAAAGTACATTTCTATTTCAAGCAATTTTGCACTTAGAATTTCATAAAATTTTCGAATTTCAACAACATAATATTGCATAATATAACAACAATTAGTTTCCACGACATAACCTCTTAATAAATATTCCTGCAACAAGAAAAGGTAGGCTCAGTTTTATAGAGACTAACATACAGTACATATTTTAAACATTTCTTGAGAAAATAGTGAGACGTTTCAGAATTATCTTGCGAGCAATATAAAAATTTCACATTTTGAGAAAAAAAACTTAAGATAATTATTTTTAATAAATTTTCCTATATTTGACCAGACACATTTTGGGCAATAAATCCAGTAATTATAGTAATTTTTTCCATTCGAATTATTTAAAAAAGTTCAGAAAATTTTATATTTTCACACATATACTTAAAAAAATATGATATTTTTTAGTGATTAACAGATCTATAATCCCTTAAAGACTAGTTAAATAATGAAATATTTTCACCACTTACCCCATATTTTATCACTTTCTCCAATATTCAGTTTAATAATCCAATGACACCCACCGACATGTCTTCACAAACAAACTGTCACACTTTTTCTTTATTTTTCCCACTATATTGAAAACAAACAACTATCAAATCACTAATTGACTTTCTCACTGCCTGCACCGTTAAGTGGCTAACTTAAAACTAGTCTTGTGTAGGAATTTGTTATTCCCGAGCGCAGAGATCTTGGATCACGTGGTTCGGGAATGAAAAACGGCAAAGATACGGGCGGCCGCTTTTTTAAGATATCTGGCTGCGGGTGAAAAAGTTTTTTGGCGGTCGCCAAAGAATCCGAGCTTGGGTGAGCAACAATTGGGATGATGGTGTTTGGGAGTGAGTTTTTTTGAAGGGGTAAGTGAGAGAAAAGGGATGGACGAGGGAGTGACAAAAGATTTCGCTGCTAGAGGAAACTGGTGCTCGTGCACCAGAGGAAATGTTTACAAGCGCGTGGAGTTGTCAGAATAAAATTGGGGAGGGAAGGGGTTAATCAAAAATTGTGTTTCCCATTTTCCCAAATATTATTTCTCTAAACTTCAATTCTTTTTAATAAATTTGTAATAAAAAAAATAATTGTTAAAAATATATTTATTTTTGTAATTATTTTTAAAACTTTAAAATTTAGAAATTTCAAATAAAATACATAAGATTTTAGTTTTAAAATTTGTAAACCTGTATAAAGAATTTCTTTCTCTCCGTTGAAATCCCTGGTCTCTACTGTAAATCTCAATGAGATTAAATCTTCATTTCTGGGAGTCCAGTGTGGTATGGAATTTAAAATCTCCTTACAACTTGGTGATGGTGTAGGCTCAGAAAGCGCATTACAGAAAGCCTTCTTTTCTGTTAAATGTCAAAATTGATACGTTTTCCGATGTAATTTTTCCAGATTTAACTCACTGCTATCGCTCATAAAGAATTAACATATGAATTAAACAAAAACAAAATTCTAGCACTGGCCGTTCGTGACATCCGTATCTC
This sequence comes from Amaurobius ferox, assembly GCA_951213105.1. Classification (NCBI taxonomy): domain Eukaryota; kingdom Metazoa; phylum Arthropoda; class Arachnida; order Araneae; family Amaurobiidae; genus Amaurobius; species Amaurobius ferox. The sequence continues at coordinate 130,070,782 of OX578143.1, read as the reverse complement.
TGCTGTAGCTCTCATTCAGTGTTGTCAAACATTTCTCTATAAAAAAAATCTTAAAAATTAGCCGAACTTGGCCAGTTCAAATATATCACCGATTGATATAGTTGTTTATACTGCAATCACCAAAATCAATTCAGGCTATTTTACAGCTTAGAGTGTTATTTCATTTAATAGTAACATCTGATGTCACCACGAAAGTAACACTTCACTAATGGCATCATTTTTTTTTAAAAAAAGAAAACAGTTTAACTATTCACTAAGTGGTAATACTGATATTTTCCTCAACGATAACTGTAACAGTGATCAGTAAATAGTTCTGAACTCGTGCGAAATGTTTTTAAAGATGATTTAATTTATAATAAATAATAGACTGATTTACAACTTAAAATGCAGCATAAATCAAAATAAATAAGTACGATTTGCCAATCAACTGGATATCCTCCATCAGTGCAAACAATCTGTATCTAAACCCTTAAATAAGCTAAAGACAATATCAGCCAAATTGAAATGGTTGAACGGCATCACTGTATAGTTGCGCCACCCAGTGATCCGAAAGTAAACTAAAACAATGAAATTAGGAAACGAGAAATATGAACCTGAGATGTAAACAAGATAAATATAAGTAAAAACATCATATAAAGCAGCGAAATGTAAAATTTTAACCCGAATTCAAAGAAACTTAAAACTAAACGTGATCATGCCATGCCTCGGGGAAATATGAAGTCAAATCATTAACAAAATCACTAGAGTTTGTATTAATATGGAAATATTCAAAGAAATTTAAATAGAAAACTGCACAGCACTTTTAAATAATGAAGGAAAGAAACTGAAACCCTCAACTAATCATCCAACAATGACTAGCGATAAAATATGTATTAATTTATTGGTTTTTACACAATTTTGATTTTCTTTTAAGCAGTACATTAAGACGCATTTCTATGACCTATGTACGATAGTCCGCATTGTCAGGGAATTTGATAAATGCCTATAAGTTATAGAATTTTTCACTGGGATTTTTAAGTGAAGACAATTTAATTTCCTTGATAGGGGAGAACTTTAAAATAAGGTTTAAGATAAGGTTTAATTTATTTTTGAACTGCTTAACATCTACGAATCAAAGAAATTAAAAATGAAATTTTCAATCAGTACCTTGCACTTACGTATCGAATTAGTCCATTTTAATGAGACAACTCAAGTGGCATCTGGGCGAGCTTATGACCCCCCGCCCCCCCCCCCCCCCCCCGAATAAAAAACTCCTTCACGATGCCCACTATTTAAGCTCTCATGCGACAGAACCAACTTTTCATTTTTTCTTGCATTAATTTCAAATTTCGTACCAAATTATTTTTGAAACGCTTCATTTCTTCATGAGATATCGCGTCTGCAGACAGACACACACAGAGAGACACACACATGCACACACACACAGAGAGAGACACACACATGCACATACACACATACACACACTAGCATATATACACATACACATACACACACTAACAAGCACACACACACACACATACACACACTAGAATACATGACTACACATGCGTCATCTAAAAGACGTTCGATTCGAGTTCAAGGATGCTTACATTTTTGAACCCGTCACAATATACATTATTAATAAATGATGTAGGAAATGTAATAAGTGTCAAAACGCGCACTATTTAGATATGCTGTATTCTACTTGACCCACAAGGAATAGGCATCTTAAGAACAACCAGGAACTCACTGAAACGATACGCTATAACGAGTCGGTACAATATATGAAGCTACTACTGCTAAACTTCGTAGTAAAACTCCATTACAGTTACTATATATAATCTTCTCACAGTTATGGCTATACTAGTGAGTACCGGTGAAAAATTACTGGAAAATTTTTACTTGCTGAAAATTAATAAAAATGTTCCTGTGTTTTTTCTTTAAGATTGATTTCTTTTTTAATGTCAAAGATATATTCAAAAGGAATATTTCTAGTATACATTTTCTATAGTATTATTTACCATGGTAAAATTCATAAAAATTATCTCATTAAATGGGTTTTGATATCCTCTTCTTCAAGTGATTATGGAGGAACTTCAAGTGTCGGTTAGGCCTAACTGTACACTTATGGAGATATTAGATGAACATATGGAGCTTTTACCCTGGTTTAATATTTAATTAACCAGCTAGAAGTTATAAAATGAGACAAATTTACTGTGTACAAAGTGCTATTATTGCTAAAAGGTATTTTAAAATAACGTAATTACTTTCTTAATAAAAAGTAAATAATGTAAACAAACTCAATTCGTCGAACATGTGCATATGCTTGTTTCCATTCGGCAAACGAAAATAACTTCCGCAAATGATTCACACGCGACATTAGGTTATTTTATAGTTCAAGAACTAAAAATTCCATTTAAAATTTTATTATATATCTGTGTAGGGCTTTTAATGAACTACAAATTACTTACTGTCTATAGCTAGCACTCGTAGTTTTCGAGACATAAGTATTACAAACTTAAAAAAATAAAAATTTTCAGTCTTCTTCAATTTAACAAAACGATTGAGCGAAAAATGTAAAAGCTTTGTAAGAACAGATTACTGATCCTGAAACTGGAATATCAACTGAACATTTCTGTCGCTTGCTATTAGATCTATCATTTACAGTTTGGAAGATATTTCGAGTGAAATATGTAAAGTGAAGCGAAAACTCGCTCGAAAAAAATACTTATTTTTATTTTAGATAAAAATAGAGTTTGAAATATTGAAATAACTTTTATACAATCATAAATGGTACTTTGTTTCCGACAAAACAAATATAAATATTTTAAATTTTTATTTATTGAGTTCGGAGATATGAGCGTTCAAAGTGCTTACATTTTTCGTGACGTTCTGATTTCAACCAATACCCAGACTACAGATGAGACAATAATAATAGTAACAATAATAATAATCCAGACAATAATAATAATAACAATAATAATAATAACAATAATAATACTTGCAATAGTAATAATGATGGTAATAATAATAATAATAATAACAATAACAACAACAATAATAATAAAAACAACAATAATGACAATAATAATAATAATAATAATAATAAAAATAATAGTAACTTTTTTTAACTCAGAATAAAAAGTTTTGAGTACTTCTTCCGATTCTGTGTCGTATCTCACCAAGTCGTTTAACCCTGTTCAAAGCGGTTGGCCTTGATAACCCGGGGTGCTCGCCTCCGAGGTTGCTGACTTCTGTCCTTGCTACGGATTTGTCAGAAAATCATCTTTATGGACCAGTATTTTAAAAAATAGTTCTTGCATAGAAAAGCATCAAACACGACGTCATGGAATTAAACACTAGCTTAAACCAAAACGCGCCAATACTCTTATTTTGAGAGTAAAATTGTAAATTTTACTGTATATAATATATTGAGAATTAACATATTATATATTAATTTATAGTATATAATAATATTATATACTATACATAGTTTTATAGTATATAATTACATACTATAAAACTAAAAAAAATATTAAATTAATAATAATGAAATATTTAGAATTAAATGAATTTCACTGATCGATAGACAAAAATGGAAGATTTTTTAAAACCATTATGTTGTGCTTAATATTTTTAATATTTTCTCCGGAATTAAAATCCTAAATTTAGATAAAATATATGATGTTTTAAAATTTATTTCGCTAAAAGCAACATGCAATACAAAAGTAATAGTATGTCAGTCTTGAAAGTAAGGAACAGCCCTCGTTGTCGGGACAAACAAGAAGCACAACCTTCCCTCGTCCGAGAAAGATTGGACCTAACGTAAGAACAGTAAACGTTCTAACTTTAACAGTAGGGAAGGGAAAGGGGTTGCCAAAGGCAAGATAAGAAAAGGGTAAAGAATTAAAGAGGAAGGAATAAAAGATAGAACACAATGTATGAACGGTAAACTACCAAAGAGAAAAATGAACGTTCAACCAAATGTCTAAATAAGACACAAACTATTTTCCGAATGTAAAAATAAATTTCATATTTATGATTTTCAAAGATGAAATAATACACATACCGTTAGAAAGTTACTAAACTTGTGCTGTTCTAAATTTCAAGAAAATACAAAGTCTTAGGAAAGTTTCTATAATAGGCTTAATGTAATATCATCACCATACTATCACGAACTTATTCTCTAGAATCGTGGGTGTATACGTATAATACAAGAACGAGTCCAAATTTCTGGATAACTAACATTTATTCACAAGCACAAAGTAAACAAAAACAATATACAATCAAGCAGCACTTAAATATTCCTCTAAATTCACAGAATAAGCGATAATATTCTCAATACTGGCGAAAATAATTTCACAAAGCAACGACTACTATTCTCAAAACACTGCTGACAAAAGTCGCAGCTCACTGTAGCTCGTATATTGTCAACTCGTCAACTTCACTTCAACAGAGTGATGAGTCCTTTTCATAGTCTCTCTATAGAAACTTTTGTAAATCTCTCTATATTTTTTAGACTGAACGTTATTTCGTGAAGTTTCTAGAACAATCTAGAAGTCGCCAAATGTCGCCAAATTGGGGTCAAATCGCCAAATCTGGAAACTCTCGCAGGCACATTATTTCGCTTGATTGTCGAAATGTGCCCTAGTTGTAAGGACTCTAATGAGAGAAAAACAATTTCTAGATCTTATAAATTTTGTTATGCATACTTATATTTATTTACTTTCAAAAATTTTTGTGAAAGTAGTTTAATTTTTTGCAGTATGAAAAATGAACATATGTGCAATTTTTCTAAGTGATGAATTACACAGGATGTAATCTCGGGTGCGGTATCCCCGTGGTTTGCGCGCTAGATTTGCACGCTGCCACATATGCCGCCGTGTTCATGCGGAGTACGATCACGTTAAACATGTGGGTCCGTAAGTCCTTCCGAGAGGTTGGTGGTAGGGGAAGGAGGGTACGGTCCCTGTGGATGCCTCCCCCACTGGGTTCCGGTCTAAATTGGGTGGCACTTCCCGGCCGTCCATACAGTTACCTTACACCTTTCTGGTAGGTCGGACGGTCTGGGTCATCAACATCAACAGGATGTAAATTGTACATTCGTGTAGAAAAACTAATATATTATGAAGAATTTCTCAGTCTTAAACTTTTTATCTGAGTGAAACTTTTTCTGTAATTGGGAAACTAATATGACATGCTTTAAGTAATGATAAAAATGTACTTCAAAGTTTTCCTGAAGACATTTTAAGTTATAATATTTAAATATTAAATATTTATACGTATTAATAAGACACATTTAAGTATTAAATGCTACTTTCTATTTCTGAAGTTCGAAAACAAGTAGAATATTTCAAAGTTATGACCTATCCAAGAGGTAAATCGTTTCAAAAATGTAATGATTTTCAAAGTTTGAAAATACCTACAAACTTCAAAAGTATATGTCAACAATTAAAATATAAGAGTTAGAAAGATTTACAAAGATTAATCAATACGTAAAAATTTTCCCTTAGTGATGGGTTAACTATTACTAAAGATATTTTCATGAGTTTTGTAAGTATAATAACTTCAAATTATTCATAACTAAATTACTTGGGTAAGATTTTTCTTAGTCTCAAACCTTTTATAGAAACACAATATTTTCTGAAGCAGGGAAACTAATATCTAATGCTTTTATGCAACGATAAAAATTTAGTAAGAAGTTTTCATGAAAGTGGTTTATTTTTCTGAACTATAATTTTACATATAAGATTTTTAACGATGTAATAATTTTCAAAGTTTAAAGATACATAGAATATTCCAAAGTATATGCTAATAACTTGATTTTAAGATTTAATAAAAGTTTTTATAAGTGCTGACTTGACTTGGTGATTAATTGTACTTTCATGAATAAAAACTAGGATTTTGTCAAGAAGTCCCAAACAGATTCTTGAATTTGAAGTATGTTTAACTGTTTCGGAAATTGCTAAATGATATCCTGTGTTTTGCAGTAATGATAAGAACTTACTTCAGTATTAAATGGAATTTTATTTAAATATGAAATGTAATTTTACTTTTACTATTTCCAAAGATGAAGAAACATGTCGAATTTTGATTTATGAAGTGTTGCATATGAGGTAAATTGTACTTATTTAAATGCCAAAAATGAGAAATATACAGCATTTATCTAAGTATACGTTTACAATTTAATTTTAAGATTTTTTAAGATGTACTAACACATGAATTTTTTCAAAGTGTTAGGTTTTTTATTATTTAAGGTGTTCTTAGATGTTCTGCAGGCACTGTGTTTCGAATTGGTTTATAAATTTAAAAAAAAAGTATGTTTAACTTTACGAAAGTTAGTAAATGATATCTTACAATTCTAAGCGATGATAAAAAATTATAAATTTTCATGAAGGTAATTTATTTTTTGTAAGTATGATAGATGAAAAATAAACGTAATTTTAATAACCATGTTACGCAACCAAAGAAGTAAATTGCGCATAAGTACTAATATTTTATAAAGAAAAACTAATATTTTATAAAGTTTTCCAAAGTTTCAAACATTTATAGAACTGTAACATTTTCTTAAATTGGGAAACTAATACCTTATGCTATTAAGTAATGATACACATTTATTTCATTTCACTTTCATGAAGGTAGTTTATATTTTTACTTTTCTTATATGCATAATGTATAAGGGTTAGGTTGAGACGGAGTCGAAAATTCGAATTCGAATTTTCGACGGGAGAGCACGTTTCAAGCATTCCTGATCACGAATCGAACATTTTTGAAGTGATGTCTGTGCGTGTGTGTGTGAAAGTATGTGTGTGTGTGTGTGTGTGAGTGAAAGTATGTGGAGACCATATCTCACGAACGAATAGAGCGATTCGAATGAAATGTGGTACAAAAATCACAATCCGTGCATACTGGAAGCCTATTGTTTTGAAACACAATCGAATGTTCAGAACCCCCCCTAAATTTTCGAGTGCAAGTTTGAAAAACATCAAAATATCAAAACCTTTAATAAAGTTGCTCAAATAGACATTTCTTATATAATTTTTCATTAGAAAACGATTGACAAAAACTTCAGAACGCTAGCATTAACCGTTGTCTAGATATTGCACATTTTTCAAATAAATTTATCAAAAAATCCCATAAATTAAAAAAAAATATTAACCGTTAAGAAACTAAGAAACATGTTCACTTTTCATATGTAATATCATGCGATAAATTTGGTGACATCATTTTCGTGGATCTAATTTGTTTCATTCACGAGAAAAGATACTTTGAATAATACCTTGACCCGGGGCACCCGAAGGTAGCAGTCTGACTTCTGCCCCAATAAGACATCACAACATCCCTGCCCGCAGGCGAAAGAATATAAGTATCAACTATAAGAATAACATTTTTTTTAACTGTAAAAGCCGTAAATTCATTGCATTATATAAGGGAAGTCATGTGCTGCCCACATCAGATTTTTGTTAGATGTAATTACAATTAGATTTTTATTGATGTAATAATTTTGAAAGTTCAAAAATAGGTATAATTTAGTAAATGTATAAGCTAACAATTCAATTCTTAGATTCACCAAAAATGTTTCATAAATGATGAGTTATTTGTTACTTATGTTGTATTTAGATGATCTACAGAAAAATATGTTTTGCATTATTCAGAACTAAAATATTCAGTTATTTTTTTTCTAAGTTCTAAACTGTTTTCTAAGTATTCAACATTTCCTATGTACTAAATGTTTTCCAAGTCTTCAACTTTTTCTAGATATTTTCGTGTATGAAATAAAATTTTACATTTGCGATTTTGTAAAGTTTAAATTTACATTTGTTAACTTTCACATAACGTAAATTCACATTTGTATTTTTAAAAGTTGAAATTCACATTTGTTAATTCTTGAAAAATTGAAATTCATATTTGATAATTTTTTAAAGATAAGATTCACATTTTTTAATTTTTGAAAGAAATTAGGACATTTGTTAAAACCTATGCAATTTCCCATAAGAAAAAATACGCAATTGTTATTTTTGATAAGAAAAAGACACAACTTTTATTTTTGAAAAGAAAAAAGACACAATTTTTATTGTTAAAAAGTTGAAATTCAAATTTGTGATTTTAGAAAAGTTGAAATACACATTTGTTGATTTTTGAAAAGTTGAATTTCACATTTGTTAATTTTTGAAAGTTAAAATTCACAATTGTTAATTTTTCGTAAGTAAAAATCACACTTATGATTTTTAAGATAACATCTTAGAAATACTTCTGTCTTAAACATTCTTGTATTTCAAAATATTTGAAAGATTATTCCATTTCATTCTTTGTACTCTACATTTTCACATTTGAGGAATCGTTGTACAGCACTATTCCTAAAACATTCACCTGGGATGTTTACCACTTTAGTTTTAGCAAGATAGATCAATCATGCATAAAGCATTAGTTATAAAACACTTTCCAACTGAAATGTAATTTTATTTAATCCTTCCTAAATTCTAATACATTCAGCGCTGATATTTTTAACACTTTACAAAAGAGTTGAAAAGTGTTTATGACTTTGTTCATTCTGTCTGTCTGTCTGTCTGTCTGTCTGCCCGTTAGCACGATAACTGCCGTAAAAATGACTTAATCAAGATGAAATTTTAGTATGTTGTTCAGACGGTCAGTAGGACCTATGGGAATATAAATAAATAATATCACTCAATTAGTTTTGGATTGAACCCGTGTTGAAAAAATGAAATACATTGAGCCCTATGGGACCTAATTTTTCCAACATTTTTAAGCGGATTTAAAATTCACAAATTGCTTCGAAAATTTTAGGTAATATTCAAATTGTTCGATAAAATATATAAAAAAAAATTCAGCGAAATATATTCAGTAGTTTTTTAAAGAAAAATTAAAATAATAATTACACCTCTTATATGAAACGATCACGTGACCATGATATGAAACGATCACATGACCCACTTTAAAATGATACATGGCATCCATCTTGTCTCAAAATCGTGATTTTTTTAAGTTCTTTTTAATTCATATTGAGTGTTGAATCCGTCCTAAAACTACTTTATTTTTGCTTAAATTCTGTGCATCTACATACTGAAACAACGTAATGACAATATATTTGAGTTTAAATGCTCATCTAAATTTGATTATTTCTACAACTAAGCCTATTTTTCACCTATGTAAAATGTAAACAGCAAAATATGTAGCATGAGTTGTATTAGAATTCCTGTATTTTTTTAATACAAAATAATTTAGTCCATGGAGTCTGCATGGCTGATATGAATGAAATATTAATTGATTTTATAAAAAGAAGGACGATTTTTTTCGATGAAGTTTTAAGCATAGGGTTTAATTGTTTGTAGCTCTATGGTCTTAAATAAAATGTTTAAATAAAATAAATTATTTTAGTATTGTGATGAATGAAATGAATGGGAGAAAGTTATGAATGAAATCCTGTTTTTATAGAGAGATCCAGGCGTGTTATTTATTTTATGACGTCATTTGAATTAATTTCAGTTGTTTTCGATGAAGTTTTCAAATATAATAAATTATCGTAGTATTATGATAATTCTAAAATTATTACCGAGGAATGTATAACAGTTTAGAGATGTTTAAACCAGGCAAATTATATTTCAATGCCGTCATTTGAATGAAGTTCATTTTTTTCGATGAAGGTTTAAGTTTTCAAATATAATAAATTAATGCAGTATTGTGATAAGTTTCAAAATATTACCGAGGAATGTATCGCCTTTTTGATTTGTTTAAATAAAATTGCATTGAAGTTGGAAAGTGTTTCATAATCAATGCTTTAAGCATGATTGATCTTTCTTGTTTAAAATTATCACAGTACTAAAGTGATTTATTATATTTAAAAACTTGAAACTTTATCGAAAAAGACAGTGCTAGTAACCATGGAAGTAAAAGTAATTAGTTAAAACTTCACATTAAGAAAACTCCAATATCGTGTGAGACAATCATTCATTTAGCGCTGGGATAAGATAAGTTGTCCTGCGTTGCATGAATTTCTATAGCGAAAGGCAAAAAATATTTTTTTAAACAGTCAATTTTTCTAAAAATTAATAATTAGCGCGATGCAAGTTAGAACTGAAACAATAAAGAATATTCCTACGCATTCAAAATTACTTTTAATTTTCCATTTAGTCGTAGGGAAGGATCTTTCATAGGAGTTTCGTATTCTTCTTTCTAACTTTATGCTAGTTACACTAAATGAACTTTATTCAAGTAACGTCATCGAAATATAAATCGTCTGCTTCTCTATGTAAAATCGATGAGTATTTCATAATTTAAAATAAAAACGATTGTAATTGCGGTGGCACAGAATTCAGATACATAGATAATACGCAAAAATAAAGCGGTTTAATGACGGATGCGACACTAAATATAAATTTAATCGATTTTTACACAACGGAAAAAAAAATGGATGTCATATTTCATTTTGCAATGAGTCACGTGATCTCTTCATATATCACGAGCGTAATTGTTATATCAATTCTTATTTAAGAAACAACCCAACATATTTTCTGAAACTTTTTTAACACATTTTATGTTATAATTTAAATATATAGGGTTCAATGAGTCCCATAGGGTTCAATGTATTTCATTTTTTCCACCCGTGTTAAATTCGAAACTAATTGGTTGATATTATTCACTTTTTATTCCCATATTTTCCACAGTCCGTCTCAACAACATAATAAAATTTTATTTTGTTATATCATTTTTACGGCAGTTATCTTTCGAACGGTCAGACAGACAGATGGAATGACTAAAGTCATAAACACTTTTCAACTATGTTGGAAGTGTTAAAAATCGAAGTTCCCCATCGAAACAATAAAGCTTTATATTTCAGTAAAAATTCTCTTTGAATCTTTGATAAAATCCAAAGATCTTCAAAGACATCCGTAGTTCTCAATTCCGCCGTTAGATGGCGATGGCAACTACGGGAGAGGTACGTACTTCAAATTTTTTTCTAAACTGGATAAAAATAGATGTCCGTTATAATAAATAAAAATGAACTTAAAATTAATATAACTTTTTCAAATAAATCATTCTTTCAACTAAAATAGGACCCATAAAATCATCCTGATGATGAATATTTAAACAGAAAGAAAGAACTATATGAATGTAACAGCTGAAATTTGACAAACTTCTTCTTTTTAAATCGATGTCCATCAAAATATGTTTAGGATCCTATTCAAAAATATTTTTACTATTAATTTCATAATTCATATTTTATACTAAAATATATTAAACAAAATAATAATCACGTACTTGTGTTTGAGTACCTTAGTCAATACGTAAGTAAGTAATACATAAAATCAGCTTGAGAAGGTAATTATTACAAAAAATATGGATAAACGTCCGGGAAACTAAATTAATATTAGAAGCTCAAAGCTTTGCACGTTCATAATTCAGAAACGCTTCATCTAAATGAATTGAAATTTGGTATCGGAGGTTGAATTTGGTCTAGATTTGAAATATGTCGTCAAACTTGGATGTTGCCATTGGAAATGTCGATGTCGGTGCGCATTTTAATATGAAGACGGCTCTTTATACAAAGTTATGCACAAGAATTTGTAAAGGACGTTATTCTGAATCGAATGATATCTCTAAATTTGCCCTACGATGAACAATGCTTGAATCGTAGGAGGTGGAGCATTTATTTTTTCTGCAGTTGGACATTACATTTTAATTGCACGTCTAGGAGCACCACGCATGCACATGCACACAAAAACAACCGTTTTCTGAAAACTGTTAAATCGTGTTCTAACATTTACAAAATGTATAATTTTAACAAATATTCGAATACTGGGCTCTGATACAAAATTTTCCCTATACGTAGCATATGTATTATAGATAATGCAAAAATGTGTTAAATAGTGTGTAGCAAATAGCCTGAGGCCCAATCGCTGAGTTCTCAGGTACAAAAGTCCTGTCAGGAAAGGGTAAAATCTATTAAAAAAAAACTGATGATCGACTTTCTGATACCAGAATCTATTTTTAAGTAGTTGGTGTTTTTTTTTTCTTATTTTGCAAATTTTGCAAGTTAAAAAATTGAAAAATCTGTAATGTTTGCCTAAATTATTATAATTGTAGCATGTTACACTCTATTTTAAATGACTTGAAAAAGTGTTTCGATTAATACCAAGTTTGGCAATACACTCCTCGAGGGGGGGGGCACAACTTTTCTCCCTGAGAGGATCTAATGACGATACAAACACAACAATTGTATCTCGGCAATATTTTACTACAATAATTGAAACTGTTAATCATTATTGAGTCCTTTTATGCATAATATGTCAAATTTTGTCATATTCGCCCATGATAATAAAATATAGAATATCATTTAAATTTCGTTTAAGTTTCATTTAAGTTTCATTTAAGTTTTAGCACGATCACAAAAAAAAATCTGGTTCTAGTTTTCTTTTTAATAAAATCGAATAAAGTTTTGTAAAATTCCGCTGAAATTTGTGGCAGCTATCGTTTACCCAAGAAATCAATCACAGACAGATGGACATCACTCTAAAATAGTCAAACCGTGTTCATGACGTCATACAAAATATATATTGGCATCAAAATCTCGCTGCTGAAAAGTTTCGTGAAAACAATATTTTCTCACTATAAACTGTAGTATGAGAAAGTAAATATATAAACGATATGTGGGTGGGGGTGAGGAAATTAGGCTGCTTAATAACTGCGGGACTACAGCATATGCCAAATGTGTCTATGTTAAAAAAACCGGTGTGATTATGTTTGTTGCGAATGCGACAGGGTTTCTTTCAGGACTTTTTGCAGGGAGGGAGGGGGGGGGGGGCTAATGAAACTGTAGAGGTCAAGTTTTCTTTTTGCCTCATATAAATATATCTAAATGATGTCATATAAATATAAACTAGGTTAACATAAAATGTCTTAAGGGGGGAGGGGGCAAATAATCGTCTCCCGCATGTATACCTGAAAGAAACTCTACGCAGCGGTCATATACACTATTATCTGTTCTAAAAAATTGCCTGCTCAAAAAATCAGCCGTTAAAAGTGGCATGTCAAAAATTTTATCGCTAATTGCAAGCACCTCAGCTGGTAAGTATAAAGGCATATTTTAAATATAGATTAGGAGGGAATTGAACATAAAATGTTAAAGCTTAACTAAAGTTTTACGAGTATTTTTTAGATCTAAGAAATACAAATAGAAACCTGCCAACCCGCCCATGTTTATTTATTTTAGAAATTCGTTCAGAAATTGCAGAAAATTCGAATAATTGATATTTTATATGATTTATTTAGAAGCGTATTTGGTTCATGGGTTACAAAATTATTTCACAATGAGGATACGGGATGCGTGTTGGGACAAAACTGGACAGTTCTGCAGCAGTACATTATTATATGCAGTATATATACAATTTAAAAGTATTTTCGAAATAGCGTTGAATTGCTCTAAACTAGCATTGTTGAAATTTTAAGGAATCCTTCTCGGTGGATTTACATGGCGGAAAGTATGTTACCTCATAGGCAAGCAATGATATTTGGAAAGGGACATTTTCCGTGGTTATCTGCTTTACATTTTTCGATTTGCTGCTCCCATATTCGTCACAGTTTTCTAGATTTACAATTTGGAAATTTCTACGTTAATGGTGCACCGAAATCATTCATTATATAAAATAAATATTAAAATATTACCGGTATAAAATAAGTGATTTTTATTTTTCCTTTTATATTCCATCGTATGAAATATTGTTTTCCCAAAAGTTTCTAATTCAAGATTTTGACGGATAATAACGTTTTAAAACCTTATTAACACATTTCGTGTACATTTGGAATAATGTTTGTTTCTATGTGCATGTGTGTGTGAGGTGTGGGCACACTAACTAAAGAACGAACGTACCTACCGGCATAATATTTTATGTGTTGATGTATTGTGTTAAAAATATAATCGAGAAGAATGTTGAAAAATTCTCATGATATAGAATACGAATGATTCGAATTTTTATATTTTCGTAGCATTAAGTCTTGTAGAAAATAATTGTTTTCCGAACAATGGTGATAATATGCAACATATATGGGAGATGACAATTTGAATTAAGCTAAGGTTGTTATTGGTATAAAAATATTTTATTGACACAGATAATTCAAATACATTTATTAGCCTCACTAAGCTGTTGCCAACTTGAGAAAGTTTGAAACAAAATATTACGAACAATTTTATAAAAATCACTTGGGCACGAATTCTTAAACAGTTTAATCTCAAATGTCATTTATAATCTCAAATGTTGTATCGCAAATGTTATATCTCAAATGTTAAATCTCATGTTTTTTATATATGAAATATTTAAACATTTTGTAATCTCAAATTTTTTTTTACTTTTGATAGTGATTGCAAGATAAACAGAACTATGGAATGCCAGCCTGTGTTTTTATAAATGTATGAGAAAGTCCATTGGAAACTCACAACTTTGATAATTTTTATTTACTTAATTCTGGCGTCTGTAGTTCAAACGCACGCCACTGCTAAATAAATGTATTACATCATACACATAGTGAATGCCATATCCAGTCCAGAGCTGCCCTTATAAATTGTGAGCCCCTTACATACATTTTTCATTGACCCATGGGAGTAGCCAGGATTTAATTACGGGGGGGGGGGGGAAGGATCCATTTTTTTGGTTTCTGAAAATTAAAATTTTCAGCAGTGAAAATTAATTATATGCATTTTTGCTGCTCAGTAGCTGAATAATAAAAAATATATATAATCATTACTTGTAGTTTAAGTGGAAAAAATTGATTTGGATTGATTTCGGGGAGGGGGGGGGGTCCCCTAAGATCCTCCCTCTGCCTACGCCCTTGCGGGATGAACCCCCTCTCTATTTGATTTTCCCTTTTTGTGAATATTTCATGTCTTCTACTCAGTAAAATAAATGGGGGTCCACCCCTATGTAGTTGGACCTTGTAGTCGAGTGGTTTCCGTCTCCTCTATGGACATCTCCACCTTTTTTGGAAGGTTATACTTGTCATCAGTTTACTGACGCTAAAATATTATTAAAAAATATCTCATTAAAATTCTACACCTTCAAAATAAATCTCCCCCTATGTAAAACTCGCCACAAAAAGAGATAAACAAGCTCAATTGCAATCCCCCTATGCCAGTAACTATCATCGAAAGCTGAAAAAAGTGCCTTGCAAGGCCGAACTTCCGATTTTTTAGGCAGAACTCGATATATCTTCAAGAAGCGCCTTGTTAGCGGTCTTGCGCCATCGCCTCCCATTTCTTTTTTTGTTGTTAATTCACTTCCTTCCAATCTTGTCAATCTGCCCTGCCTCTTCCAGCTATCGCTAAATCGTCCGTGTGATGACAGTGCTGATGGCGATTTTCTCCATTTATGTTTCAGTTGATGATAGATGATCTTTATCAATAATTTCTTAATTTAAGAATTGTTTTATAAGGGCACAAGCTAAGTAATACACAAGACGAGATTTTAACGATATACAAATTCTATATGCTCTAGTAATGATACTTACAAGAAAGTAAAATTTACTTAATTTACTATATTTACTTACATTAATTTACTATATTTACTTACATTAATTTACTATATTTACTAAATTTATTTAACTTATAAAATGCTCTAATAAAATTATGAGATTAAAGTGTGTGTCAATTTACAAATCTACAATATAAAGCATTTTCGCAAACCACTAATAAAAAATAATAAACACCATTTTAAATATTGTTAAAGTGAAATAACAACCTTTCAATATGTGTTTGCTTAAAGTATTATGGTGAAATCTAAGATTGGATTATGTTTTGACATTAAATTATAAACAAAATTTGAAAAAAAATCTTATTAAATTACATTTTTAATTTGTATTCTTTTTTTTATATTCATTTTTAAAATCTCTACTACTTTTTAAATTTTTTTCGATTCATTTTTTTTTACATTTCTTGAAATCTATATAAATCAAATTGAAAATATGTGTGTGTGAGGGTGGAGGAGTGTGTGTTTGATTAATCATCACGGGAGAACGGCCACTTCGAATTGTACGAAATCTTGAAATAGCTCCAAATTAAATACAGTCCATATTTCGGGTTTCTTGGACCAGAAAAACAGGGCGCGCTCCAAACAACCGCTAAGAACGAACTGTACTTAAACTGTACCTAATGTTCTTGAGTTAACTTTTTCTAATAATTGTAAATTTTAATGCTGAGTACATACACAATTCTATCAAAAGTACCCCAAAAAATTCAAATAAAAAATATTTAAAATATCTGTCCTTATCACAAAAAAACTTTTACATTTTTAAAATATAAATTTTAACAAAAAATGAGTGGATAAAAACCAATTTAAATATTTTTTCATCTGTGAGTTGTTTCATTTCTATCAACATGCAAATATATATATATATATATAGTAAGTAAACAAAACAATAAAAAGTAAATAAAAATAAAAAAACGAAATACAGTAACTAAACATAGAAAAACAATATAGTAAATAAATATAGAAAACCGAAATACAGTAAATAAACAAAATGCAGTAAATAAACAAAATACAGTAAATAAACAAAGTACAGCAGAAAAACAGAATGAGCGTAAACAAAATAATAAGAATGCAGCTTTGAAATGTCATCTGCGTATTTAATAGTGTTGCATGTATAAGTTGAGGCAATAGAAAATAAAATCTATATTTTAACCACTTTTAGAGTACTATGTCTCCGTAATGCTAAGAAAAAGGGAAACTTATAATATAATAAATATTTTTTTTAAAAATAAGTTGTAAAATATGTAATATATGCTTTATTCATAATTTTAACTACAAGGTAGGATCGAAAAGTTCGGAGACTGTGCTGATATCTGCACCCTGATTGGAGGAGAGGGAAAATATTTTACCGTGGCGTAGTGGCACATGTGACGCGAGATGTGAAAAGGAAGAAGCTTTTGCAGACAATACGTGTCAGTGAACTGTAGTCGTTCGCATGTATCGAAAATGGAAATGAAGTTTGAAGAAAAACGTGCGAATATCAAATTCTGCCAGCGTTTGGGGAAATCGCCGACAAAAACATTGCAACTGCCTTCAATCAGGTTTGGAGACATCAGCACATTCTCAGAACTTTTTGATCCTATCTCGTGTAAATGAAGTAAAAGTATATTCAGGACTTACACCAAGTCTTTCTCCCTATTGTATTATATAATTTTACTTTCTCATATAAGAATGCGATATTTCTAGAAAGAACCAAGTAACAGACATGAAATGTTTCGGGATAAACGGACGAAGCACCAATACCAACAAATAAAATCACATGTCTGTCAATAAATGGTCACGTGATACCGGAATGACCTCATTGTCAAACAATAATTCAAAACAAAGCGAAAAGAATAACCTACCGGAAAGGAGAAAGGACAGTGAAAATTATCGGCGATCCAATCCCATGGAGCCAAATAAATTTAGCGTGAATAACATTTTGTAAAACAAAACTCAACTTTTGTAATATCGAAAAGATCTCGATCAAACACCTGATTATATACACTCATAGGGCTTTCCAAGAGCTACAAATTCTTTCTGATTGTTTATACCTATCACTTTTAGTTTTCATGATATAACCATTAAAATCTTAAAAAACATAAAATTTTCATTCTTCTTCAACTTAACAAGAGGATTAATCAAACACTGTAAGAACTTTATTTAAAAATAAATATAGGTTATAAACTAATTTTCCTCGTACATATTTTATCGCATACTATTTATATCTATCTTTTGCAGTTTCGAAGATATTTCGAGTGAAAGCATGAAAATTAAAAGTAAAAACTCGTTCGGACAGATACTTTTTAAATTTTAATTAAAAAAAAATTGAGCTCGATTCAAAATTTAATTATATATAGTTGTAGAGCCTTTAAAGAGCTACACATTCTTGTTTATTGTTTAAATCTAATTTTTTAGTTTTCGGGATATAGGCATCACAAACTTGAAAAACGGAAAGTTCTTAATCTTCTTCAACTTGACGATTACTCGAAAACTGTAAGAACATTTATTAATAATAAATTTATATTTTAATACTAAATTTTCAAAAACATTTTCTGTCGTCTATTATTTATGTTTATATTTTAGAGTTTACTGCATATTTTGAGTGAAAGTACGAAAAATGAATAAAAAACTAGCTCGTAAAACTGCTTTTTTAATTTTTATTTTTTTGGAAAAAAAATAAAATATTGAAATTATTTTTATATATTCATAATCTGAACCGTATTTCCGGCAAAACATGTAAAGTTATTGGCATTTATCTATTAGGTTTGAGGGTATAGGTGTTTACAAATTTTAACTTATTGTAATAACAAGTATTAACGATCAGGAATGATATAATATTATGATTATATGAATATTATTTTATTGGAACACCCTTTTTGAACAAAAAATAAAAACCATATTTACCATAGGGGTTTGTGCCATAAAAAGTAATTCTTATACGCGATATAAAAAAGTAGTTTTGACATGTACACGATGTAAAAAAATAGTTTTTAGGTGTACGTCATGTAAAAAAGTAGTTTTAGGGGTACGTGATGTAAAAAAGTAGTTTTAGGTGTACGCGATGCAAAAAGTAGTTTTAGGGATATGTGATGTGAAAAGTAGTTTTTAGGGGTATACGATGTAAAAGATAGGCGTACGTGTTAAAAAATGTTTAGACCACTGAGTTATATGCGGGTGTGTTTTTAGAGTATTTTTGTGTTAACCGGTTCACACTTTTAATGAATATTATATACTGTTAACTAAGGAAGGATTCCTCTTTGCAAATTGTTTCAGACGGAAGTACAAGCGAAATTTTTATACGTAGATATTGACCTTGTGATAACTCATCCAACTTTTCTTTTTCCCGAAACATGGTTGGTTTAGTCTGCGGAAGATGAGGGCTGACGAACAGCTTTGAGCCACGTTTGCGCTCAAGTAAGATTAATGAAAGCGGCGAGTGTTTACTGAAGATGAAAAATTCTGACGTTCGTGGTAGCGTGAGCAACCGAAGAATGATCTTGAATTCTGCCTTACGTCAATAAACACGGCCCTCACGTGTGACCCAGAAACGTTCTACCAGCTTTAATGACGAGTCATTTTATTGACCCTAAGTTGTCAATCACACATTTCCGTTTCCGTACGTGGTAGGGTTCCGACTCGCGCTATTTCTGAATCTGTAGCTGATATGTGTGTATCATACGTGACGTGAACACAGTTTACAGGGGTCTGTATATAATCTTCCCAAGATAGCTATCGACTTGATATTACTTTCCTTGTATACATAATGTATAAGGAAAGTATTGTGCCGGGGTCGAAAATTCGAATTCGAGTTTTCGATGAGAGAGCACGTTTCAAGCATCCCTGATCACGAATCGATCATTTTTGAAGTGATGCCTGTGTGTGTGTGTGTGTCTGTGAGTCTGGTAGACGATATCTCACGAACGAATGGAGCGATTTGAATGAAATTTGTTACAAAAATCACAATCCGTGAATAGTGGAAGCCTATTGTTTTAAAATACAATCGAATGTTCAGAATCCCCTAAATTTTCGAGTGAAATTTTGAAAAAATCACCAAAAAATCAAAACTTTTATTAAAGTTACGCAAATAGACATTTCTTATGTAATTTTTCCTTAGAAAACGATTGACATAAACATTAGAAGGGTAGCATGAACCGTTCTCGAGATATTGCGCATTTTTCAAATAAATTTATAAAAAAAATCCCATAAATGAAAAAAAAATATTAACTGTTAAGAAACATGTTCACTCTTCATATGTAATATTATACGATAAATTTGGCGACATCATTCTTATGGATCTAACTCGTTCCATTCACGAGAAAAGATACTTTGAGTAATACTTTTGTATTTGAACGCCAATAGTCATTTATCTGCTGTAAGAATAACTTATTTCTCCGTCCATAACGCTTGGCAAGATTTTGACGACGAATTCAGCGGAATGTCGCCAATTTGGCGACATTTTTAAATGTTGCCAAATTTACGAAAATCTCGCCAAATGGATAAAAATGACTCTAAATAAATGAAATTGACGACTAATTGAAGAAAATTCAATATCTTGGAAATAATATAAGTATCTACTCTAAGAATAACATTTTTTTAACTGGAAAAGTAGTAAATTCATTGCATTATATAAGGAAAGTCATGTGCTGCCCACATCAGATTTTTTTTTGTGTATGTAATATTGACACGAAGCTGATAGAATCAAAACAAAAACCAATTATAACTGATGCGGTAGAACCCAAGAAAACATAACTTTAATACTGCAATTTTTACCATTTCGGCGCAGCGTTTTATTTCTTCCATGTTGACGTACCTACAGCCTTAACTTCTGTACCAATTTGAATGAATGATGACGTATTTTCTGCATCACGGTCGCGTACCTTTGTTCCTTCTGGCCTGCAAAAGGACTGTCGACTAATCGACCGGACATTCTCATTCGAAAATGCTTTCTGACTGGAATATACCATTCAATGCCCCTTTATCGTCTTATGGATATGTGAAAGATGTGTAGGCACGGTTGGAGAGGTTCATCATTTCGTTCGTGAAAGGAATAAGATTGCTAACGATAAAATGAAGACCCGGAAAAATGTAAATGCTAATAAAGGGATATTCCATGCAGGCGATAATACGTGGCTGTCCAGTGACGACAAGGATTTCTTCCGAAACTACAGCAGAATTGAGAAGGACCCTACGTCATAATGAAGACAATTAACAGCGTTATATATCGAATTCAGAAATCACATTCAACCAAGCCAAAAGTCGTCCATATCAACAGTTTAGCCTCACATTTTTTATCACTGTAGGTTGATACCACCTGAAACATGCAGTTTTAAGGAAGGAGCAATGTTACGAATATGTAAAATAATTCAATGTGTTTTTCCTATCTTCAATGGAAAACAACATTTACGTGCAGCCATCCCGATTGCGTGAAAGTAAGGTTGTCATATTTAACTTTTTTGAGGCGCGGATGCCAGATTTGGCGATTTATTGCCAACATGGTGACCCTTAGCAAGTTTTCGAATGTACTAGAAATTTCTCGAAATTTATAATATTCGTGAAGAAACGAACACTTCCTAGAAATTTCTTGGGAGAGTATATAAGGAAGTCACCGCTTAGCTAGAAAGCATTTGAAGTGATATGAGCTAAATTGAAATGTGAGATGCGTCAGCATTTTGAGAATATTATCTGATATTTTCCGAACAAGCTGAGTATTTAATTGCTATTTTAATGTATCTGACATTTGTGTAGTGATATTGTAAGATAGTTACCGAGTTATTATATCGTTCATGTTTACCCTAATTAGTGCTTTTACATAAAATTGTTAGTTATGCAGAAATTTGAACGTCTTATTTTTTTCGGAGATTACACTCACGATTGCAGAGGATACATCGTAACAATATATAGCATCCTGGATAATATTTAGATCTTACTTTTACATTGCAATTTGCATGGAACTGTTAAAACGCACTCTGAGAACCAATAGTGGTCCGCGAACTGGCAGTTGCAATACACTGGTTCAGTCAATATACAAGGTGGATGCCACTTATTTTTTTTCATCCAATTTTGCGTTCAAGTATGATTAATGATCGTTGTGTGTGTTTTCTGAAGCCGGGATGTGATATATTAGCAAGACGTATGGTTCTGAGAAAGCGAAATAATAATCTCGAATTCTACCCTGTGTCAACAAACATGCTTCTTGCATTTGACCTAGAAACTTATTCTGTGAGCTTCTTTGAAGAGTAGTTTCAATGTTCTATAGTGTAAATAATTTCTGCTTCAGTTAGGTTGCCAATATTATGCTGCTGTTGGCGCATAATATGACGCGGTGTTTTCTGAACTGTGGTATAGTGTATCCCCGGAGGTACGTGGTTGAATTTGTTAACTTTAGTTCTTATTCCGATAAGTCTTAAGCTTTTGCTTACGGGTGGGACAGCTTTAATAACAAACGAAGAACCTCTCAAAAAGAAGAACTGTTTGACATACACTATCCAAAACAGTTCGATCCCTTTTTGAGGACATTGGAGTCCAAGGACGCCAATGTCCATAATGACTGTCTTTATATCCCTGTATTTGTCAAATACCTGTCTTTTTGAGAGGTTCTTCGTTTGGGATTGAAGCTGTCCCACCCGAAAGCAAAAGGTTAAGAGATTTTCAGAAAAGAAGCAGATGATATAGAAGACTACCAATTCCAGCAAACATAAGAAACACGGAAGTTATAAAGTCCCTTGCAATACTGAAAAATTGTTGTTATATAAAAGACCAAAATCTGATGTAGGCAGCACATGACATTTCTCACATAATGTGAGTATTTTACTTCCTCAAAACGAAACAATGATGGACGAGATCCAGGGAACAATGCCTTGTACGTTGAAAAGTAGTGCACTGACATTTGGTGCTTTTGGGGTGACAACATGTAAAAGTATTTTGAAGTACCAAATTAACTTATATTTCGACAAATAGAGAGACATATTGCTAATATCTGATGAGCAATATACTCCATTACATTAAACTATGTTAATTATTAATTCATTAACTTGGCGTTATTTTTGAGAATTTGACATTTTCGTCAATTGGCACCATATTCTAAAAATCGTCAAATTAGCAATATTTTACCAAATTTGTCGCAAAGGCTGCCATATTTACATATATGATAATTTACATATTTGTTAAGTATTTGACTATATTTACTGCTGTTCATTTTCATGTAATTTTTAGATATATTTATTTGGAAAATGTGAAATATCTGGAGAACGGGTAAAGTTTGAGTTTTTAAATTTGAGTCATTCGTTTTAGAATAACATATATTGTATAAAATATTTAATTATGTAACATTACTGAATATTCTGATTTTTTCAAAAATTCATTCAAAACTAGGGTCTTAGTATTCATGGACTGTAACAATCGTACCGAATTGCGTTCAAAACGATCTATTCATTCGTGAGATATCGAATCCACAGTCTTCCAAACACACACACATACGCACATACACAGACATCGCTTCAAAATCTTTCGAGTTCAGTAGTGCTTGAAATGTACTCTTATGACGAAAACGGGAATTCGAATTTCGAACCCGTTACAATGTTTTCTCTTATTACATTTTACTATATATGTAGGGAAAGTAATAGGTTACACTCTAACTCCCGCGGCGATCCTTGAGGTTTACGCCAAGGACAGGGGGCAGAGGGAGAAGAATACAAATATCTTCACTAGTGAAGACAAGACTAGGGTGGGATTTCAGCCAAATCACCCACAGCCCGGGCTTGGAAGGTGTCCGCGTCTAAACCCCAGTCGCCGACTGGTCAGGGATCAGGCCATGAATAAACTCAGTCCTTCTCTGCCATCTGGAAGAGTCCGGTTCGATGTCATCCCTTTCCTAATAGCATGCCAATATTGCCATAATATTGACATTCAATATATGGCTAATATGAAAAAGTGAATGTTTTGACAATATTGACCCAATACTGGCTTTCAACATGGGCCTACTATTGGCTGACCATTTATAGCCAATATTCTAATACCAATGCACGAGTATAACCAATATTTATCTAGTATTGGTTGTCAATATATATTTCAAACATTAGAAATATTCCCAATGTAACGCTAATATTAGCTTAATATTTTATTGGCAATATTTAGCCAATTTGGTGGTATGTATCAATGTATCCCCAAGGTTGAGGTTACTGTGGAAATATTTCCAAAGAAGCGCCAATATGTGCAATATTGGCACAATGTTGGATCGATGTCAGCATGCTTCTAGGATTGGATGTGAAAATATGAGTTAATTTTTATTTTTTTTTCAAAATGGCTTAATAGACCCTTTATAAACTCTACGGGGACTGAGAAATCTGAATAATTTTCACACTTATACTACTGACTGCGATATATAAACTAACAGAGGCCGATTTTTGATAACTTCTTTGTTGGTGACAAAATGGGAGGACACGAAAAATCATATCGGACACTTGAAAATCCCCCAGCGGTAACCTAAAAACATGAAAGCATAACATGCATGGGTTAAAACCTAATTGAACCAATCTTCGATTGATATAAATATTTTTGCTGTCAAGTGCCATATATTATTAAACAAAATGAAATTTGCTGAAAAATTGCAACGTGTCGAGCACTCTAGAAGTCGAGAAAACTATTTTAAGCCTTGCGTCTGTAGATGTCTGTGTGTCTGGTCAATGTATGTATGTATCTATCCACTGTAGCTGAAAGCTGATTGACACAGTTTTGCAAAATTTGGTAGATAAGCCACTTGTAGGTTACCCTGGGGCTAACTAAAGTTTGGTACACTTCGGGAAAAAGAACCACCTATTTTGTAAAATGGCCTACAGAACTCGTCAAAATGTAAAATGAAAGGCTACTTACGCTCAAACGGAATAATCACGCGCTCGTTTTATGCATAATATTTTTTACCTCAGAGCCCTTACTTGCTCGTGTTTTCCTGAAAGTTAACGTGGGTATAGACAGTGTCTAGCTACCGCTAGATAATGGAGGGAAAGCAGTAGCAACAACATGTGTAATATTTGAGGAAAAAAAGAATAAGATCAGCCTCATAACTCAAGGATTAACCGTTTTCACGATATTTTATATATCTCGTATTTTTGAAATGTCGCCGTTGAAACTACGCCCAGGCGCCAAATGGAAACGAAAATTAAACTAAATTGCAAATTCAGTGCAATTTCAAAGAATGATTCGTGCTGTTTTGTGAAATGAATTATAAGAGAAATAAAGAGAAAATGAATTTGAGTTTGTAGTGACAGTCATGTGCTTTCCACATCAGATTTTTGACATTAGTGAATTTAAAAGACATTAGGGAATTATAAGTGAAGCTATGAGTGAATTTTGTTATTAGTATTTCGTATTCAAAATTAACTGTTCTACGACAAAAATACGTGTTTTAAAATAAAAACAATTTCAAAAGGTAAGTTTATCTGCGATATTTGGTTTGAAATGTTTGATATGTTAGTCAATCTGAATCTCTGTTGTCTGTTATATAAATGCTTCTGTCTCAAAAACACAAAATCTTGTTTAACGTTTTGAGATATTGAGCCCTTTATATAGCGGGTTGAAAGAATTTATGTAAATATTTCTTTCCCAGTTACCTGCTGCAGCATTTGCTATTGTAACATATATTACTAGAATGCGCGATATAATGTATGGATCATATTTAGCAATTCACAGTCAATAATGTAGGCAGTGCATGACTTAATCTACAGACTCAATTTCTTATTATTTCTTTAATAGTTCGTAAAATTGACTTTAAATGCACAAAATAACTCGTATAATGTTTTGAAGTTACATAGAATTTGCAGTCTTAATTGAATTTTTGCTTTCATTTGGTAACTGGACGTGTATTTGCATTAGACGACGCAGCAGAAATGCAAAAAAACTAGCATCTCGGAAACGAGTAGATCTGGAGTAATGGGGTTGATCTTTTCCTATTCATTTTCAAAATATACATATATACAAGCATTTAATGAAAATACTTGAGTATACATACTGTTTTATTTTAGATTTTGACGATTTCTGCGGGCCATTTCGCAAATTAAAGGCAGGTTCTTTTATTCTGAATAATACCAAAATTTATTCCACACAGAATAATCTACAAGTGACTTATACAATTTTATGAAATTTTGTCAACTAGCTTTTGAGTTAGAGTGGATACATACAGACAATGCACAGACAGACATACACATACATGTATATACAGAGACACACACACACAGACGCTACGCTAAAAATAGTTTTTTCGTGTTTTAGAGGTCCCAAAACGTGTAGATCCTTCGAAAACTCGAGGTGCGGCTTTTCACAGGATTCCAATACTTTCCCTACTTTCCCTCCACACTACCGTGTATTGTAGGGAAGGTAAAAGAACGGCATTCTGTGCCTAAACATTGCATCCATTTTCAAACATTTGCATACATTTTAAATCCTAATAATGGTGTTGGGATGAAGTTGAACTTTTTCCCTGGTGGTCAAAGCATTTAGTCCTCTGAAAATACACCATAATATCAACTAACTTACTATACGTTTCCAATTAAGGAAGATATTCTCTCTATTGCATGAATATGCATAGAGCAATAAATATACATTCTATGAATATGCATAGTGTATAAAAATAAACTGATCAGGTTTAGAGTTTTTACGTTTTCAACACTTTACAACATAGTGGGAAAGTGTTTATGATTGAAGTGTTTATGTCATTCATTTTGTCTGTCTGTCTGTCCGTTCGCACGATAACTGCTGTAAAAATGACTTTATCAAAATGAAATTTTAGTATGTTGCTGAGATGGTCCGTAGGACGTATGGGAATGTAAATGAATAACATCGTCCAATTAGTTTTGGATTGAACTCGGGTTGAAAAATGAAATACACTGAAACCTATGGAACCCAATTTTGCAAACATTTTTTAAGTGACGTTGAATTTTACAAATTGCTTCGAAAATTTTGAAATATTCAAATTATCCCATATAAAAAAATTTCAGCAAAATATGTTGGGTAGTTTTTAAAATAAAAATTAAAATAATAAATACACCCATATAATATGATGATATCACGTGATCTAATCTAAAAATATGACATCCATTTTTTTCCAAAGTAAATATCATGATATTTAAAATTCTTTTAAATTTATATATAGTGTTGCATTCGTTATAAAACCGCTTAATTTTGCGTATTTTCTGTGCATATATATTCTGCGCCAACGTAATTACAATATTTTTTAGTTTAAATGATCATCAAACTTCATTATTTCTACAACGAAGCCTACTTTTAATGGATGCAGAATATAAACAAGTGATTGTAAGATGGGTTGTATAAAAATTGCTAATTTTCTTTCGCTCACAATTATTTAACTCTGGAGTCTGGAATAAAAGTGTATGAATGCAATATTCACCGCTTTTATGCAGAGAGCCAGATCGGCCGCTAACGTTGCTGCTCATGCTCTCGGGTGAGTTGGGCGGCCTGGGTTTTCCGCAGAGAGCCGACGATTTATATTTCAATGACGTCATTTGAATAAAGTTCATTTTTTTCTATGAAGTTTTAAGTTTTCAAGTAAAATAAATTATTATAGCTCTGTGATAAATAAATGAATATCACCGCTGGATCTATCGCATTTTAAAGATGTTTAAATAAAATTGCAATCCAGTTGGAAAGTGTTTCATAATCAATGCATGATTGATCATTCTTGTTTTACTTCGGATCTGTTGGAACTTGTTTTTAAATTCATAAGTTTTAGAGTTTTAATTTGTTGAATATAATAGATCACTGACGGTATACTTTAGAAATTTCAGCGGCTAAAATTTAATTGTTGCGAAAGATGATAAATGACGTTGTAAGCGTGTGTTAGTTGTAAAAGCCAAGTGCGAAGATGGATGATTCACCAGGTACCATGCGATAAAGAAAGTTGATGTTCTCCTTTGTTCCTGCGTGAATTGCATGATGGATGAAGGTAAGCCGTCAAAATATAAGATACTATGGGATCTCAACATTTGCATTTCATAATATGTTGAGAATTCGGTTACCCACGTTATTTTGTTCATCGGCTAAAGACATGTTACTGTGTTCTCTAAGGATATAAAAGGCGAAAAGTTCAAGAATATTTTTTCTTTGACAAGGCTACTTCGATTAATGGAGTACTTATGAGTCTAAAATTTGCAATATTAGTATCTAAAATATTAAAAATGATATTTCTCTAAAGATAATATTTAATTTTTGTTTTAGAAGATCTTCTTAAAGCCTTAACGCCGGGCACTTTGAATTCAAGTCCGAGAAAAAATATTTTGATACATATATTCTACTTAAAAATGCTGAATTTTGATTGAAAATTGAAAAGGAAAAGGTTAATTTGTTTTCAGTAATAGAGCGGGTGAGTTATTCCGTGTTCTTTAAATTGATACAACATACAACTCTCCTGCCGTAATTACTTTTATTACAATGAATAATAATATGCCTACAGCGATTGTGTGTGTGTATAATAATAATATATATATATATATATATATATATAAGAATGAAAGTAGAAAAGAACGGGAGTGACCATATGAATTACATAAGAATGGTAGGGGTGGATTGCGACACCCCTTTCCCGCTTAAAGCAGCTTTTACTACCCGGGTAACGCTCACGGAGCCAACATAATTCCATGGTCAGCCTCCCAAATGTGCGAAAATAAAAGCACCAGAACAGACTCAGGAACAAAGAAGTTAACGAATCCATGAAGGGAAAACATCCGCTAGTCCAACCCGATGGAACGTCTCTTTATATAAGTAAAGTTGCTCATGCGCAGAGAAATATCAGGATAATAGTTTCGCAGTCATGAATATTAAATCTCTATATCAACAATCAAATTACAAATTTTCTTTAAAAAACGATTTGTAATAATGTTGTACAAAATTGACTGGATAATTTCTTTTTATAGCTTCATCTGCAAATTTTTTACATTTGCAAATGCAGTCTTTCCTAAAAGTATTATAATTTTGGTTTCTTCTAAAATGTCCAATTATTATGTTTCTGAAGACATACTTTGCAAGGTTTCAGTTCCAATCGATTATATGATTTACCTTGATCCTGTATGAATCTCTTTTGTCGTGTAACTCTGTGTATATTCCATATTTCTTGTGTTTTTTGATAGTTAAATCCAAGAATTTTACCGATCCGTCCTCACACGCTGGATTTTCAATAAGGTCCAATTTGCTTGGGTAGAATGAAAAGTCTAAACATGGGGTGTTTTCAACCATGGGCTTTGAAAACACCCCATGTTTAGACTTTTCATTCTACCCAAGCGAATTGGACCTTATTGAAAATCCAGCGTGTGAGGACGGATCGGTAAAATTCTTGGATTTAGCTATCAAAAAACACAAGAAATATGGAATATACACAGAGTTACACGACAAAAGAGATTCATACAAGATCAAGGTAAATCATATAATCGATTGGAACTCAAACCTTGCAAAGTATGTCTTCAGAAACATAATAATTGGACATTTTAGAAGAAACCAAAATTATAATACTTTTAGGAAAGACTGCATTTGCAAATGTAAAAAATTTGCAGATGAAGCTATAAAAAGAAATTATCCAGTCAATTTTGTACAACATTATTACAAATCGTTTTTTAAAGAAAATTTGTAATTTGATTGTTGATATAGAGATTTAATATTCATGACTGCGAAACTATTATCATGATATTTCTCTGCGCATGAGCAACTTTACTTATATAAAGAGACGTTCCATCGGGTTGGACTAGCGGATGTTTTCCCTTCATGGATTCGTTAACTTCTTTGTTCCTGAGTCTGTTCTGGTGCTTTTATTTTCGTACATTTGGGAGGCTGACCATGGAATTATGTTGGTTCCGTGAGCGTTACCCGGGTAGTAAAAGCTGCTTTAAGCGGGAAAGGGGTGTCGCAATCCACCCCTACCATTCTTATGTAATTCATATGGTCACTCCCGTTCTTTTCTACTTTCATTCTTGTATTCTACTAGGGAATTTGAGCAGCAGTTGCGCCTCCTCCTTTGTAGTGAATCGTTCTTTTAATTTCTGGCTTATTTGGGATATATCCTATTTTAGTCTCACTTTATCGTAATAGTATATATATATATATATATATATATATATATATATATATATATATATATATATATATATATATATATATATATATATATATAGTGAAACTTTGATTAACCGTCACCGTCAGGACTAGGACTGTGACGGATAACCGAATAGACGGATAACAGAAATCTCTTAATACATATGTACACTAACGTGATTTCACTGCGGACTTGGGACGAAAATGGAAACAAAATCCTTAAAAGTGAACAATACATACATATTGTATTTAGTTTTGCAAAACGATCAATATAAACTTCAATGTAAGAGTAGTAATGTACAGAAATGTATTGTAATACTATAAACCTACGTTAATTTAAACTAATCTGTCATCTCCTGCAGTATCTTTAAGGCTCAAGCTTTCTGCTCTACGATGTTCCGTATCTTACGCAGAAGTAGGATCTGTGTTGCATTTGCCTCCTTTTGTATTTCAAACCAGTTGATTCACTTTGATAACATTGTTTCTGCTTCTGAGTGGTTAGTTGTAGGTTCTTGGTTAAGAACTGATCTTTCATCGTCATCAATTTCTTCTTCTTCAATGGTAGTCAAACTAGAAACAATTTTATCATCGTTCAAAATTTCAAAGCCTCTATCCATTTTGTCACATTCCAACCAATCCGTTACTTCTTCTGGCGTAATGTTTTCAGTATTTAGTCCTACACTGTTGCACAGTTTCGTCAACACAACAGTCTCAGTTTCTTCAATAGGTTCAGGCAAGAGTTTATTCCACCCATTCTCTGTTTGTTTGTTGATACTCACGCATTTTTTTAGACGATGATGGATAACAGAACCTGACGGTTAAACGAGTGACGGTTAATCAAAGTTTTACTGTATATATATATATGTATATATATATATATATATATAAATAAAAATTGAAAGATTTTAAGCGAAAATTATGCATAAACTACTGTATGTACAAAAAAACCCATCACTAGTTACAAATGAGTAACTATAGACCAAGACTAAGGATAAAGATAGAAGGTAACATATCACTACAATGGTAAAGGGGGATGAGAAGAATATTAGGATATAAAATTCACAAGTAAAGGTATATAAATATAAATATAAATAAAAATAAAAATAAAACACGGCAAAAATGAGAAAAGGCAATAATAATTAGCTCAAGATAAAAGATTAAGACATAGAGAACAATCAATTGAAGCTATACAAAAATGGCGGTTAGTTCGAAATTGCATTCTCATCAGGATAGCCATACAATTCGAATTAAAACCGATAGAATGGCCAGTTTCTGACAATGGCGATAGTATTTAACTATAGACACCATTAAAACTGTCTACTGGCTAGTGGAAGGAGAAAATTAAATCAATTGAATTACAAATCAGAAAAATAATACTTCCTCGAACAGAAATATGAACTCACAAGCATTGCCACCGCATGTAAGTTGAACAAGCGACTGAGCATTTCACCTCACTCCGTCAATGCGAGTGGGCACCGGAATGAATACATTTGAACGATACATAATATGTATGGAGACTTTCAAAAATAGTAATCAGTATAGGACTCAGGAAAAGTGGAAAACAGTCATTCGAAAATAGTAAACAGTATTAGACTCAGGCCAAGTGGTAAATATATATATATATATATACACTGCTGGACAAGTGCTAAGGACGGATGACACTATCACCCATAGCAACCACAAAATGAAAGGAAGCAAAATGTGGAAAATTAGAATAAGTGCGGAATACAGTGTGGCGATTGTGCGTCGCCGTGGTCCCGAACCAGGGACCTGATGCTTCGTAGACCGACATTATAATCACTGAGCAAAAGCTAGCTCTTCCTCTGTTCTTATAATTCGGGTTTGGCTCGTGTGGCATCTTTGATAGATGTCTTTGCTGCCGCACACTCCCCTCGCTGATGAGGAGGCCGAGAGGCGTGTCGCCTCGGCGTGACGTCAGAGCCGGGAGGCGTGTTGCCTCGGCGTGACGGACAGTTGTGGTCAACCAGGAAGGGAGTGTCAAGGCTTCTGACTCCTTGTGGTGCTGCCATCTCGTGCTGAGAGGCGAAGTCGTTGGAGAAGGTTGCGTCTTTCAAACGTCCAGTCATCATTGTGGCGATTGTGCGTCGCCGTGGTCCCGAACCAGGGACCTGATGCTTCGTAGACCGACATTATAATCACTGAGCAAAAGCTAGCTCCTCCTCTGTTCTTATAATTCGGGTTTTGGCGGTGTGGCATCTTTGATAGATGTCTTTGCTGCCGCACACTCCCCTCGCTGATTTGTTGTTGTTGTTTTGTTCTCTAGGCAGAACGTTAGCTTGCATAAAATAACATTTATTTATATTAAATTTTACAAATATATATACAGCATACTAATACTTTGCAGAGAGATTCTGCGACAAGCGGATAAATCCTGATTGTTGGAACGTTAAGTTCGAAACAGTCGGAAGGAGGCTTCGACTGCGTAGTTCCAAAGTTCGAAAGCAAGTAGACCGAGAGTCGACCGATTAGGTCGAGATTTTAGGAGCGAGTCTCTGTCCGAAAAGATGAAAGTTCTTTTCTAAACTGAATTTTGTAAACGCCCCAGAAGGAGTGACCGACCATCTTATTGGTCGTCGTCGGTCTGGGGCTCATTAATGGGGGTGCTCCCCATGCACGCCACGTGTTTTCGGTGTGCACCATCGTCTTGTTTTTCACACATGCCGGTGACGAAAATTATGGCTTTCACATGCCAACATACTGTCACCGGCGTTAAAGTTATGTGTAAATCCCCATCGGGAATCTTTGAAAGTCAGACGTCCCAAAACAGGAAATGGTATGCGGTTTCCTCAGTTATCAGATACACTGAGAAAAGCCGCTTCTAGTTCGTTTTGGTGCAGGTGGCATAACTGGCAATAGTTAACCGCCACACACTCCCCTCCTTAAAGGTTTCCAGTGAAACCATAACGATCCGTGAAACGAACACGACGGCCTGATCGTGTCGTAATTTTCGGAGGCATATTTGGCACTGATGAAGCTTGAGTGGTCGAAACCGGTTGGCCGGTTGTTGCCGGTGCATGTACTTCATCATTATTCACATAAAATGCTGGTTTAATACGATCAAGTGCAATGTTCACTTTCCTACCTTTGATATCGATTTTAAAAAATTTATCGTTTCTCTTTAAAACCTGATATGGTCCATCGTATGGAGCTTGTAGTGGAGCTTTAGCCGCATCATTACGCACAAATACATGCGACGCTGTGTGAAGAGCGGGTGGGAGAAAAATTCTCGGTTTCCGATGGTGAGAGGTGTTGGGGGGACGAAGGTCCCGCATTGACTCTCTTAGCTGCACTATGAAGTCTGAGGGGTCAGTGACTTGTGAGCTATTGGGAAAAAAATCGCCTGGCAGGCGCAGTGTTTCTCCGTAGAGAAGCTCAGCTGGCGTTGCACCTATGTCCAGTTTGATTGTAGATCGAAGCCCCAGCAAAACTATTGTCAGTGTCTTAGTCCACTGTTTATTACCATGTGCTTTTAAGGCTGCTTTCAGCGGCCGGTGGAAATTTTCTATAATTCCATTGCTAGAAGGGTGGTAAGCAGTTGTGCGTATTCGCTGGACTCCCAAGCACTGTGCTAAAGACTGAAAAAGTCTAGATTCAAATTGCCGCCCTTGATCACTGGTGATTCTGGAAGGAACACCGAAACGAGAAATCCAATGGTCGATCAGAGCTTGTGCCACTGTAGAAGCCGTGATGTCTGGAATTGGGATTGCCTCCGGCCATCTTGTGAACCGGTCAATCATAGACAGTACATAGGTCATTCCTTCAGATGGGGGCAAGGGGCCCACGAGGTCGATATGTATGTGTTCGAACCTCTGAGAAGTTTTGGGGAAAAAACCAATGGGTGGGACAGTGTGTCGTTGAATTTTACTCTTTTGACAAGGGATGCATTTTCTCGCCCAATCATTAATATCTTTATTCATATTTGGCCAGACAAAACGATCGCGGACTAACTTCGAAGTTTTTCTTATACTTGGATGAGATAAATTATGTAAATTTGAAAAAACGTTGAATCTCATAAGCTGCGGTACATAAGGACGCGCCGTACCTGTGGATACGTCGCAAAATAATTTGGCTGAAGCATTTGGAATAGCGATTTGCTTTAAGTCGATCGAGGATGTTCCTTTTAAAATATCTTGAAGCTCCGAATCGTTGCTTTGTAAATCTGCGAGTTCTTCATAATCAATTGGACCAGGTACCGTAATCATATTTATGCGAGACATTGCGTCGGCAGGGATGTTATTAGTACCTTCTATATGACGTATATCAGTAGTGAATTCCGAAATAAATGCGAGTTGCCGATTTTGGCGAGGCGAGCATTTGTCCAATTTTTGTTGAAATGCGAACGTTAGCGGCTTGTGGTCGGTAAACAGGGTAAAATTTCGCGCTTCCAGCATATGCCTAAAGTATTTGATAGCCGAATACGCAGCTAAAAGTTCTCTGTCGTAAGTACTGTATCTTGTCTCTGCCGGGGATAATTTCCGCGAGAAGAAGGCCAGGGGTTCGATACCCGTATCAAGAACGTGATTCAAAGAACCACCTATCGCAAAATTTGATGCATCGACGAATAAAATTAAATTCGCATCTTTAGCAGGGTGCGCGAGTAGCGTTGCCTCAGCTAATTGATTTTTACATGCTAAAAATGCGTCCGTAGCCTCATTAGTCCAATTAACTTTTCTCTTATCGTTCTTTCGTGCCCCCTTTAGATACTCATTGAGGGGCTTTTGCGTATGCGCTGCATGTGGTAGGTGTCTCCGATAAAAATTCATCATGCCGAGAAATGCGCGTAAATCCTTAATTGTTTCAGGTTGCTTGACATTCAACATCGCTTGTACTTTATCGGGCAAGGGTTTCGTGCCTTTAGAATTTATGAGATGGCCTAAAAATGATACCTCGGATACTCCCAGAACGCATTTAGAAATGTTAAGGTTAATTCCGTAGTTATCTAGACGTTGGAATATCTGTTTTAGATGGAGCTCGTGCTCTTCTTCACTCTCAGAAAAAACCAAAATGTCATCTAAATAAGCAAAACAGAAATTTAGATCCCCTAGAATTTCATCTATGAAACGTTGGAAAGTTTGAGCTGCGTTACATAATCCAAAATTAAGATAGGGAAACTCGTATAGGCCAAATGGCGTCGTTATTGCCGTTTTAGGAATATCAGGTTCGTAAACTGGAATGGCGTGATATGCGCGAAAATTATCTAGTTTAGAAAATACTCGCTTGCCATTTAGAGCGTTCGAAAAAACTAAAATGTTCCTTATCGGATAACGGTCAGGTAAAGACACCTGATTTAAACGACGATAATCTCCCACGCAGCGAATTTCGCCGGAACCTTTAGGCACTACGTGGAGGGGCGACGACCAATTTGATTTAGACTGCCGGCAGATCCCGCGCTCTAGCATGAATTCAAATTCCTTCTTTGTAGATTCGTACAGCTTCGGATGTAATCGTCTGGGTCGTGCATAAACTGGTGGTCCTGAAGTTTCGATATAATGGACCGTCTTATGTTTTACATTTTTGAATTTAGGAGTTGGGTTAGCAATATCTGGGTATTGTCGGAGAATTTGGTGGAAACGCGTGTCGCCTGAAATCAATTTGATTTCAGTAACGCTACCTTTCGTTAATTTGCCTGGTATGTGCAACTTTGTATTGGAATCTATTAGTTTCTTTTGCTTTAGATCCACAAGAAGTCCAAATTCTTTCAAAAAATGTGCCCCGATAATGGCTTGGGATACAGATGCGATGACAAATTCCCAGCGAAATGCGCGTCAAATCTATATCTACTAATTTTGTTCCGAAAGTTTGGATTTTCGAGTTATTTGCCGCGAAAAGTTCCAACGAAGATGGTTGAAGTTTTTTATTTAGAGGTTTTGGTATAATTGAAATGTCGCTACCAGTGTCAATTAAAAATTTGCAATTTGTTTTGCGGTCATATACATGGAGTCTACTAGCAGGATCTATTTTAATTTCCGCTGTCATTCCTATGTTTGGAATGACAGGCTTTACAAGTTTTTTTGGTCGGCAAATTTGCAAGGGGTATGGCATTTATATGCTTCTTTACCGAAACGTTTATGGTAGAAGCAAAAATCGCTATTCCTTCCTACGTCGTTTCCCTTGTCATGATTTCTGAAAGATCGGGCGTTGTTACGCGATTTTGAGCGTGGTCTATTATCTCGAATTTGATTTCTTGAGTATGATCTTGATCTAGATAGGCGCTCGTTCTGGGTGGCTAAGTCAGCTATCTGCTTCTGCATGTTCGATAGATCCGTTAATGCAGGATTTTCATTACGCGATGCTACTGCGCAAATATTTTCCGAGCTTGCTGTAACTTCGTATATTTTATCTGCCAAATTTGCCAGTTGGCTTAAATTTTCCGAGCTTGCCGATAAAATTGCGCGGACGTTTGGCGGTAAGCGATCTAGCCATAGAGATTTTAAAAAATCCTCGTTCACTTTATCGAGAGCTAATTCTCTCATCTGCCTCAATAATGCGGATGGTTTGAGGTCCCCTAGTTGCAATTCTGACAAAAGTCTTCTCGTTTGCGTTAATTCCGAATCTGCAAATTCTGTAATTAGCCTATCTTTTAAGATCCTGAATTTGTTTTCCTGCGGTGGATTCAAGATTACATCACTTACATGGGATAATGCTTCCGAGTCTATCGCCGCTACGAGATATGCATATTTCGTCTCATCCTTCGTGATATGCGAAATTTGGAACGCATTCTCAACCTGAGCTAGCCATAGGGTTACATTCTTTTTCCTACGAAGCATCAGGTCCCTGGTTCGGGACCACGGCGACGCACAATCGCCACAATGATGACTGGACGTTTGAAAGACGCAACCTTCTCCGACTTCGCCTCTCAGCACGAGATGGCAGCACCACAAGGAGTCAGAAGCCTTGATACTCCCTTCCTGGTTGACCACGACTGTCCGTCACGCCGAGGCAACACGCCTCCCGGCCCTGACGTCACACCGAGGCGACACGCCTCTCGGCCTCCTCATCAGCGAGGGGAGTGTGCGGCAGCAAAGACATCTATCAAAGATGCCTCACGAGCCAGTAACCGAATTATAAGAACAGAGGAGGAGCTAGCTTTTGCTCAGTGATTATAATGTCGGTCTACGATGCATCAGGTCCCTGGTTCGGGACCACGGCGACGCACAATCGCCACAACAGTAAGAAGAGGTGTGCGTATGCAAATTTTTCATTTCCACGCCTGTTCGTCACGTGATAGCGCTGATAAGAGATTAAATGATTTAACGAGTGTTGACAGTTGTTGTTATAAGTGAAAGTTTTACGGGGAAAGATTTAATTAACGAACTTGAAATTTTCGGTATGTCTTTCCGATATCACTATCGCGGAAGATGTTGTCGTGTACACCGCAATTTGTCCGAACAGGACTGAGCTTGCGTACTATTCTTAGATGAAAGTTGGTTCAGTCTGTCATCGGATTGTAGACACCAACTGATCTGGCGTGAGAGTGGAACTGCCTATTGTCCAGAAAATATCCAGGAAAGTAAACGATATTCGACATGTAGTATCGTGGTATGAGCTGGCATCATGATCAATGGTCGCACGTCGCTACATATGGTTGCAACTGGGACTATAACCGGCCAACAATACATTGATGTAGTTCTACTGCCTCATGTTCGCCTTTTCCGTGGTGCGTGATAAATTTGTTTCTATGGACGACAACGCACCATGTCATCGAACACTCGCTACTCCAGATTGTTTAGTCAGCGAGAGTTTTCAATGCCTCGTATGGCCAGCACGTTCTCCAGATCTAAACCCAATTAAAAATGTGTGGGATGCTTTGGGGAGGCGACTTGCTGGTCGAAAATATCCTCCAACAAGCTAGAACATCCTCATCCGTGCACTGACAGAGGAGTGGGATAACTTGCCTCAACAGCTACTGGATAATGCTGTGCAAAGCATGACACGACGAGTGGAATGTTGCATCACACTCTACGGTAAACATATCCCGTACTGATACCTTTCTCAAAGGTGCCTGTTGTCGTACATATGCATTTTTTCCATTTCTCCGTACACAGCATTATATGCACACTTTTTTACTTTCAGATGTTTAAAAACCTTCTGTATTTTCCAAAACAATAAATGATCTTTATTCTACTGCCCCAACAGTGTGGCAACAATATTTATCCTGCTGGGCCTTCACCCCCGCTTAATGTTGTACTATACTGCAATTTGTGATCCGTCCTTAGCAATTGTCCAGCAGTGTATATATATATATATCTATATATATATATTATATATATATATATATATATATATATATATATATATATATATATATATATATATATATATATATATATATAAATATAAATAAAAATATATATAAATATAAATATATATATATATATATATATATATATATATAAATAAATATATATATATATATATATATATATATATATATATATATATATATATATATATATATATATATATATATATATATATATATATAAAGAGACAATAGTAGAAATAGTAGACAAAGAAAGAGACAATAGTAGAAATATACGAAAACAGAATCGTCTCTTTTCTTATTGTGTTACTATCTCCTATCTCCTAAATTTAAAATTCATATATATATATATATATATATATATATATATATGAATTTTAAATTTAGGAGATAGGAGATAGTAACACAATAAGAAAAGAGACGATTCTGTTTTCGTATATTTCTACTATTGTCTTTTTCTTTGTGTTAACCAGAGTATATGAAATCCGCATGGAGATTTTTCATTTTAGAAGATCGCTGTTCTCGAAAGAAACGAGTAAATACTACCCAAGATATATATCATGATTACGAATGAGTTTGTTCCTCAATATTTCACCTTTATTGTAGAGTAAATTTTATTCTCCCAGAAAGTTTTAGCAAATTATGTATTGGTAAAATTGTCAATTTCTTTCTCAGTGTTCTGAAAACTGTACAAATGTTTTTTTCGCACAGTGGCAAAAGAAACAAGTCACGAGGGTTAGGAGGCCTAAACACTTTCGCGAGTGGTTCTTACTATCATTAATATTTTCAAATACAAAATATTTAAAAAGAAACTATTTAAAATATTTAATACAAATGTTACATCAGAAATGGATATTGTTGTGCCCCTAAACTTTTCATGTTTCCATCTAAAAGAAAATAGGTTGTATAATCTGTTCGTTAATTATCCTAGCCACGACATTACTATTAGGTTAGCGTACTGGTCAAATTGATAATGTGTAGCAAATATTATTGTTAAATGTCTTCACTGGAAGAACAATTATTAATCATATCAGCAACTAGATCTCTTCGTGTAGAAAAGAATGTGAAGTCATACAGATCCTACTCAAGATCGATATACAGGGTGATTAAAAAAAATATGGGCCAAACTTTACGGAGTGGTAGTACACACCAAACCAAGCATTATTCATCAAAGTTTCCCGGGTTGGAAATTAAACGCAAAGGCATTACTGGGCGCTTACTCGGGAAGCTTCCATATTTTGGATCCAACAATCGCCCGACCTGTGGTGTGACCCCCCCCCCCCCCCCCCGATCTGTCGTGGCTTGACTTCTTTTTGTGGGGATATCTCAAGCGTCTCGTCTATGACACTCCACTTGAATCTGAAGAGAAATTCGACCGCTGCAACCGAAGTGCGCGACATGCCTGGTGTGTTCGAGAGAGTTCGCTAATCTCTCCATCACCATTGTGAGACTTGCAATCAGGTTGGCGGTCACTCTTTTGAGCGATTACTGCAATTATGGTTTATTATATGTCATTTTATATCTTTTAAGTCATTCTTGTGTTTCGCCTCGCCTCATCGGTTTCATCATTAAGCACCCACCTGCACTTTTACGTTTCATTTCCGATCCGGTAAACTATGACGAAAAAGCTTGGTTTGGTGTATACTATCACCTCGTAAAGTTTGTCCTATCATTTTAAATCACCCTGTATAAAAGAATTGTCTCAGAAATTATATTCTTAAAACTATGTTAAAGGAGAACGATCATGCTTGAAATTATTTTTTTAGATAATTTCTATTAAAAATGTATGACCACGGTTTAAAATTCCGGCAGCACAATCTCAATAGCCTAAATTAAACAAAAATATTCTCTTTTTGGGAATAAATCAACATTTTTAAAGCGGCTAAACATTTGCAACAAGTTAAAATAAAATCTTTATTTTAACTTGTTGCAAGATTCCCCGTAATAACTCGATATTTGAATGTTTGAATATTTCTCTCTTACAAGTAGAATTTAGATATTTTGACCCTGTTCAGAAATTAAGTTTTACACTGGCACCATGTACTGGATTCCGCATAGAGCTGAACCGTTATTTAATCTACGTGCTTAAACATTTAAATGTCTTGCATTTTCCGTTTTCCCATTTTGCAGTTATATATTTGCTGCGTAAGATGTTTAAGATTTTCATTTCGCATGTATTTCTTTTGCCAATCGGCCATTAATATTATGCAAATTCTATTCGCGGATTGATGGAATATAAAAGCACCAACATTACTTGTATCTTATCATTAGCCTCTGATAACAAATGCATAACGCTTAATATTTCTCTGGAGTAGATAGATGTACGTCGCAAATGTAATTAACATCTTAAGCTGAAACAAGATATTTTATACTTTTAAAATCCAAACACATTTTGAAACAAAGCACTCAGAAATGCATTTCATTTATTGTTCCAATACAACATCATGCGTAAACTGAGCATGCGCAATTCGTATCTCTTTATATTGAAAAAAAGTAAATGACGTCGCCCATTCTATTTAACAAATTTCTCGTTATTCGAATTTCTCTGCTTCCTACTGCAAAAACCTATAGCATACAAGGAGGCTTGGGAAAAGCACTGATATAAACCGTTTTTCGATACATATGTTAGTTTAAGAAATATTTAATGTCAAAATCAAGGACAAAATATTTTAGCTGCGAGTTCACGTCCTGGATAAACTAACAATTATTAACAAGATCACCAATTTTTGCAGCCAGGTACCTACATAGTTGAATTTTTGCAGGACGGATCATTTTTTTTTAGTTTCGATGTAGTTTACGAGATATTTTACTTTTTATGCACTTCTGAAGTGAAAAATGTTCTTTCATATTGAGACGTCCATCGATTTTCTCTGTCTCGTACCGCAAAATCTATGGATTAAAAAAATATGAAATTTGGTACATTTGTAGAGAATTAATAGGGTAACACGATGAAATAAAGTTGCTAAGGAACTTGCAAATAAACTTGCTAAGGAAGTTAAGGGGGTTGCAGGGAGTAGAGCCTCCTAGTAAAGTACATTTTAGCTAGATTTACATTAGCTTCGGTTTACTAAACTTTTATTAATTAGTTATCATAAAAACAGCATTAAACGTCATATCAAACTTGATCGTAATGAGAAAAGTATGTTTAAAAAAAATTAATGTACATATATATAAAAAAATTTAAATTTTATAAATAAAATATTAATAAGTATATTAAAAATCATAAAAACAATTTTTTCATCAGATTATTGCTAATGATATATGTTACTAGGATCTCTTAAAATGTGAATATCAAATTGAAAATTAAATGTTGTAAGACACGAAGAAATTATGCACGTTTTGCACTTATGAAAAGCGAAATTTATGAACTTCAAAATGCAAGGAAGGAAAATCTATTTGAAAAATAATTTCCAATGATCCGATTTTACGTTAATATAAGGCACCACGACGTTAAAATAACAGACTACGTTCCACATATAAGGAAAGAAAACTGCCTGACTAATGAAGTTCTATTATTAATAAATAAAAAAATTATTCAAATGAAATTATGTATTTATATACTCTTCAATAGGCTAGTTGTTAACAATTTGTTTCACAAAATTTCAATTTAATAAATGTGATGCATGCTTTTTATAAATTATATATTATCAATCATATTCTTTTAAATTGCTCACAGAAGAATATCAACAGAAAAAATGGCCACAGAAAATGTTGGACAGTAAAATATATCCTGACTGTTATAGAATATAATCTGCGCGTTCTGCACTTATCGCTCTCTCCTCTCAGAAATACATAAAAAAATATTTTCACCGTAAATTTAGCTGATTAGAGATTCAGATATCACGTGATCAAGGGTTATCATATCAACGGGGTCAGTTTTCATGGAGTCATCACAGGTCATGCTAGTGAGTTTGAACTGTGATGGTTATCATATTTTTATCCCAGGATTGATTGTTGTCTGGATAAAAAGACCATTTTAATAACTAAACTCGAAACATAGTAGGAATTGTAAATACATGTGCATAAAGAGCATTTTCATTTAGCTTTTTCAACCCTTTTGAAAACTCTCGTTATAAATTTGCTGTCTCAAGCGCAAATAGTATTTTCGAGTGTGAAAATTACACATATTTGGATATGACTTTGATTTTGGATAGGGGAACTTGTTTCCCATATTTTTAAACGAAAAAGTTAATACTTGAACAATTACATAACGTTAATATGAAAATATTACTATTATATTAATTCACATCTGGACTAATATTTTAACATATGATATCGAAGATAAATCATTTCTAAAAGATATAGTTCAATTTCCAGAAGGTTATTGATTCTAAAAATCTTATAGCTCGGAGTACAGAGTAAATCAGGAAAGAAATGTGCTGGGGATGAAATAGAAGTGCCGCCATATTGTTAAGCTCGAATGAGTCGGACGGTCTGGGTCTTCAACCATATTGTTAAGAATACCTAACAGAAAACTACTGTTATAATTTGAAGGACTGTATCACATGACCTTGGCGACAAACGTAGTGACGTTGACAACATATTGCTAACTTGACGAGTCTTGGAAACTTCGCGCATTTCATAGATTGCCTTTTCGAGTTCCGTGCTTTTTACAGAACTTTCCACAGTGGCTATTGACGCTTGTCGTCGTTTGGTTGAGTTCTTTGCGTAATACGAATAAAAATATCTGTCAAACTCACTATAGAGCCCCGTATTTATTTATATACGTTATATACATATCATTTAAGTCGTATTGTAAAATTTTTCTTGTAGAAAAAGTTTAAATGTTTAAATTTTAGATCAGAGACATTTGAGCAACAGCTTCTTGTTTGAGCTTCTGTTTGAGCAACAGCTTGTATGTTCGCTCTGTGGTGTGATTTCAAATGTTCTTTCGCCGAAAACTTCGTTGTTTGTGGCCCGAAGTGAACGAAATAAACTGCAAAACTATCGAAACTATATAATTAAAAACAATTAAAAAACCAAAAAGACCACACACAACATACATAAACCTTATCCTATTCGAAATATTGGAATTGAGTGATGTTGCCAGTACGTTAAAAGTTGGCCTTTCTTCAGAGCAAAAAGGATATAGAACAGTATACATATAGAATAGTATGCGTCCGTAACAACCACTAAGAATTAATTGCGGTTTCATCTTACACTTCTTAACGAGGATATGACTATGCCGGGGCCAAGGACCCAGTATAGGAATGCATGGTTTTTTGGAAATAAAATCCAAGCAGCTAGAAATACCAAATGTAGCATGTTGTTGTCTCTTGTGGTATATTTTAATTCTTTGGATTTTGGATCTTATCGGGCTAGCCCATTTATCTTGCGCTGGCCATGGGAATGTACTCGTTTTGGGAAAATAACTTAGAACTCGGAGCAGTTATATAAGTTCAAATTCTGTATGTTGTTGTATTTCATAAATTTATGTTATATACATTTTAATATGTATATTTTTCATATTTGTAATTCCTATGCAAATAATAAAAGGATATACTTAAAAACTATATTTTTTCTTTTATATCGTTATATCTTAAAATCAAAATTTTCATCATTCCTTTATTTATTAAACCTTATTGTTACTTGTAATTCCCTTTGCAAAGCTGAAATGGTGCGTTGAGATTTAGGTAATTTTACAACAAAATGTTAATTTATTAAATGTGTTCGGACATATACATTGCAACAAAACGAATGAAAATATTTATTTTTATGTTATAGTAAAATGAATTGAAAATTAGTTTTTCTATAATTGCATGCACATATAAAAGTAAAATACAATGAATGACAAAGCCTCTTTTCAGTTTCTTGTCCCCTTTCTGTAATTTTATTGATAAGTATTACTTCTAACAATTGGCCCTGCTTCCTACAAGACAAATTGAAAATCCTGACAATTATATTGAATTCTACAAAATAAGAATTACTTAGAAAATGTATTCAAGATTCAATTGTGAACAGGAATTTGTATTAATTGTGTATATTGCTAAGCCCATATTTCTCCACTCCCATTTTTCGCATTCGGAGTTTACGGGATATTGAAATAGCAATAAATATTTGCAATAAATATGAAAGACGGGGTAAATTTATAAGTAGACGGTTTTCATTTCAAATCACTGCTTCCATATTTTATAAAATGACTGAGGGAAAATAGCGAAATTGAAATAACTTTTTGGTGCGGATCTCATGATGGTAATATGTCTACCATTTTAAGTCTAAATTTAATTTTTTTAACACTTTACAACAAAGTTGAAAAGTGTTTATAATTTTGTTCATTCTGCCTGTCTGTCTGTCTGTCTGGCTGTCCGTTAGCACGATAACTGCCGTAAAAATGACTTTATCAAGATGAAATGTTAGTATGTTTTTCAGACGGTCTGTGCGACCTATGGGAATATAAATACTTAATATCACCCAATTAGTTTTTTATTGAACCCGGGATGAAGAAATGAAATATATTGAATTCTATGTAACCTAATTTTACAAACATTTTTTAAGCAAATTTAAAATTCACAAATTGCTTCGAAATTTTTAGGACATATTCACATTATTCCATAAAATGTATAAAAAAATGTTCAGTAAAATATGTTAGGTAGTTTTTTAATTAAAAATTATTTAATATAGGGAGAAATACAAATTCAATTAAATTCTGACTCTTGAGATATCCACCAGAAAGAAAAAAGAGATATTT
Organism: Amaurobius ferox; assembly: GCA_951213105.1. Taxonomy (NCBI): domain Eukaryota; kingdom Metazoa; phylum Arthropoda; class Arachnida; order Araneae; family Amaurobiidae; genus Amaurobius; species Amaurobius ferox. The sequence goes on along the minus strand of OX578143.1, from coordinate 130,026,228 downwards.
TATATATTAAATATCTTTCCAAGAGCTTAACTATTTTGTATATGAGAGAGGCTTCACATTTTAAAATAAATTTGGTAGATAACAATATTTCTATTTTTTTTTAATTTTATATAACTCTTCATGATATACTTATTTGATGACACTTTTAATGCACTTTCCTACGTCCTAGAGAGTTAAAATTTGGTACACAGCTTAAATTTGTTGAGCATTTTATTCTACAAAAATTTTGTGGATCTTTAAATATAGATCTTACAATTCTTTTCGAAATGGCCTGCAAATAATCCCCGTTCACTTCTATAAATCATTGTTGTAATAATGTTAAAAGTTCTGATGTGGGCAGCACATGTCTTTCCCTGCAGACTCATATTCACGTTCTCTTTATTTCTTTAATAATAATTTGAGTTTATCCGCACAAAATAACAGCCATAAGTATTTTAAATGACATTGAATTTGCACGTTAAACTTGAATTTGGTTCTCATTTGATATCTGGACTTATTGTCAAAGGTGACGTAACGAAAACGCGAAAAAACTAGAATATCTCAAGAACGGCTAGTCCTAGAGTAATGGGATTAGTCTCATTATTTTTGTTGTCAAAAATAACGTATAAAATAGGAATTTAATTGATATAATTGAGCACATGTAGTCTTTTATTTTTATATTTAACGATTTTTGCGGGCCATTTCGCAAAAATAGCCCGTTCCTTTTTCCCGAAACCTACTAGAATAACCTACAAATGATTTATATACCATATTTTGTTAAATTTGGTATATAAATCACTTGTAGGTTATTGAAATATTATACAACAAATTTTGTTAAATTTGTTCCATTAGTTTTTAGCTAGAGTGGATAAAGTCAATTTCTGCCGGCCATTTCGCAAAGAAGGCAGATTCTTTTATTACGAATCGTACTATAATCTAATAAACATCAGGGTTTCGCACAAAAAACATACCTACCAAATTTTATGAAATTCGGTCCATCAGTTTTTCAGTTAGAGAGGATGTAATATCCTCACAGATACACCCTTACACACACAGACGTCTTCCTAAAAATAGTTTTTTCGTTTCTAGAGGTCCCAAAACGTGTAGTTCCTTCGAAAATTCGAGTTCCGATCTTCGGCACGATTCCAATACTTTGAATATATACACACACACACATATATTATCTGTGCATCTGTGTATTACCTGTGTATCTAAATTCCGTGCCTACACAATTACAATAGTTGTGATTTTAAATGATCCCTAAACTTTTATTATTTCTTCAACGAAGCCTAATTTTAACTTATGCAGAATGCAAATATCTCAAACGATTGTAAGGGGAGTTACATAAGAATTGCTGAATTTTTTTCACACAAAATTATTTAGCTCTGGAGTCTGGGATACAAGTTATATGAATGAAATATTCATTGATTTTGCATAGAGAATCAGACGCTTTATATTTCGATGAAGTTTTAAATATTTAAGTATAAAAAATTACTGTAGTACTGTGATAATATAAAAGATATCACCACTGAATGTATCACATTTTAGAAATTTTTAAATGAAATTGCATTTCAGTTGAAAAGTGTTTCATATTGCTTATGCATGATTGATCTTTCTTGTTTTACTTAGACCAACAGGTTATAAGCAGATTTTTTCGACTGTAGCTATTTGATCGGAGTTCATCCCAAAACGGATTACCACATTATTAGATCACCCCTTAGAGCAGCCATACTCAACCTGCGATACACGAGCCGCATGCTGAGCTTTTGTGAGTGGCCCGGTAAAGACAGTCTACGAAGTAACGAAGCAGTAACGAAAATATATTTGACGAATTTTTTGAAAAACAATACACACCTAGAAGTTATTTTTAAAGAAAAGAGGGAGGAAAAGGAGTGCGCCGAATTTTGGAAAATAGTGCCCGAACAATATAAAACTGTACAAAGATGTGCTCAAATTTTGCTCACGTTGTTCGCATCAACGTATTTTTGTGAATCATACTAATCGAAAACAAAATATGCAAAGAGTATATATAGAAACCGACTTACTGATTCTCATTTGGATGACGTTTTATGAGAAGAATGTAGCAGTTACAAGCTTGATCTAAATAAGATTTTTAATCAACGGTCTAATTAGTTGTATTTCTTGATAAATAAGTACTTGGCTTTATTTGTGTTTTTAACACTTTACAAAGTTGAAACGTGTTTATGACTTTGTTCATTCTGTCTGTCTGTCTGTCTGTCCGTTAGCATGATAACTGCCGTAAAAATGACTTAATCAAAATGAAATTTTAGTATGTTGTTCAGACGGTCTGTAGGACCTATGGGAATATAAATGAATAATATCACCTAATTAGTTTTGGATTGACCCCGTGTTGAAAAAATGAAATACATTGAGCCCTATGGCACCTAATTTTTCAAACATTTTTTAAACGGATTTAAAATTCACAAATTTTAAGTAATATTCAAATTGTTCCATAAAATATATAAAAAAATATTCAGCGAAATATATTCAGTAGTTTTTAAATAAGAATTAAAATAATAATTACACGTCTTATATGAAGCGATCACGTGACCATGATATGAAAAGATCACGTGACCCACTTCAAAATGATATATGTCATCCATCTTGTCTCAAAATCGTGATTTTTTAAGTTCTTTTTAATTCATATTGAGTGTTGTATCCGTCCTAAAACCACTTTATTTTTGCTTAAATTCTGTGCATGTACATACTGAAACAACGCAATAACAATATATTTGAGTTTAAATGCTCATCCAAATTTGATTATTTCTACAACGAAGACTATTTTTCACTTATGTAAAATGTAAACAGCAAAATATGTAGAATGAGTTGTATTAGAATTGCTGTATTTGTTTAACACAGAAATATTTAGCCCATGGAGTCTGCATAGCTGATATGAATGAAATATTCATTGATTTTACAAAGAGAAGGACGATTTTTTTCGATGAAGTTTTAAGCATAGAGTTTAATTATTTGTAGCTCCATGGTCTTAATTTTTAAATAAAATAAATTATTATAGTATTGTGATGAATGAAATGAATTGGAAAATGTTATGAATGAAATGCTGTTTTTATAGAGAAATCCAGGTTATTTTTTCTATGACGTCATTTGAATGAATTTCAGTTGTTTTCGATGAAGTTTTCAAATATAATAAATTATCGTAGTATTCTGATAGTTTTAAAAATATTACCGAGGAATGTATCGCATTTTAGAGATGTTTAAATCAGGCAATTTATATTTCAATGCCGTCATTTGAATGAAGTTCATTTTTTTCGATGAAGGTTTAAGTTTTCAAATATAATAAATTAATGTAGTATAGTGATAAATTTAAAAATATTACCGAAGAATGTATTGCATTTTAGATTTGTTTAAATAAAATTGCATTGAAGTTGGAAAGTGTTTTATAATCAATGCTTTAATCATGATTGATCTTTCTTGTTTCATTAATCCTTATGTTGCGGCCCGTGTGAAATAGCTGTCATGTGTATGTGGCCCGGGAAGAAAAAAGGTTGAATATGGCTGCCTTAGAGTATGAAATTAAATTTGAAATTTATTTTGCGTACTCGTTGAAAAACACCGGTAATATTTAAAAAGTATCTTTTATATAAATATTGATTTCCCATAATTGTTTTTAATATGGTACCTATAACATATCTGTACCTAATCTAGACATCTGCGTTGAAATGCCGTAATAAATTGAAATAAGTAAAACAAAATACCGCAGCCCATCCATCCTTTCCGGCACACAATGATTTACTTTGTGAACACGTTTTCCGCGACATCAGAGCCGATTAGCTTCGGTCGTAAAATTTATATGTAACAATACTACAATACGATTAATTTTATTTGATGATTTGAAGGAAATAATTCTACTAATTTTGAACGTAAACATGATATAAACTACTAAATTAGGTGCAATATATAGGACATTAACAAACGTAGTAGCTTCATCGGTTTTCTTAATAACACAAGCAAATCTGTCAGTATACGTCAGCGAGTGCATTAAAAAGGATGTTTGTATTTTTACGTAAATTTGCCAATGGTAATGAGGCGAAAATATATTTTTCCTAATGTATTGTTTATATTCATATTTTTAATCATTTCGGGTATATACCTGAGGTGACATATTCTAAAAAATTCAAATCTGTTTGAATTTTGGTAAATAAAAATTGAAATATTATTTTTCTGCAATATCCAAGCACTTAACTCTTAATCATTCGCCTATACAGCGGTAGAAGTATAAATCATTTTATTCGACGATGCTTCAGCGCATCATGGGAGTAGTTCACTTTTCACTCTTAAGCCATCTAATTTTAATTTTAACACAGTAGGGGCAACAACCACAGGTACCGTACCCTCCTAATGCTGCCACCAACCTCTCGGAAGGACTTTTGGACTCACAGATTTAACCTGCAGGTATTCCGCGGAGACGTGTGAATAGTTTGGGCAGCTATGGGAATCGAAATCGGGTTCTTCGAGAATTTTCCTCATGCTTTAACCAATAGACTACACCGAACCCACAATTAGAATGTTGTTATTTGCATATTCCTTGTTTATATAGCATGATGGGAATATAATACAACCAAAAATTATGTTTACCACAACACTATTTTCCATAATTATATTATTGTTAAATTAGAGCCATACTGTGTGATCAGTCTGTATGCAACCTAAACAAACCACATACGTTTAAAAATACCGTCATTACTTGAACGTTTTATGTAACATGCAAGGTGGAATAATGACAAGTAACGAGGATATAGCATGAAGGGAAAAATAACATAACCAAAAACATGTTTACCATAACACGGTTTGCCATACATATTGTTATGAACTTGTAAAATGTTGTGAGTCTCTTTTCCCCTTCTCTTTTTGTATCTTTCGAAGACCAGACGGAGAAAACACCCGCACAAGCATCCATTCCTGTGACGTAAGTTTAGGATTGCCACAAGCGACAAGTTCGATGAAGGATTGCCAGATTTAGCGATTTATCGCCCATTTGGCGACAATTAGCGACTTCTTGAAGGTTCCTGAAGCATCTCGATCTAATCAATATTCAACGGGATATGAGAGATTTCCAGAAGTTTCTATGGCGAGTTTATAAAAAGGAGTCATCACTCAGTCGGAGAGCAATTGATGAGATACGAGCTGCATTCAACTGTGACTTACCTCAATGTTTTGAGAATAGTAGCAGCGGTTTCGTAAAGAGACTTTCGGTAATATTTTGATAGTACCGGTTATTTTGTGAAATCAGTGCTTATGAGATCAGTTATTCAGAAATTTAGACTAATTCTTATATCTTGAACGACTCCACCTACGACTCCAGGGGACACACATCGTAACAATACTATTGTCAAATTAGAGCCATACTGTATGAATGGCCTGTATACAACTTAAAAGAACATTACACATTTCTAATCTTACACGTTTAAAAATATCGTTATTACTCGAAAGTAATGGCAGTATTGTTGAACGTGCAAGGTTGTATATAGATGGAATAATGACCAGTGACGATGCAGTAATGACGCAGTTCCGATCGGATCATTAGTATCGGCGGTTGGAGGGGATACTGTCATTAACGTTGATCGTCTGCAGCCAATCACGTCGTTACTCCATCAGTTCGATTTATAGCCGTGATGGAAGGCTGTGTTAGCGCAACTAGGGAGGTTGTGTCGTTAGCCATAAGCACATCGAGGAAGTAATTGAACAAGAAATATCAATCATGAATAAAGCATTGATTATGAAACACTTTCCACCTGAAATGCAAAATACGATGCATTCAGCGGTGGTATATTTTTAATTATCACAGAACTACGATAATTTATTTTACTCGAAAACTTTAAACTTCATAAAAAAATGAACTTTATTCAAATGACGTCATCAAAATATAAATCGTCTGGTTCTCTATGGAAAATCAGTGAATATATCATTAATACACTTTTATTCCAGACTCCAGAGTTAAATAATTTTACGTGAACAAAACTCAGCAATTATTATACAACTCATCTTTACAATCACTTGTTTACTTTCTGCATCCATTAAAATAGGGCTTCGCTGTAGAAATAATCAAAGCGTGATGATCATTTAAACTAAAAAATAGTGTAATTGCGTTGGCGCAGAATATAGATACACAGGAAATACGGGAAAATAAAGCGGTTTTAAGACGTATGCAACACAAAATATAAATTTATAAGAACTTTAAAAATACCGATTTTTAATCTGGGAAAAAAGATGGATGCCATATTTTATTTTGATGTGGGTCACCTGATCTCTTCAGATTATATGGGTGTAATTATTATTTTAATTTTTATTTAGAAAACTACCGAACATATTTAGGATTTTTTTATATTTTTATGGGATAATTTGAATATTTCCTAAAACTTTCCAAACAATTTGTGGATTTTAAATTCGCTTAAAATGTGTTTGAAAAATGTGGTCCCATAGGGTTAAATGTCTTTCACTTTTTCAATCCACGTTCAATCCAAAACTAATTGGGTGATATTATTTACTTACATTCCCATATGTTCCACAGACCGTCTCCACAACACACTAAAATTTCATCTTGATAAAGTCCTTTTTATGGCAGTTATCGTGCGAACGGACAGACAGAGAGACATAATGAATGAACAAAGGCATAAATACTTTTCAACTATGTTGTAAAGTGTTAAAAACCAAATACATTTTTTATTTCAAGTGAGATTCTGATATAGAGTATGGACACCACCGTAAACAAATAACCTGCGTAGTATAAAATGTGCAGAAACGTAAGGGAAAAAGGGCTTTATTTTTGCCATAGCATGTAATAATAAACTACCGATGATAGAAAACGAAAATTGAAACTAAACCCATTAAACATCGAAATTTATCTTTGTGATAAAAATAAGTAATTTAGAATACTTGAATAACAATATTTATTTAAGGATTTCACTTGCTAAAATTTACTTTAATCAATTTTAAGTGAATGTACACTATTACTCATTTTTATTGTAGTCACTCACTAGCGTTCTAAAGATGCATATATTTATTAACAAATTCTGCAATGTATATGCGAGCGAGAAGGGAAAGTTACACAACGATTTTTCTTTAAAATCTTGTGTGTATATTTTAGTGAAAATGAATATTTTATTTTCCGTTAAATTAAAAATATCCATCAAAGAAGATTTTTTTTTATTTCCAATGGCAAGAGAAAATGACAAACGTCTTACAACAAAGAACACAAAAACAAAAGTCAATGTCTCATCAGCAGATTTCTAGTACTCCAATATCTTCTTACCTCGGAGTCCTCATGCAAAACCGAGCATCTCTTGATATGGTACCTGTCCATAACTTCGTCCTTTTCACAGAGCGGACAATTTGGGTCATAAATGCCAAGTCATAAATGCCAATGCCGTGTAGATGACTCACCAGACAGTCATGGCCAACTGCAAGCCTGAATTCCTCGACTGCCCTTTCACGAGGTTTATCCGAAATTTTTTGGTCCAAAATGTTCCTCCAACTGCTCGAGGAAATACGAGAAGTGAGTTCCGTTTTCCATCTAAGTGTCATGTGATTTCTGATATAAAGTTTTATAAAATGAAATTAGTAGTTTGTGGTTGGCTGTTGGACTATCCGTATGCCCTTCTTAGTCAACATATCTGCCTGTTCATTACCGGAAATGTCACAGTGTCCAGGGATCAACTGGATAACGCTGTGGCTTCCCTCTGCCCTCAATATCTCAAGGAGGAATTGACATTCTAGGATATCCCTAGAGAAAGGTACTTCATTTGACCCGATAGCCTGAATGGCAGCTCTGGAATCCGATAGTAAGACCACATTGTTGTCATTACGTCTGAGGACAACAAGTTGCCTTAGTGCCACACAGATAGCCATAATCTCTCCGTCAAAGGCGGTTTTTCGTTTTCTTACAGGAACATAAAAAGAGAAAATGGAAGAGTATATTCCTGCTCCAACATTTGGTGAGCATTCATTCAAAGAGCTATCGGTATAAATATGTAACCATTCAGGTTCGGGATAGAGAGTATAGATAATCCCAAGGGCTAGAATATTGCAGGTAGGTATGTATGTAGGAATGCAGGTAGGTATGTGGACCGGAATTCCTGTAAATGAGATCAATAGGGTTAGATTTGAACAGGTCTTGAACCTCTCTGCCAGCTGCATTTGTGCCCTGGTAGCCCCATATTAGAGAGTGGACATTTAAATCACCGATGAGGATTGTTCTATGTGAGATAAATTCAAGGAAGATAAATTTAGATATATCCTACTAAAATTAGAGGTTAAACGACTGTAAGTTTATAAAATAACAGTTTTTAATAGAGAAATAATGAAAATTTCCATACTGCTAAACAATTTTGTTTTGGAAACAAGGGCAAAATGGTCCGCGTGACGTCACGCCCATATGATCTATTACTTTAAATGGTGAATTGCCACTTACAGGCAGTACAGGTTGTCAAAGGCTCTCTTCCAAACTTGTTCATCGTAGTCTCGCGTTGACAGAGGGCGCTCCTATGAAGGGGCGATAAACTTTATTGCGCACACAATTAAATTTATAGTTCCACCGTAGGAGCATCCAGGGGGTGTTTTTTTTTGTCACGACTGACTAGAGTTTTATCTGGCTACCTCGAAATGTGTACATCCCAGCGTTTTTCAAGTTTTAAATTTTTTGTACAGCAAAGTAAAATATATAAAATGATTGTTTATTGAACTTTATTGATTATTACAATTTTCAATGTGTTACTTTCTAAAGGAGTGTAAATATTACATATACGCAAACTGTAATAATCAACTGTAATAATCAAAAACCTCCATTGAAAAGCTTAATTTGCTTCAAAGATTGCTCACACACACAAACACATACATCGAAAACTTTCTACGCGTGTTCAATCGTTCCTAAAACATGTTTAATTTTCATTTTTTTATGTTTTCAGGTGTTTTATGTTTTCAGGTGAAATACATGATTGTAGTTCTGTGATAATTAAAAAATTATCACCGTAGAATGTATCGAATTTTAGAGATGTTTAAATAAAATTGCATTTCAGTTGGAAAGTGTTTCATAATCAATGCTTTATGCATGATTGATATTTCTTGTTTAAAGTTCTCACTGTTCCAGCCGGGGATTTACCAAGAATCTACGCTTTTTGTTCAAAGAACTACTGGAACAAAATTATAATATTTTCTTCTGGATGAGGACACAGCAACTTCATCAACTGATTTCAAATAGCAATAAAATAACTATTTTAAAACTGCTAATAAATTAAAAACAGCCTAAATAAAAAGAATGTTAAAAAAACTGAAAAAAAATCGGTCTCGCAAGTTATGACTCAATCAGAAAAATTAAAAAGTAGAGTAAACAGCTGCCAAAAACGGCGAAATTTTACCCCTGAAACCGGTTGATACCGCAAACAGTTTATTACTTTCCTTATGTACATAATGTATAAGGAAAGTATTGTGACGAGGTCGAAAATTCGAATTCGAGTTTTCGACGAGTGAGCACGTTTCAAGCATCCCTGATCACAAATCAAACATTTTTGAACTGAGGTCTGTGTGGGTGTGTATGTGTGTGTGTCAGTGAGTCTGTGGAGACGATATCTCATGAACGAATAGAGCGATTCGAATGAAACTTGGTATAAAATTCACAATCCGTTAATACTGGAAGCCTGCTGTTTTTAAACGTAATCAATCCTAAATTTTCGAGTGAAATTTTGAAAAACTCTTTAAAAAATCAAAACCTTTAATAAAGTTGCGCAAATAGACATTTCTTATGTAATTTTTCCTTAGAAAACGATTGACATAAACTTTAGAACGCTAGCATGAACCGTTCTCGAGATATTGCACATTTTTAAAATAAATTTATCAAGAAATCCCATAAATTACAAAAAATATATATTAATTGTTGAGAAACATATTCCCTTTTCATATGTAATATAATGCGATAAATTGGGTGACATCATTCTCGTGAATCTAGCTCGTTCCATTCATGAGAAAAGATACTTTGAGTAATACTTTATTATTTGAACTCCAATAGTTATTTATCTGCTATAAGAATAACTTATTTCTAAGCCCATATCGGTTGGCGAGATTTTGGAGGCGATTTTGAGCCAACTTGGCAACTTTTTGAAATGTTAACAAATTAACAAAAATCTCTCCAAATGGATAAAAATGACACTAAATCAATGAAAATGATGACTAATTGACGAAAATTCAATAACTTGGAAAGAATATAAGTATCTACTATAAGAAAAATCCATTTTTTTATTGTAAAAGTAGTAAATTCATTGCATTATATAAGGAAAGTCATGTGCTGTCCACATCAGATTTTTTTGTGTTACGTTTTTATCGAAAATTATACTTTTTTGAAATTTTTGCAGCAGTTGGGAGTGATGTATTTTAGATTAATAATAGTTAATAAGCATACTGACAATATAAATACACCCTTTATATGGCCTTGTTTGTGTTTTCATAGCGAAATGTTGCTACTTTATTAGCCAATTACGAAAAAGAAAAATATAATGATGGTTAAATAAACTTGATTTTATGATCTAGGGCTAATGTGTGGGTGCAGCAAAAACTCTTGAACAATCAACTACTTCTTTCTTATAAATGAAAACTGATATGAGTGTTTTCAAGATTTTATTAAATAAATTACACTGTAGCGAACTAAAGTAGACTGCTCATGCCACGTAAATTACTTAAAGTCTTAATTTTCGTAATAGTAAGTGTGAGGAAGAAGAAGAATAAAAATATATGAAGGTTAAAATAATTAAGAGTGATTTATTAAATTTCATGTCGTAATTAGTTCGCAGTATTTTTCTCGGTAAAAATTGAGTTGAAATGTGAGACAAGGAGAAAATGGAAAAGATAAAGATTGATGGAGGAGGATTAATTTGAGTGGATGAAATGTTTGTGATATTTAATGGCTCTTCAGTCAGAATGGCACTTAAATAAGACTTTATATTTTCCCAATTATTTTGAGTAGGATGGTTATGTAAAATTAAAAAAATAGCTATTATTCGTATAAATAACACTAAAAATGCATGCAATCCGTATCCACCGGCGTAATAGCCGTGATTCAGCTCCCCACCCACCCACTTCTTCAAAATCACAAAACCTAAACCCGTAACTTTGGGAAACTCTACTTTCTACTTTAAAATCTACTGATACTACACAATTTAAATCCTTATTTCACCAATCTCAACACAATTAGGTCTATTTATATATTCACCGTGTCTTCCACAAACGACGTAATTTTTGTATTTCCAATAAATAAGCATCCGCGACTTCAATAATGCAGATAACGATAACAGTACTCAATTTCCAAATTGTCTGTTATCATTCTCGTGACATAAATAATTGAAAAAAATTGAAATCGCAAAAAAAAAAAAAAAAATCATGAAATCCGAAAATTATTACTATCTTAGTAAATTTTCATCCAATTTCAGTCAGCACAACACTCATAATGATAATATAATACAAACCAAAGGAATGTGGAAAAATCATGTGTTACCCACGTCACAGATTTTTTATTAATATGGTAACTGCTGGTTATTTAATCAGGTTCACTAGTTCCTCATTTTGTTAATTTTTGGTACCTGAATGGGCCTCTTTCAAAACACAAATAATTACGTATATGAAACTATTCTCAACGGAAATCTGAAGAAGACGTTCTACTTAGTATTTTCAAAGTCCATTTCATCACTAGAATCTTTTATCTTCTGTCTAAGTGGTAACCATAAAAAACGAAATCCAGAAAAGCAGTAAATAATCCTGAAAGAACATTTGATTCACCGCCATTTCACATTCTCTCTAAGGTACAAAATTTTTCAGAGTAAATATATTGCTCCTTTCTACATTTTATGATCTCCAAAGCCATTTTCCATTACGTTTCATCAATGTCTACAATAAAATCGAGATTTTTCGGAATTCCCATACTTTTATGCTTCTGATTTTCATTCATGTAGACGCCGTGCTGATGTGGGTTTTCAAGTTCAACAAAAAGTGGACTAAAATATAGATGTGCATAATATAGATGTATATAAAATAGGTACAGATATATATAAAATTGTGTTTTTTATGTAGACAACACATTTAAGATATATTTTTATATAGATGATAAATATAGATGTACATAATATAGATATACATAAAGTTGTTTTTTTATGTAGGCAACACATTTACGATATATTTTCTTTAGTTGAAAACATATTTATGACGAGATACATAGATGATATAAATCTAATAAATAAATAGTCATATCATTGCAGTACACTAAGCTGTCATAAAGGTGTTCCAATTTCTGATGCCTTTGACTAAAATGATATATTTTAGTTCATTTTTCCTTAGCATATTTTAGTCTTGAAGTCAACAATTCAACCAGCAGTGTAAACAAATTCAAATTACGAATCAGATCATTATGTTCTTCCTGGTTTTACTCGGTTCTGTTCTTTGTTAAGAAATCTGAGTTTTTTTTTCATCACCTCTTTCGCCAGTCTGAAACTCTGCAACAAGAAAGTTCCCTGCTGAATCGAAATTATATGATTCTCATGGTACTAGAAATGATAGAAGTGCACTATGAAGAAGTACAGCTATAGTAAACCACATTATGATATATTGTCTTATCTTGAATGACGTATATTGATTCATTCGTTTGTCCAATTTTCAGTGAGTGGGCCGCTTTTTTCTTTAGTCATGTAAAGAATATTCAGCTGCTTACTTTTCTGTTTAGACATACATAACCGATTGATAGGGACTAGATAAGGCATTTAAAATGATGTTTTACTCATTCCAAAAGACTTGAAATACATTTTAAAGAAATGAACTTCATAACTGGCTATTTTGAGCAAAATGTATGTTGTTAAAAATGTACGTTGGTTACAAAAAAGTGCAGCTTCTAAGCCTAATTTTTAATATTCTAAATTTGCACACCAAAATACATAAGAATCAGCAAAAATTATCCATTTAATAAAAACATTCTCTAGCAGAGTAATTAATGAACGTGTATATTTTTATGTCAAATAATTGTCATAAAGATTATGAAAACACGTGTTCTAAATAAATTTAGCTTAATTGTTTAGATTCAATTCTCTAATGTTACCGTTAATGTCTATCAAATTGCATATCTTAAACTTTATTACCTACATTCGATGGCTGTTTTATACATTATTTTACTCTATGAGAATTCTAAACAGTCATCTTAGTCAGAAAAATGAAATGACAAATGGACTTCTGGTTTCTTATATTGTATTAAGGTGCTTGACGAGCATTTCTTCTACCAACTCTGCAAAACGCTTATTATCAATGCTGAATATTTTAGTAAACATACTTTTTTATAAAGTAATGTTTTATTGAAGAAATTCAGTTTCATGATTTTTACCAAGAACCACACTTTTACCAAGACACCCGGAAAATGCAGAACAGTTTGTGAGGTCTTGATAACCAGTTAGCCATCAATTATTTAGTTCGCATTATATTATTATTTTCCTGTTGATTAACAGCCTATTTGCGTTCATTTTAGATGGACCAATCACGAGCTGCCAAGATAGTTTGCGTATTCCACAAGTGAGATGGAATCAACGTTTTGGCATATAGGTTCTCAAGTCGGTTCTCAGATTTGTGATCAGATTTTTATGTTTGAACACACGCCTCACTCGCAATGAATTCATGCTGTTAGGCTCTGATCGTTAATAGGACGTCTGGATGCTTAGACTAAGGGGTCGAAGATAGCAGCCTTAGTAACTGAGGAAGCCAGCATCAGTTGTAAGGTTCTCGCTCGTAACCCGGTATTAATCAAATTTTCCTTTTATTGCTTTGAGTGACTCGTGGTATTTTGAAGAAATAGGACCTCTTGGTGAATATTGCCACCATGTGTCTAAATGTCTATTTATGTGTTTTAAACGTCTGTCGGAGGTTGAAGAGGTAACGACCTTTGGTTTATTTTGTTAACTGAGAAGGTTGTATATTATTGGCTAAAATAAATGTGTTTCTTGTCCTTTGAACTATTGTGTGTGTGCTTTTTACTTGGTCTGTAGTATTTGCTTTTTCGCGCTTTCGCTGAAATAAAAGATGGGGGTTGTGTCATGTTTAAAAATTAAATTCAACACTTGTATAATATGGATCTCCACATTTGGGACCTAACAGATCTATATCTATACATTTTTCAAGAAATATTATTTTTCCATTTCTTTTTTTTTTTGTAATACTGCAGACAATAAATTAAGATAGAATGCACATATCGTAATGTAATTGTTTGCTTAGATTCATTATGCAAATAGAAAACAAAAGTTCTAGAACTAGGTATAATTTGTTAATAATTTCTTTACTAGATGGCGAATTATTTCAAATTTGAACATTTCGCTACATCTCTGGAAAAAATTGATAATTGCATGATCAATGTGACTAGTAAAGTTCATTAGAGAATATTTAAATAACAGAATATAAATAAAAGATGTTAAAAAGTATGAATTTATTCACACAACGAATGCGTATAATTCATAGGTATGGCATTTTTCTAACTTTAAAAATAGTTTTTTTAACATTTTTAGAAAATGATTTAAAAAAATATAAAAAACCACAGCCCATAAAAAAGATACAATTCTGCTTTGAATTCTGAAACTTAGAATGATGCAAGAGTACCTACACAATACGAAATATAAATGCATGAGAAAGCAGAACTTCATACTCACTAAACGTTTCTTTGAAAAACAAAACTCAAGAACATCGTTATTATCGTATACTGTCATTTATATTCAAATTACGGATTCCAAATCAGAGCTCTTTATGATCACAAAAATATATACAATTTTATACTATAACACAAAACATTACTTGCTTTCTTCAAATACTTAATTTTGTGGCCAAGATCCTTTCCATAAATTGTCCAAAATACAAAAGTGTACAAGATTGTCTTGAAACATTCAACAACGGATGTTCATCAAAAGAAAATGAGGTAAAGATAATACTCCCTACACAATTGGTAAAAAATGTCATAGTTAGTTTGTGCTTTATTTTTGAAACGATAGTAAAAATGTAAGTTACAAAGTATTCGTGATGAGTAAATTTATGCATTTTTACTGTGTATTACGGCGTATCGATACGTATGGTGTATACTCTACTGAGTATGTTGTATGTGTAATAACACAAAACTTTAATTAAACCAAATAAGCATTTTTATATTTTTTGTGAATTTGTAGGTCAAAAAGACCACAGTGATCGCCCTCCCCCCCAACACACAAGTGCTACAAAAGTGTTACAAGTGAGTTTGAGGTATCAAAATTTAAGTGCTTGGAACAATTATCCAGAATTTTTGTATACTATGTCAGTTAATGAACCTGAAAACTACGTCAAAAACAATAATTTAATAAATCTTTAATTGCTAAACACTGTTATCAATTTGACCACCGTTTCAGTGTTCTTCAGAAAGTATCGCACAAAAATGCACGTCGATCTATAATCTTGACTAAGAAGTCAAGATGATATTGAAGCCTTCCATATCCAGAAAAATTTTAGTAATTTAGTTAATGACGTGTGTCGCGATCTGGCGGAGTACTCTGTAAAAATTCCTACTTTCTTCGTTCTATTCCTTTGGAGGCTCTTATGTGTCGTTTTAACCTTTTTTCGTCTTGTTGGGTCTCATAAGCGCTAATAAATCAGGTTAACCCATAAACGTAACACTAGAGGTGTATTACGTTTATGGGTTGGCCTGATTTATTTATGTACATGGGCTATGAATTAAATTAATTTTGCTTGACTATTGATGAACTTATTTGTAATTTATGATAATTTCAGTATCGGTTTATTCAATTTATCATATGCAGATATTGTATTCCTGATTTCGGATTGTATAAAGCTCATGTCTGTCAATTCCTTAACAATGCCCCTGATGATGGGCATTATGATGTCTGAAAGCGCTATGACACTTTCTAAAACTTCAAGTTAAACACTACTTCACACTAAAACACTTCTTCACGCTAAATACTTCTTTGAGCTATACACTTCTTCTTCACGCTTCTCAAAAACATTTCTTCGCGCTTCTCAAACATACTTCGTCTTCACGCTTCTCAAAAACACTTCTTCACGCTTCTCAAAAACACTTCTTTACGCTTCTCAAAAACACTTCTTCACGCTTCTCAAAAAAACTTCTTCACGCTTCTCAAAAACATCACTTCTTCACGCTTCTCAAAAACATTTCTTCTTCAAGCTAAAGACTTTCTTGTACGTCAATATGGTCTTTTAAATACAGTTTACAGATCTTATACTCTTTGATAGAAAATATTTGAAATATTTTAGGCGGGTTTATCATACTTATGACTGTAAGATTTTCATGAATTCAGTAATAAAAAATATGGGGTGTGTGCATTATTACCTCTTGCAACTTGTCTAATTAAGCTACTGCCCACGAAATTATGAAAAAAAAACCCACAGAGCCCCCCCCCCCTTTAGTTTAAAATAAGATGGGTCTTTCTTAAAGCAAAATAGCTACAAACATTGACAATGAAGGTTTAGAGTATGAGGAGGTTAGATATGAGAAGGTGACACTTGGCTGCAGTTCAAAAATTCGTCAAAAATAAATCAGCTTCTTAATCATGGGTGACCCATATATTCAGCGCCAAGTGTCTCGCAATTAAAAAATGAGTTTTTTTTAAGACCATAAATATTTTATATCCTCTGGAATTTGATTAGAGTATAAAGAAAGTAGCACTTGACCGACTTCAAGCAGCAGACCGATAAGTTAAAATGCAGACCCGAATTGAGCCGATTTGAGCGCCGAGGTAAAACGACGTCAAACATTCTCTGATATTATTTAAAATTCCGGGGACTCTGTGGTACCCTGGGTGTTGTGATGACTAGTTTTATTTAATGCTATTGTTTCAGTGTTATTCCAGCAAATTTTTTTAAGAGTTACAAGTAAATATTTACTTTCACATGCTATGTAATATAGTACAGAGACAGTTTTGTTTTCACGAAAATTTTCAAATTCGAGATTGTGATGCCAATATATATCTTAGGACCTCTTGAACACGTTTTGACTATTTTTGAAGGGATGTCTGTCTGTCTGTTTGTTTGTACGTCTGTGGTCTATTGCTTGTGTGCACGGTGGCTACTGCAATTATTAAGAGAATTTCACGAAACTTTGTATTCGGGTTCGTTATCGAAAAATCCAGAATTAGATATATATTTTTTTAAATTCGAGCGCAAAAACTTACTTCGACATTTTTTCGACAAAAACGACACAAGTTTATTCGTCATTATATATTTTTTAATATGGTAGGCGTAGGACAATATTTGGCATAATCATGAGTAAAATGGGTTAGTTTTAGCTCAAGGATTACAAGATTTAATAGTTTCAATTATTGTTTTAAAAAAATCTCACGCCTTCCAAACCGAACTGAATATTGAATTTGACTTCTAACACTAAATAATTACCAAGTAAACAATCGAATTAGTTAAGAATTTCTTACTGACATGGGATATCAGTGGTTAAATGGTCAGATGATGTGGTGTTATTACAAATTTTTAAAACAAACATTTTCCACCCAGGCTTAAAGCAACACTTTTTGTATTATTTGTGGAGGATTTGGGGGTCGATATAAATTTACAATATTTTTAAATTTAATTACCACAAAATATATATTCTTGCTAAATAATAACTCGTTTTCTGTTGCATCATTGATTAGAAGTTTACGCGGGCTGTTACCATTTTAAATTTTACCCGACCCGACAGTAATAAAGTCTGAAACTATGGAACTTTACGTAGCGTATGGCACCAGATACTGAAAGTGAGACCATGATGTTCTTTTATTCCTTATCATTTTATAAATTTTTATTTGAGATATACGACTGAACTTGGTAATTAAACTTCACAAAAGTAGGGAAATTTCTTGCGAAGTTTTTTTATGACTTATATCGCAGAATGCCCGCGGGACTCACTAGTATCACGATAAATAAAATTGCTGCTTGTGAGAATAAAAAAAGACATATGCTTGCTTTCTTAAAGAAAGAAAGCATATCATAATTAGATGACTAAAATTGTTTCAAAGTAGTTTTAATTCGTCATTTTCGGGTCAAACAGTACCACAACATTTAAGAAAGAACTATAAGGTGGCAAGCCGGATCGATAGGTGGCAAGATCGGATCGATAGATTTGGAACACTCAAATCGAGAATTCGTAGCGTGAACAACAGACATTGCAATCGAAACCCCAACCATAACCTTTTTAATACAGATCTATAACTTGTCTTACCCCAGCCCCAACAATATGCCAAGCGAAAACAGGGGGACAGAAAGACCGAATTAAAATAAGATTTAAAGGTTTTGATTTTTTTTTCTCCTTGTGTTTTATTTTGAATTTCATAATCAAACAATCAGATCTAAATTACTTTATAGAAGAGTGCCATTTATAAGATAAATATTGGCGACTTATTGGCATTACATTAATTTTGTTTTAAACTAATACTACTTATCCTTGCTCCAGCTACTTCCTTTCATTTGCGTTGATGTAACAGTTACTTCTGTGGAAGTAGTAACTGAAATGCTCTGAAATGACGTGCATTGTCAACCAATGACATCACTGGGAAGCCGAAACTAGGGATATTTACCATCCGATAACACCTCCTTTGCCTACACTGCAGAATATATTGGCAACTGTTGCTGCAGAAAGGTACCCGTAACTTTCCGAATCAATACTTCCACATATGGTTGCAGTACTGAGGGCTCGAGGAGGACCAACCAGTCATCAGGTCCATATCTCATGACTTTTTGCCTAACGGTGCGTTACATTCTTATGGGATAATCAGTGATTATGGCGCGCAGTCCTCCTATATTTACAAATCTTAACATCAGTAAAATAAATATTCTGGTTTTGCTCAAATATGGGAATTTAGAAAATTGGGAAGATGGAAGAAAGAATAATGAAGAGAATATTATCAAACTGACAAATTTTTTTGAGAAAGTTACTTCATATAAAGTAGTCAACTCTTTAGCTAATAACACAGCAGCTAAAATAATAATCGCTAAATAAAATTTTATATTAAAAAAAATAAACCGAGCTCTAATCTCAGCACTATTTATGAAGAACTGTCAAATTTTCAGACTGCCTATTTACTTGATGAATAATCTATCAAAAATGATTAGCGGCATCCGCAATTAGTAGGATTAGAAAATGAAGAACAGCTTTTATGACTTAATATAAACTTGTTAATTAAAAAAAGTTAATTAAAAATATCAACCGTTTAATTAAAAAATATTTTAACGTAGAAAAATATTTCATTAAGCAGATATTTGATTACATAAGAGTTTTTCAAATTTATTCGCATGATAATTTGATTTGCAATTACACGGCAATTGGAAATAATAAAAACTCATTGATACACTTTGCAATTTTATAAAATTTTATAAAACGTATCTAGAGTGCTAGGCGTTATTCAATTTTTACTTTCCATGCATACACAGTATAATGTATAAGAAAAGTATTGTGACGGATTCGAAAATTCGAATTCGAGTTTTTGACAGAAGAGCACGTTTCAAGCATCTCTGAAAGCGAATGAATTTTTTAGAAGTGAAGCCTGTGTGTGTATGCATGCTAGTTTGTGTGTGTGAATGTGTGTCAGTGCGGTTGTGTATGCATGTTTGTGTGTGTGTATCCGTGTATCTATGGATGCGATATCTCACGAAAACATGGAACTTTTCGAGCGAAAATCGGCACGATTAGTAGAATAGGTAAATACTGGAACCCCACTGCTTTTAAAAGCAATCGAATTTTTGGACACCCAATTTTCGAAGAAGTTTTTAAAAAATATTTAAAAATCAGAACTTTTGATACTGTTATAAAAGTAATCCTTTCTTGCGTAATTTTCATCAGAAAACGAATGACTCAAACTTTAGAACACTAGCATGAACCTTTCTCGAGATATTACACATTTTTCGAATAAATTCATGTAAAACATTACAGAAAATTTAAAATGTATAAACTATCATAAAATATGTTCACTCTTATTATGTAATATTATGCGACAAATTACTTTCAATAGTCTTGTTTTTGACTTTTAACAATTCGTCAATAGTCATTTATTTATATATAAGGAAATCCCTTCCCTTTGTTTGTCTATAACCCTTTGCGATAAATTTAATGGACTTTAAGAATAATTTGGTGACATACCTCGTCAATTTGGCGAAGGATGACTTTTTTTAATGATACCAAACTGATGAAAATATCACTAAAAAATGACATTGAATTAACGAAAATGAAGGCAATTTGATGAATGAATTCTCAATTTTATCAATTGTCAAGTTAGGTGTAGAAAGCCCAGACCACACGACCAACCCAAAGGCTTATGGTAGCTTTCTGTGTGGCCGGGTCAAGTTAGGTGAGTACGAAATACAAGTTAATTGGATACTTCAAGACAGTTTTGTATTTTGTCCTCCAGAAAAGCGCCAAATGTCTAATTCAGGAAGAGAGAGAGAAAGACTTAAATATCAGATAATAAATGTCATTCGAATGTGAAGTTTAATGAATTTAAATAAACTGAATCGTAAGAATTTTGTCCATTCCCGAATCCCCCAAAAATATTTTTGAGTGATTTGTTGAAATAAATGGTGTTTTTATGCCTTTCAGTAATTATTTTAATTACGAACTAATTGTCTTACAAATTTTGGTCAAAGTTCTAGATAAAATTCCCATTGTAGTGTGAAAGTTCTTTTATATTCCCGATGTTGTTAAGTCGGAAACTTTTTGATAATTTTGTCCCCTAAGAAACCAATTTGTACAAAAATAACTCCAAATTACGCGTTATTATTAAATAACTCAAACACTAATTTGAATTAAAACTATAATTCCCAGGCGTATTGTCGTCGGAACTCTGTTATTGCGCCGCAGTTTGCTACTATCTGTAGCTTAAATTTTCTGCAAACAGACTGACGAACGCATGTACAGGCATTATTTTATTATTTTAATAAAACTTTATAAATAATTCTTTGGTCAGGGTCAGTGTTTCTTATTTAAGCATACATCCAGGGGGACCGAATTCACTTGGAAATCATTATTCACTCACCCAACCCTAGAAGACATTTTATGTTACTGAAGAAAATATTAATAAATTCAGGATTTATATTTATAAATTCAGAAGTTCACAAAATAATTGTTGTAGAAAATTTTGAAGTTAAGCTTTACATTTTAACCTAGTTTCAACTTATATGGCAGCATTTTGATTATTATATATTTTCATTTCGCGAATGACTATTTTCAGAAAGAGATTTTGTGGCTGTTGTCGAAGGCCATATTAACCTTTGCCGGGGCTCTCTGTGCACAAACAAGTTCTAAGGTCAGAAAAATATTTTTATAGTATAAAATGAGGGAGGTGTGCACTAAGTACAAAAGATGCAACCCCATTGCGTTGCGTGTCTTCAGTAATTGCTAACCTTACCTATTGTCCAAACGGCCTTGGAAGTTCAATTTGCAATATTTTGATATTTTGAAATCCATACGTCGTTCAACTGGAGAATGTATATACTTGAAATGTTTGAATACGTAATTAATATATATAGTAATTAATTCTATATATCTAATATTTGTTATAGCCTAGGTCGTTCAGCTCTCCCAAAGAATGTAGATCAGTTACAATAATCACCCTCTATGATCCCCTCAGGACAAATGGTCCTGAAAGAAACACTTGCCAGACTGTATTGGCTTACTGTGCAGGTTTATTACCACGTACTTGACATTGACATAATATTTTTCAAAATATTCTATTAAAAGTATTTTGTCACCATAACATGATCACACGCATTTATAAGTCTTAAAAACTGCCTAAATGATACCCATTCCTTTATCTTGACTAAGCGTTCTGTCTTGCACAAATTATGTATTTAAATTTCAAATACCTTGTTGCAGCCAATGAGCTAGAACATAATTCGCTCGAATAAATACGCTCTTTTATGTTTTGAAAATATCTAATTTATCTTTAAAAAAATATCAAATATTTTACTACTATCTTCTTTCAAAAACGTAATGTTTTTAGATATTTTTTCTTCGCACTCTTACTATGCTCAATCTGACTGGTGCCAGTTTGGGAGAGCAAAATAAACAGAATCGGAAAGAAACATAAAGTTTCTCCAGTCTCTGACAGATTTTTATCTGAATCAAAACAGTCATGGGAATTTGTCTTATCATTTTTCAAGTATTACAGTCGTAAATTTTAAGTGGATGTTCTTAAACAAAACGTTAAAATTAAAAATATAAAAATATTAAAAAAAATAACGAAGTCTTAAAAATCAGATCCGTAGAAAGTGTTCGGTTACATTTTGGATTTGGTGGATTCAATATTTGTCTTCCGGTTAGTTCAAAACTATGCTCTTTAGTAAATACATTTTTCTAACACTTATTGGGTACCAGAAAAATAAATAAATAAATGAATAAATAAATAAAATAAAAACATTGAAGACATTACTTGAACTTCTGGAAGCCTTTTTTGAACTTTTGTGAAGCATTACTTGAATATTTCCATGAGGTTTGATTTGACCCGTACCCGCAATAAAGAAAAATGTTGATTCAAACCCCCAGCGTGTGACCCAAATACCCGAGCTGCGATATACATGTAATTTAAAATTATATGCAGTATATTTTAAATCTCTAGCGCACATGCACAAGTGTCTGATGTTTACAGTCTGTGCCTTCCATTTACGTATTTATACGCTTACTTCCATAAAAATTGGTGATAAAGTATAGTTCTTAAGCATAATTTTTGCGAGTAGACCCGCAACACCATCCGCAGTTAAAAAAATATAAGAAACTCGACCTGCAAGTTGAAAAACTAACGAAACCTGACCTACAAAGCGATTAACTAGAGGGTAGACACAATGCAGGTCTACGCCAAATATACGTGGTACATGGCATGTTGTTCCCTGCCATACGGGAAAGTTACAAGTGCTGATAGACACCACAAATATTCAAATCGGAGAATTACAACAGACTTCACCCCCTGAAGGGATATAAGCGGGGAGTATAGAACTCGTTGCACCAGGACGGGATGCTAATCACGCTTGTAGGTAATGCCTAACATGATAATCACCCTGATTGGATAAATCAGAGCGATGCATTTGATATCAAGCATATTACAAGACCTGTGCCACCATTTAGGAGAGGCTGTTTTTTCTACACCTAGAATTTACGTTCTAAACCTCTGGTATTGCGCGCATGCTAAAGGTGGTCTTAATAGTGTATACTTAGCTATTTAGTAGTGTATATTTTACTCAGTGATGATGACCACAAAGTACACAGAACTTAGAAAATTCAAATTTATACAAAATATGAATCAAGCATCTCCGGATCGCAAGACGATGTTTCGATATGTTGTTATTGACGGTCTCCTTCACAGACGTGATTATTTGACTCCTAAAGAAGTTTGAACTTTGCAGTGTAAAAGAAAAATGTGTACTGCCCACATCAGATATTTCCACTTACAAAGATAGTATTAAAGCTTCCACCCTTTACCTTTTTGAGTCTTATCGCAAGAATTCGAGTGAGTAGAATAAACTGGAGGAAGTCCAAATTTCTTCTCAGAGCAAAACACTTATCGAAAGGCGCCGGTATTAAAATATGTGTCGCCCCTCTCTTATAGCTATGTTTTGAGATGCTTTATGAAAAATATTTAGAGAGTGAGTCTCTACTTGACTTTTTCATACATTTACCTAAATTGGTTAGTGTGTTTATGTCTTTCTAGACCCTCCAGAAGTCCCACGGTGACCTAAAAGTCAAACTTTTCTTACTTATATCATCAACCAAAGTATTCTTTTTTTATATATTTGCACTTCCAAGAATTGTATTATTCGTCTATATGTAACAATTTCTAAATTTTAAGTTAGAGAACAAAAATAAAATCTAAATTGGAAGACAGAGATCTAAGCCTGTAACCTATGATTTGGAAAGAGCGTCTATAAAATAGTAAAAAAATTGCGTGAAAAATAGTAAAAAGCATCGTTCGTGACAGAACTGCGAGCTAATTTCCGATTCACACTACTATTTTCAACACTATGCTCAATGCTATCTATATAAATAATATTGAAAATATGTGCGTGTGTCTGTGTATGTGTGTGCGCGTGCGTGCGTGTGTGTGTGTGTCTGTGTGTGTGTGCGTGTATATCATCATCACGGGCGAACGGCTGCTATCATGAAATACGTGGGTGGCCGTGAATAGCCTCACTTAAAATTTAGTGGTGTTACCAGACCACCGTTAAAACACCCCCTTAGCTGTCATGCCAGAAATCTGTCATGACTATGTGTTTATTGTATATTGGTTCATATAGAGTGTGCCAAGCGAGAAAAATTAGATTCAATGCAGTCATATTAAAGTGTCATTGGATAATGTATTCAAACTGCCTTTGCGATAATATGCTAATGAATGCCTGGAGAGATAAATCAAAGACGGAAACTCGCAAGTTTCAAAGGACTTCCAGCCAATTTGAAAATGTTTACTATTAGAGAGCGAACTATTAGAAAGAAAAGACATAGGCAGTTATTAAAAAGCATTTGTCATGTAGAAGTGGCCATTTAATGAACTTTATTACTTTTCATAGCCCGGCATAATTTAAGAATAGTACACTAAAATACATGATGTATGTTTTCAAATGCTGTGAATGAAATGAATCTACTGATGAAATGTATCTATGAATGAAATGCATCTATTGATGAAATGTATCTATGAAAAAAATGCATCTATGAATGAAATAAATCTATGGATGGATTAATTTTTAATGTTCTTCTGTCCTTGACTGAAAAGTTATAATTCCCTTACGAAAAATACTGCGTGTGCAACATTAGTTAAAATCACATATATGTTCCAAAATCGCTGAATGATATTCAGAGGAAAATATTATTTTGTAAAACATGCGACCTCGAGGAGAAATCTGGAACGAATTACTGGCACTGTGTGTGATTAATCTGGAAAATAACTTGTTGACAAAAGTTTTGATTCAAACATTTGTCATACACCCCAAAATGAAAGAACACGGTGTAATTATTCAAGAGTTGGCGCCTCATCAACGGCAGTCACTTTTCACTGGAAACATGATAAGCAAAGTAGCGACACTGAAATATTTGGCGATATAGTATCCGAGACCTCATGCATGTATATATAATTATTTCGTCAACGCCTGAAATTATCATTTCTTTCTCGATATGAATGCATGTGTTGTCTTATATAAAACTAATAAATTGCTGATTGATCCACGAAATAAATACTTATATTAAGAAATATTTAAAATATTTAAAATATTACAGTATTAATATAACGTCCACGAATAAAATATTTAACTCACATGTTTTTTTTTTATTTTACTTTAGTCTGGAATTCAAAGTATTCCAGAATTGTATCTGGAATTCAACAAATATAAACCCTATCAACGAATTGTGTGTCGAAAGCCCAGAACGACCGACTCATCCGAGGACGTGAGCAGCAAGATGGTCGTCCGGAACGAATTGTGTGTGTCCGTCCTCATTCCATTTTATTTCTCTCCGTTCAACCAACAATCTTGAAATGTTACGTGCTCCAATAACAATTGATATAATAAGGAAAGCTTGAATATCGTATTCAAGCACAAATAAAATAAAAATGCAGCATACAGTTATTTCGAGGTTACGCTGGATCCCTCTCGTCAGTGTTAAAAAAACATCAAACTCGAAGTCATTCATACCAGTGAGATCATTTTGTTACACAGGTACTCGATGCTATAAGCGATACATAATCAGGTATTTGATATTGTAAGTATGCAAAGTTTCAGCCTTTTATGTCAGCGGAGAACTTGTGAAGGATCTGGAAATACGTTTCACCCCTCCTTCATTTTGTCTTCGCCCATAAAAGAAATCGGAAATCCGGCATCGTCCTGTCACATTAACGATATTGATCATTCTGTCATATAACATCATTCTGTTCCATTAACGATAATATAAATGTGCCAAGATATCAGCCTTCTAGACCACCAGGGGGCGTCTGAGGTGTCTCTATTAAGAAAAACTATTTTCAACGTTGCGGGGTGAAACATAATCAAGAAAGATCAACCATACATAAAGCATTGAGTCTGAAACACTTTCCAACTCCAATGCAATTTTATTTAAACATCTCTAAAATGCAACACATGCCTCGGTAATATTTTAAATATTATCACAATATTACATTAATTTATTGTATTTGAAAACTTAAAACTTCATAGAAAAAAATGAACTTCATTCAATTGCCGGCATTGAAATATAAATTGCCTGTTTTAAACATCTCTGAAATGCGATACATTCCTCGGTAATATTTTAAAAATTATCATAATACTACAATAATTTATTATATTTGAAAAGTTCATCGAAAACAACTGAAATTTTTTCAAATGAAGTCATCGAAATATAACACGCCTGGCTCTCTCTATAAAAGCAGCATTTCATTCATAAACATTCTTCCATTCATTTCATTCATCATAATATTACAATAATTTATTTTATTTAAAAACTTAAGATCATGGAGGTACAAGTAATTAAACTCTATGCTTAAAACTTATCGAAAAAATCGTCCTTCTTTCTGTAAAATCAATTAATATTTCATTCATATCAGCTATATTGCAGACTCCATGAGCTAAATAATTTTACGTTAAAGAAATGCAGCAATTCTATACAACTCATTCTACATATTTTGCTGTTTACATTTTCCATAAGAGAAAATTGGGCTTCGTTGTAGAAATAATCAAATTTGGATGATCATTTAAACTCAAATATATTGTAATTGCGTTGTTTCAGTATGTAGGTGCACAGAATTTAAGTAAAAATGAAGCGGTTTTAGGACGGATACAACACTAAATATGAATTAAAAATAATTTTAAAAATCACGATTTTACAGAAGATGGATGCCATATTTTATTTTGAAGTGGGTCACGTGATCTCTTCATATAATGGTCACTTTGTCGCTTCATATAAAAGGTGTAATTATTATTTTAATTTTTATTTAAAAAACTACTGAATGTATTTTACTGAAATTTTTTTATGTATTTTATGGGATAATTTGAATATTTTCTAAAATTTTTGAAGCAATTTGTGAATTTTAAATCCTCTTAAAAAATGTTTGAAAAATTAGGTCCCATAGGGTTCAATGTATTTCATTTCTTCAACCCGGGTTCAATCCAAAACTAATTGGGTAATATTATTCATCATCGAAAACTTATGAGCTTTATTTAAATAACGTCATCGAAATATATATCACCTGGTTCTCTATATAAAGTGAATATTTCATTCAAAAACCTTTCTCCATTCTTTTCATTCAGCGGCGATATTTTTAAAATTATCACAATACTACAATAATTTATTTTACTTAAAAACGTAAAACCAAGGAGGTAAAATTACTTTCTAACTCCATGCTTAAAACTTCATCAAAAAAGTAATAATATGCAATCGTCTGCTTCTCTGTGCCAAATCAATGAATGTTTCATTCATATCAGCTATATTGCAGATTGCAGAGCTAAATAATTTTGCGTTAAAAAATTCTGCAATTCTTATACAACTCATCTTACAGTTTGATGTGTTTACATTCTTCATACGTGAAAGTTAGGCTTCACTGTAGAAAGGATCAAAGTTTGATGATCATTTAAACTCCAAAATATTGTAATTGAGTTGGCGCAGTATATAAATTCACAGGAAAAAAAAATAAAATAAAGCGATTTTAGTACGGGCGCAACACTAAATATAAATAAAGAAGAACTTTAAAAATCACGATTTTGACACAAGATGAATGTCATATTTTATTTCGAAGTGGGTCACGTGATATTTTCAAATAATATTAGTGCAATTATTATTTTAATTTCTATTGTAAAGCTATCGGACATATTCAGCTGAAATTTTTTTTATATATTTTATGGGATAATTTGAATATTTCCTAAAATTTTCGAAGCAGTTTGTGAATTTTAAATTCGCTTAAAAAAAGTTTGAAAAATTAGGTCCCATAGGGTTCAATGTTTTTCCTTTTCTCATCCCGGATTCAATCCAAAATGAATTGGATGATATTATTCATTTACATTCCCATACGTCCCACAGACCGTCTGAACAACATATTAAAATTTCATATTGATAAAGTCATTTTTACGGCAGTTATCATGCGAACGGACAGACAGACAGACAGACAGAATGAACAAAGTCATAAATACTTTTTAACTTTGTTGTAAAGTGTTAAGAAAGCCCTCTGTGCTTGTTCCTATCTCGTGATCGAGACTATAAGTATGCAAAGATTCAGCCTTGTGGAATTTTTCACCAGGATTTTTCTGGAGGGTCAGGAATGACTTTTCAGACCTATTTCCTCCACCCCGGTAAGAGGAATCTTTATGTTATCAATACAATAAATGTACAAGAATTCGGCATTTTAAATCACCGAGAGGCTGTTGGAGGGTCTGGATCTGTGATTCCCAAACAGGGTTCCACGGAACCTCAAGTTACCCCGAGCCCGTATCAGAGGTTCCGCAGGAATTTTCAAAAGGTTGCTAAAAAGTACAAATTGCAACTTATTTTTGTATTGCAACTTATATTTGAGTAAAAAAATTGAAATTATTAGGGGTTTTGTTTGATCTATTTAATGAAATATTAAAGCATTTTGATAGTTTAATTTGGTTAGATATTCCTGTGGTATTTAAAATTTAACCAGCGAAAATTTTATTTGGAATTTCTGGAAGCAGGAAATTTTTGTAGTGGCAAGGAATTTAGTTGGTATTAATCAACATTACCGGCACCCCTATCAACTATTCATAGGGCTGCCAGACACAAATTTTGGAGAAAAAAGAACCTTAATAGAAAAATGACAAACAAGTTAAAATATATTATTCTTAATCACGTCACATAAAAATGCGAATCTATCATAAAACAATATTTAATTAGTTTTTTGTTTACAATTTTGTGAAAAATAATTATATTAACGCAAAATCCTTACAAAATATATGTATCATCTAATGAATCAGATGTAAAGAAAAAATAATTAGTGTTCTATTAGTAAGAGTAATAACTAAATAGAAATGGTCAATAAATGCTATTTTAATATTTTACTCAAAAGAATGAGCTAATAATTATTTATTAACTCTATCACTTTATACGTCTATTTTATAATTCAACCCCGTTAAACCATGTGTCAACCTAGCAGGGGTTCTAAAATTTACGAAATACGTTAAGGATTTCACAAGATTTTACGAAAAATGTCAAGGGCTCCGCCAAACAAAAAACATTGACAATCACACTTGTTTAGAGAGACAAAAACACATTAAACAATTTTTATATAGATACCTAATGTTGAAAGATTAAATAGTGTAGATATGCGGGACTATAATTTTCAGTTCATTGCAAAAACATCTCACATTTTACATCAATGATAAACATAACGAACCTAGATAAATTAAGTGTTCTTTATCAATTAATTTTTAACGTCAAACATCGTACCAGAGCTATGAATTTTTACGCATTAACTTCAATTAAAATGATTGGCCTTTAACTCGTACGGCAAATTATTGACGAGAAAAAAACTTTAAAGGACCTTGAGTTGTTACTTATTGCACTCGTACATGACAGCCCTCAAATGAAGAAGACGAGCTCGGATTTCACAGTGGTTATTTGTGTTCACTTCACACCGCTCGGGAACGTTTTCTGTCATTAATATCTTCCAGAGAGAAGGTTTTCTAGTATGCAGGATGAGCGAGTGCGACACTCTAACATCTTTCATTTTCTACATTTTTTCACTTTCTCGAAATAAGGTTTGTGGGTCTCCTTGACGCGCTGGAGTTAAGAGAAATCGAATGATAACACGGTGAAGTGTTTGTTCCATAACGCAAAACATTAAACATTTTCGCAATAATGTTTTATTGTTCACGATTCAATATTTTTCGAATTTGAAATGCGATTTAGTAAATTTTTATTTATGGTATTTCTTTGGGTACATTTAATACTGCATATTTATAAGTATAAACGTTCACATTGGGATTACCATTGATATATAGCTAACAACCCTTTGGAACAAACACAGAAAATACACATTTCAAGCCAAATTTGGCAAAATTACTTTGCTAAAACTGATATTTTGCTACAACTAACACATTGTTCCATGACTTACACTAACTTTAAAGAAGGATTGTCCAATTGTCTTGCAAGCCAAATTTAACAAAATTATTATGCTACAACTGATATTTTGCTACAACTAACACATTGGTCTATGACTTGCACTAACTTTAAAGAAAGATTGTCCAGTTGTTTTGCAATAAAAAACATAGTGCAGGTGGTAAAGCTCTGCTTTAATCTACAGAATGGAACATTTTTAACTGTTCTTAATGAATGTGAGTTGACAAAGGCAATTTTTAAACACATGTAAGCCAAAATGTATCGATCAAATGGCTAAAAGGTTAGATATCGTAGGGGGCCTTATAAACGAGTCCCTCATCTCAGTAATTGCCAACAAATTTGGATTTCGTTCGGGAGTTTGAAGTGTGTTTTAGAATATGAAAATTCGAGCAAAATAACTAAAACCCGGGGGAACGGCACAGGACAACCAGTTTTGAATGATCGTGAGCTTCGTCGTCTGACACACATCGTACGGACCGATAGAGCTAGACATTACTTCAATCATCTAGAATCGAAAAGCTGGTTCTAGTCAAAAAGTCAATGCGCGTAAAATGCAACGTTCCTTCATCGTCTCCGCTTCGAGATCCGCCAACCTAGTTTCCAGAGTCCCATTTCTAACGGTCCAACATTGGACTCAACTCCTTACCTGGGTTAAATAACCTCGATACTGGACCATCAGCAATTGGTATTGGATGGCCTGGGTAGATGAATTGCTATTTAAAGTGCGTCGCGTAAATAGAAAACTGAGGATATAATTCCAACCCCATGAAGCTAAGGATTCTGCGTGTTAGGTCATAATCAAACAAGCTAGTGGTAGCACAGTTACTGCCCGAGTGTCTTCAGTTAGGCGTCTTTGGGAATGTTTTGACCAATGACATCCAATACGAAATACGCTCTTATTTCAGATAGCAATATCTATGAACCGATTTTGCTCTTATTATGCCTTCATCAGCATGTAAAAGGTAATATCTGCAAAGGCAGATAGCAACATAATTCTATCATTACTGATACATTTAGAAGGTATTTCAAATTTCTGAAAACGACTTTTACAGTTTGGTTTTATGATTCTCAATACACCCCAGTACATGGAAGGCACGGCCGACTTTTTTCACCTATATATGTCCATGCATACCGGTGGAGCTAATGTCTTCCAGCAAGATAACTAACTATTCATCTTACAAATCCAGGCTGATTACAAATGGAGCATTCTGCTGACTTTGAAATAATGAAATGTCCTCCTAGAACCCAAAATTTTAATCCTATCGAAAATCTTGGGTATACCGCCTACCAGAGTGCCTGTGCCCTTGTTTCGCCGTCATACGTTTCCATTATAGGCAGACCTTCTTTCCAGGTTCATATTAATAATATTTAAAATATTTAACATAAATTCTTCAATTATTTATATTGAGAAAACTGGTATTTACTATAATATTTTATATGCTACCTTTCTTCGACATTTGTTTAAAGTTAAGAGCTTAAGAACAGAAGGTTTCAGGTTTTTTTTTTTTTTTTAAATGTGTTCAATAGCAAAAATAATTGTATATCTGTCTTTAAAATAAGATGAAGTTTCATTTTCCTCAACATTCAACTAGGTTTTTTTTTTTTTTTTTTTTTTTTGCTGAAATGAGATAAGGCACTAATATTGGATGTTAGTGTGTCATTTATAGCTTTTTTAACAAATAGTTTCTTACCACCGTTTTCTTGATGGTCTTGATGTTGTGAATTTATCTACTGGCGCTTTTAAAATCATTTATTGTAAATTTTCTATTTTATCTTGTAAACTGTTATTGGAACATAATGTGGTATGTATTTTTTCAAGTAAATAAATAAATTATCTTGTACGTATACTATGAGATTGAGGTAAAACAGCTAATTTCCTTAACATTTCTAAACGAAGAACTTGCATTATTTAAGCGTCATTTAACAATTTGTTTTTAAAATTTGAAAATCGTACGAGACATAAGTACTCGAACACATTAAATGCCATTTAAATAATTGACTTTAAATTTATTGACTAGTAAAGACTTAAAAGAACCTTGAGCTGTTTCTTATTGCACTTATGACAGCTCTCAAACGCAGATGGCAAGCTGCAAGTTCATTTCACATTGCTAGTTAATATTTTTGTTAGCAATATCTTAAAAATGGACAGGGTTTTCTAGTATGGGGATTCAGTGAATGTGTTTCACTATTATCTTTCCTTTTTTTTAAACTTTTCTTTTCTTGAAATTAAGTTTATGAGTTTGCGTGATTGTTTAAGTCAGGTACAATCGACTGATAACACAGTGAAGTGTTTGTTCAGTAAAGAAAAATATTTATAGTTCAAACTGCATAGTGATTCACGGTATTTCTTTACATACTAGAAGTTATGTAGTTTGTAGTATGATTGGATGTAATTCAGAATAACAGCATTAGAAACCCGTTGTCAGACAAATTGACCAATACATCAGTATGTGCAATGTATGGGTACATATATCACACTGTAGTTCAAATACGAAATGTTACGAAATTTGATAGTTTATTCACTTATGTGTTATCCTGCTGCTAATTGCCTTGTGGTCATGAAATTTGACAGTTTAGTTAATTATGGGTCATCCTTCTGCTGTATAGGTCGTGGTCATGAAATTTGACAGCTTAGTCATATATGTGTTACCATTATGTTGATTAGGTTTCAGTCACGGAATTTTGCAGTTTAGTTACTAAATTTGTTACCCTGTTGTAGATTAGATTGTTGATATGAAATTTGATTATTTAGTCACTTATGTGTTACACTTTTCTTCTGATTAAATTATAACCACTAAATTTGATAATTTAGTCACTTATGTGTTAGCCTGCTGTTGATTAGGTTTTGGCCATGGATTTTTATAGTTTAGTCACTTATGTGTTACCCTTCTGCTGACTTGATAATGGTCATGAAATTTGGCAGTTTAAGTCACTTATGTGTTACCCTTCTGCCGATTAGGTTTGGGCCATGAAATTAATTTCCGTCACGACTGAGAAAAGTGCACCTGCCTTCATTTTTGATACGCCCTTCAAATATCGACAAAATCTGAAATTAAAGAATCTCAGTAAAAATGTATACTAAATGCAAAAAATAAATGCTTACGTTATACGTGCTGATAAGTCGGTTAATGGAAAAAAATATTTTTGTATCTGAAAATGCGATGTATTACAAAAGAATCTGATGTGGGCAGTACATGACTTTCATTGTATAATGTTATGAATTTACTACATTTACAGTAAAAAAATTGGTTCTTCTTATAGTAGATACTTATATTCTTTTCAAGATATTGAAATTTCATCAATTAGTCGTCATTTTCATTGATTTAGTGTCATTTTATCCATTTGGCGAGATTTTTGTTAATTTAGAAACATTTTAAAAAATCGTCAAGTTGGCAACATTCCACCAAATCCATCCCCAAAATCTCGCCAAGCATTATAGACGGAGAAATAAGTTATTCTTATAGCAGATAAATGACTATTGGTGTTCAAATGGAAAAGTATAATTCAAAGTATATTTTCTCATGAATGAAACGAGTTAGATCCATGAGAATGATGTCACCAAATTTATGGCATGATATTACTCATGAAAAGTAAACATGGTTTTCAACAGTTAATATTTATTTTTAATTTATGGATTTTTTTAATAAATTTATTTGAAAAATGGACAATAGCTCGAGAACGGTTCATGCTAGTGATCTAAAGTTTATGTCAATCGTTTTCTAAGGCAAAATTACATAAGAAATGTCTATTTGCGTAACTTTATTAAAGGTTTTGATTTTTTGATGATTTTTCAAAATTTCACTCGAAAATTTAGGAGGGTTCTAAACATTCGATTGTGTTTAATAACAATAGGCTTCCAGTATTCATGGATTGTAATTTGTGTACCAAATTTCATTCGAATTGCTCCATTTGTTCGTGAGATATCGTCTCTACAGGCTCGCTGACACACACACACACACACACATCACTTCAAAAATGTTCGATTCGTGATCAGGGATGCTTGAAACGTGGTCTCCTGTCGGAAACTCGAATTCGAATTTTCGACCCCGTCACAATACTTTCCCTTATACATTATTGTATGTAAGGAAGTACTTTTTGTGTTGTTTTGTTTGATAAAACACAACTTAAAGCATTACAGAATTTGTTAAAAGGTGAGTTGAGATTTTGCGTAAAGCTATTTGCTGGTAGAATCAGCCTGGTCTATGCAGAATGCGGTTGTTTTCCGCCGTAGGCCCTCTGAGGCCCCCATTCACAAAATAAAATGCTCGAAAGTGCAAAGTCGTTTTTTCCGTTAATAGGGGCGCTAGAAACCTATTTCCCGCAGGGACTCATAGGACTCCAAGCTAACACTGCATACTGGCTACATCAGATAGTTTAATTATGCTTCCATAAAACCAAAATATCTTAGTATGTAATCATTTTTCTGCATAGGAAGTCTAATATTATAAATATTTTATATTTTGAACAATTATTATTTAAATTAGGAAGATTACGCAAAATTAATAGCGTATTATTGATACTATATTTCAAGCCGTAGAATATCATATCGATACAGGTATTAGTTCTTGAGTTACACTTTCTGCACTTTATGCATATGCAATAGGCCGGGTTGAAAAAGCCTTTTTCTTTTTTTTTTCTAATTTCAATTACAGCTAGAGCGGAAAAGATAGGAACCCTATACTGGGTGTTTTAAAAAGACTGCACAACTAATTATCTCTTGAACAATTGTTCGTAGACCCATCATTGCAATCTCAGAAACGCATTGATTGAGGTCGAATATTATTGTATGCAAATTTCGATCATGTGACACCTATTAGATAAAAAGTACAAAATGTAATTTTTTGTAAGGACCCTCTGAAAAACATGTCCATTTACGAAAATATTTCATATAGTCTTATTAGTTAAACAAAAAAGTCCCATTGTCATGTGATCAAAATAACCCGAGATATCAAAGTTTTCGACGAATTGTGAAATATAATTGGGCACTGTATAAATCTTTTGCCAAGTAGGTGCCCATGTAAGTTTTCGAATGGAAAAGTTATCGAATGAAATTCAATTTTTGTACGACCCCTGAAATCCATGCGTGCGCCGTCTGTATTTTTTTATTTCGAATCAAAGTTGTTTAAGCCCTTAACATTAGCACTTTTTTTACAGCCAAGTTTGTATGGTTGAGAGTATGGTTTTCTCAAATGATCCTAACATAAATAAGGAACAATTTGCTAATTGGAACTTCTTTTCTAGAGAGTCCGTATAGGGATGGGATAACTCAGTTTTAAGAACACGGGGATTGTATTCGGAGGACCGGAGTTCGATTCCTGGTTCTGCCCAAGCAGCCCTCGTGCCTACGAGGAGTATAAGTACGTTAAACCAGTGGTACTGAAAATCCGTCCAAGAGGTTAGTTTCAGGGGAAGGAGGATCTTTGTAGATGTAACCCCTACTTAGCTTCAGTCTAAATAGGGCGGCACTGCCTCGGTTGTCTAAACAGATACCTTATACCTTCGTGTAAGTAGGCCGGTTTGGGTCAAAAGACAGAGAATGCCTGTATAAAAAGTTAAATGTCTTACATTTTTACAAAAGCGTACCACGTGATCAAAACTGCCGTAGTCTGTCTTAATTAAAACATTTCTTAAATTGGTATTCAAGGGTTTGCGACCAATCGTTCCAATAACTATTTACTCTGGAAGAGTAAGATCATTTTCTTACCCTTGGCGGTATATAAAAATATCTCATATTTACGATTTGGTGATGTGAAAATAGAGTCTAACTCCAGAAAAAAAAATACACTTCTCTTTTTTTTGTTATCTTAAAAATCCGTCATCTTTACTTAAGAGCTGTCACCTTGGCTCGAGTTAAATCGTTTGCTTTCCGCGCGAGGAAGACGTTTTTATTTGTCGCATTCTATCAAAGTGGTAAATACGGTAGAAGCGGGATCTTGTGTGACTCTTCCCTTGATTCTAATTCTGGGTCAAAGAGAGCCATGCATTTTGGATTGAGGGATGGGTGAGGGAGTGCTTTTAAAAATGAAACAATTTTACGAGTCCGTGTGACTTTAAATATTTGTGAAGTACAGTGTTCTGCTTTTGCGAGAGCTAACTATATAGAAAGGTGGTATGATTGCTGTAAAAATCTAAATTTGAGTTCAGCTCTTTGTTACACACGGTTTTACATCCTTAACAGAAACTAAGTAGATTTACTTTTGTATTTGTAGTGCGTTGAATATTTTCATAATTTGTAGTACATTTTATAAATATATCTTGAGTTTACAAATTTCGAAAAGAACGTTCGAATCGAAGAGTTTTCTAAGCTAATAATCTTGAAAATTAATAGGCCTCTGTCATCTATTAATTGTAATAATGATAAAAAATATAATTCGAGTTCTTAAATTTTTTAGGACATGTAGAAAATGTAAACTTTCCAATAACTTGAAACAGCTTAGTAGAAAATGTAAACTACCCTGTATTTTGAGAAAAGTTCAGTAGAAAATGTAAACTTCTCTGTATTTTGAGAAACGCTCAGCAGGAAATATAAATTTCCCAGTATTTTGAGGGACGCTCAGCAGAAAATGTAAATTTTCCAATCTTTATGAGAACAAACAGCTCGTGATAACTATAAACAAATTATTTCTGGTTAGAAGTACTTACAAGAAATATACTAATTTTGTACTATAAATCATTAAATAATTAAATATACTGAGTATATTTAATTATTTAATGATCATCTTTCTTTTAAAATTTAACTTAAAATATCGTAAGAATTGTGCATCTTAGAGTTCTAGAAATGGTAGCAGACGCTTTTACCTCCCAACTTTCATATGGAATACTAATAAATTTTTGCAACATTCTTAAGCAGAACTATGTTTTATAAGGCTTTTCCAATTTTTGAAGAAATATTCATTCAAAAATTAAGGGCTTTCTTCAGTATATTTGTACCCAAAATTTGAAAGGCCTCCAATGGTAATGGATTAATATAATCTCACCAAATTTCCTCCAATTTGCTGAATTTTTTTTCGAGACACATTGTAGCTATAGCCCTACAGGCGTCATTACAATTGGTGAATTCGTATTAAGAAATACATAAGTCTTTCAAAAATCATTTAAAATCCAAACGATTTCTTTTGGAATCCATTACAATACTTTACAAGACATAAAATTACATAATGATACACATGATTTTATCCTTGCGTTATCATATATACCCCTCCCACTCACCGGCCGCCCAATTTGCTGCTCTATGTCCTCGGATGAGCCAGACGGTCTGGGCTTTCGACACCTCTCCCACTCATACACATACCGAAGTACAAACATACGAGTATATATATTCCAAAATTGTTTAACGTGTGCTCAGAAGATCTTAAAACTTGTCTTCCTTTAGCTATGTCAAATTAATTTTTTTTTGTAATAACATTGCTGCAAAATAAGAATGCGACTTTAGACTTTTTTTCATTACATTTAGCCTTCATATTGATGCTTCTTCTTTTTTCTCTTCCACCTGCACATAGAGTAATCTTTCGGCTGTATGCTTTAATGAGCTTTTTTTAATTCTTCATTTTGATAAAGAAATCGATATGATAAATTGCAGTTAAACATCGATTCTAGTGACATCATCTGATATCCAATTCTAATGTTCTCTGTATTGTTGTTCACTAATTAATATAATTGATCCTTATCGATACACATATTTCACTATAAATAATATCTACACATATATTGGATAGCGATACTGTCAATGTTTAACCAGCAATGTTTTACCTTCCGTTATATCTAAGTGTTCATAAAATGGCTCAACACCAGCATATTTTAAGGTAAACTTTCTAAATTTTGGTGGATTTTTTGAATAACAGTTTTATTCAGTCAAACATAGAGACAAATTGCTTACAAAATGTTTGTTTTCAAATAATATCTAGATATATATTTTAACATAAAGTGTAGCAAGGCGTTTGTAGAATTAAAAGTATATTTCTACTATTTCTACTGTTCTATCTGAACTTGGATAAGAAATTAAAATAAGAAATTATATCCAAAGAAAAAGGAAAAATCTGATGTGGGCAGCACATGACTTTCCCTACAAACTTATAGCCCCGTTCTCTTTATTTTAACTAAATTTATTTCACTTTTAATTCAATTTTCGTTCCCATTCGGTAACCGGATTTATTTTCAAAGGTGGCGTAGAGCAAAAACGAAAAACTAAAATATCTCGAAAACGGCTAGTCCTAGTGTAATGAGGTTGGTGTTATTCTTTTTATCGCTAAAAATTACGTATTAAACAAGCATTTAAGGGATATATTTGAGCATACGTAGTTCTTCAGTTTAGATTTTGACGATTTTTGCGGGCCACTTTGCAAAAAAAGGCAGGTTATTTTTTTCGAAGCATACCAAAATCTAATCAGCACCAGGGTGACCCATAAATGACTCATCTGCCGAATTTTGTGAAATTCGGTTCATTAGTTTTTCAGTTAAAGTGGATACAAGCTTTTGCGGGCCATTTCGCAAAAATAGGCGGGTTCTTTTATCCCGAATCGTACCCACAACTAATTAGCACCACACTTGTCCACAAGTGATTTATCTACCAAATTTTGTGAAATTCGGTCCATTAGTTTTTTAGTTAGAGTGGATACAGAATCTGCACCGACAGACAGACAGACAGACAGACACATAGGCAGACAGACAGACACACAGACACACACACACAGACGTCACGCTAAAAATGGTTTTTTCGTATTCTAGAGGTCTCGAAACATGTAGATCCGTCGAAAACTCGAGTTGCGATTTTCGACATGACTCCACTACTTTCCCTATACATTGCAGGGAAAGTAAAAAATCATCTTATTTCGAACAGTTATCATTTTTCTGAAATTTAATACTTTTATTCCAAATAATAATTGTTTACTTTAATAAAAATTCTATCAAACTGATTATACAATATGAATCGGTGCTTTTAAGTCTTAGATCCTTTTAAGTTAATCAAATTAATTCCTGAACGAGATAATTGAATTATAATTTTCTCTTAGAAAAGGATTTGCAAAAGATAATGTAATGTTTCATTATTTTCTGTAGAGCAATTAATTTAAGACTTATTTTATTGTTAAACGACAATTCTGATTTTTAGTACTAAATAAATAGAATTTCCTCGAAACACTTAGTTTTTCTAGTCATACAAAAAGCCTTTGATGGCGTACATTCATTTAGTTATAAGACATTAAAAATGCTTATTACTTTCCGCATAATACACAGAAAATACAAAAACCCATTTTTGCTGTTTACTATGTAATTGGAAAATGGAATTCATATATTTTCTTAGAGAGAATTGATAAAGGAAAAGAATAAGGAACAAGCTAGTCTCGAAACTGAAAATATTGAACTTTTATAGTAAAACACATTTATGAGAATATTTATGACTTGTCCAGGGGCTGTGATGCTGAGACAACTCGCCCTCGTTTTGCCTCATGTGAGAGTGAGGAGCAAGCTTTACCTATAAAAAAACGTGCTTCGGTCAAACCAATGGAAGTCCAGCGATCGGACTAATCAATTCCAGAAGACACAGTGTTAAGAAAAATCGTCAACATGAATCAGAGGAAAATTTTACCCTGATCATTCCTTGCTAAAATTTTGAGGTGTGCCCATGTGTCAGAACTTAGATGATGAAAACTAATGGATTTCCAAAACAAGCTGTTTTACGATTGACCGCCAATAGTGTCTTATTAAGAATGCTGGTGCTCTGATTATTCAACGGTCGGCCACCAATTTTCTTATCCCTCACACATTCCTTGTACATGTCCTCTCATTCCGCAAGACGGATATAATTATTAAACAAAAAAAAAGTAAATTGTTGTTAATAGAAAACGAAACTAAAGACATAAGAGCGGTAAAATGTTAAGTATCACGGTTAATGTAAATAATACCCTTTATAAACATGATTGTAAACATATGTGTTTTTATTTTTGGGGAAAATAAGTTGGTCCATGCTGCATTGAAAGGGGGGGGAGGCACTAAACAGATAAAACAGCAATAAAACGAAGACTGTCGATTTCAGACATCAGAAACAATTCGCAGATTTTAAGTCACCAGCAAATCTTTTTGGCAACAGTCTCATATTTGGCGGAAAGATCGAAAGGTTTCCACGTTTTGTTTGTATGTCTGGAAACAGGTTGAAATTCAATGGAGTCAATTGTTTCTTTAATTGCATTCAAGTGAAGTGAATTTTTACTTTTTATATACATCATAGTGTGGTGTATATGAAAAACATTGAGGCAGGGTTAAAAAATCTTAATACGAGTTTTGGACGGAAGAACACATTTCAAGCAACCCTGAACTCGAATCGAACGTTCTAAAGGTGTTGTCTGTCTCTTTCTCTCTATCTGTGTGTGTGTGTGTGTGTGAGTGTGTGTGTGTGTGAGTGTGTGTGTGTGCATGTGTGTGGAGGGGGGGATAGCTCACGAATGAATGGGATCTGGTACAAAATTATAATCAGTGAATATTGTAAGCTTATTGATTTTAAACGCAATCAAATGTTCCAAAAAATCTCAATTTTCAAATGAAATAATCAAAAGTTTCAATAATGTTACTATCATAGTCATTTCTTATGTAATTTTTTACTAGAAAACGATTAGTGTATACTTTAGGACGCTAGAATAAACCGATCTTGAGGCATTGCAATTTTTTCAAAAAAATTATGAAAGAAAATTCACACACACAAAAAAAAGTATTAACTATTGGAAAATATGTTCCATTTCCATCTGCAATATTACGCGATAAATTTGTTAGTATCATTTTAGGGGAATCTACTTCGTTCCACTCAAGAGAGACACTTTATGCAATAGTATTGTGTTTTGATGCCTAACAATTCGTCAGCAGTCATTTAATAAGAAATGCTCTTTGACAAATGCTCTTTGCATGTGACTGTAACGGTTGTCGATAAATTTGGCGAGCTTAGAGACTCATTTAGTGACATATCGCCAAGTTGGGATTGAAAACATAGCGAAAATAATGCCAAATGAGTGAATTAATAGATAAATATTTGAGTATAAGAACAATATTGCTTATTGCGAATGCCATCATTATTGATAATTGTCAATTTAGAGTTGAGTGAAATATAAGTTAATTGGGTACTTCGAAATACTTTGACATGCTGTCCTTCAGAAAAACGCCAAATGTACAATTCAATATTAAAATCATGATACCTTAGATATAAACATCATTTTTTCACTGTAAATGAATTTAATCCATTGCATTGTATAGGGAAATTAATGTGTGGCCTACATCAGATTTTTTATTAGGATGTACTCTATTTATTCGACTATATCCAGCAGTATTTATAGCAAAGTTTTTATAGCAGTTTTTATAGCGAAAAGTGGTTAATGTATTTTATTATGGAAAAAAGTTATTGCAGATGATCATTCACCAAAATAACTTCTCTGTAATTTGTATTTTGGTTACAACTTTCGGGCATTGCGTACATGCATTAGTTTCAAAATCGGTGTATAAATAAATATTCATTTTATACGTAATTTTTCACTATAAAACAAATGATACAAATTTTAGAACTTTAGTTTGAATCATTTTCGAGGTCTTGCACATATTTCAAATACATTTATAAAAAAAATTACATGACATTAAAAAGTAGTAGGTATCGTCAAATATGTAACACTTGGGGAATCATTTGCCGAAATATTGCCAACTTGGCGAACTTTAGAAAATCGTGCTAATTAGAAAAAATGATGCTAATGTAAATGGCGACAAGTGAATTTATTAACATATTTTAATATATGAACTATATTGCTAAGCGTGTGCCAGAAATATATCCAGTTGTCAAGTTAGATTTGCGGGAGATTTATGTTTATTCTGTATTTTGAAATATTTTACGCGCTGCTATCCAGAGAAGGGCCAAATGTGGGCGTACTTTTCAATGTATGCGCAGCCACAGCATAAAATAAGGTATTATAATATCCATTATTGCAAATAAATTAAAAATGAGTCCAATATCCAGCTTTGTTTTCAATATCTGATGTCATACGCGAAGTAGAACTCTAGAATACTACTCTTTAGATGGGAATGTTTACGTACACGATATTCCTATGATATTGCCGTGAGCGATATTATCGCAAATCGGTATCTTAGTGACCAAGAATTTTATCACAGAATCTCCATCCTGACACCATTAAAATACCGAGAAATTTTCTTTCAAACAAACTTTAAACGGAATCTATATGATTAATAGACGCATTTACGCGAATTTTTAAACATATATTTTCGTCTGTTTAAAAGATCCCCGATTTTTATATTGAGATATAAAAAAATGACTGACAATCCAACGTTTATTATTTAACACTTAAAATAACTTTAACACATAAATTTAACACTTATCATCTAACTCCTTTAAATATTACATATTGCTCCAAAATAAAAATAAAATCCTGAAGACATTCGTTCATCAATTACAAATTGTATAAAAGCGAGCTAGCCTGTAAGATTTACGATGCCCCACGTTTTCATCCAGACGAAGGGAGAAATTTTCTCTCTACATTTCGGACTATATATTTGCTTATAGCTACAGAAGTCACACGCTATCGAACCCATTTTAAAGGTAGAGGGAAGGGGATAATTTTGACATTGGGTCGTTGCATAGATTGTTGCGGTTTGTATATATGTAAGCTTTCACTTTTATTTTATATGAATAATACTTTTTGTTATTCTTTTACCAATAAATTCAATTTATCTCTGCTTTAACTCCCGGGAAATCGCAGGTAAATTTTTCAATTGCACCACATATTTTTTCAAGTATCCACATATTGGAGGATTTATTTTCGTGCACAAGTCTAAATAAAAAACAAGGTGCAGGAACTGTTGCCATTTGTCATGATATTCGCATTTTTTTTTACCTTCACAGAAGATGAATTACTTCAGTAGTACCGACCTATTTTTTAAACAACCCTCTGAAAGACGCATGGAAAGATTTAGAGTCAAGACGAAAAACATTTTGAAAACCACCATGCAGGATTCGTAAATAAATGTATATTACTTTTCAAGAAAACCAAAACATTTACTATGGAAGTGACGAGAAAAGGTAAAAAAGAAAAATAATTGAAGCGATACGAAAATAAAATGAGTTAATTGAAAAGTTCAGCACTCAATTTTGCTTGCATGTGACTTTGTTCACCTATCCATGCTTAAAACATTTTAAACTAATATCATGCTGAAACACGTTTAATATATATAGAAATTTTCCATAGGCAATTTAGTGAGAAATGTGAGATATATTTATTATACTTGTAATGTGTGCGACGCATGAGCGTTTGAGAAAATATTTATTTATTTTTTGTTGACCCAGACAGTCTGATCTACTCGAAGGTGTAAGGTATCTATTTAAGCAGCCGGGACAATGCCATTCAATTTAGATTGGAACCCAGTGGCGGCAGCATCCGAAGGGAACGTACCCTCCAACGCACGAAGGGAACGTAC
The DNA here is from genome assembly GCA_951213105.1 of Amaurobius ferox. Taxonomy (NCBI): domain Eukaryota; kingdom Metazoa; phylum Arthropoda; class Arachnida; order Araneae; family Amaurobiidae; genus Amaurobius; species Amaurobius ferox. The sequence goes on along the minus strand of OX578143.1, from coordinate 129,982,676 downwards.
GCAACCAAACTAAGCTCCGCCACTGTCCCGAGAGTGTAACAATCATTAGTCCCTCTCAACAATGTGCTGAGAGTAGATGAGAATGGCAGCGATGATGATGGGTAATGTTACTCTTTATCAATAAATGTTATAATACGGTCATTAAAGACATATATTTAATGTTTATTCACAGTTTGGCATTACACATCTGCATTTAAGGTCTGGATGAATAAGCTATAATTATATTAATACTTAACTATAAATGCATTAAATATAAGTAATAAATATGTTAAACTGTGAGTAATTATTGAACCCTATAATACTGAAATTCTCTTACATATCTGCATTCATGGTGTACTGTATATAGCAGCAAAAAGAAGTGAGTTTTATTTTCACAACTCAATGGTTAGTAAATTCTTTAACACGTACACATAATTTTAATTATTTACGTTCGTGGACGGAGTCATCTATGAGGCGGCAGAACTTTGTGGATGTTGTATATACTGACTTTCATTTAAAAACTTTTTATCGTTTCACTATCTCTCTCTCTATATCGTCTTTTATATCTCTCGCTATTTGTTTCGACGATTATCATCAACGCTTGACTCATCGACGTCCTCTTCGATTCTCCATTAATTCATCAAGTCCTCCAATTGAGTTTCTGTATCAAGCTCTTCAACTGTCTGCTGGATACCCTTTCATTTATCCCCCTTATATATCTTTACCTCAAATTGATTAATTAATCTGATTCTACGTCACTTGGTTTCTGATAAGTGTTGTTGTTGTTGTCGAGGCCCAGACCGTCCGACCTACCAGAAAGATGTAAGGTAACTGTTTGGACTTCCAGGAAGTGCCACCCAATTTAGACCAGAACACAGTGGGGGAGGCATCCACAGGGACCGTACTCTCCTTCTCCTACCACCAACCTCTCGGAAGGACTTACGGACCCACATGTTTAGCGTGATCGTACTCCGCATGAACACGGCGGCAGTTGTGGCAGCGTGCAAATCCAGCGCGTAAACCACCGGGCTATCGCGCCCGAAATGTGCCAACAGCACGCGGTGCTCCTAGGTTTCTGATAAGTGTGAAAAACCCCTTTAAAAATTGCCCTTTTTCTCTTGCCCCAGGGAAGGGGAATAAATATCCGGTTTCATTATATTTTGTCCCGTTATTGATACTATATGAGTCTACAAAAATTCAGTCTTCTGTGCCACAGGGGTTTTATGAGTTGTGGAAAGTCAAAAATACGTTACACACTTATAGTGTCAGTTTTACTTCACCGTCTTCCTTAACATAGTAGTAAGTATGGTTCTAATTTTATTTTACTCTATTTCTATCCCGAAAATAGTAATAAGTATATAGATATTCCTCAACTCTAAAGTGCAGATCTGAGCGCAGTACCTCACCGCAAAAAAAGAAGAAAGAATTTACGCACAACAGCGTGTTATACATTGCCAACTTACGTGTCTATTTAATTAGAACGTGGGACACAACCACGGTAGTTGTTTATTTGTGTTTTCGGCACCAAAGAGATAGAAAGGGTAGAAGGCATGCAGCCAATTGGAGGAGATTCGGAACCATCCCCCGTTAACGACTTGAACAATCGGGTGACAAGTCGGCAGCGTTGGTGAAAAAGATATGGTGTTGGCTACTTCACTTGTTTCGCGGCTGGATGGGAATCTGGTGGGGACGGGTAAAAATTTACAAAAGTCATGATGTACAGACGGTGAAGGGACAAAAAGAAATATCAATCATGCATAAAGCATTGATTATGACAGATTTTCCAACTGAAATGCAATTTTATTTAAACATATCTAAAATGCGATACATTCAGCGCTGACATATTTTAAATTATCACAGTACTGCAATAATTTATTATATTAAAAAACTTTAAACTTCGTCCAAAACAATAAACTTTATTCAAATGGCGTCCTCGAAATATAAATCGGCTGGCTTTATATGTAAAAGAAATGAATATTTAATTCATATACTTTTATTCCAGAGTTAAATAATATTGAGTGAAAAATATTAAGCAATTCTTATGCAATTCGTCTTACAATCACTTGTTTACATTCTGCATTCATTAAAATTAGGCTTTGTTGCAGAAATAATGAAAGTTTGATGATCATTTAATCTAAAAAATATTGTAATTGCGTTGGTGCGGAATATACATGCACAGAAAATACGCAAAAATAAAGCGGTTCTAGGACGGTTCTAGGACGTATAAGAGGTTCTAGGACGGCTGAAATTGTTTTTATAAATTTTAAAGGGTATTTTCAATATTTCCTAAAATTTTCGAAGCAATTTGTGAATTTTAATTTTGTTTAAAAAATGTAAAATATTTGAAAAATTATGTCGCATAGGGGCCAATGTATTTCATTTCTTTAACCTTGGTTCAATCCAAAATTAATTGGGCGATATTATTCATTTACAATACCATATGTCCCACAGCCCGTCTCAACAACATACTAAAATTTCATTTTGATAAAGTCATTTTTACGGCAGTTATCGTGCAAACGGACAGACAGACAGACAGAATGGACAAAGTCAACTATGTTGTAAAGTGTGAATGGACACTTTTCAACTATGTTGTAAAGTGTTAAAAACCCGCACACAGCATTATTTCTGCTCCTCCGGTCGTACAATCAACCCAAAAGTACCATTAAGTTCGGAATCATGTCACGCTAAAAACAAATGTGCATCTAATTTGCATAAGGGGGCACCATCATTTCAGAGAATTCTAATGGCAATACACATGCTTTTACGTCATCATAAAATTATCTGTGTCAACATTATGCTAAATACAAATTTGTGTCAAATTCTGACCACACACTGTTCCAAAACAAAAATTAATTTCCTGAAGCCATCCATTCATTCATTAATTATAAATGTCGAAGCAAGCGAGCTATTACCATTTGCGAATCGGCGGATGGTCTCCCCATTCAAGTCCGGACCCTGCGACTAACATTCGTCGACCTACTACTGAGAGATACACGAGAAAAACCATTCGTGGTCCGTCTCCATATTTAAGTTAGTAAAATGTAGGTAACGTATACTATGCAGTTATACTTTTCTATTTCGTTGATATGGTACGTTCTTTACAGAATTGTTGTATCCAGGACCTGTGAATTTTAGGGCAGAGCAAATGACATTTTTATCCATTTTTTAATACCATCGGTGCCACCAATTAATTCTCCCTACAAAATTGCGTGAAAATCATGGGCATTTTATTCGAATCATTCATAAATTTATTTTCAAGTTTTTACAATTAGAGAAATTCAAAAATTTTTCGTTGACTTTTATTTTTCTAGCAGACAAATGTGTATTGTATTCAAACATTGAACAATATTACTATATTTTTTCTAATTTATTTTCATGCTTGACACTAAATGAGAATTTATTGACTAAAACACAAAGTTAAAATACTGTCAAATATAAACAGAGAAACTCATTATAATTTAATTTGATATAACATATTGCTAATAATAAAACATCACAACTCAATAAGGTGGTCGTTTCTGTCAATCAATTCTTGGATGCTTTGTTGTGCAGCTGAAGGACAAAGTTGGTATCTTGTTGAAATAATTCTCACGCCACATAAATGGATCTCCAAAGCTAACTCCCTTGAACATTTTATAGAATAGCTTATCTACAAAACATGAAATTTATCTGTTGCTCGCGAACACATAGTGCTCATGAGCAACAAGATGTGGACCTCTGGCTCGCGAACACCATAGTACTCACGAGTCTGACTGTAGTGCTGATCAGAGGACAATAGTATGACGCTCGATAGTCCGCAAAACCACATTAAAAAAATCAGAAATTTTATTTTTATGGTATTAAAATTTACTGTAGTAATAGGTCGTAGAATTAACTGTTCAAACTTTCGAAATGCTACCCGTAAAAATGTCTGTACAACTATTCAATATTTTATAATCTTTTCTCGTCGGCAAACATAGGAATATGCAATTGCCGCTGATCCGTTTTGTTGAGTAAGTTTGTTTAGTAGCAGGTGGTATGCCGCGAAATACATATTTGCTAACATAAGATATTGTTGATTGCCTTTCTGTTTTAGTGTTGAGTTATTTGGCGTTTGATAGCGGTCTCTCAAGTTCAGAAAGATTCTCGTGCATCCAGTATACATAACATATAATGACTAATGTTCATAATTTTTATTCATTTCACATATTTTATAATAAGGGACAAATGTGTAAAATTTTTAGAGAGTTAAGATTTTGTCTATTAGTCTCCATTTCATTGTGAGAAAAAATTGCTTGTTCTAAACATCTTTTTCGGAGGTAAGTTCAGTATGTTTAATAATATTAAGTAGAAATAATGAATATGTAATATCTGTTAAACTGTATTTAAAATTTATATTCATGATGAAATAATGAAAATATATTTTTAAGCACACATTTACTATTTCTTTTTCTTAGGGAAATTATGAATAATATACAGGTGAGGTGTGGTGTATTTCAAAAGGAAATATAATATTTGGTTTCCTTTTGAATAACTACTGGGCTCTGTCCCTTGCTTGATACGCTTGCCAACCTCCCGTAACTCACGTTGCGTGTTGGGTCTCTTCGCCCCTACTTGTTGATGCTCAATGAACTCTCTTCACGAGATATTTCGTGCCGCCTGTTACGCAGGTGTAATGCACTCTTTGATGATTCGCCCCTTGTTCCCTGGCACTCACTAATCCCAGGAGATCTCTTAGAGAGCTCTTTTAACCCGGTAGGTGCACACCGCCGTTCTCATGCTCCCAGTCGGCTCGACCAATGGAATCCACCACCTTACAGAAAAATGTTTTAACTGATACGATATTGCTATTGCATTGTGTTCGGAGAATCAATAATTTAAAGTGTAATGACAAATTTGAAAGTTGATTCAGCTCGGATCCTTACGTATTATTTCAGTTTCTGGCATATAACTTTACATTTAATTGTATTTTTTATAAAAACATATTTTGAATTTTGAATTTCAGTCGAAAGTGAAATACAGTAAAACTAAATTGTGAAATTGCAAGATCGGTGAAGTAAATATACCTAGGTGTCGAAGTAAATTACTAGTGTCACACGTCGTTTTTCATGAAACTTTTGTCGCTCTCACGATTCGTTTTACTGCTCGGTAAAAATATTTATACGGCCAGTTATTGTTGTATGCAAAGGACGACCTGCGGTTATCCGTGTAAAGTAAGACTCCTAGTTGCATTTACATATTTCAATTAATCGAGCCTCTTTAAGCGCAGCTTTCTGGAATTATAACCATACTGATAATGATTATTAAATTAGGCTAAATGATTTTTTATATAAAATAAAATTTTAGAATATTATTGGGGCTTGGGAAGATCTACAAAAAAAACTTTTTCTTTCAATATTTCGGAATCTCATATTTTTTGAGGAGACAAAATGTATCACATTTTGACATTAATTAAGGGTTCTCCACATTGATGCAGTTAAAAATATTTTTCTATGACGTATCCAGCTATAAATAAAAGAAGATGAAAATCAGACTTGTAATTGCAAAATTTGTGCCATCATGAAATTCACAGAGAAAATATATTTTAATTTCCATATTTTTTCCCTTGGTCATTTTAGAACCTTCAGAAATAGTGATTTAGAATATAAATAAATGAATAAATAAACTTTATTTAGCCACACAACAGGTACAATTTCATTTTATAAATGTATAACAGTGGAGCAAGAAACTGCGGAGAAAAGCGTTTTAATTGAGCCTGATGAGTCTACAGCCTCAACCAAACTGACGACACGCAGCATAAAATCAATAGTCAGTTGCAGAACAAAGCTTATAGCAAAATAGAATAGAAACAACTTGTAGGAATACAAGTAGCAAAACAGATAAATGATAGGTCAGCAAACCAATCAAACTTGTAACGGAATGAAAGCATCTACTTTAAAATTTCCCCCATTTTCCTTATTTATTTTAAGTAAACAGTATTTTAATAACAGTTATTTGATTAAATAAAAAAGTATTTCAATGTCCCTAGAAAACTTCCAATTCTATAAATGGGAGTGCACAAATGTGGGCGTGACCATATACACAATTAATACATATTCCAGCCATTCGCAATTAAATTACATATTGTAGATATTTAATAAATAATACTTATTTTCTATTACTGAACATGATTCTTAGGTTTTGTTTTATTTCGTATGGTAGACAGAGTCGCCATAACCCTTGATTTGGTTTCTATATAAAATTAAAGTATATTGCTCACTTTTTATAGATTTCCCTCTAAAAATAAGACAATGAAAAATAAATTATACATACTGCATGAAATTCTGTACCTACCGACTGCACCGGCCTTCCAAATGGTTGCTCGAGTCCTTAGGATGAGTCAGATGGCCTGGGTCTTCAACCTACCGACTGCAAATTTTCCAGGAAAGTAGTAGTTATTTAGTCATGCATACTGAAATGAGACAAAACATGTTAACATATTCTAATTCTCTAGGTGAAAAAACATAAATTTTTTATATTTTTCTCTAGCAGTTAGGGAGTTATGATTGGTTCACATTTTGCTCTCCTGATGTTAATTGGGCATTGAAGCTTGCCTTTTATATTTTCTAAAATTATTAGCCTATTAAAGGATTTTTCTTTCATATCGTGATGCTAAATAACCCAAATAAAATATGTACCATTTTCATCTTCAAGCATATTTTTAATATTAATTATTACTTTTGAAATTCATATTTGAAATATATATATATATATATATGAATAGAAACTTGTGTAAAATTTGTGGACAATCGATTCATCATTGACGGAAAGCTTAGAGTGCTTTTATTCATTTAGTTCCGTCAGTACTTATTGAGATACACACCTTTATTCAAAACTACATCATTTTGAAGCTTTTTGGGACCATTCATCACTTTCCGATTTAGACTGCTCGGAAGGAAATTTTTAAAATTGAAGTCTAATGAAGAGTTTGGATTGTGTAATGACAAATTTGACAAATCTGTTCAGCTCATGCCCATGCGTGTAATGTCTGCTTTTCTTATATAACTTTACATTTAATATTATACAAGCATTTTATAAACACAAACAAAAATAATTTCAAATTTCATTCGGAAGTCTTAATCATGAACTTCCAAATTAAACTCAATGCATATATATATCGTTACGACGTATTATCTGGAATCGTAAAGGTATTCTCAGGATACAAGAATGAGTTGTAAAGTCTGGATAACTAACACGTTTATTTACAAGAACAACGTGAACAGGAAGAATATGACAGTAAATAGCTAAAGAACTATCTCACAAGATCGCTAAACATATGTCAGGTACAGCAAAACAGCAATAAAATGCGCCAGTAATTTCAGAAAACGGTCGATATTACTCTCAAAACATTGACGCATCTCACAATTCAATGTACCTCGTATCACGTCAACTCCTCTAACTGCGCGAGGACTTCTTTTACGTAATCTCTGAAGAAATTCCAGAAGGCGGCTCCTGTCTCGTAGAATATTCGCCATTTCGAGAAGCTTCTCAAAAATTCGAAATGTCGTCCAAACTTGCCAAGCCAATCAAGGGCGTAAAAAGCAGCAGAACTATACTACTACTGCACACGCATCCTGGATGAAACTTTGTCATCTTATCAACGGAAAGAAGTTAACACTCGATAATGATAATGACAATAATACATATTTAGCTATGATGTCGTGTGAAACTGTTGATGACGATGAAAATAACAATGATAATGATAGGAGTCAACGAAATATAAATTACGGACGTCCAGAAAGGTAAAAAAAATTAACTTTCCAACTTAAAAACTATATACTTTTGAATTATCAACTGGGTTTAATTGGGAATGAGAACTTTCTTTTATAGCATGGTCGAATGTAACAGTATAAATTAAACTCAAATGTAATATAACAGGTGCTTTCCAGGTAAGCACATTCCTTTTGCGCTCCCTTGCAGGTATTTCGCGTCCCGCAGTCTGAGACCGCTGATCTAAACTAAAGTTTAAATCGAAAAACGGTTTTTCTCAGCATGTCCCCCCCCCCTCCAAATCATTCTGCAAATGTACGAAGTTTCATATTTTTGTATGTTATAGCGGCACGAGACAGAGAAACTCGAAGAATGCGAAATTTGTGTATTTCCGGCGACAGCCCCTATTCTTTAGTACAGAGAGATACATACTAAAATCGTCATTCATTCACCAGAAATGTGTTATCAGAAGCATCAAAGGAAAATATTGCTTTCGAAGAACCATTAATAATTTTACCCTTCCATCCGTGTATGATGTTTGTGTCCAAAGTATGTTATGACGGGGTCAAACGTCATTTAAAATTTTCAAAATTGAATATGTTTTGGGTACGCTTACACATAAATCGAATGTTCTTGGGGCGATTTATATGTGCAGGCGAATGTGTGAACTTTGTTAACTCAAAAACAAATTATGCTTTTCAAACGAATTTTTGCTTGGTTTTTACAGTGAGTTTAGGTGTAATATTTAGAAGCCACCACTGCTTTACGAAATAATATATCAAAATTATGTTAATCAATCACGTTCAATAAACAACCATTTTATATATTTTAATTTTACTCTGCAGAAAGATCGAAACCTTAAAAAATGGCTGCGTCGTACTTTTGCGAGTCAGTGAAAGCTTTTTGAAAAGACTTATCTAATAAATAGAAAAATATAAATTATGGGAGCAGCATGTGGATATCCTTATAGATTTATTTTTGACCATTTCTCTCTTGTATTTATGTTTATCTAATTAGTATATAATTTCTATTTCATATAAAATGGATATTTACTTAAAACTGCGTCACATTTTCAGTTTTGAATTATTTAATTTATTCTTGGAAATTTGTTGTTTTTATTGACGTGAAACAGCTAAAGTTGTTTGAAACGGGAAATTTCGTCAAAACGATTTATTTTAATATATCGAAATTGATTGCGTACTTGTCCTCATGAAAATGGTCATGGAATATAATAATTTGTTAAATATATATGCACATGTTTTTATCTTTCAATTCAATTTATCGAGCCATGTTGTAAAAAAGAACTATTTTTATTTGTGAATTTTGACGAGAATGTAATAGGCATCAGAGTAAATCCAAAAGTGACGCGTCGTATTTTCATTCAACTTTTTGTTGCTCTCACTAATCGTTTTATAGCTCGGTAAAATTTACGTATATGGCCAGCTGATGTTTTCTAGAGAGTATGGTCCGCGGTTACTTGATCTAGTCTAATCTATTATCATTTAGATGCAGCTTTGATCGAGCTGCATTTTTCCAGAATATTTAGTTTCGAATTGATTATTTTATCAGCAGTCATTTTTTTATTTATATAGAATAGACTTTTAAAATATTATTGGTTTCAATGCACGAAACTCAAAAATTTTTTCTTTTAATTTTTCGAAATTTCATTCTATGTGGTGAAAATTCAAAAATGTTATTCGTTTAAAAGTGATTAAGGATTCTCTAAATGTATATCGTTGAAAATATTTACTTATGATCTGTTCTGCTATAAATAGAAAAATGAAATTTAAACTTAAAATTGCAAAATTAATGCCATCCTGAAATCCACAAGGAAACGTTATTTTAATTTTCGTATTTTTTCTCCGTCATTTTCGCACCTTCGAAAATAGTGAATTGGAACTATAAACCATTTACTTAAGAATGCGTCCCTCTTTTCCATATTTGTTGTAAGCAAACAACATTATAATGTCACAATAAAACTTAAGTTGGAATTCTAAAAATGGGAGTATGCGAATGTGGGCGTGGTCATATACACGGTAAAAGTTCCGGCTATTCACAAATAAATCCTTTATTTTTGTATTCATTTATTACCCATTTTATTTATTATTTACAATAATGTACTACTTAATGTTCCAAGCTAGATCTTGAAGTGTATAAGATATAAACATTACAAACTTGAAAATCGGAAAATTTTCAATCTTCTTCTACTTGACAACACGATTACTTGAAAACTATAGGATCTTTCTTTAATAATAAATGTAGATTTCAATACAAAATTTTCTTGTACACATTTTTGTCGTTCACTATTCATATCTATATTTTATAGTTTACTCTATATATTTTGAGTGAAATTTAGAAAAATGAAAAATACACTCTTTCGGAGAGTTACTTTTAAAGTTTTATCGGAAAGAATAGTTCAAAATATTGAAAAATCTAAATTGTTTTTACATATTTATAATCTGGACCCTAAGTTCGATAAAATAAGAAAATTTATTTACATTTTTATTTTTTAGATTCGGTGGTATAAGCTTACAAAGTGTTTACATTTTCGTGAAGTACCGTTTTTCCGCCAGACAAACTCAAACCATTGATATTATTTGCATTAAAATCGTTAGGTCCTTACTCCATTTACATTTCGTATGCTATTCCCCGCTGCGAAGTAAACTCGCTAGCAGTCGTTTGACTCCGTCCTGGATCCTTTCTCTCGCTTGATAGGTGCCTGGGTTTTTCAAAGTTTGATAAACATTTTTATTTATATTTAACAAATAATGAATACTCTGCGTAAAATCGTTTTTGCATTTATCTAAAAATTAGTTTTATATAATTATAAACAACTTAATACGTATAATTTCTATATGACGGCAAAATCCTTTTATTTATCACTAAAATTTCTGAGGAAAAAATTGCTTTATTCTATGTGCGGCAACTATCCCAAGTCGAACTGAGGCTTGTGTGTTTTGGGCCGTTAAGTGTCGCTTAACCACTCCTAACATTAGTGACACCACTACACTTGCCACTACACTAAGCTACGTCCTAAAGCATGCAAGTTATTAATACGATTATGGGCAAATTTATAGTAGGGTATTTAAAGTCCCTCGCCTAATCACCCTTATTTTAGGTCTACAAAAATACCCGAAGCTCATCCGCAACATGTTTTACCATTTTCTAAACAGAGAGACCAAAGCTTAATTCTGATGTCCAGAACAGCCTTAGTAAGGAATAAAAGTTGTTTAAAAAAATACAAAGAAATATTTATAGAGTGAAGTAAATTAGTCCCATAAAATTGGTGGGTCTCCACCATATGCCGATTTTGATTATTGATAAAAATGGTTGTATTGAGAATGCGGCATTTGTGTTTGTGAAAGTCTCGTTCGCGGATCACATGGGCTCGCGCAGCGTTAATTGTGACTGCTAAAAAAATTTCTGCAACAAGAGTCGCCGTTAAAACTAAAAGTTGGGTAAATACTAATGGGACAGAAAACATAATTTTGCACATAGTTATACATTTACTACATAGTTTTACATATGTCATAGAAAAAATAAATAAATAAAATGTTAAAGTTTGAATAAATTTCACAAACATTTTAGAAATATGATTTACAATTATAAGCTTGTCATCATGGCTCTATTATAAGACCAGGATTAACGTGGTTTATTTATGCTAGAACTTCATTTGGAAATTGTAGAAAATTCAAATAATTTTGTTTAGTTTGAGAACGTGATTGTTTTGCGCAGTTCAAAATTATATCACAGCGAGATGCGGACCGCGTGTCTGTACACGACTGTAAAGCTCTGCTGAAATGCAGACAAATTATAACAATATTTAAAATTGCAATCTACAATGAGTTCAAATTCCAAATCTTTGGAAACGCTCCTTACAGTCTAGTCCTCGTATTATGAACTTGGCAGTTGTGGCATCGTAAAGACTCTACTAAATTTTATTGAAATGGGAAGCGGGATTGGTGGTACGCCTGAATTTATATGTTCCCATAGAATTTTGAAAAAGTATAGCTTATAGTTACAATTTTGCAAACTTCTATGGGAACTAGGTTCCTTGCTATGCCATTGTAGGTAGATATCGTCTCAAAGAATTTTGTGAAATATATCTTTACATCTTTTTTAAAATTTAAGGAGTACATTTTTTCTAAATTTAAGGTCGTTACAAAATAGCGTTCAAATGCACCAAATTAATATTCGCGAAATTTGAAGCAACTCTCCACAACGAATTTATATGTAATGCGTGCACTTCGCAAGATATTTTTGTACAACAAACTAGGGATGTTTAGGGTTGGAAATTTGTTTCATGTATTGCAATTGGCTGCAGCTCATACGACGCAGCTTCCGAGATAACATTTTGATTCTTTAAGAATTGAATTGAATAAGTGAAATATTTTTATTATATAAAATATGTTTTTATAATATTACTGATAGATGTTACAATAACGAAACAATACACTCTGTGTTGCAATAAAAATATATATCATAAAAAAAATTGAGCTACAGCGGCGAAACTCGGCATGTAAATGCCGTTTAAAGAGTTATGCAAATGATGCAAATATCAGCGCAAATGTTATAGATCTGTTATAGGTCTGATGCAACTCGAGAAAGAATGACGTATCGTGCAGTATTTAAAACGACAGGTGATTTCACTCAAGTTCAATTGGAACTGGATTTTCTGCTTTGATACTGCAGATTATGTACAAAGATGCCTTTGAGACGTGTTCGACGACGCTACAAGTCATGTTTAGAGAGAGATCGGATCATAGGTATGAGGGAAATTAATTGGTCCAACAGACTATCAGTCGGCATCTTAGTCGGAGCGATATGACAGTTTCTCTGTGTTGGCAACCGTGGGTCAGAGAAAACACATGTAACCGTCGCAGAGACTCAGGACACACCAGACAGATGACTATTCGAGAAAATCTTACAGTCAGGAGAGCAGCCACGGCCACACCTATGGCGTCGCCATCAACCATTCGAAGGCATTTGCTATCCTTCATGCATCCTGTATCAAGGGATAATATTCGAAGACGACTGACAGACGGTGGGATGAGGTGTCGACGACCATTAAGCTGTTTGACACTCAACTCTCAACGTAGGCAGAGCAACGTAGGCAGGCAACGTAGGATCGGCGAACAGTTTCTGATCAGAGGCATGTACTTATCAGAGACGATTGTACTTATCAGAGACGATCTTCTCTCTCATTACGGATGAGCATCGCACACGTGTGTGGAGGAGGACTGGTCAGGGTTTCAACCCCAGATTTGTTATCGAGCGGCACACAGCCACCACACATAGTATGACAATTTGGGGAACCATCTTGTGAGATAGCAAATCTCGTCTAGTTGTTTTGCAAGCCAATCTGGTGGCTCACTTGTATGTCGCCGATATTCTGTAGCCGATAGTTCTGCCAATACTGTCAAACCGCCAATGTGCCATTTACCAACAAGACAACGTTCGACCACATACTGCACGAATTTCTCAACAATGTTTTCGAGTATTTAATATAATTTCATGGTCATACAGGTCCCCAAACCTATCACCAATACAACACGTTTTGGATATACTGGGATGGCAATTGCAGCCTTCTCAGAATACCACTGAATTAGCTTACCAGTTGCAACATTTGTGGTACGATCTTCCGCAGAGGGACATAAATGAATTTATTGACTCTATGCTTAATTTTCTTAATTTCATCTTTCTTTGGTACCTACTGAAACAGTGATTGGGATTGAAACCATCTTACATATTACACATACCTCTCCTCTGTTTCATATTTTTGCAGATACACATTACTTCAATACCTCAAGAGAACGCTGAACATGTTTCTACATGATTCTTATTGGGACATTTTTTTGCAATAATATTATATTTTGAAAAAATGTTTCCTCGAAACATCTATTTCTCAGAATATGCAACAGATAGAGTTAAGTTGCCGACTGATTTAGATTCAACATCGAATTTCAGAGGAGGTAGGATATTCGCCAAGGAACACTTCCGGTTCTTTTTACATTTCCAGTACAGAAAAAAATGGCAATTTACTTGAAACGTTTCAAATGGTCAATCGTTCGTATTACGAAATCTTGTAGAATATTTTCATCTATCAAATTTTCACACCCATACGTTATGTCGTTACGTGTTTTACGTACATAATAGCCATATTTTTGGTCCTTTTCATACAGTGTCTTTTTGAATTACGGGTCAGTGTAGATGACATGCTCTTCAAGTTTTAACTGCTTGATCCTGGTTCTGATATAACTGATTTTTCCTGGTTCTAGCTACTTGATAATAAATACTTCATAGCTTTGTACATCAATTAGGTCAAAAAGAAATAATACGAGGGCAGATGCTGGATGAAAAACTAAAGCTAGACATGAAAACTACAAAGTGGAAAATTCATTATGAGAAGAAACACATTTTTTAATGTCCTCCCCAGCACAGCAGTGGCATATAGAAAGTATGGAATAAATCTTATCCCACGCACAGAATGGATCCAAATGATAGTATATGCGGATTAAATTCCAACAATTACTATGTAAATACTATTATTATCTAAAATTGATAATATGTAAAATTGTCGAAACATTTTCATCTAACTACACCCTCATTTCCCTTAGATAATTTTACATAAAATCAACTATGGACATGAACAGATGTACACAAATTTTATTTGAATCTGTCTACATCCTCAATTAGGTTGACTTTTGTGCATGACTGAAATGTATAGTCTACTGCCTATGCGTCACTGTTGTGTAGAGAATATCATTGAAAAACTTGTTTTTTTCATAATTTGGTTCTCCTTATTTCATCCCTTCAGGTTTTATATCGTATTTTGAGTCATTGGTGCATGCCTCTGTAACTGTTATCTCATTATGCTCATTATTATTAACAATATCAATTTACTGGCAAATTTGTAACATTGAGCTGCTACCACGAAATATTACTGACCAATACAATAGAGTTTTATCACAATGAGATTTCGGTAAAAAAATTAAAAAATCCACTGCAAAATTGTTGAACATGTCCTGCTATAGAAATTGAAATTTTTAAATTTTTTACTTTGCCTATTTCCTCGTGGTAATATATAGGGGCAATATTGGAATCGTGTCGAAAATCACAACTCGAGTGCCTGAAGAACCTACACGTTTTGGGATTTCTAGAACACGAAAAAACTATTTTAGCGAGACGTCTGTGTGTGTGTGTGTGTGTGTGTGTTTGTGTGCATGTGTGTGTCTGTATGTGTGTGTGGTCTGTGTGCGTGCGTGCGTGTGCGTGTATGTGCGTGTGTGTGAGTGAGAGAAAGAGAGAGAGAGTGGGCCTGTCTGTGCAATATATCCCATCTAACTCAAACATCAATTGACCAAATTGCAAAAAATTTTATGAATAAGTTACTTGTGGATTATTCTGGTGCTGATTAGATTTGGGTACAATTTGAAATATAAAAACTTGTCTTTTCGTTAAAATCTAAAGCAAAAGACTACATATGCTCAAATGTGCCAATTAAATGCTTGCTCCATACGTAATATTTAACACTTTACAACATAGTTGTATGACTTTGCTCATTATGTCTGTCTGTCCGTTAGCACGATAACTGTCTTAAAAATGACTTATTAAAATTCAATTTTAGTATGTTGTTCAGACGGTTTGTGGAACTTATGGGAATATAAATGAATAATATCACCCAAATAGTTTTGGATTGAACGCGGGTTGAAGAAATGAAGTACATTGAACTCTATGAGACCTAATTTTTCAAACATTTTTTAAGCGTATCTAAAAGTCACAAATTGCTTCGAAAATTTTAGGTAATATTCAAATTGTTCCATAAAATATATAAAAAAAAATTCAGCGAAATATATTCAGTAGTTTTTTAAATAAAAATTAAAACATTAATAACACCTCTTATATGAAGCGATCACGTGACCATGATATGAAAAGATCACATGACGCACTTGAAAATGATATATATGGCATCCATCTTGTGTCAAAATCGTGATTTTTAAAGTTCTTTTTAATTCATATTTAGTGTTGTATCCGTCCCAAAACCGCTTTATTTTTGCTTAAATTCTGTGCATCTACATACTGAAACAACGCAATTACAATATATTTGAGTTTAAATGATCATCAAACTTTGATTATTTCTGCAAGAAGCTCAATTTTCACTTATGTAGAATGTAAACACCAAAAGATGTAGAATGAGTTGTATAAGAATTGCTGCATTTCTTTAACGCAAAATTATTTAGCTTATGGAGTCTGCAATATGGCTGATATGAATGAAACATTCATTAATTTTACACAGAGAACTAGACAATTTTTTCTATGAAGTTTTAAGCATAGAGTTAAATGACTTGTACCTCCATGGTTTTAAGTTTTTAACTAAAATAAATTATTATGGTATTGTGATGAATGAAAGGAATTTAAAAAAATTATGAATGAAATGCTGCTTTTATATAGAGGCGATTTATATTTCGATGACGTCATTTGAATAAAGTTCATGTGTTTTCGATGAGGTTGTCAAATATAATAAATTATTGCATTATTATGATAATTTTAAAAATATTACCGAGGGATGTATCGCATTTGAGAGATGTTTATACCAGGCAATTTATATTTCAATGCCGTCATTTGAATAAAGTTATTTTTTTCGATGAATTTTAAGTTTCCAAATATGATAAATTAATGTAGTATTGTGATAAGTTTTAAAATATTGCCGAGGAATGTATTGAATTTTAAAGATGTTTAAATAAAATTGCATTGGAGTTGGAAGTATATCATAATCAATGCTCTATGCGTGACTGATCTTTCTTGTCGACTATGACCTCATTTCTCTAGGATTATCCATTCTCTAGTAATTTGAGTTTTTTGCATTTTTACTACGCCCCCTTTGAATATACATCCAGTTACCAAATGCTGACGAAAATTGAATTAAGAGTTCGATTTCAGTGTCATTTCCAATAATTATGCTTGATATTTTGTTAAATGCTTGTTATTTTGAGCACTTTTTAAAAATTGTTTATATTTACTTCTCCCATTCACAGTTCAGTTAATAACATAGCAGTATTATTCTAAAACATTAAGTATATATTTAATCTTAAATAAATCAGTTTTTAAAAATTGTTTATATTTACTTTTATTATTCGCACTTCAGTCAATAACATGACAATATGGCATCTTTGCCATACCGCCTTTAACTTTTTACGTGAACAAAAACTATGGTTGAAGAAATTTAGTGACCTTATCAATCGAATGTTTTATCTCTTTCAACATAATCAGAGTTCTTGCGTTCACAGAATGTTATAATGGCACCAAATTCTCTTCGAATCTATCCGTTCTTTCTTAAGACATTGAACTTACAGGCTTATCGGCAAGTGACATACATTCAAATCTGTATCCATACACACAGACATCACTTCAAAAAGGTCCAAATCATGTCCAGGGATGACTCAAACGTGTAAATCTGTAAAAAGACTCGATATCGAATTTTTGACACTGTCACAATAAATACATTATACTATGTATGTAGTTACAGTTAGAAAATAAATAACTGCATTGGTTCTATATATGACAAAGATCGAATTTACTCACTTATTCTAGAACATGCACTTAAAAAACAGAAACTCTACATGCATGTTCTATGTTGTCATGCAATGTAAATAATTGGTGTGATCTACACGCATTTTTACTTATACATCGTAACAGCAACTCCTTTGTAGTATTATCCTTCATAAAATTAATACTTCATTCAATAGGTTATCTAATCAAATCAGCAAGATCTTGTAAATGTTTAATGAATTCTATCTTTTTGACACTGGTGCTAGCTACTTCAACTGACATACAAGAGTTTCGCCGTGGACCTATACCAACAAAAGCAGATTTCTTAACAAAGAAACGATGTTTCAATGTTACGTGGACTAATAATCAAACCTTTGTATGGGTATAAAGATCAATTTCTATTTATATTTGACAAGGAAATCTTTTTGAATAATAAACCGATCGAAAGAAGTATCTAAATGGGAGACTTTAAGATAAGATGCAAACCAGCTGACACACAGTATTGTTTGCATGAAGAGACATCGAAATGGGAAAGGAGCAGTTCCGCAAGAAGTTAAAAGGTAAGAATTTTTTACTTACTTCACTTAAACTATTCTATTCAGTTCATGTATACATGGTATAATGTAGAGTGAAAGTGTGTGACGAGGTCGAAAATTCGAATTTGAGTTTTAGATGGAAGAACATGTTTCAAGCATCGAAGCACTCGAATCGAACGTTTGTTGGTTGTGGTGTGTGATATGCTGCGCCAGACAGAGCGTTTCGAACGAAATTCGGTACACAAATTACAATCAGTGAATATCGGAAGCTTATTGAGTTTAGACGCAATCGAATGTTTAGGAAATCTCAAATTTTTAAATGAAATTTTGTATAAAAAATCCTCAAAATATCAAAACCTTGAATAGTGTCACGTAAATAATCAATTATTGTGTAATATTTCATTAGAGAACGACAGACACAAACCTTAAAACGCTAACATGAACTATTCTCAAGATATTGCTGACTTTTTAAATAAATGTATCAAGAAAAAATCATATAAACTTTAAAAAAAATATTAACTATTGCGAAATATGTTAACTTTCTTTATGTAGTATTATTTGATAAAATTGGTAACATCATTCTCGTGGATTTAGTTACATTCACTAGAGAAAATGCTTTGTGTAATAATTTTATATTTAGACACTTAACAATTCCCCAAAATCATGCACATTTAAGAAATGCTCTTCTCCCCATTTATCTGTAAAGCTTCGTGATAAATTTGAAGAACTTGGTTACTCATTTAGCAAAATATCACAATCACGGCGATATTTCTCTTCAGATTGACAAAAATATCATTAAAAGTGTAAAAATGATACTAATTTAACGAAAATGAGGTCAAATTGATGAATTAGTTATTAAAATACATTAATATATCTTTAACTTCGTTGCTATCAATATTAACAATTGTCAATTGAAAGTTGCGTGAAATAGTAATTGAGTACTTCGAAATACGACTTTTCATGTTGTCACCCAGAAAAGCAAAGCGCCAAATGCACAATTTAACAATAAAAACTCTACGCTATAGATCTTAAACATCATTTTTTCACTGTGAACGAAGTAAATTTACTGCATTATATAGGAAAGTCATGTGCTGTATGCCATATCTGTATTTCGACTCGATACAGTAAATTTATTCTACAATTAATATTAATATACCTTGGAGATTTGTTGGTTTTTTCCACCCTTGTTGCAAGCTATGTTCAATAACTTTTTCCTTTTATCATAGTAATGGATAATACTTATTCTAGAAAATGTTGTTAATATTTATTAAGCAGTAAAACATATGGTATTGTCATAATTTTGAATCTAGCAAACTATTTTACACAACAAATTCTACTGCCTATACCAGCTCTTAATCTAACTGTACATGTTTGTAAAAAATCTGATGTGGACAACACATGGCTTTCCTTATATAATGCAATGAATTTACTACTTTCACAGTTTAAAAAAATGTTATTTTTATAGTAGATACTTATATTCTTTCCAAGATATTGAATTTTCTTCAATTAGTCGTCATTTTCATTGATTTAGCGTTTTTTTATCCATTTGCCGAGATTTTTGTTAATTTGGCAACAATTTAAAATGTCGCCAAGTTGGCGACATTCCGTCAAATTCGTCGCCAAAATCTCGCCAAGCGTTATGGACGGAAAAATAAGTTATTCTTACGGCAGATAAATGACTATTGGCGTTTAAATACAAAAGTATTACTCAAAGTATCTTTTTTCATGAATGGAACGAGCTAGATCCACGAGAATGATGTCACCCAATTTATTACATGGTATCACATATGAAAAGTGAACGTGTTTCTCAAACGGAAATATATTTTTTTAAATTTTATATAACTTTTTGATAATTTCTTTGAAAAATGTGCAGTATTTCGAGATCGGTCCAGGTTAGCGTTCTAAAATTTATGTCAATCGTTTTCTAATGAAACATTACATAAGAAATGTCTATTTTTGTAACTTTTTTAGCGGTTTTGATTTTTTGACGATTTTTTCAAAATTTCACTCGAAAATTTAGGGGGGTTCTGAACATTCGATTGCGTATAAAAACAATAGTCGTCCAGTGTTTCCGGATTGTGATTTTTGTACCAAATTTCATTCGAATCGGTCGTCAGTTATCGTCTCCACACACACACACACACATATACTTTTACTCACACACACACAGACATCACTTCAAAAATGTTTGATTCGTGATCAGGGATGCTTGAAACGTGCTCTCCCGTCGAAAACTCGAATTTGTATTTTCGACCCCGTCACAATACTTTTCTTATACATTATGTATATAAGGAAAGTAATAAAAATTTTGTTGAGTTATTCGAAAGAACTATGTGATAAACTGATCTAGCGTCAAAATATGCAATGTATGCAATTCGGAAAGTTTCAGGGGATGAATAAGATTTCAAACAACTCACCTAGAAAGTAGTCCTTGATAAATCGCGTTTTTGAATGTCAATATCGTTTCTCAAGACAGCTTTGGGTGCAGATGAAATCCCCAAAACTTCATTTTTTCATTATTTTGTCTTTTAATTAAAGACATATACTTTAACTGTAGTAGGAATAAACTACATTAAGAATTAACTAAATCATCTGATATATCAAACACACTGCATTCTCTACAGCTTAAAAATTTAGATATTATGGGGTAATAATAAAAATACACATTTCTTTCATTTTTATCTGTAAATGAAGAAAAAACGATAATTTCATAGAAAACGATTGTATTGTTTTGAAGATTTCGTACTCTCTGTGGGAAAAAAATTCAATATCTGGAAAATGGTTCGTGATAATTAATTTTAAATAGTGGCCGCTTTCGTCTAGTTAAACATTTACAAAAAAAGATCCCAATTGATAAGTGTGAGTAATTTAATTTTTATGATATTTTCACTTTATATCAAATCGTGCAATGTCTCAAAAAAAGCGCATAACAACGTTAAATTAATGATGCCATTGACTTTAAACATATCATAAAAAACTTCCCATTTTATAGCATAATTACATTTTTCTAATGGTTTTTCGACTTCACAGCTCAAAACAATTAGGGGACATTGTGAGTTCGATATGAAACCGCCATATAATCGATTAGGTTTTTTTTTTACAAAATTGAAAGAAAATAGATTAAAAAGGAAAATTATCACATTTACAAACTTTGGAATATGAAGATTTTATCTGTGACTTTGAAAATTACGCGCTTTTGATAAGGAGTGAAAAGCGATTTGCAGCATTCTTTATGCAGGAGGAGATTAAAAACAATTGACATCCGTTGAATGCTTCGTAGCAGTGAATACGATGTCTCAACAACATGGCAGCCAAATCGGTAGCCTGGAGGGCCATCAGTCGTTTAGAGGCAGGCCAAACGCAACCCGTTGTAGCGAAATCCCTTGGAGTGTCCCAAAAGGGTCATTTCCAGACTATGGAATCAGTTTTTGGAAACTGAAAATGTTAGCCAATGACCAGGACATGATAGTAAACATGCAACAACACAAAATGAGAACCGGCATTTAACACTAATGGCCAGAAGAAATCGCAGTATGAACTCCACTCTTCTGCAACAGCACTTTCGGAGGGCAACTGGCATCAGCGTTTCAACTTAAACTGTTGGAACTTCATCGTGTTGGTTTGTATGCTCGCGGACGTATGGTTTGTGTTTCTTTAACAGCGGGCCACCGTTCTTCCCGCAGAAGGTGGACACAAGAGCATCTCAAATGGAGACAAAATGATCATTTCAATGATCAGAACGAAATGATCAGGATTATCATTTGAAGAGAACGTGGAACTTGGAATAATTTTGTATTTATGAATGAAAGTGTCTGATTTGTAGGAGACAGAGTGATCGCCTTGGCCGGTATCTCTAGTAATGGCCATATCGAACTGTACATCATCAGAAATGAATTACTGACGATTCAGAAATACAGGAATGAGATCCTCAGACATTTTGTGTTTTCTTACGCTGCTGCAATGAATTCATTCTCTTGAATTATAACACTAGGCCAAATCATGTTCGGCTAGTATGCTTTGCATACTAGGCATGCTCAGCTAGTATGCATCATATATGCTTTGAACAATGCATCCAGTCAGTCAGACGCCAAGGTGACGTTAACATTCAATTTATTTGGGCATCATAAAAGTTGCCACAAGTACCAATACTGGCGAACAAGTACCAATACTGGCGAACAAGTACCAAATACTAGCTGATCAGGTTAACCGCAGGCAATTATGCCAGAGTGTCTCCAGCTAATCAGCGCAGAGTTGTGGGGGTAATGCCAACCAATGGGTCAAAATCCTCCAGGGAAAGACATCGCAGGAAGAGTAACACGGTGACGAAAAAGTTACGTGATATATCAAGATACTTTAAAAAGTGCCAGACACAAACGGTCGCGAAAAGATGCCGAGGGAACGTAAAATGATAAGAGTGTTGAAGAACAAGCTGAACCTGTGCGTGCATTAAGCCTAGTCTTTGGACCAAGTATGTCGACGACAACTGCATGATGTGCAACCAATATGTTAACAGGTATGCTACTTTTATCCCACACTAGATCTATTTTAATTAACGCAAAAAGAAGAATGCCATAAAAATCGCACATGTCATTACGCGAGTCCCCGAATAAGGTCAAAACTTGAAGAATTTTTGTCGTTGTCAAATATAAGTTTAAAATAAAGTGGGAAAATGTTTGCTGAAAATCCATTAATATTTGTAACAGCAATCGTATACACAAAAAATCGACCACACATAGACAACAGGCGACAAAGCAGTCGACAAACAGACGGATATCACTCTAAAAATAGTCAAAACATGTTCAAAGGGCCTTAAAACAATACTTTCTCTATACTATTTTATATAATATGAGCAAGTAAACATGATTCACGACCCTCATTTAAGTCTTATTGTCCTATTATTCAATATAATATATTTGCTTAAAAATTTATGAGTGTATTTCTGTACATAAATGTCTTATTACAATCACTATTTTGCAGATGAAACCAAGAGGAATCTCATTAGAAAGAAGGGTTTTAAAACCTTTAAGACATACTGTTTATCTATACTCTCAGATTCGACTTTAACGGGTAAGTACAACTTTCATAGGATATTTTTTTCCACAAGTTGTTCATTAAAATATTTTTTCGTTAAGCTAGCTTAGTTACCAATGAAAATTTGTAACTGTACTTCATGTTGCAGAGTCCATTTCGACGATAAGAGCTTGCAACGACGTCCCAATAGCTCAACGGTAGAGCGTCGACAGGCCAGTTCGGAGATCCAGGGTTCGATTCCCGGTTGGGGCAGCATGGCTCAGTACAATAGCGCACGAACAAATCTACTCTATAGGTTAGTGCAAAGATGTCGGAGATCTGAAAATGACCCTAGTATGCCTAGCACGGATTCAGTGAACTCTGAAAGATGAGCGCCGATTTCAAACTGAGAGGATAACGACCACACAAGATACTAACCTCGGTAAAAATAGTAGTAGCAGAAGACTAACCTGGAGTAAAAAAAATAGCAAGAGGTGTTTAGTCAGATTACCAGTTGTCTGCCAATCTGACATGAGAGGATGGAGAATGCAGAATCCACTTCTACGATAAGGGTTTGCAATGACTTCCCAATAGCTCAACGGTAGAGCCTTGGCTGGCCAGTTCGGAGATCCAGGGTTCGATTCCTGGTTGGGGCAGCAAAGCTCTTTACAATGTATTACATCAGTTGGTCTTCTGTCATATAATGACATATTGCAGTCACTTGTTTGTTTTTGACCAAATATCATTATGTAAGAGGATTTAAGATATTTGACACCACTATATTCAGCAGTTGGAATTTGGGACACTGTTTGATTCCACTACTTTCAATTGATACCACTAATTTCTTTTGATTCAACTACTTTCAGTAAGAGTTACTCTATTTACATGGCCCTTTTACATCATTTTAAGTAAAATATCCTTAGAAATATGTAGAGAACTTTTCACCATTGTTTACCAGTATATAATTCCGGTTAACAATCGAACTGTGCCCACAAGAAATGCATCCGGAATTAAGGAATCGAACCTATTGTTATATTTTGTGTAAACGACTTAGTCAGAATTTTTGCCAGTAGACTTTGGGTTAGGGTCTCTTTTTCGCCACCAATATCAATTTCTATAAATGATGAATATGATGTATGATTGATTAAAACCGGAACCTTTAACCTTTCAATTACACTTCCATGTGAGCGGCTGTTGTAACCAACAGCAAATATCACTAACTCGTAAGAGAAGAAGGAAGTCCTCATTTCTTTCTGTCATTACTCTTTTCACCACAAAGTATTTACCACCATATTGTCTTAAGATACTAAAATACAAAACTTTGATGGATTATCAAATTGAAACATACGAAATGTAGAAGTGAAATTTGTAATCCATGCAAAGGAAAACTGCAGATTAGGAAAGGGAAATTACCATTCGTATTTATTAGCGCTGCTTTTACAACCCGTGAAAACTTGAATATCTTGAAACATCATGGAACTGGACAGCGTTTTTGGTTTCATATTCCACCCTGGTAAAATTGAACATGTAACGTGTTTACTTTCGATTCATACATAAATGCACAAAACTACATTGATATCTTAATTTTGTTATCTTAAGCAAGTAAAGTATTGTAAATTTTCCCCCACTCAGATGGAAACTAATTTTCTTTGAGATTCGGAAAATTATTTATTCTACAAAATTTTAAGCAAATCCTGTAATAGATTTATATATAGTGTCGCTGTGCTCAGCAATTTCGTAGGTTCACAACTCGGCTGACAAATTCAAAAAGGTGGAATATTACCTTAATTTACACAAATTTTAGTAAAATAGTTAACAATTCCAACAAAACTTTATACCGAAATGCGGGTAACAAAATAAACAATAACTAACAGTGAAATAACTTTTCAAAATACTCACTGTGCTTTTATAATCAAGTTGATTAATGAATGTGTGGTCAATTTTGAAAAGGGAATTCCTTACAACTCTCACCTACTAACCACCGCC
Source organism: Amaurobius ferox (assembly GCA_951213105.1). Taxonomy (NCBI): domain Eukaryota; kingdom Metazoa; phylum Arthropoda; class Arachnida; order Araneae; family Amaurobiidae; genus Amaurobius; species Amaurobius ferox. The sequence goes on along the minus strand of OX578143.1, from coordinate 129,957,888 downwards.
TTTATGATATCGTTCAACTGACATTTAATTAATGTTAAATGGATCAGCTTGGAGTGTTATAGCTCACACAAAATATACTGCCTTCCAAAAGTTACGTACCCGATGCAAATTCTCAAATAATGAATACATCCGTGGATTTTATTGAGAAAAACTTACTGCTGTTGTCATTAGAGATATGCAAATATTCAATGATGTGTTCAATATCGATTTTCTCCTCGAACAATATAAAAATAAGGCTTGCTCAAAGAGTTTATGCTCAACAACCGTCTTTCAAAAAATGTTATAGTCATTTTGGATCAGATTAAATTTTCTATGACACTAAAAATACTGTTAGACAATTCTCAACGCTAGAGTGCTGATGGGAGGCTTGAGGCAGAGCAGTCCATTAAGGAAGTGGGCATCTTATATTCTGTAGAACATTCTGTTATTTATCGCTTGTGGAACCAATACCAAACAAGTGTGACAGTTAACCGGAGACCGGGGCGCGACAGCCTAGTGGTTAGAGCGCTGGAATCGTACTCCTTTGGTCCGGGTTCGATTTCCGACACTGCCAAAACTGCCGCGTTTCAAACAGCCACAACATCCTCTAATTAGTACATCATATTACCAGCCAAACGCAATCGCTGAGCGACCGCACCAGCTCGCCGATCAATGGCTTCCACAGCAATAAGAAAGTAGATAGCCATCAGTGCTAGGAAGCGAACGCAATATGTCAAAGGACTCTAAACTAGGGTGCTACGAGTTTGTGTCCCTTTGAGTGCTAAGTATGGAGGAGTACGATTAAATTGGTTTCGTCAGCATAAGAGTCAAACATAAGCACAATGCGCTAATGTCATGTTTACGGATGAGTCACAATTTTCCGCAAAATTAGACAAAAAACTTGTATGGGTCGAAACAAAAAGACGAAGAACACGCAATAAGCTCAATAACATCGTTTAACACCATGCATTTAGCCGTGGTATTGTGATGGCATGGATTGAATTTTCTTTGGGATATCACACCAACCTGCATGTATTTAAATGAGGTACCGGGATGGCGATTTTGGAATAAAGTCTTTGAATCCTTCGTGACACCAAAATCTTCCTGCAGAAGTTGGTACAGATTTTGTTTTGGTAGATTTTGACTCTCATCTCCATAAAGCAGGACTAGTCAGTGACAGCGAAGTTGTTGGTATGCAATGGCCAGTATATTATCTGGATCTCAATTCCATCGATAATCTTTGGGATGCTCTTGGAAGAACTGTCTCTTCCCGATTATCTGATGGAAGGGATGAAAGGTCAATGTAAAGATTTTGTGAAAGTCAAGGCAGATCACATCCCATATTAAGGATTGTTTGGTTTGTTTGCATAGCATACAAAATTTTTTCGAATGTACTAAGGGTGAAGCAATCACTTAAAGAGTAAAAGTATAATTAAACATATTTTCTTTCATTTTACTATAATACTCATGAATTGACTACTTTCTTGTGAAAGTTGGAGTAACTCAAAACAGGGCATTTTGAGTTATGTCGGTTACATTGTCTCGTGTTTAACTTTTTAGAAAGCAGCGTATATGTTTAAAAATAAATGACATCTCTTCACTTCCCAATGCACATTATTATGACAAACGAAAGACACGCTTTTAATTGACACATTGATTTTAGTGTGCCAATATATTAGTAGAATTAAAAATACTCAAACAAAATTTCATTTCGAAACGAGAACTGTTGCTAAATATGTCCCTAAAGTCATGTATTAACACTATAATGGCTGTTGGGTGAAAATGTACAAAAATTGCTTTTCCATGTGAAGCATCTAAAAAGTTAATGAAACTGAGATACCCTGGCAATTGAGAGGTTATGCTTTAATTATTATTTCCTCCTCTCTCAGGTGTTTCTACCATTATCAATTCAAAAGGGCGTTTCTTCAAATCTTTGAGGGTTTTCATCCTAGCATTCAGCGTGGCCGGATTTCTGTACCAGACTTTTCAGTTCCTTCAGCTCTACTGGGAGTTTTCTACAGTAAAATCAGTGAGAGACATGACAACCATGGTGAAACCGGCTGTTACCATCTGCGATGCTAACTTGTATGTATACCTTATTTTAATTCTTTATTATTATCTATCACTTTCAGAGATTTTACATTGCATTTTCATTAATGGACGGTATTCGATTCCCACGTAATTATGTGCAAGCTGAAACAACACACCAGAAAATTATCTGGAGTGTAGTTTAATTCGTCTTTCTCATATCAGAATCCATTTTTAAATTTACTTATTTATTTTTTTTTGCAAATTATGGAAGAGGAAATTTGAAAAGTCTGTATCTTTGGTCCAAATGATTCCAATTACCCTTCCTTCCAGTTTACCCTTCCTTTTAAAGAGCTTCAAATATCTTATATTGATACCAAGCTTAAAAATGTACCCCCTCGTGAGGAGTAACTTCTCCCAACCCCCTCCACTCCTTAGTAGGGCTAATGATGTCACGAAACAAATATTTTCTCGCCGCTATCAATGTAGTGATTGAAAAACTAAAATTTCGTGATCATTGAGCCATAAACCATCCCTTTCATGCACAATTATGACAAATGCTGTTCGTTGATGTCATGTTAAGGAAATGTAAGATTTCGAATAAATTTCAAAGGTTTCGATCGAATTAAACAAAAATCATCTCTAGTTATACATTTTACATTAACAAAGCCGGATATAAAGTTTCTTGAAATCCATTAATACATTTGATAGCTATGGTGTACACAAAAAATCGCCTCCAGATAGACAGATAGATGGACATCAGTCTAAGAACAGTCAAAACGTGTTAAGGAGGTTTTAAAAGATATTTGCATCAAAATACCAAAATTAAAAATTTCGTGAAAACAATGCTGTCCCTACACTATATTTTATAGCATGACAAAGTATAGAATAATGTTGTGTGCCATGATAAAATTATCAATTTATAGAACACTTGTGCAGTGACCTTAATTTTCAATTAAATGACCGTAGTCGAGTAAAGAATCTGGTACGGCAAAGCACTAGAAAAATGTATGTAACTGATCAGAAACGCCGCACTTGTGTAAGCGTGAATATAACTAGTAAAAGAGGCAATTCTTGTTTGATGCTATTGTATAAACATAATGGTCTTTTAAATAAGCATTTAAAAAGCAAGATCCCGATTCACATATTAGACTAAATTGTTTTCTGAATTAGAGAATACATTCAAATTTAAATTATGTCTATTCATTGAAATTGTTATATAAGTCACCAACAAATTTTTGGAATGTACTCTTTCAATTTCTGGCGTGGAATTCCACGGAAGAGGTCCTGTTATCATCCTGAAAAATAGCCTATCACGATATCTCTATGCAAGTTCAGTTGTTGTTGTTGAGACCCAGACCGTCCGACCTACCAGAAAGGTGTAAGGTAACTGTATGGACGGCCGGGAAGTGCCACCCAATTTAGACCGGAACCCAGTGGGGGAGGCATCCACAGGGACCGTACCCTCCTTCCCCTACCACCAACCTCTCGGAAGGACTTACGGACCCACATGTTTAACGTGATCGTACTCCGCATGAACACGGCGGCATTTGTGGTAGCGTGCAAATCTAGCGCGCAAACCACGGGGATACCGCACCCGAGATGGCCAACAGCACGCGGTGTTCCGAGGTGGTCACCCACCAAGTACTAACCGCGCCCAATGCTGCTTGACTTCGGTGATCTAACGAGAACCGGTGTTTTCAGCACGGTACGGCCGTTGGCCCCTATGCAAGTTCAGTGTTTATTTTTGGTCAATGGTGGTGGTGATTGATCAGTTGCTTAGTTACCATGTTCATGAGATTTTTGATGGGAGAAATATATTGAGAATGTAGAGGCCAGTGAGGAAATAATATCTTTAGTGCATGGAAGAAGTTCTAGACATTCCACGTTAGGTGTGGACAAGCACAGCTATGCTAGAATATACCTCCAGGTCAACTTTGACCGAAATACACCAATACTGTCTCTGAAACATACAACATGTATCAGTCTTTGTTAAAGGTACTTTGAATTAGTATCAGGCGAGATCTCGAATGAAATCCAATGGCACCACGAATCATGATATCTGACTTTGGACCTGTATGATGTTGCAAAATACACGCTGTAATCTGCAGTTCACCACAATGTTTACAAACACGTATCTGACCATCATGGTGCGGCAAGTTGAATCGTGACTCATACAAAAATATTACCTGTTGCCAATCAGCACGTCAATATTCGTGTCAAAGACGCCCTTGCAGTCTGAAGCGTATATGTTTGAGGATCAAAGGAATTCGTAGCAATGAGCTGTCAGCGATCATTAACAGTGGGATCGCATCTCGGTCATGGCTGAGTTTTTCTACTTGGCTCTATGTTGATAGTGGGGTAGAAAACGCGCGCATTTTGTTCTCGGTCTCTTAAAGGGTACCAAACTTATTAATTGCGACAGTCGTCCTACCCCAACAACGTCAATTAATCTCCTTGGATGTCACTGGGTACTGTCGGCACAGTACAATTCAAAATATTTGCGTAATTTGCTTACGTCTATATATCACCACTGCAGAATTAACAAATAATTTTCAACTTTATAATGCAAAAACTTCCTATGTTTTAGCAACTTCTTTCAAAGTCTTCCCAACACTTCTTTTCAGTCTTCTAACTAACGTCAAACTGACAACGTTTTGATTTATTGCCGAATTGACAGTCGAACCTTATGTTAAATATCTTCGAGCAGCCTTCTCTGAAGTAGACGGTGTTGTAAGTAGACGGCGTTGAACGGTGGTGAAAATGAAATCATTACGTGCGACAGCGCTTTATGTTGTGCCAACACCGTGAATGTCTCTATGAAATCTGTCACTGGCATTTGGTAGAGGCGTGCGTTATGCTAAGTAGATATGCAATTTTGTAGTTCAGTTCGCAGAATCTCATATATTCCTTTACGCCACGTTTGTATCACTGTTCTGACTCTTTGTACGGTACGGATGGCAATGTCACGATAAGAAAATCAAGTTTCTCTCATCCCAATATTCCTTCCTTGCTCAATGTTTGCCAGATGTTAATGACCTGAACTTTTTCGGTGACGGAAGATAGTGAGATACAGAACACATTTTTTCAACTTACTAATTCATCATCTCGTTTGAGGCACCTATTATACCCATGACTGGAATGTTGAGAGTTGTGATCCAAACCACGTTCACATTTTTATTGGTATTACAATCATTTACATGCCCACAATTAAGTTACAAGTTATTGCTATCTCTCTTTAAGGTTGTTTCAATGTACGTCGGCATATTGTATGTATTGGAATACTACATCGCTTGTTAACACTTTACAAAAAAGTTGAAAAGTGTTTATGACTTTGTTCATTCGGTCTGTCTGTCTGTCTGTCTGTCTGTCTGTCTGTCCGTTAGCACGATAACTGCCGTAAAAATGACTTAATCAAAATGAAATTTTATTATGTTGTTCAGACGGTCTATAGGACCTATGGGAATATAAATGAATAATATCACTCGATTAGTTTTGGATTGAACCCGGGTTGAAAAAATGGAATACATTGAGCCCTATGGGACCTAATTTTTCAAGCATTTTTTAAGCGGATTTAAAATTCACAAATTGCTTCGAAAATTTTAGGCAATATTCAAATTGTTCCATAAAATATATAAAAAAAATTCAGCGAAATAAATTCAGTTGTTTTTTAAATAAAAATTGAAATAATAATAACACCTCTTATATGCAGTGATCACGTGTCCATGATATGAAACGATCACATGACCCACTTCAAAATGATATATGGCATCCATCTTGTGTCAAAATCGTGATTTTTAAAGTTCTTTTTAATTCATATTGAGTGTTGTATCCGTCCTAAAAGTACTTTATTTTTGCTTAAATTCTGTGCATCTACATACTGAAACAACGCAATGACAATATATTTCAGTTTAAATGCTCTTCCAAATTTGATTATTTCTACTATTAAGCCTATTTTTCACCTATGTAAAATGTAAACAGCAAAATATGTAGAATGAGTTGTATTGGAATCGCTGTAATTCTTTAACACAAAATCATTTAATCCATGGAGTCTGCTTAGCTGATATGAATGAAATATTCATTGATTTTAGAAAGAGAAAGACGATATTTTTCGATGAAGTTACGTATTGAGTTTTCTTACTTGTAGCTCAATGGTCTTAATTTTCAAATAAAATAAATTATTATAGTATTGTGATGAATGACATGAATGGGGGAATTATTTATGAATGAAATGTTGCTTTTATAGAGAGAGCCAGGCGTATTATTTTTTATGACGTCATTTGAATGAATTTCAGTTGTTTTCGATGAAGTTTTCAAATATAATAAATTATCGTAGTATTATGATAATTCTAAAATTATTACCGAGGAATGTATAACATTTTAGAGATGTTTAAACCAGGCAATTTATACTTTAATGCCGTCATTTGAATGAAGTTAATTTTTTTCGATGACGGTTTAAGGTGTCAAATATAATAAATTAATGTGTGATAAGTTTTAAAATATTACCAAGGAATGAATTGCATTTTAGACATGTTTAAATAAAATTGCATTGAAGTTGGAAAGTGTTTCATAATCAATGCTTTAAGCATGATTGATCTTTCTTGTTTTTCTTTTTGAAACTTTTAAAATTGAAATCGTGCCAAAGGAAAACTAACACCAAGTGTTGCGCTCACTTTCTGTTGCGAGACTTTTGCAACGGTTTAATCTAGTATGTACGCTTTGGTGTAATAGGCTTGTAATATGTATATAAAAATATTTGTTCTAATCGTAGTTGTAAATATAATTAAATTTGTTTTGCTTTCAGGATCCGTCGAACGTACTTATGTAAAGTACGGCCAGACCTATGTTCCTTTGAACAAGAATCACAAAAATTCTTTTGTATTGAGTACCCGATGTATTGTGAAGACCCATTGGATGTATTGATAGCGGTAAGCCGATAGATTCGAACTTCACAGTAGCAATCTTCATCCAGGCACGGATTTACAGCGTCAGAAACGTTAACCGGTGATAAGATATAGGCTTCAAATATTGTGAATTTTATATACTGTATGTTTATTGAGGCGATCTTTCATGATATCACCACCCTTTAGGTTTCTAGTAGGAGATTCAGAAGACCCCGTTGTTCTACACCCATACCTATCTTAAGGGAAGAGAGTGGGATTAATGGGATCTTAGTTTCGTTTATATTGGTATTTAAAATCTAGGGATGAAAACTATTTCCAGAAATTATAACTGCATATTTAGACAAATCTGCTTCTGGCAATTTAAATAGTTGACAATTTGAGTAGACATATACATTTTCGAACCATGTGCATAAGGATCACGTGGTTGCATTTAAAATAACAAAGGTGAAAGTCTAAGAAAAGCAAATTGTGTTTTAAGGGAGATTTTTTGTGAAGGCATTAATTTTCAAACTTGGATGTTTTGTAATATCTCAAATGACAACATCTAGATGATTCAATCTGGTGAAAGAATTACGGTAAAGCTTGAAGAAGGCCGCACGGTAGCTGATATGTCTAGAATTTGGAATCGAACTTAGCGATATATCGAAGCTTTAGGTAGGATTTAACACCAATGGAATGTGGTATAGACTGTAACTAGGCGATCGTCCTTGTTTTACACAGCAAAACGTAAACGGTAGGTCAGCTTGCGAATCAGCTTTAATCAAGCACGGGTTGCAATATATCTATACAAATTGTGGCAATGAACTCTTGAATCACTTTGTATTAGCATACCACGACGTTGTGAGAGCAGAATTATTGTTAGCAATTGGAATTATCCATACTGAAATGACTGTACACATGGTTTTCTGTAAATAATATCCTTAAATTCTTCAACTACGTCCTTAGAAAATTTCCATCTTTTGCAGAAACCGTATTACAATTTTATTTGTACAAATTTGTTAACATGTTTTCAGTGTAATATATATACTTTAGTATGCTAGCAATAAATGTATGTTCACATTTGGCTGCAGTTATCAAAATCTTTTCATATATAGCAAACATATCATCCGTTTTAAACTTGAGTAACACTGAAATTGTGTTGAGATTGTTGTTCTTATACTACGTATAATGTATCCCCGTGACGAGATTTAATTCAGTTGTGGCGAGATTACAGGTAGTGTTCCTTTCAGGACTTTTTGTCTTGTGGAGGGCTGCGAATGAAACTTTAAGTGTGTCAAGTTCTCTATTTACCCTATATAAATAATAGAAATACATTTTCGTCTAAATTCTTTGAATTGCTTTTCAGCTACCTATCATAGAGACCTTTCCAGATGAGTTTTATGAGATGAATTTTACAAAGGAGAGCGGATTTCAGATAGAAGACAGCCTGGTGTCGTGTATATGGTACACTGCAGAATCTGAAGCGAAAAACGTCACTCCTGACTCAATGTGCGGGTAAATAAAAATATATATCGATATCTACTAATCCTTAACATAGATCTGCCAGACAAAAATCAGCAATCATTCCAGTTCAATTTAGCTGAAAATGTTTTACGCGAAGAAGTTAAAAAAACGTAAGAATTTTCTTTAAGGGGAAAAAGTTCAAAGTGTCAAAGTTATAAACGTATTACATTTTGAAAACTTATTATTATTATGTTAGAAAGTGATCTCAAATCTAATTCTATATCCGTGTAGGTTTTTTAAAGGGCTACAAATTCTATCCTTACTATCTATCACTAGCACTTTTAGTCCAGATAAAAACATTACAAAATTAAAAAATGAAGTTTTTCAATCTTCTTCAAATTGACAAGACGATTTCTATGAAACTATAAGGGCTCTCTAAAAACAAATTATTAATCTGAAAATTTAATTACCCATTAATCACTTTGTTCATAATTATTTATACCTCTATTTTACAGTTTAAAATATATTTCGAGTAAAAATAAGTGATTCAAAAGATCTCACAGATAAAACCTTTTTATTTTTGTTTGTAATTAGTTTCAAATCATTAAGATATTGAAATTATTTTGTATATTCCTAAATGGTATCCTATTTTCGACAAAATAAATACACATTGTTTACATTTTTATCTAAACTCATGTTTGTAAAATTCGTAGTACCTGGAAGGAATCACGCGTTTGAGCCGGAACTTACAGTAAATGCAAATTGAGATATGATATGCAAATGATTAGAATTTCAGAGTCACCGTGCATGCGTTGGATAAACAGTGCCTTCTAAACTGCTGTTTTAGCCGTATAAATAGAGAGCTGTAGCGGGCTGTTGAAAACAGTCTATAGTTGTCTGCCAGTGGTAAACGTTTCATGAGAAGTCACTTTGCCTCTACGACGACAGCGGGCACCATATGAGAAAGTTACGAAGTTTGAGTGAACGGGGGCGAATTATTGGCATTCGTGAAGGGACTTTTCCTATCGTGCAATAGTATCTCTATGGAGCGCAATGCCACGACAGTGATGCGAGTGTGGAAGGAGTGGACTGAGGAGAACTGAAAGAAGCGTCAATCCGTCAGTGGGCGACGGAAGGTTACTTCAGCACGGGATAATAGACACCTCATCCGCATGGCAGTGATGAACCGTACTACTTCATCTCGTCAGTTGGCAGAACGTTGGAGCACTGCTAGAGGTGTGTCACGGTCTTTTCCAACAATTATGAGTCTGCTGCACCTTGGATTGAATTCCTTTGTATAGGATTCCCCTGACTCAAAACCATCGACACTTGCGGAAAATTTGGGCTCATCAACATAGACTCTGGCGTGCCGATTGGCAACAAATCGTCTTATCCGATGAATCCTGCTTTAATTTGGGTTACAGTGATGACCGTAACCACGTTAGATGCTATATCGGTTAACGCCACCTTTCAGAGGGAGTTATCCAACGTCATACTGGACGAACGCCAGGCGTGATGGTCTGGGGCGCCATTGGGTATCTTCGACGATCTCTGTTACTGAGAATTGTGGGTAATTTCAACATCAACCGGTACATCAGAGAAGTTTTGGACCCCGAAGTTGTACCCTTCCTTCAACGCATTCCTGGAGCTGCACAGCACAATACCCGTCCGCATGTTGCTAGGAATGTTCAAGACTTCTTTTCAGCAGATCCAGCCTGATCCTTGACCTGTCTATTCACTGGATATATCACATATAACACCTATTGAGCATGTCTGAGATTTCCTCAGTCGATGGCTCGCTCGTGACGCCCGTCCCGTAGTTAATACAGCTGAACATTGGGTTTGGAGAAAAGCAATCTGGTATGTTCTTCCTCAGGTGCAAATTCAAAATGGGTTTGATTCGATGCCACGTCGTATAGAAGCACTTATTGCAGCACGTGGTGGTTTCACCAAATACTAAGTTTCGACATGTAGTATTGTTTTTTTTTTGGCTTTGTAAGTTTAGTCGTTTATTTGTATTAATGCAGGTCGTTTGTGGAACAAATTTCATTCACTTCTGATGATTCCATCATGGTCTTGCAATCTTTACAAACATGAGTTTCTTGGGTTCGGAGTTGGAAGTATACAAATAATTTACATTGTTTATAACGCTCACATTTCAGCTACAGATATCCCAACCATAGATGTTATTCACGTCCAAAGCGAATTTAAATAAGTTATACTGGCGTGCGTTTATCCTTGTAGGCGTACCTTTATCTTTGCGTTTATTCTTGGCGTGCGTCAATCTTTGTCATCGATATATAAGTTTTGACAATTGTATCCCAAATTTAGGCAATTTGTCTTATTTTAAAATCGATTAAATGTATGCTTTAAAGAAATTGTTGAGAAACATATTCATCAATATACAGCATAAAAAGCTTTATGCTGTAAATTACCAAATATATATTTAACATACTATTCTATCTATATGCAAACCACCTTCAGCGACCAACATAGTCCATTTTTGAAAAGTTCCGCGATGTCTTCAGCAGAATCGTGTATTCATCAGCCTAACGACAGGCACGACACCAAGTTTACTGAAAGAGAACGCTATCATAGAAAGGGGGAGCGCAGATCTAATACAGACCCCCAAACCAATAGGTCGACAAAGTGGCCAACCCACTTTCAAATCGCAGTTACAACGCTTAAACACCAAGTGTACAATAATCGAAACAGAAAGGGAAAGCAATTGCGTAGGCCGTTGCACTACGGCACACATGTTCCTGCACGATGGTTTCCGCAGTGTACTGGCTGAGCTGATGAGGCACACTTGCTGCGCTAATGCGGTACATTTGTTGTCTAATTGGTGTGCAGTGCTTCTGCCTGTTTCTGCTTGCTTCCGCAGTGTACTGGCTGCTCAGTGTACGTGCTATAGGTATATTTGTTATAGGGTTGCTACCTTATAATACCGCACTTCCAGTTACAAGACCTCACTTTATTTTCCAGATTTATCCGTCTCATAGAAGCTGTCGTTTTCCTGGTTTTAAACCATCTTAATATTCTATCGCGGGGTTCTACAACTAGTGGCCCAAGAGCCGCATGAAGCTTGGCTATTACCTTTATTGGAAATTTTCATTTGTTAAAGAAATAAAAAATTAAAAACCATTAAGTACACACACCGACCAGTGAATATGAAACTCAGGTTCAATATTTCATCGCGCCTTTAGCCCGAATTACAGCACGTGTGCAGTTAAGCATGGATTTTACAAGGTGATGGAGTGCATTTAAGTCAAGAGAATATCAGGCGTTGGACCAGATCGCAAGCTCCTGTAGAGGAGATTGTTGTCGGATGTTTCTTACAAACAAGTTACAAATGTTCTCACTAGGTTTTCAATCTAGACTTTGCGGTGACCATGGTATATGGTGGTAGCCAATGTCATGCTCCGCGAACCACTGTTGCGGGGTTCCTGTGCGGTAAATGGTAGCATTTTTATCCATGGAAGACCCGTCGCCTGTGGAATCGCCGATAAATATTTAAAATTTAAAAACATCGGCTTTTACTGTGTTCGGCATGCAACTTGCCACATGAAATGAATACTAGACTCATGCATTCGTTACTGGAAAGTACAAACCTATCATTTGACACTAATTTCATACATGTACACGATGGGGCAAATAGCTGTCAGTTTTAGCTTATTTAAAAAATACGTCCAAGGCGAAGGCCACTTAAGGGAACTCACGGATTTCGGTTGACACCTTGAAGTTCTATCACAGGAAATATTCGAAGCTATTATACTCTATGGGGTAAGTAAAATAATTACTGGCTCTTGGACTATAAGTCCCGTTAAATGTTCAAGCCCAACAGTTCTCCACAAAGGAAGGTTGCTGTCTCTTATGGTCCCTCTTATGGTGCTTATTTGACTTCGCCTTTATTTGGCCACGCCCATTTTTACATTTGGCGGTCGCATTAGGTATTGAGACAGTATATTTTTCAATAAATATAAAAGTGGAAAGTGTGTGAAATTTTAATTAGATGATTTCGTTTCAAATCACTATTTAAGCAAATATGAAAGTGACTAAGGAGATTTTCAAAAAGTGAAACAACTTTTCGGTGTGGATTTCGTATCGGTACAAATCCTGCTATATCAAGTCTAAATTTTCATTGTGTTTTATTTATGACCCTAAAGGGTTGCTGGTCAATTTTTTAACGACAGTCATTTGGGCAGTCATTTGTTATGCCCTAAAAACATAAATAACAGTTAGCGTTCTACAGAGCATGAGCCTGCTAAAAGAATAAAACTCGATATTTATGTGGACTTTTATATACCAATAATATTTCTTTAATATTTCTTATATAAAATTATTTTCGTTCAATCAATTGATTGGACAAAACGCTTCATCATATTACAGAAAGTTGCGTCGAATAAATGACGCAGCTAAATAAAATAATCAGAAAAATAATACTCGGAGTCATGAATAAAAATTTTAAAAAGCATAATTAGGCGTGAGTACATCAACAACATATTTCGCAGGGTTTTTTACGAAGGTGCGCGTTTTCGCAATCCGCTTATGATTTAAATGTGGTTTGTGGTTTATAAAAGGTGAAGACCACTTTTCAAGGTAATTTGATAGAAAGAAGAAAATATGATCATTTTATTACCATCCAAGCTCATTTTGCACAGAATGCACATGCACAATTTGTATACAGTAAATTTAGGTTGGATTTTCATAAACTTTGGTCTACTAGAGTGTAATACAATAGTAAGTTTGAAAACAGCATAAAATGTTATCCATTATATTTTGATCACAAATATTAAGGTTATGCAAATTTCGAAATTTTTAATAACCGACTGGTTACTATAAAATTTGTTGCATTGTGAACATCTTAAATGTGGAGACATTTTATTTTAATTGTGTTAAAACATGAGAGCGATGTCCATACATTGTAGATACGCAATACAAACATCTAAGTTTGAAGTCGACAAAAGCAAACCCCTTCTTTGAAATTATACTCTATAACAAAAAAAATCGACGCCCCAAGAAATAGTTGTCCGATTGTAATGAAATTTCGTATGTAAAGGCATTTTGAGCAAACATGCAAATGAATAAAATTTGGTGTCCAATGAATACATAGTGGGAGCTCCAGTGCCTCGGAACTGCGCATTCAGCAGGTGTATATCTGAACAGGTGTATATCTGCAGGTGGGTATGGTCTGGAGTGCCATCTCCTTTGATAGCCGGACCCCTTTGGTAGTCATTGGTATGTGAAAAACCACACGTCCCGTAAGGACGCTAGGTTGGCCGATCACGTAAAGTGGAGTAAGTGAAAAAATACATAATACAAGTAATTAAAATGAAGAGACTTAATTTAAGAACAATAACAAAAATATATTTATTAAGATAAAACCTCATTTAGCATTTTAACATCTGTAATTCACATACTATCATCCTTAGTGTAATACATTAAGATATATAAATTCCCTTCATTCTATTATCAGAATATGAGTTTTACAATTATTACCTATCCAGGTACATTAAATCACTAATCTTACATGCCATTGTCTTATGGCCCAGGTTAACCTTATTTAGAGGGTTCAGAGAGTCAAAAAGAAGTCAATCTTCGTGTAAAAATATGCATAGAAAGGTCCTACCTCTGCCACCACCGAAGTACCCCGGCTCGTTCGTGGTTGCACCGTTCCGCTGAGTTCGCTTTTCTCCCGTCGCACTCGCGACCGTTCGTTTTCACCGCCAAAATTCAAGTCCCTGATTTCAAAATTTTAAAGTGCAAAGTTGCTATCTGTCTCTTCCCCCTTTACAAGGCGCCCCTGTCCATAATTGGCCAAGTAAATTAACAGCTACGCCCTTCAGGTATATTATTGGTCAAGGCCCCCCTGAAATATAAGATATGAAGTCTCCTGTTTTAAATCGTTGAAAGTTCTCACGAGAATTTTCCCATGGTCCAAGTGATATGAATTGACCTCTCGGGTCAGGAAGTTCAACCCCTTCCGTTTGTCACAGCACCTAACGCTAACATGAACTTGAGAAGCCCCCTCTCTTTTTCGAAACCGTGTACGGTGCAGCTGCGTTAGAGGGAGCGTTATACTTATTGCCTCACTGCATGAGGGACCGTCTTCTTAGGTCTACTTCCTCTTTCAAAAGAGCAATGTTATATTGGGATTGCAAATTACAATATAACAGTCATTTCTGGCACACTGACAGCACAGCGGTACGTAGATAACATTCTACGACCGGTTGCGTTACCGTTCCTTTTGCGACACCCCGGACTTACTTTTCAACAAGATAATGCCCGGCCGCACACGGAAAGTGTTGCTATGAATTGTCTTGAAGCTTGCCCAACACTTCCTTGACCATCTAGGTCTCCTGATATCTCTCCCATAGAGCACATTTGGGAAGTTATGGGAAGGCGATATCAACCATCCCGAAATGTTGACGACTTAGCCCGACAGTTGGAGACAATTTGGCAAGACCTTCCGCAGGACACCCTCCGTGAACTTTATCAGTCTATGCCACGCCAGGTGACATCTTGCATCCTGGCCAGAAGTGAACCAACGCCTTATTGACTTCCTACCTTTGTATACGGTTAAACTCTAAATCACTAAATTGTTCTGAAATTTTAATCGTTTCTTTTTCTATGTATGTTCTTCACATCCACCAATTTTTAACACAATCGGACAACTCCTTCTTGGTGCGTCGATTTTTTTCTAAAAAGAGTGTACCTTTTGTTACCTTATATTTACTGTCAGATACCTCAAGACTTACTAAATACTCTTTCCTTAATAAAATGACTATGAAGTGAAGTTCTAGTATTTGTCTCCTGATCTCTTTGTTAAAAAGATCGTATTCGTACAAAATTAAAAATTTGATGTGGGTAGCACGTGACTTTTCCTACAGACTCGCATCCAAATCGATTAAATGGACTTTAATAGATCGAATTCACTTGGATACTTACTTGATATTATATCTAGGATGAAGTTTTAAATCGTCTTCCTTTTCATTAACAACTAAACACATTTTAAAACGACGTCATCTACTCAAAATTAGAAAAAAAAATTAAATATATTGAAAATGGTTATTCCTGGAGTTGATCTTAATCGTTTCATCGTCAAAAATTATATAAAACAGGCATTTAATGAATGCTTTTAGAAATACTTCACTTTTTATATTTTGACTGTGTTGCTGCCATTTCACAAAAAATGGCTAGTTATATTTTTTCGAAACGTGCTAAAACCTAATCACCACCAGACTAATCCATGCGAGATTTAACTACTTAATTTTTAGAAATTTAGTCAAATAGTTTTTAACTACAGTAAAAAACATCGTCAGATCTTGAACATTCCAAAATACCTTAATATCAGGAGAATGGTCCATCTTAGAGTAACGAGGTTGATTTTATTCATTTTGTCGTTAAACATTACGTATACAACACACATTTAATAAACACATTTCAGCACAGAACATTTCCTTAATCACTTTCATATTATTAAGATTATTTTGGGGACTTCTGACTGCAAAAAATAAATAATTAAATAAAATAAAAAAAATTGTATGTTCTACTTATCAGAATAAACCAAAATATAATTATCACCAGGTTAGAACACGAGTGACTTATTTACAAAATTTTGAGGAATTTCATCGAATGGTTTTATAGCTAGAATGAATGCATACATTGCAGAGGCACGGACACATACACATCACGCTAGAAGTAGGATTTTTGTATTCTAGAGTGCGTGAAAAGTGCAGTTCTGTCGAAAATCGAGTTCCGATTTTCGACTCGATTTCGGGGTTTCCTCTACATATTACCATGTAGTATAGGCAAAGCAAAAAATCTGATGTATGCAGCACGTGGCTTTTTCTGCAAACAAAAATTCATTATCCTTTAAATGAGTTTAATTACTTAAACTGACCTGTAAAGACATGTGATACTACATGCAGTTTTCAGTTTTAATAAGACTTATTTTCATTAGACTACTTACTGCATTTTAAAGCGTCGTCCTAGAGTAATGAGTTGATCTAAATTTTTTGCGTTGTTAAAAATCTGATGTGGTAGCATATGACTTTCTCTACAGACTCAAATTAATTTTTATTTTTTTTCATTATAATTCATGAAATTGAGTTTTATAGCACAAAATAACACCGATATATTTTCGAATTTACACTGAATTCGCAGTTTTATAACAATTTTCGTTTTCATTGGGCGACTGGACATATTTTCAAAGGCTACGTGGCAGAATTATGAAAAAAACTAAAGTACTATCTCCAGAACGGTTAGTACGGATGCTTAAAACGTGTCCATCCGTCTGAAACATGTATTGGAATTTTCGGTAATTTACTTTGCTCAATTAGGTATTTATACCAGAAACAAGGGACCCCAAAATAATGTTGGTCCGGGGACTAGAACCTTTAATCCAGCACTGCAAGTTAAATATCATAGTATTCTGTTCTCACAGTACATTAATTAAGATATGGGTAGAACATGATAATTTAAAACTAAACGTTTTTAAACAATGTGTTCATAAGAAATGCGTATTTCTCTCTCTCGCTCTCTCGCTCGCTCTCTGTGACTTTCTGTACGTATCTCTCTCTATCGCTCTCCGTTTGACTCTCTCTTTCTACCCCTTTTTTCTTCCTCTGTCTGTCTATATCTGATTCGTTCTCTCGTCCTCTCTTTATCGCCCTATCTCTCTCTCGTCCTCTTTTTGTATCTCTACCCCTCTTTATCTCTCTGTCTGTCTTTCTCTTTCCCTAATAAGTTTACCTTTCAAACATTTAATATTGCCATATTCCCACTGAAAATTTATCTTGTCGATTTATTTCCAGAAACACAAGATATGTTCGTGTTATAACGGAAGACAAGGTTCCAGTATCTTGCTATACCTTATATTCGCATAGGGAAGAAAGCAATTATACAATGGAAATGTTTCATTCAGATACTAGTAAGTGCACAAAATGGGATTTCGTAATTTTAAATTCTACCTTTAGCAGGAAATATTATATTTGACTGGTGATATTTTAAAGAATCTTTTACAACTTTATAATGGTTAGTTTTTATTTTCTTACATGGATGGCAATGTAATATGTTATCCCTAATAGATTTGCGGTTTCTAAGAATATTTCACTATAATTTCAATACGTTTAAGAACACCCTGGGAAGGGGAGTATAAGAAAAATGTGGTTTTATGCTTTCACGGAAATCAATACTCAAAAGTGCACAAAATAAATATTTCAATACTTTTCTACCTAATAATGGTAAAGATGTGTTTCCTGAAAACATAATAGGTAAAATTATTTCATTATTATGTGTAATTTTTATATTACCATAGGTTTTATCAAAGGAAAATATAACTTTTTTTAATGAAATAATTCTCATCAGTACACAATTGCATTTATAAAAAAAGTTGCCACCACATTGTCATGAAACTTTCAGAATATGCTAATTTATGTTCAATTTCACTATTATGCCTACAATTTTTATCATAAGAGTGAAAATTCCCAAATGATCTAAAAAAGTACATTGTACTATGGAAATTCTCAAATTTCTGTTAAAAAATTTTAATTTATGTTGATTTTAATTAACAATAAAAATATATTTTAGGTACTTTTATAAGCTAATAAAGAATATATGATTTCATATCTGTATCTTTGACAGTTTTTGTAATAATTGAACCGGAATCTCAAAAAATTACGTTTTGAGAAAATCAAGTTTAAAGGAAAAATGTCATAATAAAGGTTGTAAAAATTATCCAGGACCATAGTCTGTCTGTGTCAATATTTCTCTTAAACTTGCTTTTCTTCCTTTATCCCGCTGTTTCACCCTGACTTCTTTTATTATTATTTGCACATTAATTTCAGCTCTGAATACTCACAGTTTGTCAATGTGCCTAAGAGCATTTTCCTGGTTTAACACCTGGAAAATATCCCATAGACTTCAAAATTTTTAATCGACTCATAGCGCCATCATTGAAAACAAATGTGGCAGCCACAACACCAATTTGTAGAGTTGAAATTTCATCAAATGTATTTTTAGGGATCATCTTCCTTATCAAGTGGTTTACACTTTCATAGGCCTTTGTGTTTGCTCATGTAAGAATTTTTTCAAAAGTTTTGGAATAGCTAAATCCCTAAATACAAATTTCATTTTATTTATTATAGCAACTGGGAGTGAATGTTCATGCTTATATATTCTGCATTCAATTTCTGCTTTTTAAAACCACATCATGAATCTGGCCCATCTAGGCATAGCCCATGTTAAATGCAAGTTTTAACATTTCTAATCGTGGTAAATAATTAAAACTGTTTTATTATTGTGTTCAGATATAATTAAGCTATAAAATGACAGTAAAATTGAAAATCGATATTTGAGTCGATTAATTAAATAGTCGATATTCTGAAGATTTTCCTTGACAGGGTGTCCTTAATTCTGGAAAGTATAATGATATTAAAAATCGAATATGTTTGAGAATGGTTGGTAAAACATTATTAGCCCCAGGACTCAAAATATGTTTCGGGTCTAACGCAATTTAAATTCTTACGGATTTTATACTTAAGGTTAGCCTTTAAGTTACTTTCCCTTCCAAGACCAGAAAATGTTTCTTGTGAGCAAGACCTAATAAGAATCTTTTTTGAACTAAGGAGTATTATGTCTGATCTCTGAGATTTAGAAACAATTGTGGGAATAAAAAATGCAATTAATTGGATGTCGCTCCCTTTTAAATATTTTGAAACAAAATTCTCTATAATCTTATATGTCTGAAACTGTTTGTGTTTGTGTAGGCAAAAAGTGTGATTTATAGTTGACAGCATATAAAATAATTTAGTTTAAAATGCAATGTTTGTGTTCCAAACAGTTTTATAATAACATTAGCTGTATACTCTGTAAAGTAAAACTTTGTTAATGCCACCTTTGTTATCAGCAGCATTTGATGTATCAAATGAAGTAAGATTTTATTTGATCACTAGTTCCAATTTGTCTCTGAGAGTGACCATTATTAAAAAATCCTGCAGATGCATATTGAAAAGCAATTTTCATTCTTTAAAACTACACACTATTTGAGTTCATAAGATTTCTTATTAGTTTTCCTAAGTAGTTTCTACTCGTACTTTTTAAAAAATATATCTTATTAAAACAAAAATATATTTCTACGTTGTGTATTGGGTTAGTACTAAGTTTGACACAATTACTAAATGTTGTTCTCCTCCTCGTAGAACACGACAATTATGGACAATGCATTTATTATATGCCTATATTTCTCATAATCTTTGACTATAATTTCAATATACTTAATCACAAAAAGTATAATGATATTAAAAATCTAACATGTTTTAGAAGGGTTAGTGAAAAGTTATTGACCGCAGGGCTCAAAACAAATTTTGGAGCCCATGTCCTTAAAATCCTGACAGATTTTACATTTAAGAGGTTGACCTATAAGTTACTTCACCTCCCAAGACATTATGCATAAATAATTTGTCTTGTAATTAATATGTCTTGTATTAACAGTAATGATGCATATTATATGAATATTATGGGCATGACATTTATATATGCTTGTATCCATGGGACCCTAATACACTTGCCTCAAATTTGGAAATTTGGTTTATAAAAATTTGGCCACAATCTCTGTAACAGTGTAATAATGGCTATTACTTGCAAGTGATTTTAAACTCTAACAATCTCAAAAGCTATCCATTGATGCTTATTGCTGCACTGAAATCATGATTCTAAATATGTGATATGTATATGTTTTATTATAGTGCTTATACTGACATTAAAGTGGATAGGCAAAGAGCAGACCTTCCCACATGTGTCACGACATTACATGTTATCTTTTCATCATCCTGGTGGCATCAGTAATCCTTGGGATGAAGGATTTGATGTCTATACATCAATGTCCTACAAAGTGCAAGTGCATCAGGTAAAATTTACTTCTTAATCCATTCCAGTTTTTAGATTTACAGCATATCATTTCACAAGATTTCTCATTTATTTAAATATGTAGTTTGTGATGCATATGGATTTCTTGCTTCATCTGCACACACACACACAATTCTTAGTGTATGTATAATAAATTAAGTAAGATATCCTCAAATTTTCACTATCAAAAAGCTCAAGCCCTGTTTTGAATTATTTAAGGGAGCACCAATCCTAGCTTAAATTCCTTAAGGCATTAGTCCTATGTTAAATTCTTTCAAAGATCACCAGAAATAATTCCTTAAAGGGAGACACTGTATTATAAATAATTTCCCCTTGCAGCACCAGTATTATAATTAATTCTCCTAGGTAACATCAGCATTATATTAACATCTCCCTGGGATTGTATTCCATCCCAAAAAGTGATCGAATAAGCAAGCTGGAATTTTGTTATGGATATTTAAGTGATTGCATGAAAGTTGTCTTCTTATGGACGAAATCCAAAATTTCTCCAGGTTTTCATTTTGGAGAAATTTCTCCAAGGAGCGTTTGACAATCTTGACAGAAGTAATATTTTCAACTGTCTAACTTAAAAAAAGGTGAATAATATCTCATAATATATTGAGCAAGCAAGCTGGAATGTTTTATGGATATTTTAGTGATTGCATGACAAGTTGTTTGCGTATGATGAATTCATAATTTCTCCGGATTGTCATCCTGAAGAAATTCCTCTTAGGAAAGTCTGACAATCTTGAAAGAAGTTATCTGTTCAACTTTCCAACTTGAAAAATGTGCACAATATCTCATATTGTATTCATAGCTTCAAAGTTTAGCAAAAGTTTAACTGATTCCTACGTTTTGATTCTCCCACTTACATAATACTTATATAAACTTATTTTAAAACATTCCTCAGAACTGCGGTCGAAATCAATTTGCAATAAAAATATTTCATTAATGCCAATATAAAAGCTGATTAAAAGTATCAATTGGTTTCAAAGGCAAAAAATAGATTTCTTTTCCAGGATAGATAGGCCCAACAACTGTACTAGCAAAAGAACAAACCGCATTTGTACATATTTTTTGTCAACAAACGCGTTCTTGTGTTATGCTAATGCGGTTGCTATATATCGCTGGTCCGGTAGAAAAACGCCACAAGTCAAAAAATAACTCATTTTAGTAGAGACGATAGAAATTTTCTCAAAATTTTAAATTTCCGTAAGTATTCCACATGAAGATTCTAGAATAAGTGCAACTTACGAAATTTTGGAAGTTCTCTCTTTGCGAAGGATGGAACATAACCGAGTTGTGACAATCAATCTTGTCGATCAATCTTGTCGACATAATCAATCTTGTCGATAAGGTAGTGAACACTTCCCGGTAAGTAATAAACGATACTCATTCCCGACTGCAACTACAGCTAGATTTACGTCACGAGTATGACTTCAATAACTTAAAAATCGTATTTTTGAGTTGTAACGTTTTTCTTCTGGACCAGCGATATATTTATCTTAAAGAAGGAGACATTTGTATGCGTTTGAAATGGGTTGATACTTTTGATCAACATTTTATACTGTTATTAAAGAATTTATTTTGCTGATTATATGGTACTTATTTCTTTTGCAGGAAAATATTGTCCGCTTGCCTCCGCCTTATGAATCCCAGTGCCATGATTACCTGACAGAATGGAACAAGAATGGTGGTATTGGACCTCTTAATAAACGGGTAATGTATGTTTCTTTTCATGTGAATGATCAATTCGTTAATTTATATTACAATTTCTCTCAATGTTAAAAAAAGCCAGTTACAGCCACCGTTGCAGCCATTTTTTAATTACCCTGTATATATTATCATAACTAGCAGGAACCTTACTGCTCATTACGGGCTGTTGATTCCCCTGAAATTTTCAGTAACATGCTTGCAAATGTTTTACAGTGTATGAGAAAGTCAAGTTGAGCCAAACTCGGGTTAACTTTAATCTTAGGGATGGACATCATTCTTCACCGAGGTTAAATATCATATAAAGTTAACCACGTACACCAAAACTAAGTTGAATATAAAATACAAAATTTAAAATTAAAATATATTAAATAAAATCCTTTATAGATGTACTATATGTGTGTGTGTTTCTAAATTTTGTTACAGCCACTTTTAATGACCATTTATATTTGCTTAGCAGTAAATATGTATTTGTATATTTGTATGGTATACTCTACGATATATTTACCGTGACTGCATAAAATTCACAGCTCGATTATCATGGAAATGGAATGTTTTCATCATTGGTTATTGACGAACCGTCCCAATCTTGGTCAGAACTTTTTCGGTCACATGTTATTGCATGTAGGTATTGCAAGTATATCACAGTGGTATACGTGTAATAGACTACATCCAATACACAGACCACAATAACCACACATGTACACAGAACTATGAACAAACTGTGAATAGACTTCAATTCCATTTGTAGTTAACACTCGATATAATTTATAAATCTTCAGTTGCTCAACATTACTATAATGTTGACAATCGTTTTGAGTTTTCTTCAGCAAGGATCATGTAAAAATGCATTTCGTTCTATGATCTGGACTTCTTCGAAGCCTTCCATATCCAGAAAAATTCTAGTAATTATGTTAATGAATTATCCAGTAATCCATTTCTGTCCGCGGTCTGGCGGAGTACCCTGTAAATTTTCCCATTTTCTCTATCCCATTCCTTTACTTTTGGGGCTCTTATGTGTCTTTTTAAACTATTCTTCATCTTGTTGGGTCTCTTTTATTCTCGTTTAGACTTGGCTCGTCTTGTCGGGATATTCCTGCTGTGTTTTGGCGCATGCCAATCTTATGTGTTACTTCTCGTTTCGAATTGGTTGCTCTGGTATTCATTCTGCTTTCTTATTGGCTCTCTTAAGTCAGCTCTTAATCAAAACCTTTTGTAGAAAACCCCTTCTGCTTCTCCTATTTAAGACCATTCCTCTTTTGGAGCTCGGTTCTGCTTATTCTCTTGCACTGACGAAGGGAATCCAGCACATCCTCGAACCATCTGCACGCTGTTTATCATGTTATTTGTGCTAATATACGTTTCTCAAATTTCCTTATCCTTTGTAACAAGTGTATTTTACTGATTGATAAGTTTATCATTTATTTTCAGGAATGTCAGAAAATATGCGAGATCAAGTTACAATTAGAATTCCATGGATGTGTGTTTAGAGAATCCACCTATCCTCACGAAGAAAGAATTTGTCCAACGTCACCTCCTTTCAGTAATATTCTATTTTCTTAACAACTACTTAATTAGATTTTTAAAGAAATCAAATCAATATTTATGTAATTGCGTTAATACCCCTTTTTAGTCGTAGTCAATTAAATTGACGATAACTAAAAATCGCTAAGTGTGATTTCAAGGAGAGTTAGGATCCTTCAACACGGTACTCTTGACCTGAAAATGCAGCTCCTGTCTTGCAGGAACGCGTCGCTAACCATTTTGAGATTTCATAACATTTTTAGATGAAAGATTTTGTTTTATGTACTTAGCGGGGAGGGTTTTTTTTTGCTATAAAGCGGTGTTTTTGCGTGATTTTCATACTTTTCGTATATATGTATCAACATGATTACACTACAATGTATTACAAATTCTAAATCACAGCTAAACACCATTTTTCATGTTTTTAACTTAAAATTCTAAATCACATTGATATTCAAGTTTAATATATATATATATATATATATCCCACCAAAATACAGAAAATGAGATATCAGTCATTAAAATTACTCCAATAGTTAAGGTTGTGCTACTTTAAAACTATTCTTTCTCGGGAAAGCTATTATAAGTTTTTATATTCTATCGCATCAATTATAAGTTTTTATGTTTTTTCTTAGCTTTGTGAGAACATTACAGAATAAAGGAATAAAATCTTTAGCTATCTTGGGGACTCAGATACAGACTCTGAAAATCGTTGTTTGGCACATCAAATATAATATACAATAGCCAGCTATGGATTCAGACATAACGACTTGGTGGGGCGGAACAATGCACAGTTCCCATAACTTGACACTAGGTGATAAAATTTTTAATGTCTTCTCGTAATTCAACTGTTGTTGTTGTTGAGGCCCAGACCGTCCGACCTACGTAATCCAACTGTGATACTTTTTTTTTAAATTTACTGCAAAATGAAACCTGATTAAAATTAAAATGATTTTTTTATTACTCGTGTTTTAAAGTACGAATAGGGAGATACAATCAATAAAGGGATATAGAGAGGGATACAATAAAATTATTATTAGATATTTGAATTGATTTATTTCCAATTATTTTAACATATATTCTGCGATATATTATAGTGTATTATTTTCTAAATGATGCGCATAATTTACATTAAATCTTTTTTTCATAGATTCGAAACTCAACACCAAAATCAGACAGTGCTATGAACGATGCAAAGATGCCTGCTTGTAAGTAGTATCCATTGAATCAAAAGAAAGTATTTCTAAGGAAAATTATAATTTATTATACTTTGTAATAAATTAGCACACTCATTTGCAGTGATGCCTTAAAAAAGAATTCCTACGGTACTGTACTTTTGATCGTTATTTAGAAAATAGAATTATCTTGATTTAGAACAGTGACCGTTATTTTGAAAAAAGACCGTTATGTTGATAGTTATTAAAAAAGTGACCATTATGTTGTCGTTATTTAGAAAAATGACCGTTATGTTGACCGTTATTTATAAAAATAAAACTACAAAAATACGAATGTACACAGGTTAATACATTTGTGGGTTTATGAATTTTTGTAGTTTTTGTATTTACTTGAAACGTTTGCAAAAATGCTAAGATAATACTTCAGCCCTTTCTCGATTGTTTAGGACAATTAAACTTTATGATTTTAAAACCAGAAAACCATTAAGGACTATTTAGTTAGGCATGCATATACGTGGAATTTGCCCCACCATGTGAGAAATCAATATTGGTAAGGAAAAGGTGATTTTAACAATATAAACCGTAAGCAAACCGTGAATTATTGTAGCCGAATTATCAGTATCTATAATAATAATATTAAAAATAAAAATAATTAAAAATATATAACATATTACATGGGGTTATGCATATTTCATATTTCCTATATTTAGTATGCGATCCAATTTTCAGTCCATTTTCGGTAATTTCCTCCAAAGCGGTTGATAAGCTTCTTCCCTAACCACTGTTCTGAGAGCAATCAAAGTAGTTAATTATACGTAATTAGGGATAAGTTAATACAGTGTATAACTTTGACCCCAAAGCAGCGTCACAGATAGTAAATTAGATGTAATTGGTAAAGTTAATACATCATGTTAACTTGACCCCAAAGACGGTGTCACAAATACTAAATTAACATTATAGAAGACATCATATAGTAAGATAAAATTTTAGATTGCACTATCAGAAAGAATTTTGCCTGGATATCTTATACTTAGTTAAAGTTACATCCCGTAACATATGTACCCACTGATAATTTGAGTCGTATCCCTTTGCTACGAGATAAAATTAAGCTTATTGGTTACTACCCTACTTCAACTGCATAAATCTGTACCTGTCTCATCATACACTTTCAGGGATCTAATGCCCTGGCAGTCTTTAACGTGGAACTTTCATCTTATTTAATACATTAAGATGTCTGTTTTTCTGTGTGTGTGTGTGTGTATGTGTGTAGTCTAGCGTAAAATTTAAGCAGCCTACAACCATGAAATTCGGTGCATATGTACTTCAGTACCCGAATAAGTGCACCTCGGACATTTTGTTTTATTTTAGTTTTTCAGTTATTTTATGTTTTAGCCAGATTTACAACAATTTTGGCCGATATTTGCACAAATCAATACCTAAGTGACCTAAAATATTATCACAAAATATCCATCTTGACACCATCGGAAAAGGACCAAAATAGTTTCGTTCAAATAAACTTTGAACGGAGTCGATGCGACGAATGGACGAATTTTAATGAATTTTTAAAACATATAAACTTTTCGTGAGTTCTAAACCTCTCAGATTTTTATATTACGATCTATAAAAATTAACGCGTTATTCATTGTGCATGTTTTTTCAACACTTCCTAAAATATCACAGACCACTTAAAAAATAATAATTTCATAATCCCATCCTTTCGGAGGTGAAAATACGGGATAAGGAACGACTCATTTTGTCGTAGGGGATTGGATACTTTGGGGTGGGCTGAGAGTGGGTGCATGAAAAAAATTCCTTTCAACAGTAGAAAGAACTCGGAGGAATCGCCTTATCGTCTGTCCAGGGATGGTCAGCCTTTCGCGTTTACACGAGAGGTGTGTTGAGTATACGGCCAATTATGATTCTCATGTCATTTTGCTTTTGCGAAAAGCACATGTGATTTCATTCGTGCAATTTTTGGATCGAAGCCATTTTAAATTATGTTCAAATGCATTATTTAGGTAGCGGGTGATTTGTTAATTATACGTAATGGACGTTTATATAGAACTGATCAACACTTGAAAAGTCGTTCTAGTTATATTAATATTTTATGCAAGTGAAGTTGTGTAAGAATATGCACAATATTTATTGTTTCGTCACCATTTGCAAGTTGTTATTGATGTTTATATTAGTGAGTCATGTTGCAGAAATAGCTTTTTTCTGTTTATTAAATATGATATTTTGTAAAACGTCTCTTTGTTAGTAGATATTTCACAAAATAGGAGTAAAACTCAGTGCGTGACAGAAAGCACTGTTGAACGCAGAACTGTTATAGGAAATAGAGACAATTTTCCGCTAGAACCTTTTCATATGGATATATGTTATAGAACCATGTACTGGTTAAATATGCCGAAAAACAAACGTAATGAGCATTGGTTTCAGAAATACTGTTACTTTTGGAGCAATAAAAATTAAACTGGAATGTGGCTCAACACAACTTTCCCATACCAGAATCCATTTTTTGTAAGCTTGTATTTTTCTCGCGCTTCTTCTTTTTTTTTAACACTTTACAACAAAGTTGAGAAGTGTTTATGACTTTGTTCATTCTGTCTGTCTGTCTGTCTGTCCGTTAGGACGATAACTGCCGTAAAAATGACTTACTCAAAATGAAATTTTAGTATGTTGTTCAGACGGTCTAAAGGACCTATGGGAACATAAGTAAATAATATCACCCAATTAGTTTCGAATTGAAACCGGGTTGAAAAAATGAAATACACTGAGTTCTATAGGACCTAATTTTTCAAACATTTTTAAGCGGATATAAAATTCACAAATTGCTTCGAAAATTTTAGGTAATATTCAAATTGTTCCATAAAATATATAAAAAAAATCAGCGAAATATATTCAGTAGTTTTTAAAATAAAAATTAAAATAATAATAACACCTCTTATATGAAGCGATCACGTGACCATGATATGAAAAGATCACGTGACTCACTTCAAAATGATATATGGCATCCATCTTGTCGCAAAATCGTGATTTTGAAAGTTCTTTTTAATTCATATTGAGTGTTGTATTCGTCCTAAAACTACTCTATTTTTGTTTAAATTCTGTGCAGCTACATACTGAAACAGCGCAATTACAATATATTTGAGTTTAAACGCTCATCCAAATTTGATTATTTCTACAACGAAGCCTATTTTTCACCTATGTAAAATGTAAACAGAAAAATATGTTGAATGAGTTGTAATAGAATTGCTGTATTTCTTTAACACAAAATCATTTAGTTCATGGAGTCTGCGTAGCTGATATGAATAAAATATTCATTGATTTTACAAAGAAAAGGACGATTTTTTGCGATGAAGTTTTACGCATACAGTTTAATTACTTGTAGCTCCATGGTCTTAATTTTTAAATAAAATAAATTATTATAGTATTTTGAGGAATGACATGAATGGGAAATTATTTATGAATGAAATGCTGCTTTTATAGAGAGAGCCAGGCGTGTTATTTTTTCTATGACGTCATTTGAATGAATTACAGTTGTTTTCGATGAAGTTTTCAAATATAACAAATTATCGTAGTATTATGATAATTCTAAAATTATTACCGAGGAATGTATCACATTTTAGAGATGTTTAAACCAGGCAATTTATATTTCAATGCCGTCATTTGAATGAAGTTATTTTTTTTCTATGAAGGTTAAAGTTTTCAAGTATAATAAATTAAGGTAGTATTGTGATAAGTTTTAAATTATTACCGAGGAATGTATTGCATTTTAGACATGTTTAAATAAAATTGCATAGAAGTTGGAAAATGTTTCATAATCAATGCTTTAAGCATGATTGATCTTTCTTGTTCTTTTTTGTTTTATTTTTAGAAAATTTTGTGCAACAGAGAAATTTGAAAAATCTGTATTGTTGATTTAAATGCTAGCGATTATAGCGTGTTATACTTTATTTTAAAGAATTTAAAAAATATTTTGATTGACACAAAGTTTGACTGTGTACCCACTCGAACGGAGACGGGGACCCCCCCCCCCCTCCAAGGGGATTAATGGAGTTACGGACACAAAAATTGTATTGAAACTGTTACGTTTCGTGATCATTGAGCCATAAATGACTCTTTCCATACATGATTATGTCAATTTTTAACACTTTACAACAAAGTTGAAAAGTGTTTATGACTTTGTTCATTCTGTCTGTCTGTTTATCTGTCTGTCTGCCGTTAGCACGATAACTGCCGTTAAAATGACTTAATCAAAATGAAATTTTATTATGTTGTTCAGATAGTTTGTAGGACCTATGGGAATATAAATGAATAATATCACCCAATTAGTTTTGGATTAAACACGGTTGAAAAAATGAAATCCATTGAACCCCATGGGACCTAATTTTTTAAACATTTTTTAAGCGGTTTTAAAATTCACAAATTGCTTCGAAAATTTTAGGTAATATTCAAATTATTCCATAAAATATATAAAAAAAAATTCAGCGATATATATTCAGTAGTTTTTTAAATAACAATTAAAATAATAATAACACCTCTTATATGAAGGGATCACGTATCCATGATATGAAAAGATCACGTGACCCACTTCAAAATGATATATGGCAGCCATCTTATCTCAATATCGATCTTATCTGATTTTTAAATTTTTTTTTAATTCATATTGAGTGTTGTATCCGTCCTAAAACCGCTTTATTTTTGCTAAAATTCTGTGCATCTACATACTGAAAAAACGCAATTACAATATAGTTGAGTTTAAATGCTCATCCAAATTTGATTATTTCTACAACGAAGCCTATTTTTCACTTATGTAAAATGTAAACATCAAAATATGTAGGATTAGTTGTATAAGAATTGCTGCATTTTTTAACGGAAAAGTATTTAGCTGATGGAGTCTGCATAGCTGATATGAATGAAATATTAATTGATTTTATAGAGAGAAGGACTATTTTTTAGATGAAGTTTTAAGCATAGATTTTAATTACTTGTAGCTCCATGGTCTTAAATTTTTAAATAAAATAAATTATTTTAGTACTGTGATGAATGAAATGAATGGGAAAATGTTATGAATGAAATGCTGCTTTTATAGGGAGAGCCAGGCGTGTTATTTTTTCTATGACGTCATTTGAATGAATGTCAGTTGTTGTTGATGAAGTTTTCAAATATAATAAATTATTGTAGTATTATGATAATTTTAAAAATATTACCGAGAAATTTATCGCATTTTAGAGATGTTTAAGTCAGGCAATTTATATTTCAATGCAGTCATTTGAATGAAGTTCATTTTTTTCGATGAATGTTTAAGTTTTCAAATATAATAAATTAATGTAGTATTGTGATAAGTTTAAAAATATTATTTAAAAATGTATTGCGTTGTAGCCATGTTTAAATAAAATTACATTGAAGTTGGAAAATGTTTCATAATCAATGCTTTAAGCATGATTGATCTTTCATGTTTTTCCAAAACTGCCCTGTTAAGGAAGTATAAAATTTCGAAATGTTCGTAGAAATTTCAAAACATTCTATGTAGTTCTATGTAGATTTATCTATAAAAATATCGGATATAACGTTCCATGAAAATCGATTGATAATTTTGTGGCAGCTATCGGACACACAAGAACTTCAGGCAGACATCACCTTCAAAATAGTCAGAGAGTCTTCAGGAAGTCCTGAGCCATATATTGGTATCAAAATCATAAAATCGAAAATCTTCATGAATGAAATTCTTTCTCTATACTGTATTCTATAATAAGATAAATTTAATGTCGTTATAGTTAAAATTGCCTAGAATCTAGAAGGTGATACGATGACCTCAGTTAATGTGAGACACAACATGATCTCTGTAATTATTACCTAACGTGCCTTTGCTTTACCAGACCTTACAGAGACTCCTTAGGTGGCCTAGAAGACTAATTAACTGCACATTTATACTATTTACCATGGGATAGAACATAACGGAGCCGGAATTTTGATTCCGTCCCATGGGTCAGAGAAAGTGAGTGTTTTCGTAAATTCTTTACAAATTCTACAGAAGCCTTTCGGTGTCCTAGAAAGTTGAATCATTTGACACTTATAGTTGTGGTGTACAAAAACAAACATTGGAGTTTAACTCCTTTATAAATAATAAATAATTCTTTTGGGTTGGCTTATCATTCCTAATTAAGTTGATCGTGAATCAAATAGTTGTACATTACATCGTCGCTGCATTATCCCGCCATTTATTCTTTGTGGGAGTTCAAAAAATCTAATTATTAACATACTACACAATTGAATTCCATACTTTTAAATTTTAAAATAAACATTATTTATTGTGCATATTATGATTTGCGTACATTAATTTTATATACACTCTTAAGGAGGAGAAATAGCACGTGTGAGACCAAGATTCTATATTTGTCCAAAATTATACATTCAACCTATTATACAGTGTGGTCATAATTAAAGTAGAGCCAAACTAAACAAAACGTGCAGTAAATACTATTTAGACCATGGGGGTTTTGATTTAAATAATATATATATAGTTCGGATTTATGCCATCGAGGGCCAAAGTGGCGCTGTAAAGCCCATTTTTGGAGTGAAATAAGCATAGGAATTACAGAAAGTTAACATTCTACATCCATATTCAAACGGATATCACATTTACATTTTATACGTATTTAGTACATTTTATATTTACATTTACATTTTAATTTACATTATTTTGTATGGCATTAATTTTTATATTGACATCATTTACATGTGTGATTCAATATGTTTTCCTTGCATATGTTCTAAAAAGTGCATTCTCTGAACAGCATTCTCTACTGCAAAATGCAGAAGATCTCCATGGAATTGCTTGACGTGCAATGTTATGCGGTCCTGCAAAGTGGCTAAATTATCCACATTCCCTTGATATACCAAGCGCTTTACATGACCCCACAACCAAAAGTCACAAGGGCCAGATCAGGCGAATGGACTAACCACTTCATAGGAAACTTGAATAATTGAGTTGTTGGTAAAATGCTGTCGTAGGACTTCCTCTACGCGCTATCCAATATGATGGGGTGCTTCATTCTGCCTGCATAAATATCGTAGATTCAAGACATCCAAACTGTTGAAGTTGCGGAATAACAGAGTTTAGCAGCATTGTTCGATACCTCTCCGCATTGACGAAACTTTCTGTACTTCCTATGCCTATTTTACTCCAAAAATGGACCTTAAAGCGCCATTTTGGCTCACGGTGGCAAAAATCCGAACTACTTTTTTTTCTTTCAAAACCCGATGGTCTAAATAATATTTACTGCAAATTTTTTTGAGTGTGGCCAAACAGTTTTCTCACTATCAGGCTCTAAATACCTCTACTTTAATTATGGCCACCCTCAATATTGCAAATTTGCACATACCTCTGTTTGTCATGGACACTGGAGAACAATTATTGCCCTCTTGACCATTTATTGCTTTTTGTCATAGAAACTGAAACACACAACGCTAATCTCTATCGTAAATCTTCGTAATATTAAAACTGCATACATGTTTCCTGGCTTCATAATAGTATTAAATATAGGACAGAAGCGCTAACGAGATGAATGTTAGATCTCCTCTCCCTCAAGAACGGAAAAAAGTTTTTTTTAAAGAAAAGGTGTTTTCAGATTCTGTAGATAGGGCTAAAGCTTTGCATACTTACAGTATCGCCCACTGTATATAATTGATGACTTATCGTATTCCCTAGATAGATATTGACAATTTTCAAGATGCTACAGTAATTTTGAGATACCATCATTTACACTTTTATATATCAGAGGACGTGTTGTCACTAGTTGTATCTCGTGGGATTCAGTTTACTTTTTCATTTAATCTGTCTTTTAATGTTTTGCAACATCATAACAGAAAAATAATGAATTTAATTTGTATTTGATAGTGTTTAGTATATAAGTTGTATTGCATTTTTTTAGTAAGATTCTTACTCTGAGTCTATTTGAGATTTCAAAATTTCAATTAACCATTAGATTTATTCTAAAATTAATTCTTATTTTAATCCCTTTCCAAGGCCCATTTAGGTATTGTACGTTAAAGAATATTATTATAATCCCTCTATCCTACTTCCAAATTTTTTAACAAAATGGGAGGTAATTATTGGAAATCTACTGCATATTATTTTTCAAATTTATATCACATTACATATGTTGTTTTTTTTTGTAGTGAAATCACATATGCTTTTAAAACAGAAGTACTAGATCAGGTAATATATTAATTTATACATAAACTTCTGTTTTGATAAACTATTAAATTAAAGACAACCAACATAGGTTTTAAAGGTTATTTAATAAAACCGCTTTCCTCGACGTACATAAGTTTGCAAAACCAAAGCGCTTTCGGGCATCACCATGCCTATCATAAGTGGCTAAATAAAAAATGCAGTGCCAACAAATGCTTACATATAAGCCAAATCGGCAGGCAAAATTTACATATTATCCAATTACGATTTTACTATAATTGTATCATACTATTTTATAAACAAGGTATTTAAGATTTAAATAATTATTAAATACAAAGTACAGCAAAGAAGAAGGTTCATGACCAAACAGTATGTCGTCCAAACTCAAATTACATAATTTTTTTTTTAATCAAATGGCCAGCACTTGGCACATCAAAAAGTAAATTCACTGAAAATTATGTAAAGATTTGACATGCATATAGTCGAGAACGAGTCGCTAAGCATAACTAAGGGTCTGAACAGGATAAAAATTACAAATACAATCACGGTACAAATAAACACTTTAATTTAATAGTTTTTGAATGTTGACGTGTATCCATTCTATTTATTAAAAATTCTGTTCTGATATCTACATGCAATTTTTTAAATATTTTTCATATTATTTTAGATTACAAAAGAAGAAGCGTAAGTAGATCCTATTTCCCATTTCTTCTTTTTCAGTTTTATTCTTTAATTTTTCCTACATATGATTCGAAAGATACAAAGTGTTGTTTGGAATTCTACATAATTTAAATGTGTTAGAATGAAGTTCAAGTCGATAAATTATTTAGGGTTTCAATTTTGCGAATTCTCAACTTTAATTTTCAAATACTTTGTACAAAATATTTTTATTACAATTAGTAATCCTTAAATAATTCATGTAGTTATTTAACATACTGTTTTCAGTTCTCTGTTGTCTTCACATTACCCACAATATGTAATATATTTATTAGGAAATGATTATAATAGAATCAAAAATTGGATGTTTTTTTTTGTCTACCGGTCTTGAGTATTTCTGAATATGACTCAATCAAATTCAAAAAATTATGTGAGCCCGAAAAGACGATATCTCTAACCATTCTGGAGATATTGCATTTTTTTCAAACAAATACCTCTTTTGCAAAAAAAAAAAAGAAGCACCATGAAGAAAGTGGCTGTTTTTATTGAAATTAAATATGCGTATAGCTCACACATAGGTAATGAAATGATTACAAAATCAAGGTCGCAGGACCCATCAATAGTTATCAATTGCGCATTCAATTTCCAAATTAGTAATTGGTGAAACCCCCTTGGCGGCAATATATGCTTATATGCGTCTAGGTAAGGAGATATAATGGTTGTGTGCCTGTGTAAAACAAAGGCTTATCTGGACCGCTGTCCCTGGCGTCTCCACACACGTACCCGATGGTCATCTGAAAGACTGAAGCGTGATTCATTGCTGAACACTATACGATGCCAGTCTGCTGGCAACGCAACCATGATGCTCGGCTACAACACCACCCCAAGCAACTCTGTCGATGTTGTATGGCTATCGGCAGACGTCTTAAAAGCCGCCGTGAGCGTAACCCCATCTCAGCCAAGCGTCGTGAGATGGTGGAAGGTACCACGGATGATATGGAAGAGGCTGTAGCATGTTGGATGGCGGACAATGATGGCGTTGGGCCAGTTCGGGCCTGACGCACAATCATCCGATTTTGCCTCACATTCGTGCACCTTGGCCTTCCGGAGCCTTTATTCCGCCGATGAGTTCCTTGTAGCAATCATTTTTGCCAGCGCTTTTGCACATCAGTGTCCGTTCGTGCTGGTGACGGCCTATTGCTCGGTATGACCAGCCAGCTTCGCGCATCCCAACTACGTTCGAACTCGTATAATTGTTTATAAGATCTTCGGCAGCATCGTAACGGCATTATTGATTGTATCTCCACGGAACTGCAACGCTGATAACGAGCAAAGATAAACTGTCTACATTTTTAACTTGTTTTATAGGATGCTAGTTGCGCAGAAGATACGGACACTATGACCGAAGTTAACGCTCATTGGTCTTGTAAATTTAATCATTTGCATACTTGGTATATAGGAATTTGCATTCGAAATTTCGAGATGATCGGATTATTTTTAGGGATGCTTAGTTTTTTTGCTAAAGCGTGCATATCTGAAGATTCATATAAATGAACAGCAGTAAGTATCAAATATGTAAAACTTGGCAAACAATTTGGTGAAATATCGTTAACTTGACGACTTTTAATGTCAGGCCAAATTGACGAAGTTCTAATTAACGTATTTTAATGTAATGGAGTATATTGCTTAGCAGATTCCAATTGTCCAATTGTCAATTTCCATAATTCCAATTGTCCATTCCAATTTTCCATAATTCCAATTGTCAAGTTAGATTTGCGCGAAATATATATGTATTAATTGGGTATAATTATTTTACATGTTGTTTCAGAAAAACGGCCAATGTCAATGTACGTTTTAATACTAAAAACAACGTGTCGCAGATCTTGTCCATCATTATTTGACATTGAAAGAGATAAAGTGCTTATATTATGTAAGGAAAGTTATGCGTTGTTCACTTTAGATTTTTTTCACTAGGAGCAAGAGCATTTTCCTTTACAACATTTTCGGAAGATTCCCTTGTCAGTTTGGTAATTAATACTTAATTATTCCACATCTTGTATCATCTGAACAATGTCAGGCAATACTTAACATCCATCTCCTACGTAAAAAAACCTGGAGGATCGCGCCACAACTCCTTCTGACCAGTACCAGATTACATTTTCATACTTGCTTTAA
Organism: Amaurobius ferox; assembly: GCA_951213105.1. Taxonomy (NCBI): domain Eukaryota; kingdom Metazoa; phylum Arthropoda; class Arachnida; order Araneae; family Amaurobiidae; genus Amaurobius; species Amaurobius ferox. The sequence goes on along the minus strand of OX578143.1, from coordinate 129,922,183 downwards.
AATGACAATCTACCGGAGTTGGAAATCAAATATGGATTTCATGATTTGTACTGGATTGCTGTAACTCTGAACCTTATACTGTCAATGTGTCATGTGTGATGTATACAGGGTGATCGTAAACGCTTTCAACAAAAAATAGAGGTGATAGTATACATCAAGATGAACAATATTTGCAATGGAACCCAGGGCCGCATTCCACTCATAGTACCAGAAAAGAGTAAAGTTACATATCTTCGTTAATTCTTCAAGAGTGAAAAATAGAGATTTACTGATTTAGAAGATTTAAATTCGCCGGTGTGGGCTGTAAAAGACGCCCTCGGACAAAAATACAAACCACACAGCAAATTAAAGATTGTGGCTCGAAATTTTCGTCGATTGTTTATTTTTATGCCATGCTATAAGTTGTTCTGTTAGGCAGTTTTGTGAAGTTTCGCATTATGCCTCTGGCAACATTTGGCGCCATTTTAATTTAAATTAATTTAAGAAGCTTACTACCAAGTGAATAAAACAATTTAACATTTTTTTTCAAAATAACATGTTCACTAACTTGTTCTAATACTGCTCCCTTTTGTAACATATTCAACCACTTCCGTTATTTAAACGCAAAATGTTGGTAAATATGTAAGTTGAACTATCACTATAGAAGTTCTGAGCTAGCACTAATTATTTCGTAAAATTCAATGTTTTTGCAATAATATGGTTTTGTCTATGTTTTCAGCTTTCGTGAATATGGCTCAAAAAATGCGGTGGTCCTCCAAATTCAGTTTAATGTCTTAGAATCGAGGATTACTGTAGAAAGGCCAAAATACGAAGTAAGTGTGCTTTCAACATACATAATATCTTAGATTTTTTTCCATTTAAAGAGGATGGTTGTCCCTCTTTGATACCTACAGTCATTTTGATTTTTATAATCTATAAATGTTCGTAATAGTTTGTATACCGATAAAAACATAGAATATTATATATTTGCTCTTTATTTTATTAATCCTTTAAGGACTAGTTCGATTTTTGTTTACCTAAATATTTCTGTGATAGTTTTACTTCTGCTATCAGCTAATTAACAAAAGCAAGTATTTACGTTGATCCATATTCTTGATAACAGGAGTTAATGGCTTAAAATGTAAAGTTTAATTTACTGAAATTTGAATTTTCAACATACTTCAACTACATTTCTTTCATTATAACAAAACATTTGGAAATTTGGTATTATATATATGTCAGTGATCGAAGTCTTCAGACAGTCAGTGACTAAAGTCTCTACTCATCCACCGTATCTTCGCCAAAGTCTTTAGACTTTGGCGAAGTACGGTGGATGAGTATGGAACTAGAGATGCTGGTATAGAACTAGAGATATTTGGAGTATGGAACTAGATATAATGTTATAGAACTAGATACGTATGTTGTTATGGAACTACATATGTAAGGAGATATGGAGCTAGAGATGTATGGAGTATGGAACTAGAGATGCATGCTGTTATTTAATTGATATGCAAAACAATGCCACGACAACGAAACAATTAACGCAATAATGCTGGCCTCTCAGAATGAAACCACGGCACTGCCAATTTGGTTTTTACTTTCTCTCTACATGTTAATTGTCCTTGAAACTGTATGTGATGATTTTGTATTTATTTATATTTGTATTCTTTCAGACCGTGGAGTTATTCAGTTATATTGGTGGTTATTTGGGCATGTGGTTGGGTTGGTCTCTAGTGACGCTTCTTGACTTCCTAGGAACAATAATGAATTTGTGCAAATACCCATTTACGTTGAAAAGAAGACGAAGAAAGGCAGATATTGTAAAGAACTTCAAGTTTGTTTACCATCAGTAAGAACTAATGATAATATAATTTGTACTTATATAATAAAAATGTTTATAGAATATTATATGAATTTGTAGTTATTTTATCACAATTTGTGTTTAATCAATTTGTATATAACAATTTGTGTTAAAACACCGCCCTACTGGAGAACAGCATAAAAGTATTTTGTGATTGATTAATGAAATTTGGTGCTATTTAATTCTTCTTCTAAAATTCTTTCAGTTAATATCAGGTATAATTGCGCTAGTTTCCATTATCCGAACAAAACTTTGCTTTCACAGCATGGATATTTGGTTATAAAGATTAATAAAATATTAACATACTTTATACAATAGTCAATAAAATATCTGATATCTCTAAAATATGATTCTTCTTAACGGTTACCCTATTTAAATTTTGTGGAAAATAAATTATGATATTTGTATAGGATGACATTTGCTTTTAAATAAATAATCGCATACTAAATATATTTTTTGTGACGTATTATATGTAATTATATTTTTATGACGTTTATTTGATTTTTGAATAAAACATTTTCGAAAAGTAGTTGATCCTCCATTATTTTTTTCACCTCGAAAATTCATAGATCTTTGAATAGAAGTTCATCGATTTTAATAATACTAGCTGTCAGGAGTGGATTCAGCGAATGGTCACAGTGTCAGCTAACCCACCTGCCTTCTGCAACATAGATCTTTTACACAAAGACTGCTGCTATTCAAGCTATATGCATAATAAATATTGATAATTTTGCAGGCCCGACGTTCTTGTAGGCCTCCTCTCTTAATAACCATAGATATTTCAAAAGTAAAAAGATCAATGATAATTGGTAAAAACGACTCCCCAACCTTTACCTATGTTCTCTGTCTCATATTCCAGATCGCAAGAACCAATTTCATGACTTTGGATAGGCTAAACCTCATGTTAAACGCCATAACCTGTAAACGCCAACTTTCAATACTATGACTTCAAGGGCACCTACGTCTGTGATCTCAGACTATGGTTTTTAAACATTTATCGAGACAATTGTTTTATGTTCCGCAACAATGATTTTTAAACATTTTCCGAAATATTGCGAATATGCAGAGTACATTTACTTTGTCTGAAATAATGTTTGTGTTCTATTTCGTCGAGTTGAGGGTTTGTGATAATTTGGTGAAACAAAGGAAATATGTCGAAGCAAATAGACCAAGCAGATATATATCTATAGTTATTTTGAGGAAAAACACCAACAGGAAAACAACAACTATCCGAGTGGTGGTGGTTGGAGCCAGTTGATAAAACGTTGTGACAATAATAATAAAAGTAATTTCACTATATTTTAATCTGTTCAAAATATTTCAAAATATTGAAATAGTGAAATTAAAACCCCTATTTTTCGAAAGCTTTGAACCTTGTTCAAAATCAAATTCGAGTTAATATTTTAAACACTAGATTTTATACTGAATAGTTTTGTTGCTTAGTGTATATATTTCTATCTTTCTATCTTGTATGATGTATAATACATTTTGAGTAAAAGCGAGTGAAGTGGTGCAAAACTCGATAGGATAAATGTATTTTAGTTTTTTTTATTGTTTTTTAATCAAAATATGACAATATATTTTTATATATTCATAAATTCTGTTGAACTCTATTTCCGACAAAACAAGCAAAAAATATGTACAAATTTATTTAAAACGTTAGGAGATATATGTGTCCAAATTATTTACATTTTTTGTAACGCTCAGATTTAAACCAGAGAAACCCCAACCATAGATGTTATTCATATTTGAAAAACAAATATTTTCAAGCAACATTATTTGCACTATTTAGCAATACATTATTGGTGGATATCAAACATGCCATCCCTTTTTTCACCCCAAAATTTTTTAATTAATCTATTTCAAATATCGATTATAGGTATATCTTAGGTAATGTCCAATGCGTATTTAGCATCGATTTTGAGGAAGTAGAGGGCTCCCTAAGGATTTCCACTTCCGTTTAAAAAATTATCTTGAAACATCTATTTCTGGGGTTTGTCTATAGTTATAGCTTAGATAATGACTGATATGGGTGCAACATGGAATTTTACAGGTGATAGGTGACTCACAATGGATTTCTAATTTCGGTTCTGACTAGAATGTACATTTTCTTTTCAACATCTATTTTTCAGGATCTACTACAGAAATAACTTAGATTACAAGTGATAGCGATGCAGGTACCAAGTTTCGCAAGTGGTCGTTGGCGTTCACTAAGGATTTTCACTTCCAGTTCAAACATTTCCTTAAAACATCTATTTTGTTCATAATTTGGCAATAAATACACTAATATGGATTCACCATCAAATTCAAGTAGAAATTGGGGTCTCATTGAGGATATCCACTTCCCGTTATAAAGATGTTAGTTCCCATAAAAAAATAACAGTTCCTTTGCAACAGCTATTTCTTAGGATTGGTTATAGGTTTAACTTACTTAGATGATGACTGATGTGGGTTCAGCATTGAATTGCGGAGGAGGCTTGTTGACTCTTTAAGGATATCATCTTCCGATTTTGGAGATGTCTCTTCCGAATTTTCCGAAAGTGTGCATGATTGTGTGAAAGAAATAACTGTGTAAAAGAGTATAAAAATCCTTAATAGTTCCACTGAAAATGAAGTATACACATCACTTGCCACAGTACATGATGACTCCTTCAAAAATTTATTGTTTTATCTTGTCTTCGCAAACACTTCTAACAAGAAGTATAAAGGTACAAAACCAACAGAAATACAAATCCACCGTTTCGGTGTTTAAACACTAAAGCGACCGCTAAACTTCGAAGCATTGCCAAATGAGAATCGGAAGCCATAAATTACGTGTCTGTCAACAACAACCAAGTTACAGATATACAACTGCAAAAAACTCGAGGGAGAGGAAATGTTTGAATTTATTTTTTTTATTATGAGCACATTCATTTGTCAACAGTTCAGCGTTTTGTAATTCGTGGTGGTAATCAAACCTGCTATCTATCTTTTCACTAAAATTATTTAAAGCATCTTTTTCTCAGGAACTGTTATAGATAGCGCTTGCATGATAACTGAAATTAATACAACATCGAACTTCGAAGGAGGTATGGGGATTCATCGATGATTTCCGTCTCCGATCCTTTTTCTCTTCATGAGTTTTCAATTTTCTTGAAGCATTTATTTTATAAGATTGGATATAAATAGAACTTAGATGATAGCTGATGTGGATTCAACATCGAATTCATGAATAAGATAGCTCACTAATAATTTCAAATTCCATACCCTTTTTCACTTCCACTTCAAAAATGTTCCTTGAAATATCGATATTTTAACATTAGCTTAGATAATGACTGACATGGATTTCGAATCAAATTTTGGTGAGGATTTCTAGTTCCGATTTTCGAATATCACTTTCCATTCAAAAGTTACGTTTAATTTGCAACATCTATTTTTCAGGATCGACTATAGATAGAACTTAGATGATGAATAAGATATATGATAACAGATTAAGGATTATTTACTTTTGGGATTTTCCAGTTTTGATTCACAACTTTTCCTTGAAACATCCATTTTGTAGGATTAGTTACAGATACAGGTTAAATAAATACTGATATGGATTCACCAGTAAAATCGGAAGGGAGTGAAGAAATTCACTCAGGATTTTCGCTTCCGGTTCTGGTAATGCCACTTTCGATTCAAGCATTTTAATTTTCCTTGAAACATCAATTTCTCAGAATCTGCTATAGGTATAGATTAGACGATGACTTAAAGATTCAGCATCAATTTTCTGAGGGATTTAGGGGATTCACTATAGATTAAAAATTCAAATATTTTTTCAGAATTGGCAATAGATAGAACTTAGATGATTATTGATACGGATTCAGCATTACATTCTGATGTGAGTAGGGGCCACAGTAAGGATTTCCACTTCCAGTTCAAGAGATGCCAGTTCCAATTAAAATATTAGATTTTCCTTGAAACATCAATTTCACAGAATTGGCTATAGATAGAGCTTAGATGATGACTGGTATAAATGTATCATCGCATTGCGGAGGATGTTGTGTATGTGTATGTGTGTGTGTGTGTGAGGGGGATCACTAAGATTTCCACTTCTGGTTCTGGACATGCCACTGCTATCATTTTTAGAAAATTCGCATGACTGTTAGAAAAAAAATTGAAAAGTTGTTAAAATATCCCTCACATTTCACTCGAAAATGAAGTGTACACACCACTTGCCACCGTATGGAGGCTCCATACGGAATGGTTTTTGTTTTATCTAGTCATACAAGTTAGAACTGAAAGTTAAAACGAAACCATAGTTTCTAAGTTAGCACAATTGAATCTGTAACAAAAGAATCTCGATTTAAAATTCAACATTAAAGTGCAACATATGTTTAAAAAAGAAAATGAAAAGCTAGATTTTAAGTCAAAATTAGTTTCACAATACTCAAAATTTAATCGTATACTTCTTTGTGCCAAAATTAACGTAAATTATTATAATTCGAAAATATGCTACGAATCATATTGATTTACCTCTAATACAAAGGTTCCATGAACATTAACGTGAGAGTAACATGTTATATTTACATGTATTTCAATTATTTTTTAGACATTAGTAATGTAATATTAGAAGATACAAATTCTGGTGCTGCCATCTATAGTTATTTCTTACTATTTTATTAATTTTTTTGATTTTATGACTGGGTAATTATGGGATTTTAGTACTGGTGTAATTTTGAAATCTTTTTTAATTTTATAAACTGTACTTTTCAGTACAAACTATTTATTATTTCTTAATTGGAAGGAATTCTATGTGAATCCAAGAATTACACTTTACGTATTTTATAATACATTTTGTTTTATTTAATCTAGTTTAGAATTGATTGTAACTATATAGTTAAATTATTTCTTTTTATCTTGTAATATCCTCCTGACAGCATTATTATTAGGTTTTACAGGGACTTAGTTGTTTATAATTATATATAAGCAATTATTTTATTTCTATTATTAATTTCTATATGTTATATTGTCATACTCATAAAATTACTATTACTATTATGAATTACACTTCTTATTTGATTTAGTGACTGGTAAATATATTTATACTTATTATTATGTAATTTGATAGATATTGCCCGGTATTTTCAATTTATGTTGGGAATTGTTTAGACCGATACCAACATTGTGCCATGGATAGTTTTGGATATAATAATTGCCCATCTAAAAATTATAACTTCAATAAATGTAAGAGTAAAAATTGCAAAACCTGCCCATTTGCTTTTAACTCTCAAATTACGAATCAAAATAGCCATAAGTCTTTCTGTAAAATTTTTAATTGTATCTATAAAATATCGTGTAACATATGTAATTTATCTTTTATAGGACAGACCAGTAATCCTATTCATCTACGTATGAATGTTCAGAGAGATTATTTCAAAAAATATGTCCTCAATAATAATTTTCTTCCTACTTCTAATAAAATTGAATATAAACACTTTGCTAAACATGGTTTTGAAAATATAACTATGCAAATTTTAGATATAAAAACTAATACAGCTGATAGAATGTTCTCTGAAAACTTCTATATTAAATCAAATTGAACTCTTTTTCCATATGGATTAAATCAACTATATTTCAATGGTAATATTGTAAAAAATAATTTTGTAGACAATAAATATTCTATTTTTAATCACCTTTTTCTGAATCCTCTTTTACATAATAGAAATTCGGCTAAACTCAAATGATTTAAACGCGGTCAAGGAAGCTCTCCTCATCATGATTTTAAAGCTGAGATTAAAAGTATGCATCAACATTTTAACAACACATTTCAATGGAAATTTATAAAATCATGGGTATTTGCGGTTAAGAAAAAACAATTAAATACAGTTCATGCTATTTTCTTAAAATTATATCTAACTAATGAACATTTTAGTCATATTTTCTATGATTTGCTCATTACTAGATCAAAATATTTAAAAATATTTAAATATTTAAATATAAAACTTAATCAATTTCATAATAATTATAGTTCAAATTCTTATTGTGTAATATCTTTTAAGCATCCTATTCATAATTCTACCAATTTTAGGAATTTATTTAATCAGTTTCATCATTTATTGTATGTTAAGGATTTGAATGTAACTAAGACTTTTAAATACAACAGGCCTATTGGAAGAACCATTTTTAATTACAACAAAATTTCACAATCTCCATCAGTCGATAAAGTTTCCTCAACAAATGTAGAAGGTGAATGTATTTGTAGAGTTGATATATATGCTAATTTTTTAAATTTATACTTAGGGCATATAGTTACTGAAGAGTTAAACATAGAGACATAGTTAAAGCTAAATCTTTAATAACCTTAAACGTTTCTTCGGAGGCAAGAAGTAAGTATGCCTACTTATGTGCAAAAATAACGACGCAAAGATTTTATAAGTAATATTTCTCTACCAGCTAACATTCTCCATTATGTTAAGCACTGTTTTCAGTATTACACCTAATATTTGAAATAATGGTATTAATTATACATGTATTGTGTTTTTGCAGATTCTATCTCAACTTTACTTAACGCATAATTTTAATTAGTCTGTAAAATAATAACACTTACCAGTTAAATCATTGCGGATCTTTTTAATGTATGGCTTTCCCTTAATCATGTTATTCAGAAGTCAATAATAGTTCGGAAGAATATTCTATATTTATTGCAAACCACATTGACTATACATATCATGTAAACCAAAATCAGAAGTTCCTGTACTAGCATTGGTCGCGAGATTTTAAGAACATTTTACTGTTATTTAACTACATTTAACTATCTAGGATAATATACATCAAGGAACTCTAAACATGATTTTGAAACCTTTTTGCATGTAATATACTTTTGTCTGACGCTGCTTCCGTATATAATTAGGTTGGCTATTTTGAGCGAGTGCAAAGACATATTTCAATGCCAATACTTGTGTTTCGCACATAGAAATTATTTTCCGTAAGATTTGAAAGCGTCGTTTCATTCTGCATTTCAGAATAAGCATGCTTCTTTCAATATAGACTAAATGTAAACAACCCAAAACACGGGATTCAAGGGTTCGATTCTCGTTTCAGACATTATAGGCTGGCTTCATTTCATACAGTATGTAACACAGCTCGCTTTCAAGTCTAGGATTCCAACGTTAACATCTCTTCCATTCCATTCCAATGCAAAGTAGTTCAATTTCGCGCATCGTCACTACAGGGATTATCAGTCAGTCCCTCGTAAAATATTTGCAGAATTTTTAGAAACGCCTTTGAGTACCCTGATTTTACAACGTCACAATAGACATCGTCTGCCCTTCTAGGATGTGTCGTTCGGGAAATACCACTTCCACAAGTATACAGATCTATATCCCACGAACACAATAAATAAAGACAAGGCGAATTGGATAAATATAATAAATGGATTTACATCATTTTAAGTACTATTGTCTAGACATTAATGGCTGAATGTAAATGATTGTGTGAAACCACTATTTTAGGGCAAGAATACTATTGTGTAAACTTAAATTTTGTTACCAATTAAGTTTGCCAAAATTCCCATTAATATTCTTTAAGCATTGTGTTGTGTCTCTTGATCAACTTTTCAATAACTGTTAGAAACCGAACACTTGGGTACTTACAATCTACTGTAAAATAGATCTACTATTTGATAGGTCAGTAATGACACATAATTTTAATTTCACTTTTTTTTGTAGCTTTTTATTATTTACAAATATAATGCAGTTTAGTAACACGGTATTCAGAGGAGGAAAAATATTATGCCTGATAGTTAAGTATCATTAAATTTTCGTTTATATCATTAGATGTCACATCATAAAATATATCATTCAAAATATTGTGTACATTACGGTATAGGTTATCGTTGCCAAAGCTCATCTTTTATCCGTATCAAGGTATCTCGGGACCGTTAACATCTACACTCTTTTTAACTTCACTGGGTTCTCTTATGTATACTCGGTTATATTCTTATGACTGATGTAGCTGGTGGTTTACCAAAGCTCTCTCTCTCTCTCTCTCTGCTCATCTTTCTATGTATTTAGTTATTTTTTGGGAAGGAAGGAGGACATGTACACACAGGCCTTTATACTTTTCTAACTTAATATAAGACATAAAAATAAAATTATGAACGTGCAATTTTATGAGTTAAGTGTCTCGTTTGAACTGCAGAGTATGATACATAGTAAAACATTTCTTCTACAGAACTTAGAATACATTTTTATTTGTAGTATTTAGGCCTGTCAAAGACAGATAAACTCACTTTTTGAAAATCTACTAAACCACATTTTATTTCGTTTTCAATACATGGATCTGAGTGTCAAAAATTGGGGTCTTAATCAACTTTTTCTGTTCCGTGATCAATATTGTAAATTAATATCAATATTGAAAATTAATATCACTATTTTAATCTGTTCTGTGATCAATAATTTAAGTCTGCAGAAACTCAAACTTCTAGATCAATGGAGGGATATCTATCATTCGGAAATACTTTTTGACCTACCCCTATTTAGTCCATCTTCTGTGTGCAAAGATATCCGAAATCCTGCTTTGTAAAGAACGTTATACAAACACGTTATACAATTCTTGTAGATATTAAAATGCTATATCTACTTCTCTTACTCCATTTAGGAAATTCCTAATGGAAATAAAAATGCTGTCACGCAAAGAAAGTCTTCAAAATAAAACTGCACAGTATTAAAGATAAATGATGTGAGAGTACTGGAAAATGATCGATGTTGTCTGAGCTAAAAATCAAAGTATGATTCTCAAACACAGTCAATAAACTATTTTCGACCTGCATCTACAGCAGGGTAACATTTAAATTAAATGCTATCGTGCGTAAGTAGTTAAATTCGATTTAATTCAAAACAAAGATTCGGTTCAGTTTTCTCTTGAAAACAAACAAATCGCTTGCGTCACAATGTACAGTCGTAACAATGGGAAAAAATTACACATTTTCAATCAACAATGAATGTCTGACGTCACAATGAACATTCTCAGCCAATGCGAGATGTTTATATTTTTGCATTGTTTGGAGATCATTTTCTGATAAACTTTCATGCTGCTAGTCTGAAAATACTAAGACTCATTTGCTGATCAGTAATTTGAATATATTTTGAGGATATGAAGGTCTGGAAAGCTATTAAACGTTTCTTCGGAGGCAAGAAGTAAGTCCATCGATTTATATACAAACATAACATCGCAAAGATTTCAAATATCGCATCATTGTATTAGCAGTCGTTTGCTATTAAATCCTTAAATAGTTCATTCCTTAATATGCACAGTTTTTAATATAACCTTATTGATTACTGGTTATATAATAACTGCGTTTTATCGCATCGTGTGATGGCTTTTCTGCATAACATATTTTTTATTCGGTACAAAGCTAATATAAAATTCAGGCTAATTAGCTTCAGTGTCGACTCTGCATCTCGTGTATAGTTTTCACTTATCAGTATAGCCTAAAATGTTTCTGAAAACGTGTATGAATGATATTCTCTATCTTTTCACTACATATATTTATGCTATTTACTATATACGATATTATGCAACTGGGTCAAATACAAGTGCAGGAGACTCATTTGATAGGGTTTTAAGACATTTTGTTTTAAAATTCACCTAAAATGCTTGAATTTTCAAATTTTCCTGATAGGGTAGTATAGCGTACTACAGAATTTTCTAAATATCATTTTGAAATCGATGTTCGGTTCTGTAAGTGCATGTGTTTCACCTCAAGTCTTACGTGAATAGGACAGTCATTTTGAGCGAACGCCAAAGACACATTTGAATGTCAATACATTACAATTTGTGCAACGCTTCTTAACATTTTTTGACTTAAGATTAAATAATAAAGCTTATATAATAAATATTAGGAAAAAATAAAAATATAGAATACATAGTTCCCCCCTTAAGATTAAAGGTCTTAAAGGAATTCCAAGAATTCCTTTAAGCACTCTGTTTTTACAACTTTGTCACAAACACAACCTTTTTAGGAGGTGTCATTTGGGAAATATAGCTTCCACAAATACACCGACCGATAACAAACTTAACGCAATATACAAGGACAAGGAGAATTGAATAAAATAAATATAATAAGTGAATTTATATTCTTTTCAGATGATGTTTTCTTCACGTTAATGGCTTAATGTAACGAATTGTGTGAAACCACCAAAATTATGATTATTACTCTTTAGGCTTTGCTTTGTGTCTCTTGATTAACCTTTCCATTAAATACCGATCACTTGAATACTTACATTCTACTGTAAAAATATCTGATGTGGGCAGCACATGACTTTCGTTATATAATGCAATGAATTTACTACATTTACAGTAAAAAAAATATATTATTATTATAGTAGATATTTATATTATTTCCAAGACATTGAATTTTCGTCAATGAGACGTCATTTTCATTGATTTAGCGTCATTTTTATCCATTTGGCGAATTTTTCGTTAATTTAGCAATATTGAAAAAGTCGCTAAGTTGGCGACATCCTGCCAAATTCGTCACCAAAATCTCACTAGGCTTTATGGATGGAAAAATAAGTTATTTTTAGAGCAGATAAATGACTATTGGCGTTCAAATATAAAAGTATTACTCAAAGTATCTTTTTCCATAAATGGAATGCACTAGATCCACGAGAATGATGTCACAAATTTATCGCATGGTATTACATATGAAGAGTGAACATGTTGCTCAATAGAAATTTTTTTTTAATTTTATATGACTTTTTGATCATTTTTTTTTAAATAGTGCAATATCTCGAGAACGGTTCTTGTCAGCGTTCTAAAATTTATGTTAATCGTTTTATAATGAAAGATTACATAATAAATTTCCATTTGCGTAACTTTATTAGAGGTTTGGATTTTTTGAAGATTTTTTTAAAATTTCATTCGAAAATTTAGGGAGGTTCTGAACATTCGATTGCGTACGAAAACAATAAGCCTCCAGTGTTTACGGATTGTAATTTTTGTACCAAATTTCATTTGAATCGTGCGGTCGTTCGTTAGTTATCGTCTGCACAGACTCACTGACACACACATACACGGACACACATACACACACATACACACACACACACACACACACACACACACACACACACACACACACACACACACACACACACACACACACACACACAGACACGCACGCACACATACACACACACACACACACACACACACACACACACACACACACACACACACACACACACACACACACACACACACACACACACACACACACACACACACAGACATCACTTCAAAAATGTTCGATTCGTGATCGGGGATGCTTGAAACGTGATTTCCCGTCGAAAGCTCAAATTCGAATTTTCGACCCCGTCACAATACTTTCCTTATACATTGTTGTATATAAGGAAAAATATAAGTTTATTAATAGATAGGTTAGTAATGACGCGTAATTTTAATTTCACTTATTTATTAGCTAAATTTAATATTTACAACTTTAATACAACTTAGTAACATGGTCGGCAGATGATTAGAAATGTTATGCCAGACAGTGAAGTATCATTCAATTTTTGTTTAAATAATTTGATACCTCTTCATAAAATATGTCATTCAAAATGTTGGGTACGTTGCGGCATAGGCTATCGTTGCCATGCTCGTCTTTCATCCGTATCATCGTTTATCGGAATCGTTGCCAGCCACACTCTTTATTACGGCACTGCCTTTTTGTGTATACTAGGTCATATTCTTATGACTGATCCCGTTGGTACCCATTGTTCAGCTTTCTCTCCTCATGTTTCTTTGTCTTTATTTGAAGGGGGGGGGGGGAGGGATTCATCAAATCCAGCCACGTTGTTGAAAAGTAAGGGACGGTCAGAGAAATCCAGCTCCAAATTTAGTTGACTCGTCAGCTCGTTACGCTACATTACATCCTTGAGTTATTGTCATCTGGGCAGTGGGTCCACCTGACCCTCATAAAGTCATAAATATCTACCACCATTGTATTTTGTTAAAATCGTAAATTCTGGATCATGGTTACAACAGAGCAAATAGCACACCCTCAGAAATCTAGGTAGTATATACATATTTGAAAATGTTCTATTTCTTTCCTCCCACATCGAACTTGTATTTTTGTAGTAAGTACAGAAAGTTATTAATAAGTAACTCGATATCTTGCGTTACTCAATATCGACATTTTGAACCGTTTCCTCAACGCTCGGCTGTTGAGAGATCCCTCGCTGAAATCCTTTTCGTAGGCTGGAGGAAAAGTTTCGTCTGGTAACCTTGTATACAATTCAATCATCTGTATTCAGAAACCAAGATATATTTTTTCCCCACATTTTTGCTTTCCTTATATACAAAAATCTGATGTGGGCTGCACATGACTTTCCTTATATAATGCAATGAATTTACTACTTTTACAGTTAAAAAAATGTTATTCTTATAGTAGATACTTATATTCTTTCCAATATATTGAATTTTCTTCAATGAGTCGCCATTTTCATTGACTTAGCGTCATTTTTATCCATTTGGCGAGTTTTTTGCTAACTTGGCAACATTGGAAAAAGTCGCCAAGTTGGCGTCATTCCGCCAAATTCGTCGCCAAAATTTCGCCAAGCGTTGTGAACTGAGAAATAAGTTATTCTTACAGCAGATATAGATTATATAACGATAGTATTACTCAAAGTATCTTTTCTCGTGAATGGAACGAGTTAGATCCACGAGAAGGATGTCACCAAATTAAACGCATGATATTACAAAGTGAACATGTTTCTTAACAGTTAATATTCCTTTTAATTAATGGAATTTTTTGATAAATTTATTTGAAAAACTTGCAAAATCTCGAGAACTATTCATGCTAGTGTTCTAAAGTTTATGTTAATCGTTTTCTAAGGACAAATTATATAAGAAATGTCTATTTGCGTAACTTTATTAAACGTTTTGATTTTTTTATGATTTTTCAATATTTCACTCGGAAATTTAGAGGGGTTCTAAACATTCGATTGTGTTTTAAAACAATAGGCCTTCAGTATTCACGGATTGTGATTTTTGTAACAAATTTCATTCGAATCGCTCCATTCGTTCGTGAGACATCGTCTCCACAGACTCAATGACACACACACACACACACACAGACATCACCTCATTGATTTAGCATCATTTTTGTCAATTTGGCGACAATTTCGTTAATTTGGAAACATTTAAAAAGTCGCTAAGTTGGCGACATTCCGCCAAAATCTCGCCCAGCGTTATGGACGAAGAAATAAGTTATTCTTGTTGCAGATAACGGACTATTGGCGTCCAAGTACAAAAGTATTAGTTAAAGTATATTTTTCATGGATGGAACTAGGTAGATCCACGAGAATGATGTCACCCAATTTATCGCATGATATTACTTATGAAAGTGACCATATTTCAACACTATGTAATATTTTTTTTTCATTTTATATGAATTTTTGATAATTTTTTGAAAAATGTACAATATCTCGAGAATGGTTCATGCTAGCGTTCTAAAATTTATTTTAATCGTTTTCTAATGAAAAATTACATAATAAATGACTATTTTTGTAACTTTATTAAAGGTTTTGATTTTTAGAGGATTTGTTCAAATTTTCAATCGAAAATTTAGTGGGGCTCTGAACATACGATTCCGTATGAAAACAATAGACTTTCAGTATTCATAGATTGTAATTTATGAACCAAATTTCGTTCGAATCAGTTCATTCGTTCGTCAGGTATCGTCTCCACACACACACACCCACACACACGCACGCAGCATACACACACGCGCGCAGCACATACACACGCGCGCATACACACAGCACATACACACGCGCGCATACACACAGCACACACACACGCGCGCGCACACACACACACACACACACAGATATCATCTCAAAAACATCTGATTCGTGTTCAGGGATGCTTTAAATGTGTTCTCCCGTCGGAAACTCGAATTCTAATTTTCGACCAATACTTTCACAATACTTTCCTTATACCCTTATATGTATATAAGGAAAGTAAAAACAAAAGGGAGCTGTGTCTATCAACTTCACACGCTTTAGGTCATCCTACTTCTGAGATAACGAGGTACAATCTATCAGCCAAAACACGCGGCCTAGGACCATGGCCCAGCATGGCCTAGGATCTCGCGTTTTTTTTTTTCTTTTTTATGCAGCTAACGGTGTCGGTTTACTGCCAAAACTTTCGAAAATTCGAAATATTTAATGTATGTGTAAACCCTCTAAAATCAGGGTTAAATCTAGAGATACAGAAAAAAGTATCTCCCTCCTTCAGTAATAAAGTTAGACTCTCAATTTTTTTTCTTTGAACGCGAGACAGAAAGATTTCCAAAAGCCTCTAGAAAGCCAATTTAAAAAAAAAAATCGATAGTTACATTTTTCTTATACATATTTTCATAAATGAGTAACTTCAAATATTATCCTTATAAGTCATTTTAAAACTCATCAAACAAACAGTATTTGGTGTATGGACTTCAAAAACAGAAATCGTGAACTGCAATTCCTTAGCTCTAGAAAAGTTCAATACTTAGTCACTTTAGTTGGATATTTTTTACAATCAAATTAAGAATTCAATAGATTTTATTTAAAAACTGTCTAGCCCGTCCCGCGCATCATATCCGAAAAGGAAGTTCTTAGCTTTTTCTCCCCGACCTCGGTCGTCTAGTTACTAAAAAGGAATAGACGGGTTTTAGAGGATCCAGCACGTGTCAAATTGTTTTTAGTCACGTAGACGCTGAGTTTCAACAGACGATTTTCAGTGCAGAAAGAGAGAGAGAGCGTTGGGATGTTTCTATTTCTAGAGTTGAGGGAATGCAATTTTCCCTCTTATTGTGGTACTTGGGGAAGGGGAAAGGCTTAGGGGAAAACAGCGACCTCGATTTTTTAAATCTGCTTTTTTATCTATCTTAGTGACTCTTGCTCCAATATTTATGCAATATTCACGTTGTCTTTTTACTCTACAATGTATACATTTGACTTTGTCATGCTGAATTATCACCCACGCGAGAAAAAAAACAATTTTTCTCTGATTTTTTTAACCTTGGTATAGACCTTAGTTTAAAATTATAAACCAAAAAAATGGTTTAAACTAAAAAAAAGGCATGATTTAAATCATAATACCCTGCAATCAATCCAGATACTGTTAAGCTGCTTTTCCTCTGTTTCAATGTTCTCACTTGATTAGTAATACTAAATATGTAAGAAGAGTTGTAATTACGGTAAATATATGCGGTTTTGGTTTTAATAATCAGCCACCAAAAGCCTATACTTAAGACGGCCCTAAACTCAATTTTAATATTTCCGACAACTAAACCCTTTTCTTGTAAACCATCAAAATTAGTTTGGGATGCTTTCAAAGCATTGTTTGAAACCTATTTATAACATGAATTTCTGTCAAAATCTTCAATTTGAAAATTACATTTAAAATACATTTTTTCTTACTTAATGTAATACATAAAAGTAAAATTATGAATGTGTAATTTTATGAGTTAAGTATATCATTTAAACTACAGAAAAAGATACAATGTAAAACATTTCTTCTACACAAATTAAAATAACATTTTTAAAAAAAGTTTTGTTTCGTTTAGCATTTAATGGGGCGGAGTGTCGAAAATTTTATATTTTAGCAATTTAGGTTCTATTCCGTTATCCATACAGTAAGTATGCAAAAATTATGCCTTCTAGATCACCGGGGATTCTCTAAGATCTGAAAAGGCCTTTTTACACACACACACACCGCCAATTTTGTGCATCCTCTGGAAAAAATCCGAAATCGTACTCCGCTAATTTCTGGTCCATAATTGATACTTTAATAATACAAATATTCAACCTTGAAAAATATAGAAATGATTTAGAAGTGAGTTGGGATTGGATTTTGTTCTTGAAGGTCAAGAAATATTTTTCGAGGAGACCCCATCTTCTCCACCCATGGGGAAGAAATACAAATTCAAAAATCTGGTTCCATTCAGTACCATTTCGCGATCGATACTATAGGTGTTCAAAAATTCAGTTTTCCAAGTCTCCAGACGGATTCTAGATGGTCTAGCAAGAAAATTCTACAAAAACGTTATGCAATTATTGTAGATATTAAAATAGTGCAGCTACTTTTCCTGCCCCATTCATGAAATTCCCAATAGAGATGACAATGCTGTCACACAAAAGGTGTCACGTTCCGGGGGGGAGCTAAAGAAAACTGCATCGTATTAACGCTAAATGCTTTGAGAGCACTCGCAAATGATCGATGTTGTCTGAGCTAAAAGGAATACATACTGTGATTCACAAACACAGTTAATAGAATGTGTTCGCTCCGCGTCAACAGGAGGGTAAAATTTAAACTAAAAACAATCGCGCGTAAGTAGTAAATTTCGATTTCATTCAAACAAAACATCTGGTTCAATTTGCTTCTGAAAATAAAATAATCGCGTGTGTCACAATGCGTAGTCGAAACAATGAAAAAAATTAAACATTTTAAATCAACAATGAATGTGCGACGTCACAATAAACATTCTCAACCAATGAGAGATGATTATATTTTTTCATTGTTTGGAGATCATTTTCTGATAAACTTTCAAACTGCTTGTCTGAAAATTCGAAGACTCGTTTATTAATAAGTAATTTGAATATATTTTGAAGATATGAAGGTTTGGAAAGCTATTAAACGTTTCTTCGGAGGCAAGAAGTAAGTCCTTCGATTTATATGCAAAAATAACAACGGAAAGATTTCAGAAATAGCATCTTTATCTTAGCCATTTGCCATTATCTCCTTAAACAGTGTATTCCCACATATGCATAACTTCTTATATAACCCTATTAATTATACGTGTGTCTTGAATTTTATCACATCGTGTGAACGCTGTTTTAATAGCATAAAAATTACTTGGTACAAAGCGAATATCAGCTTCAATCGCATCTCTTCATCTCGTGTATAGTTTTCACTTAGGCATATTGCCTGAAAATGTTTCTGAAAACGTGTATGAATAAAATTCTCTCTATTTTCACTACATATATTTATCCAAATTATTACATACCATGTTATGCAAATGGGCCAAACACTAGTTCCAGCAGGATAGGGTTTTATGTCATTTTGCTTTCAAATTTACTTGAAATATTTGAATCCTAAGAAGTCTTGTTAGGGTAGTATAGACTACTACAGAAACTTTCTAAATATTATTTTGAAATCTGTATTCGTTTTCGTAAGTGCTTGTGTTTGACCTCGAGTTTTACATCAATAGGCTAATTATTTTTTCGAAGGACAAGACACATTTGAATATCAATACTTCACAAATTGTGTATTGCTTCTTAACATATTTTTGACTTAAGAGTAAATATTAAAGCTTAAGAAGAAATAAGAATAGAGAAAAGTAGTCCTTTAAGATTAAAGTTTAAGCAGGATCTTTAACTGAATTCCAATGTATGTAAAATTAGTATGTTTCTCTCAATATTCGTCCACCCATGACCTAACGGTCAATTCTCATATACGATGGTATTAACAGGCTGATCGAACAAGATGTTCGTCCAGTGTATATCACAAACACAGTTTAGTTTGATATTAGCCCTAGAATATGGTAAAGGGTTAGTCTTCCGTTAGATTCTAACTATTCATCGTCTCCACTTTAGGGTGATGATGAGTGAAATAAAGGATTTTAGCGTTAAATGATCCTATTTAGACATGACATCCCCCATTTGTTACAGTTTATATTAATCAAAATGTATTATATCCATCACCATGCATTCATAAAAGCGATTTTATATAAACTTTCCGCTTATAGAAACTTTAAAAGAATTGTGTAAAAGCCAATTGGATACAAAGTGTAAACATTTGGCAAGACATAAAAATATGATGCATTTTGTTGCCAGAGGGATGTCGGAAGAAATGTCCTTTCGATTACTGGATATACTCAACTTCAAGTAAAATGTCGAAAGCAAATTCTAATTGAAAGTATATTATTCATCAAAGTGTATCTTGTAACTATGAGACTGGTAGAGAACGGTAGAGAACGGTGCCATGCAAATAAACTCTACGGACAAATAAATAAAAATATTTTATATAGGCGTTTACTTTAAAGAAAGCCATTTGTGCAAATTCAATTATATTCAAATACATAAAACGGTTCGTAATATGTAGGGTTTTTTTTGCAGGTCCAAAAGGAGAGGTGCTGTTGAGGAATCCTTGGAGGAGAGTGGAGTGGACAACCTAGGATTCGAACTGGATGAGGACTTACCCAAGCCCAGAGCCCGAGTTGAAGAGGTTGTGGAAGTATTTGATGCAAGATACTTCGAGGAGGATATCATGGATGCATTCAAGTTTAACTACCGCGTCAAGGATCCTCTTGTAAGTCAATTAGCGAGTTTATTTGGAATATTGCTGTTATTTCAGTTTCGTTTAATATCTCAAAATAATAACTGGCGTAGGATTTATAAAATGTAGCGCAATGATACAATATAATTTAAAAGCAAATCAAATGCGGTCAAGACATATAAACTTCTGCCGAAAAGTAACTATAATGTACCTTGATTATATTGTGTAATGAAAACGATCTATAACGTAAAATGCGCAGAATGAGAATGAAAATAGAGTAATCGAACATCTGCAGATAATTTGAAAAGAGGGGTGGTGGTGCTAAATTATTCTGCCCTGTTCAATCTTTGATATGACTTTGTGCGAAAATGTGTCTCTTTAAGGATCATTCGCGTATAATGGGACAGGAGATACAAAGAGCCTAAAACGAAAAATAGGAGAACTTCGAAATCCAAACATAACTTTTTAAAAATTATTGACACAATCTTCGGTCATGATACAATCACACATTTTTTCCAGACGCCCTGAATCTCGCAATTCGTAGTGTGTATTGTAATAAAAATACATTTTTTGAAGTTTTGAAAATTGTATAAAGAACTTTTACTGGAAAAACAGAAATTTCGTACTGAATTAAGTTAAAGTTATTTTACGACAAATTAATACCACTGCGTTAAAATTGTACCTTTCCACTTGGCGTCTGTTTACTATACCATTTACTATTTGCTTGAAGATTGTGCTACTTGTAAGATATTGTTTTACTCATGAATGCTACTCATCTAATTTTTGCGACACGTTTGTTAACTCCGCTTAAAATACCTTGAAATGTATCAAAATATCATCTTGTACATAAATAACAAACACACTTTTATGATATTGCAATTGCTAAAAGTTAACGGATTTAAATCGAGTTTCACAAATTGGTAATTCATAAATACAGCGTTGATATTAATTGAAACATTTTAATGATTCAATTATATAAAAATGGGCCCTATTTCATTTATTCGGAAAGACCCATAACATTAAAATCTATCAAAATTAACTATTTCATCATATTACTTTTTCTTGTGCTACAGCCAAACTACCTTTGTGGAGATGAACCATAATGATAATTATGAGTCTTTCAACAAGCAGGCAGGAATAAGATATGAAAGACAAAATTATCAAAAAAAAATTCAACTGTCATTATTAAAACAAGCTTACGAATATTTTATTTTTTGTTAAAGTGATGCATTACTTTGAAATACTATTTTAACAATATTGATTACCATGAACGTAAGCCTTTATTATACTGTCTTGCTTTATATTTTTAGAAAAGACGAGCTTCTTGTAAAAGTGATCTGACGGGATGCAAGATTTTTTACATGCCGGGCGTCATTGATCCTGAGTGCATCTACAATGTAAGTGGAATTCTAATTTTTTTTTGCATACAAAATTCATATACCAACATACAAGAGTAGGCTAAGATACAAAATTTTACATAATTCGTAGTTTTTAATTAACCTTTTAAATACAGCCGTACAACAGTTGTACCACTGACAATCTCTTCTCCTAGAAATATAGGGTGTCCCAAAAACATTGACCTAGACTTTTATTCCTTAAATGTTGAGCTTAGACATATATAATAAATTAAAGTTGCGTAAAAAATGGTACAACATTTTATGAAATCGATAAAAATTGACCTCGGCTTTTAATCCTTAAATATTGAGTTTAGACATATACAATAAATTACAACGTTGCGTAAAAAATGGTACAAAATTTTATGAAATCGATAAAAATTGACCTCGGCTTTTAATCCTTAAATATTGTAAATATTCAGCTTAGATATATATAATAAATTACAAAGTTGCTTAAAAAAAGGTACAATATTTTATGATATCAATAAAAATTTTCAGGGGATTAAATTTGAAGAAATACAAAATTTAAATTTTTATACGGCCCCGTACAAAATATATCCAATGAGTAAAATGTACCCCATACACTAATAAGGTGATGTACAAAATTTCAGCATTTTATTATAAAAAGTCCCAGAGATATATTTAAACAAATTTGGTGAGGGATTAATCGCAAATTAAAAGGTAACCGTTTGCAGCAAAAGTGCAAATTACGCAACGCAGAAATGCATCATAGGCAAATAATATCTGCCTCTTATCTTTAATGGATCTTTAGCATGGATGGAAAACATTTTGAACAAGATTTGTAATCTTTGTGTAAAGTTATTATTTCTACACAGTGTGGATATTTTTGTACCAATAAATAACAAAATTATTATTTATTTATGTAATCATTGTTTCCTTTCGTAATTTGTGTATGACCCCTGAAACGCGATCTGCAGACATGATTTTTCACCTCTGAGAAACCATGTCGATGCATCGAAAAGTGGTTTAATTCAGCATTTCTGTCTTTTCATGTCTCTGGGGCTTTTTATGATAAAGTGCTGAAATTTTGTACATCACCTTTATTAATACTCAATTATTTTTATTTGTAAATCGGTAACTTTTATTTTCATTATTCTCACAGTTTTTTACTTATATTATCTTAATAAAAATCAATTGTTGATAGATCAGTACTGCATAGTTTCTCAGTTATCATATTGTTAAATTATGATATTGCGTCATTATATCTGAAGAGGAAACACAATAAAACGATTTAAGTTTTCAAAATCAAAATAGTCACGCCTGAAAGAAATTACTTATAATAATAGTTGTGACTGAAGAAAAATACCTTAAGCGGAAATTAAATATTTAAAACTTCGTATTCATTGCCTTCTTTGACTACAATACATATCTCATTACAAATTTAAAAGGAAACATTCAAGTAAAATAAAAGTTTTTCTCGGTGAAAGTTTATAGTTTCACCTAATAACGAATTTTGACATACAGACGTTTTGGAACTTTGGAGCTTTAATAACCTCATAATAGATTTTGAAATTAGATTCTTGAATTGTTGATTGAAATATTTAAATTAGAATTGTTTGTTTGAAATCTCTATGTATGTAACTTATCGAAAAATATGAAAGCACTTTTTCTAACTGTAACATTAAGTCACACTTGTGTGAATAAATTTTATTGCAAATGAGTGGGCCCGTTAGATAGATCCATAAGTTTAAAAATTCGAACCTGCATTTAATGAGATCCGGGACAGAATTACTTTTCAAAACATTAAATCTAACCTTAAAACCATCCAATTTGCACCGCTCTTAACGCTGAATGTGAGAGTACCAGGTGGTCCATGTAGGATTCTGGCTGAAATGGAACCTCTAATAACTACATTTTATTCAAAACTAGCAGTATGAAAGTTCTTCGTACAGAATATACGACAGAAAGAAACTGTTCACAATTATGTGTAAATTCATGTAGTATTCTAAATGACATTGTTATTCATAGCATTCTATAAAAATAATTAAAGCAATGTTACTAAATTTTTTAAGAATCTATTATCTCTGTACAAAATTATCTTCATAGACAGATCTGAAGAATGAGACATCCTGATCCCGTTGTAAACAAATGAGCAAAAATATGATATTGCACCAATGTATACAAAAGTAAAAGCGCTAAAATTGTATGGTACCCCGTAGTACAATTTATGAATTTGAAAAAACTTTGCAAAATAAAACAGATGGCGTAAGAAATTGAAATTTTACTCCTCGCCATTTTTAAGCATGAAGACCATAATTTGTAAAATCCAGTCAAAACTGCAATTCCAATTAAACTAATTATCTATAAATTTCTTAATTATTTAAATCGGAAAAGATTTATTAAAATCGTTTGGATGTTTGAAGACTACCCCTGGAATTTCATGAAATTCGGTGAAAGCAGTTCTTCGATGATGAGACAGACACATACACGCCCATACATACCCACAGGCAGATTTTCAAATTTAGAAATATCATAAGTTCACTCTCCCCGTACTTTTCTATGCTAGTCGGTTCATAGGTTCAGGGGTTTAGATAGAACAACCTACTTACTAGTTTAGAAAGATAGCTTATATATATTCTGTAGAAATGACTTGCGTTATTCCATGTGAAAAGATAATTATAACCGAAATATTTCGTTTCTATTTTCAGATGAAGAAATTTCCCAGCACCTCTATTCTTTACGACAAGCCTCCGGAGTACGGTCCTACCTGCTGAATGATGGTGATATACTTAATTTTTAGAACTTTGAAATTTATTTTAGTATTTTTAAGTATTACTATATATATATTTTAAGATTTTAAGTTAGTTTTTAGTGCAAAGTTGGCGTAGACATACGGTGTCATGCATGGTTTCTCATCTCTTGAATACAAAATAAAATGAATAAAAAGGTGCACGCACATATTTAACTGTTGCTTAAAATTTAAACTCACTTAAAATGATACTTATGAAATAGAATTTCCTTAAAATTAAACTTATGAAAATGAATGTCCTTAAAATTAAACATATGAAAATGAATGTCCTTATAAATTAAACATATGAAAATGAATTTCCTTAAAATTAAACGTGTGAAAATGATTTTCCTTAAAATTAAACTTATGAAAAGGAATTTCTTTAAAATTAAATTTATGAAAATGAATGAATTTCCTTAAAATTAAATTTATGAAAATGAATGAATTTACTGATAATTAAACTTATGAAAATGAATTTCCATTATATTTAAAACTTATGAAAATGATGGTATAATATTCAGACACTTCGCACGAAAGTCAAAGTGGGGATCCAGAAGATGCCGAGAATTTCCTTGTTTAAAAAACCCGTAATAACCTGTGAAAAACGTGAAGCACGTGACCTTCCTTTCAGGATCGAAATTATGTTTTCATTTTTTTCACAATCCATTGAATTGAGTTTATTGGCACAGACATTCATTTTCCAAAATTACATCCAATTAGCAATTTGAAAACATTTTCTTTTTCATTTAGCGACTTATCGATATGTCGTCAGCTCACAAAAATTAAAACAAAATTGAAATATTTCGAAATCATTGAAATATCGAAAACGATTTTTCATAGAGTGATGGGAACAGATTGAATCGTTATCAAAAATCGTATCAAAAATTACATAAGAAACAAGCATTTTCTGAATACATTTCAGTATGTTGAGTCTTCCGTTTCAGATTTTAATGAGTTTTGGAAGCCATTTCGTGAAAAAAAGATAAGTTCTATTTTACTGAAATGCATACTCAAATCTAATTAACACCAGCGTGAGACACGAGTGATTCATCTACCCAATTTTGGGACATTTTGTCAAATAGATGTTGAGCTAAAATAGATACGAATACTGCACTGATGGACACACACAGAGACGGCACTCTGAAAATAACGTATTCGTTTTCCAGATTTGCCCGAAACATGCAGATCCATTGAGAACAAAAATCTTAACACAATTCTGATTTTTAACACGATTTCAATACTTTCATCATTCATCACCATGAGCTGTAAGAAAAATAAGAAATATATATACCTGGGTCATTTCTTAACATTTTAATAAAGTGTAATATGCTATAGTGGTTTTCATTCGGTTTTCTTATACAGATGGAGGGCCCTAAACCTGGTTAGATGTGTTATGAAATCATTGATCCAATTTTATCTCCTTAAAAAACAACAAGCAAATGAAATGAATCAAATTAATTTAAAACTCTATTGATTGAAAAACTAGGAGAACGTTCTGGTCTACAAAATCAAACAAACTACAAAGCAATCAAAGATATCGTCGAAAGAAGGGTTGATTTGCATTCAGGAACGATCACTACGCGTAAATCTATCTAAATTATAGAGAGTCATACTTTGGACAGGATAGTATATCTCTACGAAATTCAAGCAGTAAAAATAATAAAATAATATATATTCGCCGATAACGCCCAAAATGTGACCGTTATTGTCGTGATGCATAGTTTCACCGGCAGAACACAGGGGGCGGGTCACGGATCATATTACAGTCTTTAGCGACACAATTTAGACCGGAATCCAGTCGTGCTGACCTCCCCAGCCATCAACCACTCGGAAGGATTTACGGATAAGCCCCCCTACCTTAATTTAACGTAGTCGTTCTCCACACAGATACGGTAATAGTTTGGGCAGCTCCTCCGAGTACAATTCTCGCCCCTTAATCACTGGACCATCCCTCCTCCAAAAATAATATGAAACGTTTGCAGAGATAAACATACATGGCTCATACCGAATGTCTACTGCAACTTTTAAAATATCATTTGGCCATCACTCAGAAATGAGCGAAAAAAATAAATTTTTAAAGGATACCATTTGCATGCTTAATAAAAGTATCCTGTTTTTATCTAAGTGCATTGAAAAGTTCTTATGCTGTTTATCTTCAGTTCATACTCTGTTTTATGTTATTATGTAACTTTCAATTAATCATATATAACTGGATCTGTCAAAATTATTTAATGGCGTAGTTTTCAAGAAAATTGAAAGCTTCTTTTATGTTGCAGTATAACGTGAAGAAACTATACAAATTATGAACTGAGGAGGAGCTGCATTTCCGTTTCGGCCTGAAATTCAAAATTTATATAATTTAAATTGAAGTACTAAGATTGTCATAATCTAAAATAGTCAGCAAACCGGCAATAGTCATCTTAATAGTCATCTCAATAGTCAATAGTAGAAATTTCAATAGTCCGTTTTTAAAACAATATTACATTCAATAGTTTGACGCTATGCAATAGTAAAATCTATAGATCTGAATGAAGCAATAGCATATTCATTAGTTTGTTTCATAAACAATACTGAATTCAATAGCTAAATAATAGTACCTACAATAGCTACTACGATAATAAAAAATAGTTGATAATTAAAATGATACTGTTAAAATAGTTTTCTGCAATAGCTTGGTTCTGTGTGCTATAAGGTTTCCAGATCTGTGTACATTTTATTTTCTTGGTTCATTGGTATCGGATCAGGAGTTTTTTTTATTCATTTTGGTTCTTAAGTTCTGCTTCTTCTTGTTTTCAGGTTGGTTTTCCATCTATTATTGTGTTGCGGTGTCGGTTGTTCTGGCTCGGTTGGTGTCTTTTGTCGGTTAGGGTTGGATGCATTTGAATAGGAGTCTCAGAAATAGGTTTTAGAGTCTGTTGAGTTAATAGCGTTGTTGTCTGTTGCATTTCTGAGGTATATTTGTTAAGTTTGTTGAGATCTTAGTGTCGTTGATAGGGTTTTAGGGATAAGAGAAGGGGGGTGGGGGGTCCCCTCCGACGAGGTCCCGACCTTATCGTGGTGGAGGGGTTTAAGTGCCTCAAAAAGGTGTTTCTCAACTAAAAATGTTCTTAAAAGATACTGATGACTACTCTTATACTAATCAAGTATACCCTCTCATAATAACCGTTCATTATTTGCAACTTTTTAGAAAGTGGAACAAAAAGAACGCGAGTCAGTTTTTGTTATTTTATTTCACCGTTGTTGAACTCCGGCCACTCAAATTGCTGCTCGTTCCCTAGGGCAAGTCGGGCGGTCTGGGTTTTCGACCATTATTGAACAATATGTAAATTCTTCTAGACTTCTTCTGTCCTGCGTATTTGTTTTACAGGACCTAAGGACTTAAAGGAATAAAGAAGAATTTATTAGGACATATGAGCATCGAATAGCCATTAGTGGAACGGCAGTCAAAAAAACTTGTTATGTAACACCATTTCTCAATTTTGCCTTTGTGGTAACTAGTGTAAAGAGTCCGTTACAGTACACAAAAGACAGCAATTCTCAGAACATTGAGTTCAGACTGAACGTAGACTTAAGGCACGGTTCATAGGCATAAATCATGTTGATAATTGGCTTCAATTCTAAAAGAGATATTTACCCGATTCTAAATTATTGGAAACACCTCCTACTACCAGGTGTTATGACCATGTCATAGGTAGTTGTATAAAATATTTTTTGTTTTCTTCTGAAAATTTGCAATGTAGTCCAAAATACACTCTGTTATAAAAATATACATGCACCCGTAAGAAATTGAGCTACAATTTTGAAACACGGCATGTATGTATGGTTTCAATAGATATGTAAAATATGTGAATTTGGGAACAAAGTAACGTTTTATTAGGAAATGGTGGCAACAAGATGATATTTTAGTAAATGGTAAATCCTACTCTGGCAGCTATAAAAGCCGATATTCGGTGCGGCATACAGTCAATTTAGTTGCTTATGTCCCTCTGCGGAACATTCGGCCACAAATGATGCAACTAATCAGCTTATTCCGTGGTATTTTGAGAAGACTGCAATTGCCGTCCCAGAATGTTCATAATGACATTTGAATGCTGAGTTTCACGGCTGTAATTCAATTTGCTATGAGTGTACATACTTTTTGGAAACTGAGTGTACATGTCACCGACCAACATCCAACCCGTATTGGGTACAGCTTCATTTTGCTAATTGCTCCCGCATACCTCACAATAAAATAATCTTGATGCCCCAGTGGTTGAGAAACACCGATATAAGGAATATTTTGTTTCTTGGGAGAAGATCTGAAACTTAAGCAACCATAATTTTGGGGAATCTTTCCATATTAAATACCATGGGAAATGGCTTTGTTAAAGGTCTTAATCTAAATGTGTAGTGTACAAATCACGCGAATTGTAATAAATATTTTTTTATATAGTTGCGTTGATGGTACCCTGTTTCCAGCTAAATAAAGTTCAGTTTAGTAAAATTTTTCTATGGTTTGCTGTATTAGTTTGAGATCCCTGCCCTATGGAACAAACTGTTTACCTACTTCAGGAGATGTATTATAGTTGCACTTCAAAAGTTCATTAATTATCCTCTAAGACTGTTTTTAGCTGTCTTTCAGGTGGAACAAAGTTGCAACTGGAACATCTGCACCTAGAGCATGGAGCTTTTGAGGCACAACCAAGAGGACCTCATAGCTGTAAGGGGTTGAGAGTAAGTAAGACACAAGGGAGGTACATATTTCCATTTTATCTTAATTTGAACGGCCTCATACCACTAATTACTCAACAAAAAGGTAAGCATATTTCTAAAACTTCAAAGATGGATTTTATATCATTTTCTGGAATGTTGTAATCTCATTTTTTTAATACATGAGTAGTACCCTTATTTATGTTATCATTTGCTATAAACAGGTGGTCTGTCGACACATATTAGTAAATTGCCACATTATTCTAACACAGAAATGTTTCATTAACTGGATACATTCGATAAGAAGGTGAAATATCCCTGTTTTAGTGGTTGTGGAAATCATTTGTCGTTTTTATATAGAAATCACTTCCTTAGAATTTAAAATCCATTAAAATTAGTATTTCCAATGTCCCAATCATCGACTGACAGTTTTATAAAAAATACATCAGATTTTATTGACAAGGTTCTATAATGTTCGCAATATACAAATTGGTCAAATTTTACTTAAGATTAAGCAGCAAAGAGAAATGAGACCCTCCTTTTTTGCGGTTAAAAATATTCAACAAATATTAATATTTACATAGAGGTGTTAAAAATTCCTCAGTATCTGGCGCATTTGCAAGATGCATAAGTTGTAACTCATATAACCATAACTTAAAATATAAGATAGTAATGTATAACTATGTAAAAGATAGATATTCATCAATCAAGGGCGGAATAAAACGCATATTTTTCATCAAGCTATATGTATATAATCTACAAATATCAATGGTGAGATTTCAAAATTGAAAAACAGAAAATGACCAAATATTAAACCAAACACATTGAAAAGCACGAGGCTTAAAAATGAATTCATTTTGAACAGATTATTTTTCAGGGCCTAGTATATATTCAAAGTGACTAAAAAAATCTAGTATCTGACAACAGAAATAGCTAAAATCTATAAACTCTGTCTACTGGTCCTATAAGCTTAAAGATTGAAACATAAAATAGGAATTAAAGACATCGTATCTGAGAAAATGCTGCAATAAAGAATGAGACTACTGTTGCCATTCGCAGGAGATAAAAGTGAAAGTCAGCTGTCGCCAATAGTGAGATATAAAAAATAGTATTGCAAATAAAATGTTATAGCTTCACCTGTAAAATCTACGAAATAAAGGGACGTGAAAAATAATGAAAACTAGGAGTGTAATGTCTAAGAGAATGTATGTACGTTGTAATGCTAATACTAGAGAATGTTGTTAATTAGCTAAAATAAGATACTAAGTAGGTTATTTAAGAGTATTCAGCTAATTTCAATTTATTAACTATACCATTTACTAAATATACTGGATATTTATATAATATGCTGGTATTTTTTAGGCTACTAGGGGGCTCTACCCCCTGCTCGCTCCACTCGCTCAAACCCCTTCGGGAGGTCTCCTACTCGCTGCGTTCGCATAATTCGCTTCATATCTACCTTTCCTGAAAGTTCTACTTTCAAAAATTTACTTTTTGATCCTTACCTATTTTCCATAGAAGGTAAAAGAAAGGATTTTTCTTAGCCCAGGGAGTCCAGACACTGAATTCTCCAATCCTGAGCTCGCTTCGCGAGCTGTTTCATGCAAACTAATGTTTAAATCGATAAACGGTTCACTTCATCGTATTACCCTACTATTTTTATCTGAAATGTACCAAATTCCCTATCTTCGTATGCTGTAGTTTTTGCGGTACGAGACAGAGAATTCGATAGAAATCCCGATACGAAAAAAAATTTCACTTCGATGCATAAAAAGTAAAATAACACAAAAACTACATCGAAATTATAAAGAGGAGCGAGGGGCTCCGTTCTACGAAAATTCACCCATGTGAGTACCTGCTTTCAAAAATTCGTGGTCTTGCTATTGTTAGTCTATCCAGAACGCGAACACGCAGCTGAAATATTTTGTCTTTGACCTCAAATAATTTGCCTTTGACATCAAATATTTCTTAAATATTTCTTATATATAAAACAACGGTTTTTTTCATCATATACACCGAAGATAAATTCAAAAAAGTTGATGAAGTATAACATTTTTAATTAATTCAGGAATTTAATGGTAATATTTTATTAATATTAAAATGAAAATAGTATTTTCTATCTTATAAACTAGTAATTTTCCTATTAGCTGGTTCAATAATTAGACTAATATCCAAAAATTTAACACTATTACTGATAGAGGCTTCATTAAGAATTAATTCCAAATTATCCGGATTGGCACAAAATATCCGGATTATCCGGATTGGATATCTATGGCACAGTTGCCAATAAATACTAAACAAATCAGCTCATCAACATTACTGTACATTTTATTGTCAATAGAATTAAAAGTATTTTCATAATGATAAACGTATTAATTAGATAACAAACCGTTACTACAGCCACCTTGAGGAACCCGAGAGATTTGTAAGTATTATTTATTACCTTAAAAATTATAATTACTGAATAGTACAAAGTGGAGAAATTTAGGAATTTTTAAGTTTAATAAGATTAGAGTGAATAATAATGAAAGCATTATATATATATTTATATAATCAAAAATTTGTGACCACAAAGATTTATAAACACTAATGCGCCCTTCTCCTGAAAAATATGCATATTTTGAAAGGGAGAGGGTGTTGAGTTACCTGGTATAAAACGTCCAACAAAAATTCATAACTGAAACTTATTTTGTAATACTGTTAACATTATTTTTTAATACTGTAAAACTGTAAACGTATGTGGAGCATCTCTGTAGACGGAATTTTTTCTCATCTTTTCCCAGTGCAGCATTTACAATTTTTAATTCTATCAGTTTGATTTAGTTCTATCTCTTCTCTACTATATATGGGTGCACCTTCATCGACTCATACAAGGAGAGGGTTTTCATATAGTATACGTATAATTGCGACAAACTATATATAATTGACGTATATTTGAAACCAAAGAGACAAAAAATGCAAACTTCCATAAAGTTATATAGCTCGTCTATTTAACGCCACTAATCATTGAAAAATAATATTTTGTCTTATTAAACTAAGCTCCAATCAACCGATTTCTATGATTAAAATTCAAAATTATACTCTTGTTATTTTTTTATATTTCAATAAAAGTATTCAAATTGGGTATTAAAAATGAATTATGTTTGCGCTATGGAAACCTTCTAGTTGTACTCATAATGGGATTACGAGAAAAAACTGAGCAATTCCCCGGTGATAGCATCCACAGTATATTCGAGTCAACTGTGTCGTAACTACTTTCTCAACCGCACAAAAAAAAACGTTACTTTTTTAATATGTACGCCGTAAAAGCGTTACTTGTTTTAATATGTAAATCAACAATTCGTAGAACGGATGTAAGTACAAGTTCTGCATGGTCTAAAAAAAAATCTAGAAATTGTCAAAACATTCCTCCATGTCATCACTGGTACTCGACTAAAAGCCCTGGATCATCGCTCCAATTGAATGGCACTAGATCTATTCAGACAGCTTTGGCCAGGTTAACAAACGGCCATACTAAGGATATGAATTTTGAATGAGGAGACAGAGTTGTCCCTCCTTCTTGTATCTGTTCTTCCTCCTCGCAAAATGCATATCATCTTTTCGACCATGGATGAATCTTTTTGTTTCTAATGGCCAGGCACTAGACTTACATCTTTTGCTCTATGTACGGCCGAAGTCGGGAACCATTTAGCCGTCCAGGGACGTTGCCCCAGACACACATGAATGAATCTTCAGGTCTTCTAGTAGAGGACCAGGAGAGGGTAACCTCACCGCCTCATGAGCGACGTGATTTTTTGAACTTGGCCAAGTATTTTTTAGGTAAAGGCGCTAATTTACTCTATTTAAAATATGATAAGGAAAAGCGAAAGGGTTTTACTTTGGGTAAATTATCTTCTCTTTCAGGTCCGACCGTTTACGCGGTGGAGAAGGGTTATAAGTTATCAATAACCATTGCACACATGCACGAAAACTGGCACTAAGCGTATTTAAATTGTGAATGTTTTGTTAAATTCCTTTCACATCATTTTTGACCCTGAAAATAAATAGTAATTTCCAAAAGTTAGTCTCCCAAATGTGAATATTCGTTTCCGCTACAAAATGTTAACAAAGATTTCGCTTTTGAAAATCTGCCATCTATCACGTGTAGTTAACTTTCAGTTGTGAAGTAAGTGATAGTGAGTATACTGCTCACTTATTACACTTTTAATTGCTTCTGCTGTGTTTAAAGTTTTGATTCTGTGAGTTTAAACATGTTCATATCTAATTTCAAATATTTCTTCATTAATCAGTACTCAGAGCTGGAAAATATTTTATGATCCGTATGCACGTGCCAGTTGGTACCTTCTCCCTTTTACCTCTGCGCATCTATAACTTTCGCGTTGTTGACGTGCCACATGTTTAACTTCGATAGAAAAGCCCAATCATACTGCTTATTCTAAATTTAAAAAAAAATGATTTGAAATGTTTTTTGTGAATGTGAATGGTTGTTGAAACTCATTACGAACAGGACCTTAAGAACTTAATTAATTTTTGATTCCCTACTAGATATCTAACTACAACTGAAATTTGTGAATGCATGGGGATTCCTTCTTGAAATTGGGATACGAAGGACGGTCACAGCTCTAACATTTGTGTCACAAGCTGTAAATATCGTACAGCTTAGATACATCTCTGAAGTTCGCAAGAACAGTGAATAAAAGTTTAAAAGTTTTTATGAGTAAAAATGGTAATTTTGGCTATAAAGTAGTTTTACATGAACAGAGTTACAGATTTATTTAAAAATCTGATGTGGACAGCCCATGACTTTCCCTTCATAATGCAAGTACTTTTTTCAATGTGAAATAATGATGGAAAAGTTCCACGGCAGAATCCTTTTAAAGCTGACAAGTGAGTACACTAACATTGGCCGCTTTTCTGAATGACAGTATGTCAAAATATTTTGACGTGCCCTATTAACTTGTATTTGGCGCAAATGTAATTTGACAATTAGAAAGATTACAAAAATTTGCTAAGCAATCAAGTTTATCAACTTTTGGCTGCACCAATAGATTGTACATTAAATGGCTGGATTTATATTTCACGCGATTTTATTATATCATTACAATCCCTGCAGTACATGATAATGTATAAGGGAACTATTGGAATCATGTCGAAAATCGTAGCCGAGTTTTCGACGGACCTAAACATTTCGGAACCGCTGGAACACGAAAAAAATGATTTAGCGTGACGTCTGTGAATGTGTCTGTCTGTATGTCACTCTGTCTATCTGTCTGTGCAAGGTATGTATCCACTCAAATTGTAAACTTATTGACAGAATGTCATAAAATTTGGTAAGTCACTTGTGGTGACAATGGTGCTGATTAGATTTTGGTGCGATTCGGGATAAAAGAACATTTTTTTTTCGAAATGGCCCGTAAAAATTTCAGGTATCCAGTCTAGCTAAAGAGCTAATTGACCCAATTTCACAAAATTTTAGTAGATAAATCACTTGTGGAAAACCCTGGTGCTAATTAGATTTTCGAACGATCGACATATAAATCGTCAAAATCTAAAATTAAAGACTACTTATGCTCAAATGTATCAATAAAATGATTGTTTTATGTATAATTGTTAAAAAGAATAAAACCAACCGCATTACTCTAGAACTAGCCGTCCTCGAGATATTTTAGTCTTTTGCATTTTTATGACGCCGCCTTTGAAAAATGTCCAGTTACCAAATAAAAGCAAAATTAAACATTGGCATTCAGTGTTATGTTGTGCAATTGAACTAAAGTTAGTGAATTGCTAAAAAAATAAAGAGAACATGAATTTGAATCTGAAGTAAAAGTCATGTGCTGCCCACATCAGATGTTTTTACTTTTCCTGCAGTACACTGGTAATGTATAAAGAAAGTATTGGGATCGTGTCGAAAATCACAACTCGAGTTTTTGCCCGATCTGCACGTTTTGGGGCCTCTAGAACACGGAAAACTATTTTAGAGTGATGTCTATGTGTGTGTGTCTGACTGTCTGTGCAATGTATGCATTCACTCTAACTCAAGAACTATTTGAACAAATTTCATAAAATTTGATAGGCAAGTCATTTGTGAGTGTTCCTGGCGCTGATTAGATTTTGGTACAATTCGGAGGAAATTAATCTGCCTTTCTTTGCGAAATGGCCCGCAAAAATCGCATGTTACCGTTCTAGCTAAAAATATTTCTTATTTCAAAAAATATTTCTTATTCTAGATATTTCTTATTCTTATTCCAAAATTATTTCTTATTCCAATTTTACAAAATTTGGTAGATAAGACACTAGTATGTTACCAAGGTGCTGATTAAATATTGGTACAATTCGGGAAAAGAGAACCTGCAATTTTTGCAAAATAGCCCTGATGGCCCTGGCCTTTGCAAATGTGCCTCTGATCGGTGCGTCACACAATCCAACAGACGCATCATCACATAAAAAATTTGTTTTTGCTCTGCCATTGATCAATCGCCTTGCTTACGCAAGCGTAGTACAGGCAGCCCGGCAGTCTGAGCGACACTTAAGTATTTCACTTTTCTGCTACATTTTGAGAGTGTAGTTAGACTGTACCGACAGTATGTCGCAATACAGCAACGAAGAACTTATTGAAATGCTTATGCTGTACAGTTTATGCAATTATAATGCTAACGAAACTGCACTGGAATATCAACGTACATTTCCCAATTCTCGACATCCTTCTGGGAGATTTATTTCCCGATTGGTGCAACGAGTGCGTAAAAGAGGAAGCGTACGTCGTGTAGGTGGACTAGGTAGGCCCAGACTTCACTCCACTGAAGTAGAAATTGATATTTTGGCTTACATTTGCAGTCATCTGCATAGTAGTGTTCGTACCGCTGCTTCAGAAATGAACGTACCACTTGCAACAATCTGGAGAATACTGAGACTGAATAAATGGGATGCGTTTAAAATTCATGGTGTGCAAAGACAGAAGCCAACAGATTATCAATGTCGTCTAGATTTTTGTAATTGAGCTCCAAATCAGGAAAATGCAAATCCATCTTTCCTGAAAATCGTAATTTTGACTGACAAATGCTGTTTCAAATAAGATGGATGCATAAATCCTCAAAATGAGCACTTCTAGTCTGATACAAATCCATTCGTGGTACGTGATATTCATCATTAGAAACAATTTCCTGTGAATGTATGGTGTAGTATTTTAAGAAACCGTTTATTTGAACCCATACTGAATGATGTTAAATTGACGGGTGGCAGATATGTTAATGAGATTCTGAATGCGGTTATTCTAGATTTTATGGATGAACTGCCCCTAACAGTACTTCCACATGTATGTTTTCAACAGGACGGATCTCCAGCTCACCCTCCTGCAGTTGTGAAACACTGGTTAAATAATGGTTTTCCAGACAAGTGGATTAGCTTGCATGGCTCAGTCGGATTTCCCCCTAGATCGCCTG
Source organism: Amaurobius ferox (assembly GCA_951213105.1). Lineage (NCBI taxonomy): Eukaryota > Metazoa > Arthropoda > Arachnida > Araneae > Amaurobiidae > Amaurobius > Amaurobius ferox. The sequence goes on along the minus strand of OX578143.1, from coordinate 129,885,781 downwards.
ATTTAACGCCTCTGGATTTTTATTTGTGGGGTCGTTTACGCACAACTGTTTATCTGTCACCTCCCTTAAACAAAGCAGATTTGCAACAACACATTCAAGATAGTTGTTGTGACATCACAGAACAAGAACTTGATCGAGTGCACAGAAGTGTTATCAGGCTAATTCAGCTCTATTTTGGCATGGAGAGAAAACATTTTGAACAAGCTTTATAATATTTGTGTAAAGTTATTATTTTTGCACCGTGAAGATACTTTAGTTTTGTACCAATAAATAGCAAAATTATTATTTATTTATGTAATGATTGTTTTCTTTCGTAATTTGTATATGACCCCTGAAACGCGATTTGCCGGCATAATTTTTCCCGTCTGAGAACCCATGTCGATGCATGAAAAAGTGGTTTAAGTGAGCATTTTTGTCTTTTCATGTCTCTGGAACGCTTTATGGTAAAATGCAGAAATGTGTACAGCACCTTGATAGTGTATGGGGCACATTTTACTCATTGGAAATGTTTTTGTACGGGGGCCGTATAAAAATTTAAATTTTGTATTTCTTAAAATTCAATTCCCTTGAAAATTTTAATCCATTTCATAAAATTTAGTACCTTATTTTACGCAACTTTGTAATTTATTATATATGTCTAAGATCAATTTTTAAGGAATAGAAGCCGAGGTCAATGTTTTGGGGGCACCCTGTATATATACCTGTGTGTACCTGTATGTATGTGTGCGTATGTGAAACTTTGAATAACAATCCTTAAAAACAAAAAAATATATTTGCCTTAAAATCGAAACCCTTAAATCGAAATATCTATTTCGGATCAACATCACTCATGAATGCTCCTTTGAACTACTGTATCAACCGTATTACGTTCTGACCTAATAGCATGTAATAACGTAGCACATCACGTTAAGAAGATCGGGGGAAATCGTCTGAATTCATTGTCCCATGTTGATCTGCTACTGCTTCCCCATCCCTAAAATTTCTATATCCTCGGGCATCTACTTTTTTTCCATCCATCATGAATCAATCTTTCACTGTTATTGTGGAGTGCGTTTCAATTTTTAGAATATGAAGTATTTGCTTTGCGTTTAGAAGCCACTTGAAAACTTGCCGCAAGGCTACAGAAAAGAATATTTGCAATAATATCTTGGAATTCATGATTACAAGTTTGGAAAAAATTCGATTTGAATCTTCATTTTAATAAAATAAAATTTTGTTATTCTATCCCAATTCCATATTTATGAATGTAATAAAAAGTTTTTTTATGTTAGACATTGTTTTTTTAGTATATCTTGGAAATTAAAGGGTGTATGGAATTTAAAGCTTGCTGGTGAAATCGGCTTTCATCATCTTAGATCATGATCCGCCTCTAAACTACCGATATATATCCTTATTATACTCCAAAACTGGAGCCTAGTTCTACACAGTCAGCCAAGATATCATAGAAAAAAATCTGATGTGCGCAGCACATGACTTTCTCTACAGACTCAAATTAATTTTCTCTTTATCTCATTAATAATTCTTTATATTGAGTTTAATTGCACAAATAAACACACATAATTGTTAGAAATTACACTGCATTTTCACTTCTAATTCAATTTTCGGTATTGTGGCACATCAAAGAAATAGGATAACTTAAAGTTAAAATTAACATTATTACACTACTACGTTGTGTTCGCAATAACCCTCCAATTATTTCAACTTTGCGTGAGTCCTGTAAAGGAATAATTAATTAATATAATACTCAATGGATCACGCCATTTAAACTTTAAAACATTTATTAACAACATAAATACTTATCAATTCATTACACAATTAATTATTAGTTTGGGCGGGGGAACATATGAGACCACTTAAATTGCCTAAACGTTTCTAGACCTAAAGTTATTTGAGAAGCACATACCTTCAAATCTGTCTTGTACTTTATCACCACCAGCTACTACGCCGATCATATTACAGGAATTTAAATCAAAGTATTTATTCACCACTCGTAATTCGACGATTATACTGTACTACTGGCCCGACACACGCACTTAAGTCATTCTCGTTGTCGACACATTTTTCTACGGTTCATGCTCCTTAATTTCGAGCTGTTAATCTCTTGCCAAGTCAAGTCATCGTATTCTAAGTCATCTCTAAGTCATAATGTCATAATTGTAATGTCGAACTCGATCTGTTATTCCACAAGTCGTTATTAAGGCATCGTCTCGAAGTTATATGTATACGTCTGCTCCTAGTGTCCTTCTTCGGTCACAGGTTGTGGTTCCCTCTGTCTCGGGGGTGTCATTTACTCCCTTTTTTTCATTTTTAGCATTGAGAGCGACGCAACAAGCCCCTTTTTTATTGTTTACTCATTCAACCAATGGAACCATTCCACATCCTCGTAAGGGCCCGCTCGGTTCCCTCTGTCTTTGTGCCCCTAAATTTATGATTTTGTGACCTTTGAGTTTACGTGTCGTAAAACTCGGCGCCATCCAGTCTGGCAGTATTGTTTGCCGTTTTGGATACAATAAATAAACGGCATAAAGCTGTTTCACCAAAACACATGTGAGATCAATTTCTGGTCTCACAGGTATCATTTAATAAGTTGACGTATTTTCAAAGGCGGCGTAGCAAAAATTAAAAAAAATAAATAATCTCGATAATTGTTAGTCCTGGAGTGATGGAATTGGGCTTATATTTTCATCATCAAAAATTACGTATGGAAAATAAACAAATTGATAAATTTGAGCATACGTTGTCAATTATTTTAGATTTTGATGATTTTTGCGGGCCATTTTGCAAAAAAGGCAGGTTACATTTTACCGAATCGTACCAATCAGCATCAGGGTAACCCACAAGCGTATTATCTACCAAATTTTGCGAAATTTAGTTAATTAAAATTTTATTTAGAGTGGATGCATAAAATTTGTGCGGGCCATTTCGTAAAAATAGGCGGGTTCTTTTACTCCGAATCGTACCGAAATCTAACCAGGGTCATCCACAAAAGGCTTACCTGTAAACTTCTATGAAATTTGGACTTATTAGCTTTTGATTTAGAGTGGATACATATACATTGCACAGAGACATAGACACATGCACACAAAAAGTAGTTTTTTCGTGTTCTAGATGTCCAAAAACGTGTAGATCCATCAAACACTCGACTTGTGAATTTGGACATGATTCCAATATTTTCCCTATACATTACCATATATTGCAGGGAAGTAAAAGTGTTTTCCCAATCTAATTTTTTTCCATCTGTATGAGTTGAAATAGGTTTCGTTTACCTATCTCTAGAAACTTTAAAAGCGGAGGAAATTAAGACGAGAACGCCTCTGTAGTAGGAAGAAATGGATTAAGAACTATGGCTGATTCATTGTGATGAGGATTTTCTATTTAAGTGTTTCTATCATACTTCATAGTGAAGATTTCTCTTTCAAACTGACTTCTGATTTGAAAAACGTTTTCCACAAACTTGGTATTATAATTTATTAAACAATAATACGTTATTTGCATGAGATTAATTATTTAAAACACAACAAATAATTTCTAGGAATTTATTTCAAGCTAAAAGTACAAGTCCGTTACACGTTTCCAATAAATAGAATTTTATTTTGTGTTTGAAACCATTGAAATGTAAGCAAAAATATTAAAATTTAAATGATGGGAAAATAAATATAAGTTTAAGATAATAAAAAGGAAATAAGATTTAATTTTTTTTGAAAATAAACAAAAGCCTTATAATTTAGCCTATTTTCCTTCACCTATATAAATTTATGCTTAGTTATTACTTATATTGTGCTTCTCTGACAGTCACAGTCATTTCCGAACAATAAAAAGAGTTGGTCTTCCCATTTTTAAAGTGCGCAAACGGTAAATTGCGCAATATACCAAAAATCTCTATTTTATAGCTAGAAATGTTTTAATATTATGATTCTCACAGGAAATAATTGATGCGATTCTTCTCAAGTAACACTCCTAAATTTATACTTTCCCTAATTTACGTAATGATTTGTAATGTATGTAGAGCCACAGGATAGAAAAATTGCTTCTAAAATAAATAAGTATATAATATGAACCAAATTATTACTTTGCTATTTCAATCTGCAAAGGGTGCGAATAAATGTTACGTCGCGCTATCTATTCAGAAGATGTATATTTGTTCATGTTTTTCAGTTTAATGAAACTTAATTATCTAGCAGTTGTTTCATATTATAAGAATTGATAAATTTGAAAGTATAATTTAAATCTCATTTTCACAAACTGTTGCGCCTTGGCTTACTTAGTAGTAGAGTTCGCCAATTTGCCATGCACAAGTGAATAATCAGTCACTCTTTTTAGAACCTCCGTCGAGGTAACCGTCGTATCGTCAGCGACTTTTTAGTATCATCTGCACTATGGTCTGTAGTATCTTGCCATGGGAAAAAATTGTAATCGCATATTGCAAGATGTATATATGTATCATATTATTTTATTTCCACAAATAAAACATAGTTTTTTTAAGTGTAGCTTCAATGCATCACGCATTTAAACAATACAGTCCATTACAGTCGACCAAACATACATACACAAGTTTCTGTTGCACAAAAGAATCAAAGAGGGTACACTATATTAATATTAATTTGTAAAAATAGTGGTCTATCACTGTTTTACAGATTCGATAATTATTCGAGACGGTTACAATTGACAGAAATTGTCTCTTTTATCTCTAACTAGCAGTTCATCCATTTTATCGCATGGTATATACATTATAAAGAAACATTTTTTTTCATATCGCCACGTCTAGCGAATTCTCTGTCTCGAACTGCAAAAACGGTATCATACAAAAATGTGAAATTTGGTATATTCATAGTGAAATAGTAGGGTAAAATGATGAAATAGACCGTTTATCCATTTGAACTTTAATTTGGCATGAAATAGCCCGCGAAGCGAGCTCAGGATCAAAGAATTCAGTCTTTGTATTTCCTGGGCTAAGAAAAATCCCCGCCTTTACCTCCAGCGGAAAATAGGTAGGGATAGAAAAAGAGATTTTTGAAAGACGAATTTTTAGGAAATATAGGTATGATGCGAGCTCTGCGAGTGCAGCGAGTAGGAGGCCAAACATAGCGAGAAGGGACAGAACCCCCCCTAGTTTTCTAAATAATTCTTATTTTATAGAATTCAATATAATTGTCAGGATTTTCAATTTGTTTAATTTCTTTTTCTTTTCAGCCCCCTAGGAAAGAAAAATATCTTAATACTAAGTCAGCTGGAATTCTTTTTTTATACAAGAAAAACATTAAACTGGTTATCAAAATGTTTGTGTCATATAAAACATCGGTCAAATAATTGCTCAGAAAATCTGATGTGGGCAGCATATGGCTTTCCTTATAGAATTAAATCCATTTTCTATTCCTTTGCTTCATAATTCATTAAATAGAGTTTAATTCTACTAAATAGCATGGATAATTATTTGAAATGAGACAATTTGTAGTTTTAGTTCAATTTTTGCTTTCATTTGTGAAAGGACTTATTTCCAAAGGCTATGTGGTAAAAATGCGAATTTTTCGCGAAACATTTTTCGCAATTCTTATATAACTCATCTTACAATCACTTGTTTACATTCTGCATCCACTAAATTAGGGTCCGTTGTAGAAATAATCAAAGTTTGATGATCATTTAAACTTTATGAATATTCTTATGCGTTGTAATAACCCTTGAAATATTCTCCTTTTTGAGTCCCTCTTTATTTATGTTTACCGCGAGTCGATTTGTAATTTTGACCCCGTTCAGATTTTAAGTTATGCTTGGCGACTCATTCTCGACTCCATGCAATTCAAGTCTCTTTATAGTTATCTTTGACGTCATCCTCTCGGTGATTGGACCTGATTGCACCCATTTTTTTAATTTTTTTAATTTAAAAATTCTGTAATAAAATTGTAAATTTTTACTGTTCTTTTCGTGATTTATGCTCGATTTTTTTAATCTGTGCAAAATGTTTTGTATTTTTGGATTCTCCTTAGATAAACGTAGGTTTATTGATAATTGTATTTATGCAAATTTGTCATCTTTTCTGGTCTATAAATGAATGATCATTCCTATTTCCATGTAGCCACTGATGAAGAGCGTATTTAAGCTTGAAAGCGCTCTGGCCTTTTTAAGTTTTGTACGTCTTAAAGAAGTGAAATAAAGACCTTCTATTATAGTTGTGATCTTGTTGTTTCTGCTGGTAATATATAATTATTTACGTCAGAACCGGATATAGAATAAAGCAACAATAAAGCGATTTTAGGACGGATGCAACACTAAATATAAATTTAAAAGAACTTTATAAATCACGATTTTTACACTAGGAAAAAAAGATAGTTGCCATATTTTAATTTGAAGTGGACAACAATCTCTTCATATAATATGGGTGTACTTTTTTAATTTTTATTTAAAAACTCCCGCACATATTTTTGCTGAATTTCTTTTCTATATATTTTATGGAATAATTTGAATATATTCTAAAATTTTTGAAGCAATTTGTGAACTTTAACTTCGCTTAAAAATGTTTGAAAAATTAGATCACATAGGGTTTAATTTATTTCACTTTTCCTAATATCTAATTGGGTGATATTATTCATTTACATCCCCGTATATTCCACAGATCCTCTCAACAACGTACTAAAATTTCATTTTGATAGAATTATTTTTACGGCAGTTATCGTGGGAAGGGGAAGACAGACACAATATCAACAAAGTTATGAACGCTTTTCAACTATGTTGGAAAATGTAATAATCATGAAAAATAAGCACCTTTTCCATTTCGGAAACAAGTAAATCCGATATTTTATTAGATAACATTCGCTTTATTGTGGCATTGAATGGCATGAAACCTTCACTAAAACGATATAAAAAATTAACATTTATGATGTTTTGTTAGTATGTAGTATGCTGTCTTGAAAGTTTTTGTTTCATTGTTAAATACTAATTTATATCTACACATTAAAATAATGGGTAATAACATACAAAAACTATTTACTGCCACTAGAATGACACTTCGGATAAAATTCCAGTTACATACTTAAAATTTTAATGTAGGCAGCAGATGACTTTCACTACAGGTAGAAATGCATTTCATTCTTTTGTAATCCATTTTTTTGAGATAATAGCATAAAATAACACGGATAATTACTTGAAATGGCACTGAATTTGCAGTTTCATTTTAATTTTCGTTTTTATTGGGCGACTAGACGTATTTCTAAGGTGATGTGGTAAAAGTACGAAAACACTAAAATAGCTCAAGAACGGTTAGTTCCATAATTAAGAAATTGATCTTATTCTTTTCATCATCAAACATTATCAAGAAAGATCAAACATGCATAAAGCATTCATTATGAAACATTTTTCAACTGAAATTCAATCCGCTGAATGTATCGTATTTATAAAATGCGATATATTCAGAGGTGATCTTTTTTTATTTATCACAGAACTACAATAATTTATTTTATTTGAAAACATAAAACTTCATTGAAAAAAAATGAATTTTATTTAAATGATATCATCGAAATATAAATCGTCTGGCTCTCTATGTAAAAGCAGTGAATATTTCATTCCTACAGTTTTGTACCAGACTCCAGTGTTAAATAATTTTGCGTGAAAAAAATTCAGGAATTCTTATACAACTCATTTTACAATCACTTCTTTACATTCATCATTCATTAAAATCAGGCTTCGTTGTAGAAATAATCAAATTTTGACGATCATTTAAACTAAAAATATTGCAATTCCGTTGATGACGATGGAAATCACGATTTTGACACTGGGAAAAAAGATGGATGCCGTATTTTATTTTGAAGTGGGTCACGTGATCTTTTCATATTATATAGGTGTAATAATTATTATTTTAATATTTACTTAAAAAACTACCGAAAATATTTTCCTGATATCTTTTTATATATTATATGAATAATTTGAATATTTCTTCAAATTTTCGAAGCAATATGTTAATTTTAACTTTACTTAAAAAATGTTTGAAAAATTGGGTCCCATAGGGTTCAATGTATTTCATTTTCTCATCCCAGGTTAAATCCAAAACTTATTGAGTGATATTCTTTATTTACATTCCCATATGTTCCATAGACCTTCTTAACAACATACTAAAATATCAATTTGTCATTTTTACGGCAGTTAGAGTGCGAACAGACAAACAAACAGATACACAGACAGGCAGACAGACAAAATAAATTAAGTCATAAATACTTTTCAACTATGTTATAAAGTGTAAACAAGTATTTAATTGATACATTTGAGCAAGCGTAATCTTTGATTTTAGATTCTGGTAATTTTTGTGGGCCATTGCCTGACCATTAGGATTTCACGACAAGTGCAATCCCAATGCACGACAAGTGCAATCCTCCTCAAAATATATAATATGTCGGAAATTCAAATATAAATTTGCAACAATGTCACAATATTTTCAGACTTTATATACTGTGAAAGTAATAAATAAATTATTACATTGGATCTATGTGTCAGAAAAGTCGATTTGAATAACTCATTAAGGAATATCTTATGCAGTTGAAAACTAAATAAATTCTACACGCATGTTCTCTTCATACAATGTAGATAATTGGTGTGATCTATTTGCATATTTTTCTATACACTTATTATTATCCTTCTATTCTGCATTACCCTTAAAAAGTGTATACTTTGACCAATAGGCTATCTCATCAAATAAACAAGATCTTATGCATTTTTGATGGAATCTTCCATTGTGACATCGGTGATATTTTCACGGACATAAAACTGGAAATTTGACACTACACTACTGCCGCCAAACTGTTACAACAGAAATAAATTTCTTATTAATAGAAATATATTTCAATGCTCCATGGTCTAATAACTAAACCATTATATAAATATTATATAAATATATGTCATATTCATATATTTATATAAATAATTGACATATATTTATATAAATATTATATAAATATATGTCAATTTGCATTTATATTTGAAGGGCGATGTTTTAGACGAACATTCTAAAAGAAGCGTCTCCATAGGAGGCTTTTAAGGTTTGTATTCTGTCACAACATAATATTAGTTGCATGAGAAAACATTGATATGAGAGGAAGGCAATTCCAGAAAAAGTTCAGGGGTAAGAAAATTTTGCTTATTACAATTATATGATATTAAATACGGGTAAAAAATATCGACCCGAGATGCTAGTAAATGTTATAATGCCAATAGAATTTTATGATATTCTTTCTTTGATGATAAAATTAGGATTTGTTTTGTTTGAAACAGTTAAAATGCTTATTTTGTCATTATAAAATTATTTACTGCAAAAATCAGGAACAGAATACCCTTTAGCACAAGATATACGTAATCTGTGTCAACTTTGTTGTTTATGTATACTTATAGTACCTTTCAGAAGTAAATTTTGTACCACAGAATAAACTGTTTGAATTAATATATGGGTCTTGAGGTAAAATTGAAATGTATTTGATGGTTGAGGAATAATACTTAAACAACATTGGAATAACAGTTAAATTTCCATTACTTAATGTAATATGTATATTAAAAATATATCAGTATTTTTACTTTCCTTATATACATAATGTATAAGGAAAGTATTGTGACGGGGTCGATAATTCGAATTCGAGTTTTCGACGGGAGAGCACGTTTCAAGCATCCCTGATCACGAATCAAACATTTTTGAAGTGATGTCTGTGTGTGTATGTGTGTGTGTGTGTGTGTGTGTGTGTGTGTGTGTGTGTGTGTGTGTGTGTGTGTGTGTGTGTGTGTGTGTGTGTGTGTGTGTGTGTGTGTGTGTGAAAGTATGTGTGTGTGTGTGTGTGTGTGTCAGTGGGTCTGTGGAGACGATAACTGACGAACGAATGGACCGATTTGAACCAAATATGGCACGAAAATCACAATCCGTAAACACTGGAAGCTAAGTGTTTTTATACGCAATTGAATGTTCAGAACCCTCTAAATTTTCGAATGAAATTTTGAAAAAATCGTCAACAAATCAAAACCTCTAATAAAGTTACTCAAATAGACATTTCTTATGTAATTTTTCATTAGAAAACGATTGACATAAATTTTAGAACGCTAACACGAACCGTTCTCGAGATATTGTACATTTAAAAAAATATCAAAAAGTCATGTAAAATAAAAAAAAATATTTCCTATTGATAAACATGTTCACTTTTCATATGTAATACCATGCGATAAATTGGGTGACATCATTCTCGTGGATCTAGCTCTTTCCATTCATCAAAAAAGATTCTCTGAGTAATACTTTTGTATTTGAACGTCAATAGTCATTTATCTGCTGTAAGAATAACTTATTTCTTAGTGCATAACGCTTGGCGAGATTTTGGCGACGAATTTGGCGGAATGTCGCCAATTTGCCGACTTTTTGAAAGGTTGCCAAATTAACGAAAATCTCGCCAAATGGATAAAAAATGACGCTAAATCAATGAAAATGACGACTAATTGTCGAAAATTCAATGTCTTGGAAAGAATATTAGTATCTACTATAAGAAAAACTCATTTTTTTACTGTAAAAGTAGTAAATTCATTGCATTATATAAGGAAAGTCATGTGTTGCTCACATCAGATTTTTTTGAATGGAAATGTTTTACTATATTTTCTTTATTTTGCAGACGAAGCCAAAAGGAATCTTATCAGAAAGAAATCCGTCAAAAATTTCAGGGCTTACTGCTTATCCATACTATCAGATTCCACATTAACAGGTAAGTGCTAACAATAAAATGTTTCTTTCGGAGATATAGAACTATCAATGCCAATTTTTGACTGCACTTAGATACATTAGGTTTGCGTTTTTCAACTGAAATAAGTATCGCAGGGTTTTACTACTTGAAACACAATTCCAATTAAAGAGTTTGTCCTGAATATATCTTTTAATTCAACGATATAGTTTCTGGCTTGATGCCTGCTGGCTGTGGGTGTCCATGGTCTGCTGGCCCTACAAATGTTGAACTGGGTGTACCAGAAAACTCGGAGACACCAATCTTCCGATCCCATCTACTCACAGATCATTCATGAACTCACCAGGAGGGGAGTACACCTAAAAATTGGACATGCTGATCAATTCTGATCGACAGGATTTGACGAAAGGCTCCTCATAGGATTACCATTGCAAGACTACATTTGTGTTTGAAAGTTCGTACATATTATTTGTTTGCTACAAAACATAGAAATATGTATTGTGAATCATCTAAAGTTCGATATTTCACTTTTCCGAACAAAAGTAGTTGAAATAATCAGAAAAGTTGCCGATGAATGATTGTTCGCTACCATCGCACACAAAGTACTCTCATATTCTCGTAAAAGGGGTTTAGAGTAGAATATAAAAATAGTTTTATTAATAAAATATAGTATATACAACTCTTTAAATGCATTTCTGAAAGTCATTTTTATTTTATGTTACTCATAATACGTTATCTTTTCGTTGCATTTTCATAAACTTAATATAGACATGATAAACTAGATAGAAATTATCCAATGTGGTAAAACGAGCAAAATGAAAAATGAAAATAATTTATGGCATGTGTAATTCTGGATAAAAAATTATTTTAATAAAAACATAAACATATTAAATTATGAATATAAAATTCTGTATCGATGTCTGTCGTACTTAAGAATATTTATTATAATTTAGTTCAATCATGAAAGACTCTCTTATGTTTAGTGGTTATTATTGGTAAAATTATGCTTATAAAAAGAGTTGTTCACCAATTCGTATTCTAGAACCGCGAAAAACAAATTTTGTATCGAAATATAATATGTCGTTAAATTTGTATCCAAGGTTTATTCGTATTATACCTTATATCGATTGCGATGTTCAATTGATTTATAATATATTTTTCCTTTCGAAAAGTCCAAAAAGGCGCTAAAATAGGTAAACTGAGAAATTACAAGAACATATTTCGACTACTTTTTTTTTCATTTTTTTTCAATTACTTGTTTCTTTCCCTTCCAGGAATTTCTACAATAATCAATTCGAAAGGACGTTGCTACAAATCTCTGAAAATTTTCATTCTAGCATTTAGCGTGGCTGGATTTTTATGCCAGACATTCCAGTTTCTTCAGCTCTACTGGGAGTTTTCCACGGTGGAGTCTGTGAGGGGCATGACAACCATGGTGAAACCAGCAATTACTATCTGCGATGAAAACTGGTATGTATAAGATGACTTTCATTATCATTTGGCATTATCTGATACTTAGGATTTTATACTAAGAAGACACTATATGCACCTTGATAGCAATATGCAAATCAACAGATTCACGTCACAATGCAAGGCGCACGGAAACTGCTAGACTGTCGGACCTACGGATTCGTTTCCGTTCTCTACGAAAAATCGGGGATAGTGTGGGGGGATCGAACTCGGGTACACCGAGTGCAATCTTCATGCTTTAATCACTGGTCTATCCCGCCCGCAACAGTCAGTTTACAAAAGAAGAAAATACGGAAACCATTAGTATCACGTGAGACTAAAACATCAATAATAAACAAATATATTCTCCTCCCGTACACACAGATATATACTCTTATTTTGCTATAAAATTAATGGAAAGATAAAGATCATTAACACTATCAAGAAGGAAATTAAGACCGTTTAAGCTGCGCTCAAAGGAAACATCCACGCAATATTTTCATAATTCCACACAAAGAAAACTTCAGCCACGTAACGATACCATAAAACAGGTTTAAATTAATAAGAGGAGAAAGCCTCATTCTCAAACTCTTGCAACACAACTTTTGTCAAATTTTCAGATATAGCACTGCCCATAAGGGTACTATCAGTTTATAAAAAAAAGTCTTCATGAAAATCAAAGTAGTCGGTCTCCGCGACAATGTTAAATGAGGAATAATTGCATGAATAGACAAAATTGAAATTTTATTACATTGCAGTTTTTGCATATAATACCAGTTTGTATAGGGTAATTAAGGAAAAGACAAGCAATATCTAAGATATGGAGCGTGCAATTGGAGACAAAATCTAAGCTACAAAGGCGGTTAATCAAAGTAGACTAATAGTAAAAACGTGACAAGCAAAAAGAGTCTTTAAAAACGAAGCCTTACTAAGAAGAAGTAGGTGGGTTTTACATTTGGATGGTTCACAGGTTGCGTACGTTATCTGCCTTATTTACACTAACAGTAGTAACAAATTTAATAGTGATAGTACTAAAAAAACAGTAGGTATTAGATTGTCTGAGCATGCTCGTAATATCAAAACAAAAATATTTCCACACACTTAAACCAAATTGCTAATAATGATGATTTTGTTTCTCCCTTTGATAAAACTTTTCTTTTAACTTGTTGCCTTAATTCTCATAATATCTTGCTTTTGAATCTTTGTTAATTTAACTCTACCGATATTTCGTTTGTAATTTTGACTGTAATTTGTTCAGAAACTTTGCTTCAGAAACTTTGCTGGCACTTTATCCTGGCACTTTATATGATGCTGAAACCATTATCTACGTATTTAGGCATTTAAATATCTTGCATTCTCCGCTTTACAATGTTGCATTTTGTAGTTTTATATTTTGTGTATAATATCTGTATTCTATGCTTTCACTTCTTATGTATTTCTTTTGGCAATAGGCTTTTAATAATATGCAAATTCCGTTGGCGGGTTGGCTGAATATAAAAGAACCAATTTACTTGCATCTTATCATGAGCATCTGATGAGGACAGTTAAATACTTGAAAGGGCCCTGGCTCATGCAAATGTAATTCACGTCTTTAGTTTAAATAAACCTCATTAGTTACTTTTAAAATCTCATCATATTTAAAAATTTCAGTTTAGAATAAAATTTGTAGAATCATCGTGTAAATTTCAGTAACAGGGCATTAGCTACATAAACGTATCTAGAACAGTGCTTCATTAGAAAACACTTTAAACTAAACTGAAATAGCACTATAAATGGATGTTAAGTCCGTCATATGATGGTACACATAAAATTACTTCCAATTTACTTTCCTGTATCTCTCACGAATATGCCGGATACATTCTGACCACATACCTCCCCTGTTTCATAATATACATACTGTATGACCACATACTGACATATATTTACTATAAGACCCCATGTAGAATCTCTTAACAATGCGCATATTTTATTAAGAACCTCTTTACAGCCTATCTGTCCCACGAGCAGCCAATATGGATATTTATATCCCGTATTTTGAAAGAATAAAGCGTTTCATGGAAAATTAAGCTGGAAAAGCAGTCAACTTGTAAAGGTGGCGGAATGAACACGCAGGCATCTTTTAATGAAAATAACCAATTATTCTTAACTGTATAAGAATCATAAAATAAATACTCATTAACGCAATATACAAATTATAAATTAGAATGTACATGGTACACCCTTTCTACCTTCTTTCTACAGTCGGTTGTAGCCACACACGCCACGATCCAAAATCGTGCTTTGCACTTCGCATCTTTAAAACCTGGTTGCCAGCTCCATCTGCCTTTCGCAATCTGCGCGGCGGCTATTTAGATTTAGAATCATATTTCCCCAGGGAAGTCACTGCTTGATAAATAAGAAACCAAGAATAGAAATTGTTAATCCTTACAAATTAATTTAATATATTTGCTCCTGGTGTCTTTCAAATTTCCTATATTTACGAAGGCGCGAACGTTCAGCTTCATTACCTCCATAAAAATCATCCACTCTTTTATAGTTTACGAGGTGGAATATTTCAACTTGAAATCAATTGCAGTTCATCAAATTCCAACTTTAGTTCTTTGCATGCTTACAACCTTGTTTCCCTCGCATAGAAAATCTGAAATTTAGATGTCAATATTCCACTATTTGTAAAATATGAGATTTACAGATGTTTCTTGCAGATTGTCCAACATGTATATCATATTTGTAAAGTTGAGAAGGAACCAGGGAGGCGGCCACGTAATGACTTAGATACATATTATTTCTAATCGCAGTTGCAAATTTAATTCATATTACTTTGTTTTTAGGATTCGTCGAACTTACTTATGCAAAGTAAGATCAGATTTGTGTACATTTTTGCCAGAAAGTGATTATGACAGATTCTGTGAGGAATTCCCGATGTATTGTGAAGACCCGTTGGATGTTTTACTAGCAGTAAGTTTACATTTTAAAACTCTGTATCGATTTGAAGTCGGGGTCGGTTTAACAGAAAATATGTCAGAAAATAACAGTACTAAGAGACAAGTACTAACATAGTCAACTAACATTGTCCAAAAATAACGGTATTAAGACAGAGGTACTAACATTGTCAACTAACATTGTCAGAAAAGAACGGTACTAAGAGAAAGGCACCTGACATCGTCAGTTATCATTGTCAGAAAATAACGGTACTAAGAGACAGGTACTAACATTGTCAACTAACATTATGAAAACATAACGATACTAAGAGACAGGTACTAACCATAGTCAACAAATATTGTCAGAAAATAACGGTACTAAGAGACAGGTACCAACATTGTCAACTAACATAGTCAGAAAATAACTGTACTAAGCGACAGATTTCAAATATTTTATTTTTTTAGACTGTACATCTTTGAGTGACCTTGTATGATAACTTGGTCTCTTAGGTTTCCCGTAGGAAATCCCTTATGTCTCTTGTGGGAGTCCTAAAAGTTCGCTTTGTGCGAAATCTGTCCCGGTCTTAAACAGGAGGGTAAAAGTATGAGATCTTAGTATCGTTTATAAATAAATTATTGCCTTGGGGTTGTTATTCTCACGTTATACTCAACGTCACTATTTTTGTTTGTGTCAAAGAAAGACTATATGTGTTTACAAATAATTCATTGACATAGTGCTATGCTATTATTGTATAGAGATGCATGTGGATAAAAATTCTTTGAATTTTTTCAGATACCTATTTTAGAGTCTTTTCCAGATGAGTTTTATGAGTGGAATTTTACGAAAGAGAGTGGATTTCAGATAGAAGACAACCTTGTATCTTGTGTGTGGTACACCGAGGAGTCTGAAACGAGAAACATAACTTTTGACTCCACATGCAGGTGAATAAAAATATATGTCAATATATACCTATATTCTAAATATAGCAGAATGTAGACTCATTGGCGCACATTTGTTCTAGTACGGACAGAGTAGTATAATTTTTAAAGAACAATTTATCATTTGCCTACTTGTTTGACGCAAAATCACTGTTTTTATCCGATAATTGATCATGTTAAAAGTTACGGTGTGTTTATTGATTGGAATCATACAGGTAAATGGTGCTCCCATGTGGCTCATGTTGTGTCTAAGCCACGTTATATTTTATTCAATTTTTTATCAACTTAGGTCAATGGTATTGCAGTGATTTTTTTAAATCTGATGTAAGTATCACATGACTTCATAATACAATGAATTTACTTTCATCACAGTGAAAAAATATATATAATATCCACGACACAGTGTTTTTAACGTTGAATTTTACATTTGGTGCTTTTCTGGATGGCAACATGTAAAACTATTTCAAAATATCCAATTAACTTATATTTCAGACAACTCTAAATTGACCATTACCAATATTGTTTGAATCATCAATAAGTCCATATATTAAAATATCTTAATAATTAATTCATCAACTTTGCATAATTTTCGTAAACTTGGTGTCATTTTTGAAATGTTGACAAAATTTTGGTAAATCTAGATTGAAATATTGCCAAGGTGGTGACATTTTGCTAGAATATTCCCCAAGTTTGCCAAATGTATAGCCAAATGCTATAGATAAGCCGAGAGAAGAGTATTTTTTATATATTAGAAGGTATGCCCGTTGTATTACCTCCCATTAACGTAAATATTACCTCCCTTTAACGTAATTTTTATCAATTTGGTGGCATTTTCTATCACTTTTGCGACATTCCCGTTAATTAGGTAATATTTAAAAAAATCGCCATTAATATTTGTGGTAGCTATTACGTACGTAAAAAAATCGACCACAGACAGACAAACAAACGGGCATCACACTAAAAATAAGTCAAAACGTATTCAGGAGGCCCTAAAACATATATTGCTATAAAAATCTCGAAATCGTAAATTTTCGCGAAAACAATACTTTCTTTATACTATATTCTGTAGTATGAGAAAATAAAAATGAGTGACTTTATTTATAAAATCAGTGATATTATTATGTTTTTCGGAATTTAAATTTGTTTAAGATATAACTTGTAAACCTATAAATTTTGATTTTTGAATTATTTATACCATAAACAATGAAGGGGCCCAATCCGGGGAATATACAATTTTATATCCATCTCTAAACGTGAAAGACCATATCTTTTATAATTTACATAACTTAAGATTTATGTAAAACAAGATGATTCAAAACTAGACTTGTTTTGATCACCGTGATCATTATTAGACAATAACTGTCTAACAAGTTAAATTTTCAAATATATCATGTTTCCATATTCCCACTGACAATTTATCTTGTCGGTATATTTACAGAAAAACATCGTATGTTCGCAGTATATCATCAGACAAGGTTCCAGTGCCCTGCTATACCTTATATTCACATAGGGGAGAAAATAATTATACAGAGGAAATATTCAAATCAGATACAAGTAAGTGCATCAAACGTAATTTTTTAATTTGAATACCTATTTTCTGCTGTTATACATATTTTTATTTTATATTTTATCGTCTTTAACACTTTACAACAAAGTTGAAAAGTGTTTATGACTTTGTTCATTCTGTCTGTCTGCCTGTCTGTCTGTCTGTCTGACGTTAGCACGATAACTGCCGTAAAAATGACTTAATCAAAATGAAATTTTAGTATGTTGTTCAGACGGTCTGTAGGACCTATGGGAATATAAATGAATAATATCACCCAATTAGTTTTGGATTGAACCCGGGTTGAAAAAATGAAATACATTGAGCCCTATGGGACCTAATTTTTCAAACATTTTTAAGCGGATTTAAAATTCACAAATTGCTTCGAAAATTTTAGGTAATATTCAAATTGCTCCATAAAATATATGAAAAAAAAATTAGCGAAATATATTCAGTAGTTCTTTAAATAAAAATTAAAATAATAATTACACCACTTATATGAAGCGATCACGTGACCATGATATGAAAAGATCACATGACCCACTTCAAAATGATACATGGCATCCATCTTGTCTCAAAATCGTGATTTTTTAAGTTTTTGTTTAATTCATAATGAGTGTTGTATCCGTCCTAAAACCACTTTATTTTTGCTTAAATTCTGTGCATCTACATACTGAAACAACGCAATGACAATATATTTGAGTTTAAATGATCATCCAAATTTGATTATTTCTATAACGAAGCCCATTTTCAACTTATGTAAAATGTAAACAGCAAAATATGTAGGATGAGTTGTGTTAGAATTGCTGCATTTCTTTAACACAAAATTATTTATTCCATAGAGTCTGCATAGCTGATATGAATGAAATATTCATTGATTTTACAAAGAGAAGGACGTTTTTTTTCGATGAAGTTTTAAGCATAGAGTTTAATTACTTGTAGCCCCATGGTTTAAATTTTTAAATAAAATAAATTTTTATAGTATTGTGATGAATGAAATGAATGGGAAAAAGTTATGAATGAAATGCTGTTTTTATAGAGAGATCCAGGCGTGTTATTTTTTCTATGACGTCATTTGAATGAATTTCAGTTGTTTTCGATGAAGTTTTCAAATATAATAAATTATCGTAGTATTATGATAGTTTTAAAAATATTACCGAGGAATGTATCGCATTTTAGAGATGTTTAAACCAGGCAATTTATATTTCAATGCCGTCATTTGAATGAAGTTCATTTTTTCAATGAATGTTTAAGTTTTCAAATATAATAAATTAATATAGTATTGTGAGAAGTTTTAAAATATTACCGAGGAATGTATTGCATTTTAGACTTGTTTAAATAAAATAGCATTGCAGTTGGAAAGTGTTTCATAATCAATGCTTTATGCATGATTGATCTCTCTTGTCTTATGTATTTACAGCGGTTGTCTAACCGTAAACTCACTATATATAAACCTCGATGTAATGTCTTTAATTTTATTAATATACCTACATATGGGAATATACTACAACTCAAGTGAATACCTATTGTGACATTCGGAGTTAATCAAGACAGAAATCTTGGATTTGTGTCAGATTTATCACTGCGTCCTTAACTTTTGGAAAACAGTGTATTTTTATGTGAGTTATAGGGCACCGAAAAATAATTCATTTTTAACTTCGAGGAACGAAAAATTTCAATATGTTCTCAAAGCGTTTCCCATAATTTTTTAATCGAATATTTTTCCCCCATGCAGTTTTTAATTCGATTTACGAATATATGAATTCTTGATCTGCGACCGTGCGGTTCAGCATATTTTAGTGTGGATGCTTCGGTCTTTATACATAGATTATAGGAACACTGTATATGCAAGTATGTATGCGATCTAGGATATGCTTGAATGCTTGTAATTATGCTTGCTACCCAGTATGCTCGTATTCTTGAGACCTAGAATATTTGACTCGAATATGGACCATTGGTACAAACAAAGTTGGTCACCACTGTAGATTTTGCAAATTTCTATACAAGTGAAGGCCATGGTTATTAGGTGTTGGAAACGTTAACCGGAGCGAAATATATCCACCGATGGTGATTGCTGCACTAGGAGCTTCCCATGATTCCAAGTGCTCATGATTCTAGTCGCTCTCTGCTCATGATTCTAGTCGCTCTCTGCTCATGATTCTAGTCGCTCTCTGCTCATGATTTCTATGTACATATTATGATTCTAATTATGTGATACGCATATGTTTAACACAGTGCTTACGCTGACACTAAAGTGGATAGGTAAGGAGCAGGCCTATCCAGATGTGCCTCTGCAATACTGGTTATCTTTCCATCATCCTGGCAGCATCAGTAATCCATGGGATGAAGGATTTAAAGTCTATGCAGCACTGTCCTACAAAGTGCAAATCCATCAGGTAATTTTCTCTTTGTAATCTCTTTCTTTCCTTAAGTTTGAAACACATTATTTAAATATAATTCGGAGATATTGTAATAAACAGGGTTCACAGGAATGTACATAAGCACCCTAATTTACTTTGTATGAAAAGGTACATTAGTGTACACGTTAGGCCTAAAATGACCATGCTGATCGAATAAAGGATATATCAGATTCTCTGGTGCAGAATATAAAAAGTGAGGATAAAACCTCGCAACAAACGTACATGAATGACAAAAGTCAATTACAAACTCGTATAACATAGCGTAATAAGTAGGAATCGACATCAGAAAGGTACGAAACGCCTATATGAAAAGCAATAAATATTTGTCAGAAACTGTATCATTGGGGAAGCACGGTAATATCTGCAATGCTTATTAAAGTACGCAATACTATTCTATCACGAATTCAAATGTCCATTATTACTGACGTAGGGCATTTTGAACAAGTTGTGTATTAGATGACAGCACAGGTATCAATAGTTTAATTTAGCATTCCTGCTTATGACAGCAATTTGCTAACAACCATATTAGGTCGTTCGATTTCCGACTCAGTCCAAAATGTCCCAGTATTCACGCGGAGTACTGTGGCATGTTAAATCTGTGGGTAGATAAGTCCTTCGGAGAGGTTACTAGTGGGGGATGGAGGGTAATGTCTCTATGGATGCTGCCACCGCTATGTTCTGTTATAAATTGGGTGGCACTTCCCGACCGTCCAAACATATACTTTACTTCTTCGAGTAGATCGAACGGTCTGGGTCGAAGAAGACGAAGCCGTATCCTAAGCATTTAAGATTATGGAGCGTGTTCGTAAATCGAAACTGTGTAATATAAATTGGGTGACACTGGTATATATTTTTAAAATAAAAACTACTGTATTTTAATGTGAAAAATTTGCATCTTCTGAGCATTTCTGTACTCCCCTTTTGGGTCACCTAGCCGCATTTTGCGTACCTGAGCCGTAGAGGACAGTTATATGATCTGGATTTTTTTTTCAGGAAAATATTGTCCGCTTGCGTCCACCCTATGATTCCCACTGCCACGATTACCTAACAGTGTGGAACAAAAACGGAGGTATCGGACCCCTTAAAAAATGGGTAATATATGTTTCTTTTACCGTGAGTATCAAAAATTTTAAATATATATTAATTTATTCGATTATGTGAGTTGGTGGTACGCTGTTAATTCCTTATTTTCCATTGTTTCTGGTATTTTATTTCGGTATTATTCGAAACTCACAAACGCAGTTAAAACACGACTTAGTCTTTTTATACATAATTCAAAACCTGTAAATAGACAATGCCGGTAGATCAACAAATTCAGTAGATAAACAACGAGGGTTCTGCAACAAAAAGCGCAGCCGCCGAAATTTGTGATCTTGCATATGAAGGTCCGTAGTAGATTATAAGTTTCACATGTCTTCTCACTCAACTTTGTGATCCTGGACGAGAGACGCTAATCAAAATGACTGTCGCATGACACCCACTTCCTGTCCTTGGAAGAGGGTATTTTTGTAAGGTAATATTCAAATAAAAGTGAAGAATGTAAACTATGGGAGAATAGTCAAATTAATACTTAATGTAATTGTTTTATTATAGTTTATAAAAATTTTATTATATTGCATAAAAATCTTTTATTAAATTAATGAAAGATAAATAAAATGTGTTCTAAAGTCTTAAATGGTCGAAAATTTAATTAAATGTTAAATTATTTGAATAAGACAGAATAAAACATAATATTAAAACTTTATTAAATAAACACAATTTGCTATAAAGTTGGCTGTAAAATTTTAAGGAAAATTGTCAACATTAAAAATGATTTTATTCAATTAAATTTTTAAAATATGAAATATAAAATTCACGATGTCAGATACAAGATGCCAAATGTAATTTCTTTCAAATGATACTTTTCCATTCTAATTATAAAAAATACCAGTCAAATAACCAAATACGTTTATTATTTTTGAGAATTTTATTTATACTCTTTGACAATAAATGATTGCCACTACAAACAGTAAACTGTAAACATAGGATTTATTTACAATATACATTACAAATACGTATATTTCTATTTTTTATTTTAGGAATGTCAGCAAATATGCGAAATCAAGGTTCAATTAGAATTTCATGGATGTGTATTTAGAGAATCCACCTATCCTCACGAGGAAAGAATATGTCCAACATCACCTCCTTTCAGTAATATTTTATTTTCTTAAGAAATACCAACTAGATGTGAATTTACATTAAATATTAAATTAATTTTATTGCAAAATTTTGGTTTTACATCTTAATAGTTCTCGGTATTTGATCATAACTAATTACCGCAGGATACAGCTCCAAAAGCTGATTTCAAGATACCTAGACTCCGATGATTTTCCAAGACTTTATTCAAAGAAAATTATATCATGTTGTTTAGCAGAGAAACTTGTGATAGCAAACCAAACTTGAGTATATTATGGAAGCTACGAAAGCCTTTTTACACAGTTTTATTTGTTGTTGACAACAGCCCTACCGAGCTGAAAACACCGGTTCTCATTAGATCACCGAAGTCAAGCAGCATCGGGCGCGATTAGTACTTGGGTGGGTGACAATCTGGGAACACCGCGTGCTGTTGGCACATTTCGGGTGTAGTAGCCCGGTGGTTTGCGCGCTGGATTTGCACGATGCCACAACTGCTTCCGTGTTCATGCGGAGTACGATCACATTAAACATGTGGCGCCTTCCGAGAGGTTGGTGGTAGGGGAAGGATGGTACGGTCCCTGTGGATGCCTCCCCCACTGGGTTCCGGTCTAAATTGGGTGGCACTTCCCGGCCGTCCAAACAGTTACCTTACACCTTTCTGGTAGGTCGGACGGTCTGAGTCTCAACAACAACAGTTTTATTTGTTAATGAGCATATTTGGAAAAAAATCCATGCTTACGACTGTTAGATTAAACCATCTATCCCGAAATCTGGAAAGGAAATTGTAAAAAAACATTCAGAAGGAACATACGGAATAAGAGATATGTTGCGCATCGTAGAATAGAGGCTTTCATAGTCAGAATTCGCTTTTTAACCTCATTAAAGAAGAGTCCTTATTAGAAAAGTCTTTAAAAGAAATATACTAAAATAGACAAATCATTTCATAGAACGTTTTTTTTTTGCAATATATTAGCAAACTACAATTATAAAATAATATTGTTTATTAAATCGTCTGCGATATTTTTAATCTTAAGAATTTACGGAATAAATCCTATGAAAAATGTTGAACCTGAGATTTGGGTGTCATAAATTAGATTCGATAAATAATGTCAACTGAAATTTCGAACGACTACTGATTTTAAACATGATAAAGACATGTTTAATTGAAATACGGTTAGAATTTTGAATGCAGTTTTAAAAATGATTTGATTTTAACTAGTTATAATGTTAATCAAATTAGACGATATTCCTTATCGGAGGCCAACAGTTCTTCTTATATCTCTTATACCTCTATGTCAAGTTAGGTTTGCCGTAAGTATAAATCAAATGCGTTTATTCGGCAGACGATTTTTATTTAATTTATAAGAATTAAATATTAAAAGCAATGGTCAATTTTTGAAGTGGGCGGTATTTAATTTTTAATTGGATTGTATCAGTCACGGCCTTAGGATATAAGATTAAGGGCATTATTGGTATTATCAATATCTTAAGCCATATGTTTTATTTTATCAATTATTTTTCAAATTCGTATATTTTCTACTGTGTTTAACCAATTGTTAAAACAGGAAAAAAATGACACGGATATAACTTTTTACACTCTTTCAACGTTTTGTTCAGGCGCGTGTTTATTAGTCTTCTATTTTTGTGTAAATAGGTTTACAAATGGGACTAGGATGTTCCAAATTATTTTGTGTAGCGAGAACAGGGATCCTAATACCTTCCCGGCCGTCCATTCAACTGTCCCATACTCTTGAGTGAGCTGGACTGTCGGGTTCTCAGGGATCCTTATAAATATATTCAGGGCAATTATATAAAACAGTACAACTTGAATAAAATGAACGTCTCTAATTCGATATCGTCGTTAATTAGAGGATTTCTCTTGGTCCCTTGACATTTGTATTAAATCAATGCTAAAAGATCGTGGATAATTCGAAGCTTAACTTCCTTAATTCGAAGTTTTTTATAAAAACTTTCGAACCATAAAAACTTTTCGGCCTTTCATCGTTGAGAAATCATTGCCGAAATACCCCCACATGTTCGACACGTAACAGCTGAAAGCCCCCTTCCCGCTACCTGTTGGATCGGTTCGAGCGTTCAACCCCTACAGAGGGTATTGGTTCAACCGGCTTCAGACGTCATTTGATCTTCCAACTGTCAGTGTGTCTGTAGTGTTGTGAGAGTTTCGCTAGTGAGCATTCGTGATGTCTTTGAGTGAACCACGCGTTCAATACAAGAATTTAACGTTTGCTGAAAAAGTCGCCGTCATTCGCGATGTGGAAAAGGGTGTAAAGAGGAAATGCCAAATCGCCAAAGAGTACGAGATAGCGCCGAACATTTTGTCTATTTTTATTAAAAATAAGGACAAAATTCTGAGTAACGCTGCTGCTACGCATAGAAATGGAAAGAATCTCAAAAGAGCTAGAGAACCGGACAATCCTGAAGTCGACGAGTGCGTGTTGAAGTGGTTTAAACAAGCATGGGACATAAACATTCCTCTGAGTGCCCCCTTATTTGAGCAAAAGCAGAAGAATTTTCTGCCGGTTTCGGAAAAAGTGATTTCAAGGCTAGCACTGGTTGGTTGGATGGATTTAAGGAAAGAAATGGAATCTCCTTTAGGCGTATGTGTGGTGACAGTGGAAGTGTGAATCAAGAAGCAGCAACTGTTGTTATAATAGAAATTTTAAAATAATAGTACTATTTTGAATACTACTAGAATATGCACATTTGAAATCTAGAGCATCGTCGATTTTTTCTGCTAGTAGTACTGTATCGTATAGCAGGCATCGCTGTAATGTCTCCAATACAAGATTAGGGTATAACAAGATTAGAGCAGTGGTCAGTTATCGACAATATCGTGAAAAGTTCAGTTTTTCTATTACCAGCCCAATGGCAATGCATTCATGGACTGGAACTGTTCCTCGTTTCTTTCAGATTCGTTTTTAGAATTGGAAAGAACATAAATTATCTTGGTTAGGTCATAAATAATTATGTTATTTCATACAATATAGTTTCAACTCTATACTGGAAATATAGATTGTAGTTGAGTACCGGGAAAGCAGTCATAAAGCAACTGCCTAATTACGCAACTTAGAAGATGTGTTTCTATTACGCCGCTGACCAAATTAAATATCAATGAGCATATGGAAGTATTTCCTGGCTGCTACAAGAGAACCTGTGTGATTCTCTTGTAGTAGTCAGAGAGGGCCTTATCCATTTTCCAACGAAATACAGAAGAATGAATATAATCAGTACAGGGGGATGAGAGGAATACAATAAATTTGCCATTCTATTTTATTACAATGTTTCTTTTATTTTATTACAAACAAAACGTTTTCACTTATTCTACATTATATAGAATATTGTTATCTAAATGATGTGCGTACTTTATATCCAACATTTTCTTCTCATAGATTCAAAACTCAATAACAAAATCAGACACTGCTATGAAAGATGTAAAGATGCCTGCTTGTAAGTGGTTATTATTATATAACAATCAAAATAGTCTATCTAATTAAAATGTTTACTTTATTATGTCCTATATATAATTTTTCACAAAGCCAACTTGCAGATTAATGCCAGTAGAAAAAATTGTAAGTATCCGCTAAACTATGTAGTTCCACTTTGAAACGCTATTATTAATGAAAAACTCAAATTTATATTCAGAAAAAGGAAGATTTGGATCCCAACCAATTAATTTCTAATACAAATATTATAACCTACACAGATCGCAGTGCCCTCTCGGTTGAGAGACTGGAAGCATAACATCAAAGCGTTTCATCTATATAAATAAAAATGAAAATCTGTCTGTCTGTCTGTCTGTCTGTCTGTATGTTTGTCCCATCATCACGGGAGAACGGCTGAACCGAATTTGATGAAATTTTGTGGGTAGCCCAGAAATAGCCCCACTTAAAATTATATTCGCGTTTTGAGTTTTTACGACCAGTGGTTCTCGAGATATTAGTAAAAAACCAAATTTTCGTTTGTCTCATCATCACGGAAAAACGGCTGAACCGAATTTAATGAAATTTGGTGGATAGCCTTGAAATATCCCCCCACAAATTTTGTCCAAGTTTCGAGTTTCTAAGACCTGGGGTTGTCGAGATATTAATGAAAAACGGAACTTTTTCCTAGGAGTTCTACTCCCTAACTCCGTGGTTTATCCAAACGAAAAGCTTGAAAATCGTTTGAAAGTGAATTAAAATTTAATCTCTGAGTTTGATGGGAGATTGTTTGCGTTAATTATACACTTTCTGAAAACATGTATTGTTTGAAACACGATTTAAAGGGAAAATCTATCTCCATGGTTCATGGTTTATTTAAAACAAGCTTTCACGGAACAATGAGAAGTATAGAGAAATCAAAATCGTTATTTAATTTCGCAGTTTATGTTATAAGACATGACATATTTAACATGTTATAAGATTCTATCTTATATCATGTTACTCAGAAACGCAATTAAATTAAATCTGTCTGTTAATTTTAATAATTTTTTTTTTCGATTTGAATAATAAATAAATGGATATAAAAATATATTTTAGAAAAGAACGATTTGATTTTTCTTATAGCATTTTTGACTGGATAATATCAATTACGGTCTTCAGGTTTAAAAATTATTATTATTTATATTTTCGGGGATTATTGATTCAAGGATTACTGATATTTTCAAGTTATTATGCAATTATTTTATTATGACAAAAATTGTTTAAACTCATATATTGTATGTTGTACGAATCTTCTACAAATACACGTGTATATCTTTTAATCTACGAGAATATAAGTAGTACAGGTATATTGACATATGTTTTGATATATATTGGCATATATTGGAATCAATTACGACCTTCTGGTATAAAGAGTACGGATATTATTGATGTTTTCAATTTATTACATCATCTCTTTTATTTTGGCAAATATTTTTAAGACGCATATTGTAATACGGGTAATCTTCTACTAACACATTGGCATATTTTCTGATCTGCGACAATATAAGTAGTACGGGGTTGCATATATTCATTCAATTCCTATTTTTTTTTCTGTAAATTTGCTTACAAAAGGGGGCAGGATGTTTTATTCTTCAGATCTGATCGTGAAGATAATTTTGCATAGTGAGAACATATATTCTTAAATTTCTCTTTAGGAGCAATAAATTTAATATTTTAACAGAATTTGCACATGATTGCGAACTATAAGTTTCTTTAAATTATACACTCCGTACGAATAACGGATTAAATTAAATGTGTTTGCTAATGTTTTTACTTTTTTTTTCGATTTAAATAATAAATAAATGGATAAATGGATATAAAAGTATATCTTATGAATGGACGGTTTGATTTTTCTTTTAATTATATTAATTGCTGACTGCGTACATCAATTTCATTTATTTTGGCAAAGAGTTTTCAAGCTTATATCGTATTTAGCTACTAAACTCATATATTGTGTTTAGCCAATAAATTCATATAGCCGATTGTTGAAACAGAAAAAGAGTAGAGCGGGTATATCTTCTAATACAATTGTAGTGTTTTCATTTAGTATATTGAAACGGGATAAGAATGTTTCATTCAGATCTGCAAATTCAAAGCTACGAATTTGGAGGGATATCGCTAATTTGACAACTTTTCTTAAACTTTGCCAAATTGACGGAAATGTCGCCAAATTGATATAAACGACACACAAACCGCTGCCATAAACCTTCGGGTTGGTCGTGTGGCTTGGGTCTTCTACATATCAATGAATTTTTTTTTTGTTTTGTTAGAAGAGAGCACTGAAATGATGTTTGGTTAGCATTTATCTGTTAGACCAACCATCCTACTTAGTAATACATTTAGGGAATTTTTAAAATGTCACCACATTGATAAAAATGTTTTCAAATCTATAAAAATATCTTGAAATTGATAAAATTGCGCTACATAAATGATATTAATTGTTTTTTGTTAGGGGATAGTATTGTGATGATATTTCGTCAATTTGTCGCAAAGTGGAACTGTCAGTTCTACAGTCCCACTTGGCGATAAATTTGGCGATTTTTTAAAATGTCGCTAATTTGACGAAACTGTCGCCAAATGTTCCATAGAAATATAACTATTTAGACGATATTTTTTCTACCAATTTATTTGAAGCAAATGATATCATGTCGCTTAGCAACGGATTTAAATCCAATGTGTTTATGCGGCAGACGATTTTTATTAAATCCTTTCCGATTTGAATAATGAAGATATGTATATAAAATAAATTTCATTGCCATTTCATTTTGGACTGGATAATATCAATTATACTCTTCAGGTTTAAACATTATTATTATTGATATTTTCCGGAATTATTGATTCAGGGATTATTGATATTTTTAAGTTATTACGCCATTGTTTTATTGCGGCAAAAATTGCTGACACACGCATATTGTACGTTGTACGAGTAATCTTCTAGGAATGCACGGGTATATCTTCTAACCTACGAGAATATAAGTAGGTTAGAAGACTTATACAGGTATATTGGCATATATTTTGACATATATTGGCATATATATTGGAATCAAGTACAGTCTTCTGGTATGAAGATTAAGGGGATTAATTATATATTCAATTTATTACGTCGTCTGTTGTATTTTACCAAAAAACATTTGTGACTCATATTGCAAAACGGGTAATCTTCTACTAATAATCGGACATTATAAGTAGTACGTGTATATCTCCCCATATAATTTTAGCACTTTAATTTTGACATATATTGGAATAAATGACTGTCTTCAGATTTAAAGATTACGGGTTTATTGGTATTTTCAATTTATACATGTAATCTACTAATACAGGTTATATTTTCTAATATTCGCGTATATAATTAGTACGGGTCCCATACAATTTTAACGCTTTTATTTTGCATATATTGATTCAATTCCATATTTTTTTTTTATATTTGCTTACATAAGGGGTTCAAGATGTTTTATTCTTCAGATATGTCCATGAAGATAATTTTATATAGCGAGAACAGAGATTCTTAAACTTCTTTTTAGGAGCATTATATTAAATATTTTAACAGAATATTTTGATTAAACATGTCATTTAGTAGTATACTATAAGAATTTGCGCATGATTATGAATTTCAAGTTTCTTTATATTATGTACTCCGTACGAAGAACGGGTATGCTGCTAGTCTATATAAATAAAATTGAAAATCTGTCTGTCTCTCTGTCTGTTTGTCCCATCATCACGGGAGAACGGCTGAACCGAATTTGATGAAATTTTGTGGGTAGCCTAGAAATAGCCCCACTAAAAATTTAGTCTATAGTTGGAATTTCTACGACCAGTGGTTCTCGAGATATTAGTAAAAAACGAAACTTTCGTTTGTCTCATCATCACGAGAGAACGGCTGAAGCGAATTTAATGAAATTTTGTGGGTGACCTTGAAATAGCCCCCCCATAAATTTTGCCCCAGTTTCAAGTTTCTAAGACCTGGGGTTGTCGAGATATTAATGAAAAACGGAACTTTTTTTATAGGAGTTCTACTCTCCAACTCCGTGGTTTATCCAAACGGAAAGGATAAAAATCGTTTGTTTAAAGCGTCAAAGGGAATTAAAACTTTATTTTTGAGTTTGATGCAGGATTTTTGCATTAAATAGTCACATCTGAAAGCATGAATTGCTTGAAACATGAATTTAAATGGAAAAATCTACCTCCATGTTTTTACATGTATTAACCTCCATGTATTTCACAAGCTTTTACTCAACGATTAGAAGTATAAAGAAATTAAAATGATTATTTAATTTCGCATTTTATGAGGAAGATTCTATCTTATATCACGTTGCTCGGCAAAGGGATGGAATTAAATGTGTTTGTTAATGATTATTATTTTTTTTTCTATTTGTATAATAAATAAATGGATGTAAAACTATATTTTATAAATGAACGGTTTGATTGTTCTTTTAATTATATATATTGCGGACTGCGTACATTACTTTTATTTATTTTAGCAAAGAGGTTTAAGCTCATATATTGTGTTTAGCTGATAAACTCACAATAAATGAACGGTTTGATTGTTCTTTTAATTATATATATTGCGAACTGCGTACATCACACTTTTATTTATTTTAGCAAAGAGGTTTCAAAGCTCATATATCGTGTTTAGCTAATAAACTCATATATTGTGTTTACCCAATAAATTCATTTAGCCGATTGTTGAAGCGGAAAAAGAGTAGAACGGATGTATGTATCTTCTAATACAATTTTAGTGTTTTCATTTAGTTTATATACAGGCGGGATATGGATATTTTATTCTTCAGATCTGCAAATTTAGAGCTACGAATTTAGCGGAATATCTCTAAATAACTTGGTAACTTTTCTTAAACTTTACCAAATTAGAGGAAATATCTCCAAATTGATAAAAATGACCCAAATCAATGAAATTAAATTTGTGTTTTTAGAATAGAGTACTGAAATGATGTTTCTGTAGCATTTGTCGGTCAGTCCATCCATCCTACTTAGTAACGCATTTAACTAATTTTTTTAATATCACTAAATTGATAAAAATATTTGTAAATCCATAAAAATATCATGGAGACGAAAATGTCGCCAAACCTTCCATGGAGATCACATTATTCAGACGACATGATTTCCATCAATTTATTTGAAGCAGATGATATCATGTCGCTTAGCAACGGATCCAATGTGTTATGTGTCATACGATTTTTATTAAATCTAATAAAAATATGTATATAAAACAAATTTCCTTGACATTGCATTTTTGACTGGATAATATCAATTACGGTCTTCAGGTTTAAACATCATTATTATTGATATTTGGGGGACAGTTGATTCAGGAATTATTGATATTTTCAAATTATTATGCCATTGTTTCATTATGACGAAAATTGTTGAAACTCATATATAGTACGTTGTACAAGTAATCTTCTTCAAATGCACGGGTATATCTTCTAATCTACGAGAATATAAGTAGTACAGGCATATTGGCAAAATTTTTATATATATTGACATATATTGGATTCAATTACGACCTTCTGGTATTAAGATTACGGGGATTTTTGATACTTTCAATTTATTACGTCATCTTTTTTATTTTGGTAAATATTTTTAAGGCTCATATTACAATATGTTTAAGCTTCTACTAACACACTGGCATATTTTCTAATTTGCGACAATATAAGTAGTACGTGGTTGCATATATTGATTCAATTCTTTTTTTTGTGTGTGAATTTGTTTACAAAAGGGGCCAGGATATTTTATTCTTCAGATTTGCCCGTGAAGATAATTTTGCATAGTGAGAACAGATATTCTTAAACTTCTCTTTATGAGCAATAAATTTAATATTTTATCAGAATTTGCACATGATTGCGAATTATAAGTTTTTTTATATTATATACTCCGTACGAAGGACGGGTATGCTGCTAGTTCTCAATAATTTCGTGGTTTTATGATCTGATTCGAACAAAATAAACTTTATTATATTAATGCTATATAATTTGAAAAGAAAATCGAAAAATTAAAAAAATCGGAAAATAAATAAAGTTTATTATATTATTATTTTATGTATTTAATGGATATTGAATACATAAATAAAATAGTTGAAACAATTAATAAACGAATATTTCCTTCTAGTTACCTTAAACCATCGTCAGACGCAATACATATCAACATTTTCTGATATTAAATAAGCACAAAGAGGAACGTTTCATATCAATGCTATCGAGTAAAGGTTACTTACCATTTGTTTGTATTCCATAAAGTCTCTTCTCCTCACACCCATTATACTGAAATATATATGCTATAGCATCTGTTCTGTAAGAAGCAAAAATACAACAGCTCGGTATGCAGAAGAAAATTTTCAATGTTGCAGAAATGGGAAAAATAAAATTAAATATGAAGATAGCTTTCTGTCAATGCTTTCAGTTCACAGATTTAATTACATTGGATTATTTTGACACTCTATTGTTCTTTTTGTGAACTTCAAGAGTATTTTGGACGAGACCTAAAATTTAACATGTATTCTGATCAATTACGGTCACCTCTGCATATATAGTACTCCACCTGTACTTAGGAGCTTTAAAATAGTTTAGAGAAGTGGTTTTTCTGTGTACGATTTTCTTACGTCCTTACAACACTTATAGAGTTTCTTCGCTTTTTCTAGCTCATGGTGCACTCGATGCATAAAGCATGAAAGAAAATTTATAATATAAATATTTAGAAAATATATTTAGAACTTATATTTATAACATATATATATATATATATATATATATATATATATATATACATATATATACACTGCTCGACAATTGCTAAGGAAGGATCACAAATTGCAATGTAGCACAATATTAAGGGGGGTGGAGGCCCAGAAGGATAAAATATTGTTGCCACACTGTTCGGACATTGGAATAAAGATCATTTATTATCTTGGCAAATGCAGAACGTTTTCAAACATCTGTAAGGAAAAAAGTGTTTATTTGATAGTGTGTACGGAGAAATGGGAAAATGCATATGAACGACAGCAGGCACCTTTGAGAAAGGTGTCAGTACGGGATATGTCCACCGTGGAGTGCGGTGCAACATTCCACACGTCATGTCATGCTTTGCACAACATTATTCATCAGCTGATGAAGCAAGTTATCCCACTCCTCTATTAGTGCACGGATGAGGGTGTTCTTGTTTGTTGGAGGATATATTTGACCAGCAAGTCGCCTCCCCAAAGCATCCCACACATTTTAAATGGGGTTTAGAACTGGAGAAAGTACTGGCCATAAGACGCATTGGATACCTTCGCTGACTAGACAATCCTGGAGTGTTCGATGACATGGTGCGTTGTCGTCCATGAAAACAAATTTATCACCGACAGTACCACGAAAAAGGCGAACATGAGACAGTAGAATTCCCTCAATGTACTCGTATCACTGACTGGTCATAGTCCCAGTTGTAACCACATGTACAGGCGTGCGGTCATTGATTACAATGCCGACCATACCATGATACTGCATGTCGTATATCTATCCCTTTCCTAAATATTTTCTGAACGATAAACAGTACCACTCTCACGACAGATCAGTTGGCGTCAACAATCCGATGACAGACTGAATCTACTCTCATCTGAGAATAGTACGCAAGCCCAGTCCTGTTCGATCCAATTGCAATGCTCACGATACTATTACAAACGGGCAGTACGACGTAGTCTGGACAATGGGACACACGCAACAGGTCTACTAACGTATTGTCTTTCTTTTCCAAAGCGTCTGGCTAGAGATTTTCGGGAAACCACTGTCCAGTGGTAGCAAGAAAGTGATTTGCCACCTGGTGAGCTATGGTGTACCGGTCTTCTTTTGCCGGTAGGACAATGTATATGTCTCCTGCAGACGTCGTACTTCTAACACGACCTCCCCCATGACGCTCGCTACACATTCCAGTCGTTTTAAACGCTTGTCGCAGCCTTGAAACAACTCTATGGACTATGTCGAACTCCCTTGCAATATCTGTTATTTTCCGCCCTTCTTCGATCTTTTCAATAATACGGCCACACGTAA
Organism: Amaurobius ferox; assembly: GCA_951213105.1. Classification (NCBI taxonomy): domain Eukaryota; kingdom Metazoa; phylum Arthropoda; class Arachnida; order Araneae; family Amaurobiidae; genus Amaurobius; species Amaurobius ferox. The sequence goes on along the minus strand of OX578143.1, from coordinate 129,852,137 downwards.
AATCATCTAAGTGGTATCGGGAAGACTTACCGAAAATTTCTAGCTCTTTAATTAAATCTTTCCCGTAAAACTTTCACTTGGAACAACTGCCCACACGCGTCAAATACTTTAAATATCTTATCAGCGCTATCACGAGACGAACAGGCGTGGGAATGGAACATTTTCATGCGCACACCTCTTCTTATTGTATCCCGCACTTATTCTAATTTTCCACATTTTGCTTCTTTCATTTTGTAGTTGTTATGGGTGATAGTGTTATTCGTCCTTAGAAATTGTCCAGCAGTGTATATTCGTATATATATGTATATATATATATATACACTCACACCTGTTATATATATATATATATATAGGAAATCTACAATATCAATGCAAAAATATAAATATTTAATTAGGTTGTCCCCGGTTTGCAAGTAAGGATTGCAACAGAGAAATTATAATTTATTGCTTATAACAGCCGTCCTCCAAACTGTATGAGCTGAGAGCCACATTAAGATATATAAATATATATAAATGGTAAGTGAACTAACTAACTCGAAATAGAAATATAATGTTCGATGTTTATATATATACTTAAAATCATAATTAACCCTAAATAGATCAGATCAGTTTATTTTCTAAAAAATAATATAAAATAAACATGTTATATAAATATAAGCAACAACAATGAATAGTTGAATATCAACCTATGGTTCCAAACATTGAAAATCCACTAATTTGATGTCTTCTTTACTAGAATGATCTTTTCAATATTTTGTGCTAAATTTGTTTTAGGATATTTGAATTACAGAATGTCCATTGCCTTTGACTTGTTTGAATAAAACATCAGTCAATAGACAATTCAAAGATGTAATGGAAAAAATCTGATTTGGGCAGCTTTCACAACAGGATACAATGATTTTAATTCCTTCACAGAAAAATAAGGGTGCACAAGGTACACATAACAATGATTTTGGTATTGAATCAACACCACCTAAATTGAAAATATGCATTTTTGGCAGATTTTACTAGTCCAAGCGAATGACTTATTCATAGTCACTTACAAATTCCTCATTAAAATGCAATGACCATTTAGGAAATATCAATTGCATGAAATAAATGATTACTGACAAATTCCGGCGCATTAATACAAAATTAGCACAAAAATTATCGTCTCTTGTGAATGTAATGATCTAGATTCACGAGAATGGTGTTGCATAATATTGCATAAAGCGAACATATTTGGCAATATTTACTACATTTTTAATTTTATATAATTTTTCTGAAGAATCTATTTAATAAACGTGCGATATCTCGAGAACGTTTGCTTAATCGTTTTATAATACAAAATTACCGAAATAAATATTTATTTAACAGGAATCAAAGTACTGATTTTTTAATGATTTTTCAAAAATGCATTCCAAAATCGTGCAATATTGTAAAAGCGTTTTGCTTGATTTAAAAGACTCTTCTGCTTTCACATTCAAATGTAGAAACTGAAATGATATTGCATGAAACATGTATACACAAAACTTAGCCCAGTGATCATTTATTTAGTGGTAAATACTTAACTCCAGAATTCAATCCGTCTCCCTGGTGAGAAGCGAAACTACTACTCAATGGCTGGTAAAATAAATGGCTAGGAAACAACTCATTAACTGATGAGATTAATGACATTTTGAAATTAAAACACAGTCTTTAATTAAATGGCAGTTAGGTAATTCAAATACAAGCATGACATCAAAATTCACTCTTTACTCGGAACATCTGCGTTCCTATCTTTTCAAATAGATATATATAAATGATGACATGAAAGCAAAGATATATGCTTAGGTTATTACATTAATTCTTTAAATTCGTTACATCTATAATGGCTGGTGTCTTAGAAATCTTGAATAATTTTAACCAGTCAAAACTGGAATTTAAACAAATTTACCAGCTCTAATATGAGAAGTATTTATACTTAAAAAACTTCTCTTTACTCTTGGTAGGGCAGTCATCATTAGAAGGTTAGATTTGGCAAACATCTTTAAATTTAATTCAATTACCAAGACTTTAGCCATTTTTATAATTTTGAAGAGAGAAATTTTAATTGACTGCCTCTACCAAATCCTGTTCCAAATCTGAAGACAAAAAGCCAAGCGCGTCACTTTACATTTACTGCGCTGACGTCACCACACACATATACATATCACACGTACATCCAGAACATTGGAAAATAATCAACAAAACAAAATTAACACTCAACGGTTTTCTTTTTCTCTCTCAGCTGACTGGCGCGCCGGCTCAAGGGCACGAGCACTTCACAATTTGCTCTATTTCCACAGAAAATCGGCTGAGGCATTCTACATTTACATGACATAAAAAGAGCATTTTAAAACAAAACATACTTTCACAGATCTCGATACCACAAATATCTTCCCCCCCCCGGCAAAAAATTTTGCAACCGCAGGGCAGGAAAATTTTCTCCAAGAGAATCCTGTAGGAGCATCACCTCCAGCAGCGCGAATCGCTGAAGCAGCAACTGCCGCAGGCAATTTTTCACAAAAATTTTGAGGGTGAGCAATGTACGTACGTCTACACTACCACCACACTCTAGGAGTCCAGAGACTTGATCAGGGTCCCCGTTGTCCAAGAGTCAAAACATCAAAACATGGCCAAAAGAGAGGACACAATGCTTTCCAAAAACTGCTATAGGATCCTTTCAAAAGAAAACACACAGTTAAAATATATGCAAATACACTGAAATACACATAATATGCTCTTATCAAACTTTCTCAAATTCTTCAAAAAAAAAAAAATAAAATACACCTGTAAAATACACTAAAGATTCCTGCTGTGTGACTGTACAGAAAATGTGTTCCTTAAAGGTGTAAAATCAGCGGGGAACTATACGGGCTGCCATCACAAGAAAAAGGGTGAGTAAAAAATGAAAAAAAAAATATCCCGCGTGCAGGGCTTCTGGTGCATCCAGGCGAAAACAGGGCAGCCACGGTCCAAAACACACGTCAATTCAGCAAAGATGAGAAACCCAACTCCGAAGCGATGAGTCCTCCATCACGACATCACTCCTCCAACACACAGGAGTTCCAGATGATACGCTTCTCGCCTCCGCTCTGGAAACGACGGCGAGATCTGTCCAGCCTCGACCAGGTGTAGCAAAAAGCCTGGATTTTAAATTGCTTCATTCACATCCCTCTCGAAACACAGGGTGTAGTTTGTTTGTGTAAACACCTGCAATTCACTCAAAAGAAAAAACATTTGCAACATTGAACTCACAGGACAATGGTGACTGACGAAACTACTGTACTCTTTGTACCAGTAGGAACTTGTAAAGGAAGTGAACTTGTAAAAATGTAACCAGGAAGTGAACTTGTAAAAATGTAAACATTGAATTGCAGATCAAAATAAAGATATATGTGTACAGCAGGAACAAAAAGATATATGAGATAAATTTTCAAAACCAGAAATATAAAAAAAATTCTGTCAAAATCAGGTCAAATTAACAGAAGTGTCAAATCATGCACTTCACCACAGTTTGTCAAATCAGGTATTAAAATTCCGCACATTTGAAATTAAATTTTCCATCACCACAGAAATTCAAATTACTTAAAATTATTGTAAATATTAAAAATTATTGCAGAAGAGGTTCCATCACTACCTCAAACAGATGAGCTTGATCAAAACACAAATACATCCTCAACAGGAAAGTTTTTCGAAGAACTCCAAAACAAATCACAAAAACTCACAGTTCAAAATTACGAAAAGTTTCAAATTTCCAGATTCAAAATGTTTATCAAAAGATAATCAAAAGTTTTGTAGAGTGAAGAGTTTCAGTCGATATCACACAAATCACAAGATTAAAATTGTATATAAATTCAAAACAGTAAAATTAAAAAAAAATTTTGTATTTTCACAGATGAAGCATGTTTCACAGATGAAATAATCTTCCATTACAATTGAGCAGAGATGTGTGTAAATAAAAATATTTAGAATAAACAATAATAAATTTCAATAATCAGATAATACTTTCAGAAAAATTATACACAACAATCAATTAAGCTTAAATATCAAGATTCCAAAAATTTAACAAGCTGCATTAACAATTACTGTATCACTATTTCTTAAACAAATTTTGTAAACACTGGAATTTTGCATCACAGAAGAAGAAGATTTTGAACACTGTTGTGCACAGATGAAAAACTGGATTAATTAAATTGTCTGAGAGAGTATCGACTGTTCACTCTAGGACGCTGCTGGTTTAAAGCTCTATTGTAAACCAGTCTGGTATGACGGTTATCACAGTTTGTGTGACTGGAAGAAGAAAGTTGTTTGTTTACACTATTTGGATCACTGGAAATTGGAGCACTGGAATTCCGAACACTGGAATTTGGAGCACTGGAAACAGGTTGTTTGTTTGCACTGCTTTGAGAACTGGAAATTGGAGCACTGGAAACAGGTTGTTTGTTTACACTGCTTTGAGAACTGGAAATTGGAGCACTGGAATTTTGCCGCTGGAAAGCATTCGAGGTTGATGAGGACACAGTTTGTTTATCACGACCAAGTGCACTATCTTTTGGAAGAGTTTGAAGCTCAACTCTTCTAGGTGGTAGTAATGTAAGTCTGGTGACATGGACTCTCTGCTCGTTCTTCGGATTTAAAACATGTTGTATTATAAAGTTGACTGGAGAGATTTTCTTGATAACTCTAAATGGACCTCTATTATATGAAGAAAGTTTCTTGGACTGGTCGCGTGATTAATATGGTGTGTATAGATACACATGATCCTTTACTTTAATCACAGGTTGTTTTGCACCCTTATGTTGTTGTTGCATTTGACTCTGTTGTGCTTTATCCAAATTGACTTTTACAATTTCATAAATTTTCTTTAATCTATATTCCAAATCTTGACCATAATCATGAACAGACTCATATTTTGTGCTTTTAAATCCTGTTAAAAGGGTATTTGGTACTGTTAAATCTCTGCCATACATGAGGTATGCAGGAGTTTCTCCAGTTGATGCATGAACAGCATTTCTGTGGGCCAGAAGGGCAAAAGGAACTGAACGATCCCAGTCGTCTTTCTCTTTATATGCAAGATTCTTCAAACTTCTGAGTAAAGATTTATTTGCTCTCTCGCAGAGGCCATCAGATTGGGGATGATAGCTACTGGTACTATGTTTGATGATTCCCAACTTCTTGTATAGGCTCTGAGCAGCTTTTGAAATGAAATTCGACCCTTTGTCAGTAACCAGGTGGTGGGGAATACCGTGAGACGATATGAATTTCTCAAAACATTCCAAAATTCTTTCTGAAGTAATAGATGACAATGGGTAAGCTTCTTCCCATCTTGTGAAATAGTCTGTTATGACTAAAATGTACCTTTTCCCAGAATTTGAAACTGGAAAAGGACCTATACAATCCATCGCTACTCTTTGGAAGGGGAAAACAGATGTATCAAATTTCTGTACTGGTGCTTTCAAATTTCTGAACCCATGGTTCATGACACAAACATCACAAGAACTGACATAATTCTGTGTTTGAGTGTACATGTCTTGCCAATAATACCTTCTGCTGATACTAGACAAAGTTCTGCGAAACCCACAGTGAGCAAATGCAGGACAGTCATGATGCAACCACAAAATTTCAGATACCAAGGACTGAGGTACTACCAATCTTTCATTAAATTCGTGTCTTCTTTTGGGGTGCTTGTGAGTGCACCATAATGCATTTTCTTTCTCAAAAAAGGTTAATCTCTGTGGATATGGAGCCACATTTTTTTCTAGGAAATTCTTAATTTTGTTGCATCTGCTATCAGATTTTTGAGCGTTAACTATTCTGGTAAACAAAGTGGGTTCCACTGTTAATTGCTCTAAATTTTCACTCTGAATATTTTCTTCATCATTTAGGTTTGTGTTAATTGCATTCACCTGTTGAATTTCTGAACTTTTTGAAGAATTCTGATTTTGTGCATTATTGACTTTCTTTGGTTTTGGGGCATTAGCCGAATTTCTTGTACTTGCAGAATTCTTTGATAATGGATTTTCTTTGTCACCGACACATCTTGATAAGTAGTCAGCCACAACATTCGCCTTTCCTGGCTTATGAATGATCTCATAGTCGAACTGGGAAAGAGAAGCTATCCAACGTGAAAGTCTGGAGGTTGGATCCTTGAATTTGAAAATAAATGAAAGGGAGTGCTGGTCGCAATAAATTGTGAAGTGAGCTCCAATTAAATAGTGTTTGAAAAAATTTGTCGCCCAGACTACAACCAAAGCTTCACGCTCAACAACACTGTATCTGGTTTCAGCATCATTTAGCTTCCTGCTGGCATATGAAATAGGGTGTAAAAAACCATTTTTATCTTGCTGTGAAATATATGCTCCAAGTGCATACTTAGATGCATCTGTGTGCAATATGAATTTCTTTTTAAAATCAGGTAAAATCAAAATTGGTTCTTTTAAAAGTTCTTTCCTCAAGATGTCAAAAGATTCTTGTGCTGCTTCATTCCACTTAAATTTTTCACCTTGTTTTGTTTTTAAAAGTTGTGTGAGGGGTAAAGCAACATCTGCAAAATTCTTCACAAATTTTCTATAAAATCCTGTGAGACCCAGGAACTGCCTCACATTCTTTATGGACTTTGGCGTCTTAAATTTCTGAATGGTTTCTAAATTATGTGGATCAGGCTGCACTTTCCCATCTGAGACCAAAAATCCCAGATATTTAATTGTTCTTTGAAAGAAATAGCATTTAGAAGGTTTCAATTTTAGATGATGTTCTTGTAATTTTAAAAATACTTCTTCCAATTTTTGTACATGTTCTTCAAAGGATTTTGAAGCCACAATAATATCATCAATGTAAACATTCGAAACACCTGCCAAAACCAATGACATCAATCTCTGGAAAGATGCAGGGGCATTTTTGAGCCCAAAAGGAGTGCGACACCACTCAAAATGGCCTTTGTTGGTTGAAAAGGCTGTCTTTTCACACTCATTCGGGTCCAAACAAAGTTGGTAAAACCCAGAAGTAAGGTCTAGAGTGGAAAAATATGTTGCTCCAGCCAAATTATCGATGAGTTCACTAATATTAGGTATCGGATATGGTTCGTCAATCATGACTTCATTTAACTGCCTAAAATCACAGACCAAACGATATGACCCATCTGCTTTATTGACAAAAAGGACAGGCGTATTATAAGGCGAAGTACTGGGCCTAATAATACCCGCACCATGTAGTTCAGTCACTTGTTTATTTAATTCTTCTTGAAGGTGATGAGGCACTCTGTAATTTTTCTTTTTAATTGGTATGTTAGTTTTTAAATTTATTGTATGGAAAATTGTATCACAACCCTCAATTTCTGAAACCGACTTTGCAAAAACTCTACGATGCTTTTTAAGAAGTTCCAATAACTTCCTCTTCTTCTCTCCATATAAGTGACTTAAGTCAAAGTCACCACCCCACGCTTCAAATTTTTCATTATTTTCAATAGGTGTGTGGTCAGTTACTGTGTTTACTGGTAATACTTGTACTTCTTTAATACTTTGTAATTTTGCAATTTTTATTTTCTTGTTCAAATTAATTACATTTTCAGAAGGATTTGCTATTTTCACATACAAATAATCTTTCTGAGGTGTCTTGTACACTGCTCTTGCCACAAAAAATTCTTTTTCTCCCTCAAGCGGTTCAATCAAAATAGTATCATTTTCTTGAAATTTATGATTTACCCTAATTTTTACAAAAGATTCAGTAAGTGGATTAAGTTTACTTTTCTTAAATACAGTTGCTACAATAAATTTATTTTCTTTAATTTCATTAATAATATTGATTCTTTCTTCCTTTTCATTATAAGTGTTTTTGTACAAAGGTGGTCCCAAAACTGAGTTATTCGGGCTGGTCAAAAAGTAAGGAATTTCCTTCCCATTTGCATTGTTTACATTTGTGAATGTCTGTCTGTCATGTACTTTTTCATTTCTATTTCCAAAATTCTGATCAAAATTTCTAAATAAACTTCGTCTTTCCAAATAATTATCTTCTTGTAAGCTACACCCATTCGCTTGAGAAAATTCCTGACTGGAAAAATTTTCTCTGCTTCTAAATGGAATATTCTGTCCACACATGATCATGTTATTGCTTTCAAAATCAATTACAGCTTTATTTTCTGTCAAAAATGAGTTTCCAATTATAGCTTTGTAATTTGATGGTGCAGGAGAATTCAAAACCCAGAATTCAAGAATAAAATTTTCGTCCTGTAGGGTTAGTTTAATAGAAATTTTATAATTCACAATTGTATCTCCTCCATTAAATCCACGCAGTACAGCAGGTTTTCTATGCACTGTATACTGTTTTCTGTCAAATAAATTTAAAATTTCTTCATATGTGATATTTATGCTGGACCCTGTGTCAATTAGCATATTTATGGAATTTCCTGCAAGCTTAGCAGAAATGACTGGTAAGTTTGTTGCATTTTGAGAGACATTTTGTACAATTGTACTAATTTCATAAGTGTTACCAAAATTTCCAAAGTTCTTTCTTGAATTTTGGTTCAAATTTCCAAAATGTACTTGATTGGCTGATCTGTCTTTTCTAAAATTTCTTCCATTAAAATTGTTTTTGTAGCCGAAATTTGTGTTATTACTATTATTTCTTCTAAAATTTGGACTTTTGTAAGTGTCAAAAGTATTTCCTCTATTATTGTTATTTCCTCTAGCTCTTGGTGTAGCCGGAATAAAATTATTTATTTCACCAGGTTTCCTGTAACTACGAAATCCTCTCTGTTGATTTACTTCTCTCAAGTAGTTATTTCTGCTTTCTTCTCTCTTCGGGGTAACCGGAATTCTTCTTTCGAATTTTCTTCTATTTCTGCTTCCCGGGGATATGGACGTCTTCATATTTGATCGAAAACTTCTTGATTTAGGTGTTCTAGGGGATTTCTGTGTTACGCTATTATCGTTTTCTTCCCATATTTCTTCTTCGTCTTCCCAATTTTCTACCTGTCTGTCCCTTTTTTCTAGTTCGCCCTTAAATTCTTCGATCTGTTTACTCTGAATTTCAAGTAGTTTTTCTAATTTTGTTATTTTCTCATCTTCTAAATTTTTCTTTTCAACCGAATTTACTTCTAGATGTTCTTCATTTTCGTTTTTACACTGCTCTTCAAGCACCGCTAACTCTTTAGCTGATTCAAATGTTTTCGGATTCTGCGCTAGGACCAATCTTCTAAAATCAGGATTTAATCCCCTTATGAATGCATTTTTCAAAAGCGCTTTTCTTATGGAGTAATTATTGTTTTTTTCTAACTCTTCAGGTACTGCTACGTACGAAGCTGATTCAATTCAAACAGCGAACTGACGCACTGTTTCTCCCGATTTCTGTCTTATGTTGACTAACTCAGCAATTCGCTTTGCCATATCTTCTTTATTTTCAAAATTATCCCTAAGAGCCGAAACTAATTCATCATAATTCTTCGAATTCTTTAAATTCGGAATGCCGTTTACTAGCCGACTCGCTGGACCAGACAGTTTCATTTTCAAACAAAAAATTTTCTCTTGAGACGTCCATCCCGCATTCTCTGATATTAACTCTAATCTATCCAAAAATGATTGAAGTGAACTATCCTCCGCTCCGGAGAACTCTGAAACCGAGTTCCAAAATTGAGTCTTCCCGATATTTGATTTAGTAGTCCCAGTGGTGCTCACAGAAAGTGACCGACGCTGAGGAGGTAAGCGTACTGGTGAAGGTGACGCTTGTCTTACATTATTCGCGTTCCTTTGAACTTGTGAGTTACTTCTCACATTTCTTTTCCTTCTACTTTGTCTGCCTGACATTTTTAATTTTGTTCTCAAATTTTATCTCTAACAAATGTTTATTTTAATCAAGTCGAAAATGTGTCGTGTTAAAAGTGTTCTTGTTGTGAAAAATGTTTATACTAAAAATATGCAGCAATTTCATAAATGAATTTCATTTGCAAATATACCATAATAGATACTGACTTACTTCGGTGGTATCAAAGACCACATTCATATCTGCATCTATACATATTATACACTTTCTTTTCACAAACACTTTAAATATATTTTTATTCTAGTACCAATCTTGCCATTTCAAAATCATTTTTAGAAACCGAAAATAACACAAATATTTTTTTGAAATCGAAAGTGTTCCAGCACTCAGGGAGACAAAAGGGCACGGCGCCAAACATGTAAAAGCGTTTTGCTTGATTTAAAAGACTCTTCTGCTTTCACATTCAAATGTAGAAACTGAAATGATATTGCATGAAACATGTATACACAAAACTTAGCCCAGTGATCATTTATTTAGTGGTAAATACTTAACTCCAGAATTCAATCCGTCTCCCTGGTGAGAAGCGAAACTACTATTCAATGGCTGGTAAAATAAATGGCTAGGAATCAACTCATTAACTGATGAGATTAATGACATTTTGAAATTAAAACGCAGTCTTTAATTAAATGGCAGTTAGGTAATTCAAATACAAGCATGACATCAAAATTCACTCTTTACTCGGAACATCTGCGTTCCTATCTTTTCAAATAGATATATATAAATGATGACATGAAAGCAAAGATATATGCTTAGGTTATTACATTAATTCTTTAAATTCGTTACATCTATAATGGCTGGTGTCTTAGAAATCTTGAATAATTTTAACCAGTCAAAACTGGAATTTAAACAAATTTACCAGCTCTAATATGAGAAGTATTTTTACTTACAAAACTTCTCTTTACTCTTGGTAGGGCAGTCATCATTAGAAGGTGAGATTTGGCAAACATCTTTAAATTTAATTCAATTACCAACACTTTAGCCATTTTTATAATTTTGAAGAGAGAAATTTTAATTGACTGCCTCTACCAAATCCTGTTCCAAATCTGAAGACAAAAAGCCAAGCGCGTCACTTTACATTTACTGCGCTGACGTCACCACACACATATACATATCACACGTACATCCAGAACATTGGAAAATAATCAACAAAACAAAATTAACACTCAACGGTTTTCTTTTTCTCTCTCAGCTGACTGGCGCGCCGGCTCAAGGGCACGAGCACTTCACAATTTGCTCTATTTCCATAGAAAATCGGCTGAGGCATTCTACATTTACATGACATGAAAAGAGCATTTTAAAACAAAACATACTTTCACAGATCTCGATACCACAATATTTTGAAACCGGTGATAAAGATTGTATCAGTCGTTTTCTAATGAAAAATTAAACCTGAAATGATTGTATTTTATCATTGTTTAAAATGCCGATTTTTTACTGATTTTTCAAAAATGTATTCAAAAATATATTCGTCATTCGACTGCGTTTAAATGAATGGGGTTCTAGTAATTACTGATTAATACTATACCAACTTATATCCAAGACGCTTCATTCGTTTGTGGGATATCACATTAATAGACTCACTGGTACATGCACACACACACACACACAAAGAGACATCACCTGGAAAATGGTAGATTAGTGTTCGGGGTTTCTTAAAACGTGCTCTTCCATCGATAACTCGAATTCGAATTTTTGACCCCATCACAATAATTTTCCTATACATTATAATGTATGTAAGAAAAGAAATAAATAATCTTTTTTAATCCGATATCTTTTTTTATTCTATCTATCTCTTTTTTTATTCAATATTTTATATTCAATATCTTTAAAAACTACACTATATAGAATCCTCCTTCCCGGTCGTCCAATAAGATACTCTAAGTCCTCTGGACGAGTCGGACGGCCTGGGGCTTTCACTATATAGAATCCTCATTTATATAATATACAAATTTTCTTTGTAAAATGGAAGATTGTAAAATGGAATCTGAATTCTACGGTGCATTATTTTTCAAATATTTGTCAAATTACAAATTTATTTATTTATTTATTTACTTACAGTGAAACCAAATATGTTTCTGAATTGGAAATACTGAATCAGGTAATTATAGTCAATATCTAAACAATATCTTTGCTATCTACATTGAGCTTTTTTTAATACATTTCATTTCAATTTAGATTACCAAAGACGAAGCGTAAGTAATCCTTCATTCATCTCTCTATTAACACGTGTCAATGTAACTAGATATCTATCTTACATAATAAAAATATATTTTTATTTGTTGTGTATGTAGTCTGAAGCGGAAAATTGAAGCGTCGGACAGTGGTGAATTTTTGCTACAGATGTACTTCAGGTCCCCACACGCTGCAGTTCGGCGAGAGGTTTATAAAATTCGAATACGGTTTTTAGTTATTTCATGTTGAATAACAAATTAATAGGTTCTTTGGGAATAGGTTCTTTGGGAATCGAAAATATTACCACAGAGTTTTCTATTTTGATGATTCTCCATCAATGTGTGGGCAGAAATCATCGGCGACCGTTTAATATGGCGACCTCATAATAATAATCTTATACCGAACCTACTTGACGAGGGAATGTACCATATTTTGCTGCAGGTGGTCTCGTCGAGATTGCTGGAGGATGTTCCAACAGACATCTGGCAGCGTATGTGGTTCCAACACGATGGGGCACCAGCCCATTTTGGCGAGTGGTAAGGAATTATCTGGACGTCATTTTTTCTGGCCGATGAATTGGACGAGGTGGTCCTTTAGCTTGCCCCCCTCCCCGATAACGCGATATGTCGTATCTTGAATTTTTTCTGTGGCGATATCTCCAGAGTCTCGTCTATGACACTCCCTTTGAATCTGAAGAGGAACTTGTTGTCAGAATTTCAGCCTCTGCTGCCGTTGTGCGCGACAAGCCTGGTCTGTTCGAGAGAGTTCGCCAATCCCTCCATTGCAGCTGTGAGACGTGCTTTCAGGTTAGCGGTCGCTCTTTTGATCCATTACTGTAATTTTTGTTTATTAAATGTCATTTTACAACTTCTAAGTCATTCTTGTGCTTTCGCCTCAATTCATCAGTTTCACCTTTAAACGCCCACTGGCGCCTTTACGTTTCATTTCAGTCTTGGTAAACTATGATGAAAAATGCTTGATTTGGTGTGTACTTCCACCTCAAAAAGTTTGGCTTATCTGTTTTGAATCACCCTGTATATTAATATCTCTTGGCGAATTGTTAGACATTAACATATAAATCCATTACACAAAGTACCTTTTCTCGTCAAGGGAACGAACTTGATCAACGAGAATGATGTTAACAAATTCATCGCATACGAAACAAATTGCACAATATTTAATATTTTTTGTATTTTATGTGATATTTTGTGATAAATTTATTTGAAAAAGTGCAATATATCGCGAATAGTTCATATCAGCGTTCTAAAATTTATGTTTATCCTTTTCTAATGAAAAATTACATAAAAAATGATTATTTATGTAATTTTATTGAAGGTTTAAATTTTTAATAATTTTTATCAAAATTTCATTCGGAAATTATCAAAATTCCCTCATTCGAAACATTGAGGGTCTTCTGAATAATTGATTGCGTTTAAAATCAATGTGCTTCCAGTATTCACGAATTGTAAATTTTGAAACAAATTTCGTTCGAAACGCTTCATTTATTAATGAGATATCATCTTCTCAGACTTACGGACACACACACACACACACATACACACATCGCCTCATAAACGATCGATTCAAGTTCGGGAATGCTTAAAACGTGCTTTTACGTTGAAAACTCGAATTCGAATTTTCGACCCCGTCACAATACTTTCCCTATACATTATACTACGTAAAAAGTAAAATGTTTTTCTGTAATCAATTGTATGCGATTACATCATAAAGCCTTTTTTCGGGTTTTATTTTTCGTTTTTTGTATTATTATTTATATATTTACGAACATTTTATGCAGGGTGATTAAAAAAAGATGGGACAAATTTTACGAGTTGGTAGTCCGGACCAAACCAGGCACTTTCGTCATAGTTCACAGAGTCGGAAATGGAACGTGAAGGCCCCAGTGGGCGCTTAATGGTGAAACAAATGAGGCGATGGAAGGACATAGAAGTTATAAAATGGCATTTAAAAAATAATACTTACAGTAAGGGCTCAATAGCGATCTCCAACTTGAATGCATGTATCACAGCGGCGATGGAGGGATTGGAACTCTCTCGAACAGACCTGGTATGCCGCGTACTTCCACGGCAAAAGTTTAAATTCTGGCGACGAGTTCCTCTTCCGATTTAAGGGGAGTGCCATAAACGAGACTCTTGAGATATCCCCACAAAAATAAGTCAAGACACGACAATTTGGGCTATCGTGGGGTTCCATCTTCTCAAAAGCTGGATATGCGAATAACCGCTGCAAACTGATGAGGCCCTACATTCGGAATTACAAAACTTTGCATAAAAGTTCTTCTCCTTCCCCAGATGAAATTTGCATACCTGGTTTTCTTTTTTAACAAGAAAATAACAACCAGAATGACGTTTTAAAGTTTGCGGAGCGGCCGCTGCAGCGGCCGGATAATTTAATTCCAAATTACATTCTAAGCAGTTGCTAATATAACTTAGGAAAATGTACGGAAACTCAAATAACTTTTCGCTGCGAATTTCATATTGGCACTAATTCTGACATTTCAAGTCTAAATTTCATTTAACTTTAATTCTATCTCGACAGATGACACGTATATTTTTTAGACCTTAGCTATTTATTAAACCCTAACTGGGATTACTGCCCTTAATTAAACCCTAACTGAGATTATTTTCTCTCCCCACAAAACCTAAAATTGTGAAAAATTAAAGGCAAAATAATTTTGAGCGCCGTTCTATAATTCGGTAATATTTTAATACTAAATTTTATATAGTAAAATATATAACTTTACCATGTAGCTATGCAAAAAAATAGAACATGCATCCAGAAAGCTATGCCAATTGTGCTCGCAGCCAAATGATATAGGTAGAAAAATTTTAAGTAAACCGACCTATCCAGATTACATGGACTGTACCGGTTATATATAAATAGTCGTGCTGCAAGGTATGACAATTCGCTAATTATTTAAAATTCTACCAATGTTAGTTTAAAGTAATTTACGCTATTTGCTAATTTATAAAGATCTTTAAATATTATATACATTGCACATACATTATGTCTATTATCTGTATGTATTATATGTATGTACTTCTACAGGGCTGTCATGTTACGTCGCGATCTGTAACCCGTAAACCCAACACTTTTTTTTAAATAAAATATTTTAAGAAAATTTAATTATTTGAATTTTCTACAATTTCTGAATGAATTTTTAATATAAATGAATAATAAATAAGTGCTCAATTTTCAATCCTCTTCAACTTATCAAGATGATTACTTAATAACTTACAGTTATCAAGTAATGTTTTATTTGTGTGTTTGTTTTTGTTAATTATAGATTTAGAAACAGGATTTTCTAATACATATTTTTGTTGTTTACTATTTACATGTATATTTCATAATTTTGAAGATATTTCGAGTGGTAATAAGAAATATTAATAAAACGTCCGCTCGGACAGATATTTTAAGGTTTTTTATAATGAAGTTAAAATATTAAAATATTGAAATTATTTTTATATATTCATAATATAAACTCTATTTCCGACAAAACAAGAAATTTGTTACATCTTTCTTTATTAGGTTCTGGGGTCTAAAAGCGTTCAAAGTGTTTATGTTTTACCACACCATGGATGATATACCAAACATCGATGTTATTCACATAAAAAAGATGCGTATTTCGATGTATTTATAAATAGATAAGTAAATACGAAGGATTCACCTTATGGATTCGGCTCAAATATAGTTAGAAACAGCGTTCTTCGATACTTACAATGATATCAAGATGGAAACTCTGTGATAATATTTTCGATATCCGAGGAACGGATTTGTGTGAAAATCGCGCAATATCGCCTTTCAACATAAAATAATTAAAAAGCTAATTTGGACTGTAAAAAATCTCGCCGATATGCATCATGCAGAGAAATAATGCACACTCCGTAGCAAATTTCGCCGCTGTTCGATGATTCCATATTCGGCTACAGATGGTATAGACAGATAGAAACACAGACAAAAATCTTCTTTTGTTATGTAAGATGTTGGACCATCTGTTGTTTTTTATGTATGTCTTGTAATTTTTTACAACTTTATTCTAAGTGGCAACATTTGTCGAGTTTTAATAAGCAACAATAATTTGTGCATTTGTTGACATGAAAAACGACTGACTTTACATTTTCTTATAAATTAACTATAGTCAAACTATGTAGCAATGTTCATTTTTATAGAAAATGAAAATATTGTACAATCAATGCTGTCGAGGTCAGTCAGATTGCAAATGCTGTTAAATATATAAAGTGAGTTAATGCCATATTTTCATGCCTAAAGATTAAATTATTCCGTTGAGCACAACGTTTTTACTTTCCCTGCAATACATGGTAATGTATAGGGAAAGTATTGGAATCATACCGAAAATCACAATTGGAGTTTTCGACGGATCTACACGTTTCGAGACCTCTAGAATACGAAAAAAACATTTTTAGCGTGACGTCTGTGTGTGTGTCTGTCTGTCTGTCTGTGTGTCTGTGTGTCTGTCTGTCTGTCTGTGTGTCTGTCTGTGCAGATTTTGTATCCACTCTAATTAAAAAACTAATGGTCCGAATTTCACAAAATTTTGTAGGTAAGTCGCTTGTGGGCGGGGCTAATGCTGATTAGTTTTGGGTACGATTCGGAATAAAAGAACCCGCCTTTTTTGTGAAATGGCCCGCAAAAGCTTGTATCCACTCTAACTGAAAAACTAATGGACCGAATTTCACAAAATTTGGTGGATAAGTCGCTTATAAGCCAACCTGGTGCTGATTACATTTTGGTACGATTCGGAAAAAAATAACCTGCCTTTTTTTGCAAAATGGCCCGCAAAAATCGTCAAAATCTAAACTAAAGAACTAGGTATACTCAAATATATCCATTACATGCTCGTTTAATACGTAATTTTTAACTACGAAAATAATACGACCAACCCCATTACACTAGGACTAGCCGTTCTCGAGATATTTTAGTTTTTCGTATTTTCTCTACACCACCTTTGAAAACAAGTCCGGTTACCGAATGAGAACGGAAATTGAATTAAAAGTGAAATGAATTTAATTAAAATAAAGAGAACGTGGATACAAGTCTGCAGGGAAAGTCATGTGCTGCCCACATCAGATTTTTTACTTTCCCTGCAATACATGGTAATGTATAGGGAAAGTATTGGAATCATGCCGAAAATCGCAACTCGACTTTTCGACAGATCTACACGTTTTGAGACCTCTAGAATACGAAAAACCTATTTTTAGCGTGACGTCTGTGTGTGTGTGTGTCTGTCTGTGTGTCTGTCTGTCTGTGCAATGTATATATCCACTCTAACTCAAAAACTTATGGACCCAATTTCATAAAATTTGGTAGTTAAGTCACTCGGTTAAGATCCTGGTGCTGATTAGTTGTTGGTACGATTCGTAAAAACAGAACCCGCCTTTTTTGCGAAATGGCCCGTAAAAATTTTATGTATCCACTCTAGCTAAAATACTAATTGACCAAATTTCACAAAATTTGGTAGATAAGTTACTTTTAGGATACCCTAATGCTGATTAAATTTTTGTATTAATCAGAAAAGAACAACCTGCCTTTTTTACGAAATGGCCTTCAACAATTTCATGTATCCACTCTAGCTAAAA
This sequence comes from Amaurobius ferox, assembly GCA_951213105.1. Taxonomy (NCBI): domain Eukaryota; kingdom Metazoa; phylum Arthropoda; class Arachnida; order Araneae; family Amaurobiidae; genus Amaurobius; species Amaurobius ferox. The sequence continues at coordinate 129,834,531 of OX578143.1, read as the reverse complement.
TACTAATTAACCAAATTTCACAAAATTTGGTATATAAGTTACTCGTAATGCTCTGGAGCTGATTAGATTTTGTTATTATTCGGAAAAGAAAAACCTGCCTTTTTTTACGAAATGGCCCTCAAAAATCGCCAAAATCTGAAAAAAAAGCTACGTATGTTCAAATATATCAATTAAATGCTTGTTTTATACGTAATTCTTGATGAGGAAAAGAATAAGAAAAACTCTATTACTTTAGGACTAACCGTTCTCGAGATATTTAAGATTTTTCGCATTTAATTATACCGCTTTTGGAAAAATGTCCAATTAACAAATAAAAACAGAAATTGAATCAAAAATGCAAATTTAGTGTTATTTGGTGCATTTAAACTCAATTTAATGAATTATTAACGAAATAAAGAAAAAATGGATTTGAGTCAGCAGAGAAAGTCATGTGCTGCCCACATCAGATTTTTACTTTCCCTGCAATACATGGTAATGTATAGGGAAAGTATTGGAATCATGCTGAAAATCGCAACTCGAGTTTTCGACGGATCTACACGTTTCGAGACCTCTAGAATACGAAAAAACTATTTTTAGTGCGACGTCTGTGTGTGTCTGTGTGTCTGTCTGTCTGTGTTTCTGTCTGTGTTTCTGTCTGTCTGCGCAATGTATGTATCCACTCTAACTCAAAAACTTATGGACTGAATTTCATAAAATTTGGTAGACCCTGGGTATGACTTGGGTATGACCCTGGTGCTGATTAGTTTTTGGTGCGATTCGTAAAAACAGAACTATCCTTTTTTTGCGAAATGGCCAGTAAAAATGTTGTGTATCCACTCTAACTAATATACTAATTGACCAAATTTCACAAAATTTGGTAAATAAGTTACTTGTACGATACTCTGGTTTTGATTAGATTTTGATATTAATCAGAAGAGAACAACCTGCCTTTTTCTACGAAAAGGCCCGCAAAAATTTCATGTATACACTCTAGCTAAAATACTAATTGACTAAATTTCATAAAATTTGGTGGATAAGTTACATGTACGATACTCTGGTGCTGATTAGATTTTGGTATTATTCGGAAAAGAGCAACCTGCCTTTTTTACGAAATGGCCCACAAAAATCGCCAAAATCTAAAAAAAGTTACGTATATTCAAATATATCAATTAAATGCTTTTTTATACGTAATTTTTGATGAGGAAAATAATTAGAACAACTCTATTACTCTAGGTATATACTCGAGATATTTGAAAATTTTTGCATTTAGTTATGCCACTTTTGGGAAAATATCCAATTACCAAATAAAAACAGAAATTGAATTAAAAATGCATATTTAGTGTTATTTTGTGCAATTAAACTCAATTTAATGAATTATTAAAGAAATAAAAAAATGCATTTGTGTCTGCAGGGAAAGTCATGTGCTGCCCACATCAGATTTTTTTTTCCTAGCAACATGTATAATTTTCAATAATATGCTTTAATTTACATTTTCAGCATTCGTAAATATGGTTCAAGAAGTGCAGTGGTCCTCCAAATTCAGTTTAATGTCTTAGAATCGAGGATTACTTTAGAAAGACCAAAATATGAAGTAAGTATGCTTACAACATACATAAAACTATAATATTATTACATAAACTTATTATTGTCCTTTCATAACTACAGATAACGTTTGATTTTAAAATTACTTAACTGAATTTAAAAACCAGAAGAACATGGGGAAGGATAATCCCATTAAAGTAGCATGCACCAATTACAATACTTCTTTTTATTATCTGGAGTTCCTTTCATCCATCAATCATGCTTTCTCATACCAGAAGACTTCGGCCACCATATAATCATTTCCAGGGTTGTTTTCGGGGGAAAACTGTGTCATTATCTTATGCCGGAGTATCTGACGTCCTAAATTCACGATAAAACTAAATATACTCTTAACAGCAAAAACTACCGTACCCCCACTGCGCTGATAGCCAGTCTTTATGCTTTCTGGACCACTGTAAACTATATATTTGATGACCAATTGCTAATTAGACAGTTTCATCAAAGAAAAACAGTCCGCCTTTGTGTAGTCAACAGACAACAGCAAACCATGATATTAGGCGTCTTTTTCTCGTGTTCAGTTGTTTTGATCAAGCTACTTGCTATTTGATGTCTATTCCTCTTGGACTGCATGTACAAATAGTGGTCTGGTTCGCTGGGGGTAGTATTTAGTAGTCGACCAACTTCAGTCTTTCGCAGAACTGTACCTGTTGTTTTGTAGGCCGACGACATGCGCAATACGATGCTATTGGTGATACTGAACTAGTCAGCCACACTCATAACAATTCACCCCGTCTTGAGCACTGCAATTATTCAATTACATCATTACAGTTATATAACAACTTGATAATTACAGTTATCTAGTTATCTGAAAATGCTTTTCTGCATTTGTTAGTTGCTCATCCTTAACCAACGTTTCAAAGTGTTTCTTCACTTTAGAACGTCTCCGATTCTCAAAGTTTGTTTTGTTATTTCATCGTTTTGCTGCAGAGGAATAGCAGAACACTTTACCGCTTCGAAATTAATGTGTTTGTACAATTTTGTAAAATAAACACTGCCAAAGCACAATATCAACATCTTTTGATTGGAGCAGGTTTGAAAACGATAACTACTTTAGTTATTTTATTTTTTGTAGAACGATCAGTAGAATAAAATGAAACCTTTCTAACTGAGTTCTTAAAGCATTGGCTTCAACTTTATCAGCTCATATTTTAGAATGTAATATAATTTTAGAAAGGGTTTTCATAATGTTTAAATGTGTGTAAAATAAATCTTTCACTGAGTCAAATCGTGAAGACCAACATGACGGATAAATATGTTTAATGAGTATGAAATGAAAAGTGATCCAATCTTATTGTGATTTGGATGAAAAAAATACCTATAATATTTCAACAATATTAAAAACAATTTATTTCTTTTTATGCATATTGCTGTATCGTAAAGGACCAAATTTGAATTACTCGTAGCGCAAAGTACATACTTAGATGAATTTTAGTTTTGCCAATTCTTGCTTATACGCCATTATAAATGCCTCGCATGTCTGTCGCACAGTCGTATCTATGCCTACGGCATTTCGATATATCAAATATATTTTTCCATCTCATTTATAATATGTATCTCTAATTCAATAGTGTTTCTGATCGCTTATCTCTCTGAAGACACAAAAAAATCAGTCTATTTTTATATCAGAATTTGTTTTTTCGTAGAATATGTAGAAACAGTAATAAATCTATAAACTCAATTTAATTTCAACCTTTGCAGATAGAATTTGCACTAACTCATTTTTTACTTTCCCTACAATGCATAGTATTGTATAGGGACATTATTGGAATCTCAAATCGAATATTGTTGCAAATCGAGTTTTCAACGGATCTACACGTTTCGGACCTCTGGAACATTTTAGCATGACGTATCTCTCTGTGTGTGTGTATATGTATGCCTGTGTGTCTGTATGTCTGTTTGTGCAATGTATGTACCCACTGTAGCTCAAAGGTCAATAAACGAATTTCAAGCGAAATTTCTAATGAAATTCCAAAAAATGGGAACTCGTGGGTTACCATGGTGATGATTATATTTCAGAACGATTTGAAAAAAAAAAGAACCTGATTTTTTTGCGAAATGGTTCGCAAAAATTATATGTATCCATTCTAGTTGAAAAATGAATAGACCCAATTTTATAAAATTCGATAGATAAACCGCTTGTGGATTACCCTCGTGCCGATATGGTGAGTGATTATTTCAGTGAGTGGCGAGAGGTGAATAATCCACCATATGGTCTGGTTGCGTGTTGTTGTATGGTGTGGCTCATTTGTAATATAACGTACGAAGAAAACTAAAGGTTTAAAACTCAACCATTTAATAACAAGAAACTTTTTCAACATAACAAGAAAGTAGATATGCTTCACATTGTTTGACTTGAAAATGCCATAGCATAAGTCATCTAATTAGCAGCATGCGTACTAGAGTTGAGTTTACAAACTTGTGAGACTAATAAGACTCGAGAAAAAACTAAGGAGACCGAAGTCATGGTGATTGCAGCATCTTAAATACCTTGTCACAGATATGCGTATTACAGCATTGGCTGTTCAAGCAGAAACTGCGTAGTCCCGCAGCAACGGTGGATTAGATTTTAGTAAAATTCGCCACCGATTAGATTTTAGCAAAATTCGGTTATATACCTGCTTTTGTTTTGCAAATGGCTCCCAAAAATTGTGAAACACTAAAATAGAAACTACGTATGCATGAATATATCAATTAAATATTTGTTTTATATGTAACTTTTGACGTCGAAAAAAAATAGACCAACCCCATAACTCCAGGTTAAATCGTTTTCAAGATATTTTAATTTTCCGTCTTTGAAAACACGTTCAGTCGCCAAATGAAAAGAAAATTGAATTAAAACGGCAAATTCAGTGTCATTTCCAATAATTACCCATATTATTTTGTGCAAATAACTCAATTTGGTGAATTGGGAAAGCAAACAAGAAAGAGAAAATTAATTTATGTCTGTAGCGAAAGTCATGTGCTGCCCACATCACATTCTTTATTTCGAAACTGAAATATTTAGACCAAATTTCTCCATACGCGGTTTTTCCTTTTCCTATAACTTTATACTGACAAATATTTTGTTTCTATTCAATTAATTGTTACAATACAAACAAGGAGTCAAATATTTTTATTCTTAGTAATCAATATACAAATCAGTTGATCGCATATATTAATCATCACACATCTTCAAAATAATTTCAATTTTCCAATCACAGGCCTCTGAACAAAGATCACATGGTCCCCGGATTGGATGACCTGCCCCCCCCATATGTTAGGTCACTGCTTTAAACTGTACGTCCTAATTTTGTATTTATTTGTATTTTTACTATTTCAGACTGTGGAGCTATTCAGCTATATTGGTGGTTATTTGGGCATGTGGTTGGGTTGGTCTCTAGTGACGCTTCTTGACTTTTTTGGAACAATGGTTAACCTGTGCAAGTATCCATTTATGTTGAAACGAAAACGAAGAAAGGCAGATACTGTAAGAAACTTCAGAATTGATTGCTATCAATGAGAAATGTGGATAACATAGTTTGTACATCAAATAATTAAAATATTTATAGAGCTTTTATGAATTTTCTAATTTTTTTATCTGAATGTGTATTTTACTCACAAATTCGTAATACATTGCTTGACGAGAGATTCGCATACAATTTAATTTAACGTTCTATAACTAAATTTGGTGCTTTTCAAATATTCTTCTGAAAACTTGCCTGTTACTATGAGTTATTATAATACTAGTTTACTGACCTTTCGATTGGACAATACTTTCCTAGCAAAAATGCTAAATTATACAAATTCATAAAAAGCTAAAAAGAATTTGTACAGTGGCTAATCTACATTAATATAAATGGTGTAATTATGCATCAATTCGATTAAAAAATTTGATTTAGGCCTGTGCATCAATGCGATGTTTCAGTTAGTAATATTTTTAATAAGAATTTGTTATAGAGGAGAATTTGTTATAAACGGTCTTGCAGTTTCTGGAAATTTTACTCTGGCTAGAATGCCTGTAATTGCAACTTTAGGAAATCTATTTTTAATAGTGTCCTTAAACGGAAACAGCGAACATTGTCTAACTCTTCTTTACCAATTATGAAATCTCAAAGAAATATTTTACAGTGTTGAAAAACATGGAAATACAAACTTCTTTATTTCTAACTAAATTGAGTATCTTGCCATTTAGAGCTGTACAAACGTGCGTGACATCTTCACATAAAGGGCAATATTTTGTAAGATTATGCAACTGCTTTTTTTAAATAAAAAATTTTTCTACCTAAAAAATTCTAAAATTCTTGTTTTAATGTGATTTGTGCACAGTAGTCATCTCATCGCCTGGTCCGTTCTAAAGAGTGGCAATGACTGCGATATCATATTCAACGAGTAGTGAAGGCACTACCAGTTGAGCACGTTCTTGCTTGTATGCAACTCTCTGTTATAGGGTAGAAACCGTTTCAATGAGAGCGCATCTCATGATTGCTCAGAATTTTGTGGGTGATCTCGTATAAAATAACGCTTTGCATACAAGTTTAAGGTAAGTACTTCTGAGAAACTGTAAAATCCCAACTATACAAGTTTTGTACTGGATGGTCATCTCATCGGCTACCCCAAACTTAGATAATGACTGCTAAATCATTGTCCGCCGCAGGGTTGCCAACTTAGTCATTTTATAGCTAGATTTAGCTATTTGTTGAATCGTTTAGCACCCCAAAATAGCTAAATCTAGCCATAAAATCGTTGTTTATAACTACTTGCAATGGACGTCTATGATATCTAGCTGCTTTTGCCGATTTTAGCCATAGTATTTATTCAAGTGCTGATGTCCTTAGTTCACAGATAGAGCAAGGACAATCAGTTGAGAAATGTTTTGTTTGTTGGCAGCACACAGTTACAGACGCTTCATTGTAATCCTATGGATTTAGGTTTTACGATCCATATAAGTATGCCGACACCAAATATCGATGTATATGAAGATTTTATATATGGATGCATTCATATAACTTATCAATAGGTCCATAGAGATATGTATTTCCCGGAAAATTTTCAAGCGGAAAATTTTTCATAGCGAAAAATTTTGAAATTTACTCTCAAATATTACATAATTAGAATAATATGACCATATTAGAATAATATGACCATATTAGAATAATATGACATCTGTATATTGCAGTTAGCCAATATACAGGTATAAAAAATGTCACCTGCAATTCAATATTTTCATTAAGTATATGTGCTTATTGAAAGTTATAAAAATAATTCTGTTTTGTATATAACAATAGAAAAATATTTTACTAAACCGCAAATTCAAAACTATTCACCAAAATAAATAATAATTAAATGATAACTAATATGTTTAAAACATGCCTGCTGATTAAGATTGGAAAAAAAATGTCAGTGGATCCATTCCGATGAAGTTGAAAATATTTCGTGAGAATAACATTTTTCTAATGCAAGTGGTTTGTTTCCTTTAGACATTTTAAAAACAGTTCAAAATATTAAAGCATCGGAATAGGAACCGTCTTTTCAAAACAGTTCAAAATAATAAAATATCAAAATTTGAACCACCTTTTCAAAATAGTTGAACATATTAAAATATCGAAATTAGACTCATTGCCATAAAACTTTGCGCACCATGAAAGTGTTGTCAGAATCGAACGAAATTTTATGTATGTGAGTAAGTACAACTTTGATATAAATAAGTGATTACAAAATCAAAACAAAAGGATCATTTATTACAGGAAAAACTACAAATGAATGGAGGTTCTAGTACCCTGTTGGGTTACCTCGTGGATACACGATGCATGAATATCTAGCTTGAATACACGATGCGATATGGGTGGGCATTGAGTCACACAGAACTCGAATTGTGTAGTGCGTCATCTGATTCCATAGTTGTTGTAAGCGTGCCTCTAGTTCGACCAAACTAGTAGGTTGTCCAACTTGCCGTCCCAAGTGATCCCAGAAATGATCGATCGGTGACAAATCTGGGAATCGAGCAGGCCAGGGAAGGGTGATGATGTGGAAGAAGCATTCCTGTGACACCCTTGCTGTGTGTAGCCGGGCATTTTCCTGTTGAAAAATGCCTCCTTGGAGCCCTGCGATGAGTGGCAAGACATGTGGCTAAAGCATGTCACGAACGTACCACTAGGCTGTCATAGTTCCGTGGATCAATATTAGAGGTGACCAGGTGTTGTATGCGACCGCACCCTATACTATCACACCAGCTGTGGGAGCGGTGTGCCGCTATAAAGCGAAGGCAGGATTGAGGCGTTTACCTCGGGGTCTCCACACCCGAACGCGGTTGTCATCGCTGCCCAAATTAAATCTCAATTTGTCGCTGAAGACGATCTAGTTCCATTCGGTTGCGGTCCAATTCCGTCGAGCGCAACATCACTCCAAACAGAGGCGGCAGTGGGTGGGTGTCATTGGCAGCTCACGGAATGGGCGCCGCTATACCAAATGTCGTTCAGCCTCGTCCTTTCCAAATGTCCTTCAGCCTCACGATGGTATGGACAGACACAAAGGCCCGTAGTGAAGGTGCTTCTTGTCTCTGGATGGCGGACAATGATGCAGTTGGCTCTGTGTGTGCGTATCGGGTGATATGACGATCTTATTCTCGGCTATTGGTCTGCATCCTGTGCCTGGCCGCCGTGTATGCGACCTTTCTCATCTATTGGTCCCAGCATCTCCATACAATAATGTCAGAAAGGCTTAGGTGGCGGTCTACTGGTCTAGCTGATCACCCGGATTCCATCATCACGATGATTCTTCCCCTCTCGAACTCTGACAGCTAATCATATTGTCTTTGATGGCGGCATAACGGTATCCCTGATGAAAAAACGTCCCTCTGCAACAGATCAAGTACAGGCAAAAAGCCTCTGCGTACCTTTTTTCTACGCCAGAGAGAACGAAGTTCAACGCCCTCTGGTGGCATTACACAATGCGCAATCACGCTTATTTCTAATCAATTGCATATCTGCCTGATATGTACACTCATGCCAAGTTTCGTTACGATCCCACCATTACTTCGTGGTGGGTGCCCAAATTTTTATGGCTATGAGTGTATAAACATTCTATTTTAAAAACTAAGAAACTTATCCGAAATAAATTATATATCTTTATAGATCTTTCAAAAGGCTGCAAATTACTTCTTATAATTCATAGCCAACACTTTTAGTTTTCGGAATATAAGCACTACAAACTTAAACAACGGAAAATTTTCAATCCTCTTAAAATTGACAGACCATTCTTCGAAAACTAGAAGAGTGTTTTGTAAGAATAAATTATTAATCTAGAAACTAGATTTCCTACTGAACATTTCTATTGCTTATTAATTAAATTTATTTTTAATATTTTAGAAGATATTTTGAGTGAAAATAAACAAAATGAGGCAAAAACTCGCTAGAATAAAAACGTTTCTGTTTTTCTTTTAAATGTCCAAATATTAAAATATTGAAAATTTTATATAGTTATAACTAGAACCATATTTATGATAAAATAATTAAAATTGTCTACATTTTTATTTATTAGTTTTAGCAATATAAATATCCAAATTGTTAATTTGTTTGTAACACCCCAATTTCAACCAGTTGAGATACCCAACAATATATGTTATTTGCATTTAAAGAAATGGTTTACTTTTTTAAACCAAAAAACATGGTTTAAACAAAAAAAATGGAGTTTAAATCAGCCAACGTTACTGCTGATTAATGAAATAAAAATCTAGAGGACTTGTGTTTATGCCCATTAGCATGCAAATTATCCCAATACTTTAAAAGTAACTCTTTTTTAGTGTTATCATCGTGTTAGTGAGATTCGAAATATTTTCCTCACAAAATAAAATATTTTTACACAGTTTACGTTTTAATTATACAAAGGACGTACTAGTTTTCAGCCATTATCAAAAGTGTGCCGCAAAATTATGTAAACATGCATTACTAATAGAATGTGTTCCACACGATTTTTGACACTCTGTATTGATAACATGAATTTTTGATAGTGTTGGCACTTCTAAGAACAATGATAAGCAATATTGGGTTTTTATTTCACATATTTTTTTTGTGTGTGTGTGTGTGTGTGTGTGTTTGTGTGTTTGTTTGTGTGTGTGTTTGTTTGTGGGTGTTTGTTTGTGTGTATGTTTGTTTGTTTGTGTGTGTGTGTGTGTGTGTGTCTGTGTGTACATATAAAATAAACTTTCGCAAAATTAGGTATACTCAGTATGATATATCACTATACCCAGTGCTAATTTATCACTTTCTGAAAATTAATAATAATAATAATAATAATAATAATAACAATGAAAAGTAAAGAGAAAGATATTGTTTATGTATTAGACATATATTAAATATATGAAAATATTAAACATTGTTTTAAAAATACCCATTTATAATTGAATGGGTTAGTATTATGGGATAAAAGATACAATATTGCTTAACCTATATGTAGTACTATTAAACCTATACGTAGTTCTATTAAAACATTCTTGCGAAAACATTCTATATTTTTATAAATTTTACAGAATTTAATGCTGAAAGAATCGTCTTTCAAAAATGCTATATGCTTTATTCAGAATGAGTAAATGGTCACCTGCACCTTTTTTTAAAGTAAAGCCTTGTCACCCTTTCCTTTCTCAAAATTAGAAAACCAAATGATCAAAAACTTCTTCGAAATTTACTTGCTTTTCAAAAAGCAGTGTGAAAATACTAGTACATTTCATTTTCAAATTAATTAAAAAGAAAAAAAAGCTGAAAATTTTCGGGAAAATCATGGCGGAAAATTTTCCGTTTCCGGGAAAATTTTCCGACCCGCATCTCTATGTCCATAACTGAATCCGCAGACTTATTTTATGATAACTTTTGCAGCTAAATATTTATGCCAATTGAAAGATAATTTTGAGGGATGCATAAAAATAGGATGCTTTTATAATCGTCTGGGTTCGTGATTTTTGCTTTTTGGCGCCATTACCTTATTTTCGTAAACAGGGGTGAAAAATCTAATTTAAAAAAAGCAACGGAAAAACAAACACCTCTTTCCGCCCGGAAGCAAGCGAATCCACCTTTTTAACGGATGACATTTATTACGTTAGTGACATTGAAAGATTTAGAACTTTCTCTAATAAGACTTGAAAATAAACAGCCAAGATATTTTGTAGGCTTCTGTGAAAAATACTTTGTAGCCCAATTCTAAAAGTGTCTTATTTTTATTTTATGGAAATATATTTTTATATATAAATGTCACTTTCAGAAAAACGGGTTTGTATATCTTTTAGTTTTGAGGGATTATTTTTAAATTTCATAGAAAATATTAATATTAAAGCCAGAACCCCAAATGGTTCTAGATAAATCTATTATAGCATTATAAATATGGTCAGCAGCGCATAACTTTCTCTACAGACTCAAATTCGTTTTCTATTTATTTCTTCAAAAACTCATTAAATTAAGTTTAACTGTAAAAAATAACACACATAATAATTTTAAATGACACTGAATTTGTACGTTCAATTTAATTTTTTTTTTCATTTACTAACTGGACGTGTTTTCACAACCCTTGCAGCTAAAATGCAAAGAAACCAAAGTGCACCGATAATGGTTCTTCTTAAAGTAATGGGTTTGGTCTTATTCTTCCCATCGTCTAAACTTATGTATAAAACAAGCATTTACTTGATGAATTTGAGCATACGTAATCATTTTAGTTTGTGACGAGTTTTGCTGACCATTTTGCTAAAAAGGCAGGGTTTTTGTTTTCGAATCATACCAAAAATCTAATCAGCGCCAGGCTAAATCACAAGTAAATAAATAAATAATTTGCAATCAAGTCTGATGTTAAAATAGCAAAATTAAGCACACATCCATAACAGAAGGTCTTTATTTCACTTCTTTAAGACGTACAAAAGTTTAAAAAAAGCCATAACGCTTTCGAGCATAAGCATGCCCTTCATCAGTGGCTACACGGAAATAAAGTTTGAATCGTTCATATATAGACCAGATATAGCGACAAAATTTGCATAAATACAATTTACAAAAGAATCTACGTTTAGACAAGGATGAACCGTAAACAATTTTTCAAAAATTTTAACAACAAAAGAACAGCATATTAAATTACATTTTTGAAAAATTGTTTACGGTTATTAAAATTTTAACAACAAAAGAACAGCATATTAAATTACATTTTTGAAAAATTGTTTACGGTTCATTCTTGTCTAAACGTAGATTCTTTTGTAAATTGTATTTATGCAAATTTTGTCGCTATATCTGGTCTATATATGAACGACTCAAACTTTATTTCCGTGTAGCCACTGATGAAGAGCATACTTATGTTCGAAAGCGCTATGGCCTTTTTTAAACTTTTGTACGTCTTAAGGAAGTGAAATAAAGACCTTCTGTTATGGATGTGTGTTTAATTTTGCTAAATCACAAGTGTTTTATCTACCAGATTGTGTGAAATTTTTGTCAATTAGTATTTTTGCTAGAGGAGAAACATTCTACTTTGCCGGCCATTTCGCCCAAAAAACGGCAGGTTCTTTTGTCTCGAATCTTACCAAATTCTAAAGTAAATTATTTACTAAATTTTGTAAAATTTGGTTACTTATTTTGAGTTTGAGTGAATACATGCATTGCACAGACACATACACATACATGCTCACGCACGCACACAGACGTCATGCTAAAAATAGTTTTTCGTATTCTAGAGGTCTCAAAACGTTTAGATCCGTCAAAAACTCAAGTTGCGATTTCCGATATGATTCCGATACTTTCCCCATACATTACCACGTATTGTAGGGGGAATAAAAAATGAATAAAAATATAATGAATAAAATATATTTTGTCATCTTCGTTAAGTAATATCTTCTGTTTGGTCATCTCAGTCGGAAAATCGCTGATCTCGATTCCAAGGTCACAGGCCTGAGTTCTTTCCCAGCTCAGGCATTATATCCTTAAGAAAATTATTTTGTTCTTTAGTTTTCCGATACTGTTTTCTGCCTGACTTCCTGGCGCGGACACAAGATGTTTTTATAAAAATGTTCTACGTATCAAAGAAACTCTTTATTTAACCTACATCTAAGCGTCATTTGACGCTCTTTGCTAACGAGATCAACGTCACTTTTTCACGCTTTTTCTCTCCACGCTTGAGCTACTGTAATACTCACCATCTTTGAATACAGCTCGATGTTTATTCTTGAAGTATTGTTGCTCATATCAAATCACCATCATTGAAATATGTTTATAAAAAGAACATTTTAAAAGAAAGAATCAAAGATGAAACTATATTTTCCTGCTCTTTCACTACAATACATAGCATACAGAAGTCCTAGGAAAGTTCTTAAACGCCACAGTAAAGAAAAGACCATGTTAGATCTTATGTGCACGTTAGGTCTTATAGTAAAGTAACCCTACCCTGCCCGACAGAATACAAGAAACTGCAGCGCCTATATCGGATAATTTAAGAAGTTGGGAAAACAAATCCGACAACGATAGATTAACAAATGGATTCGACCATGATAAATCCAAATTTAAAATCCATTTACCAAAATTAACCCTTGGATCTGGAGAATACCCTCCCAAAATGTGGCCTATTTTTACTTTCCTTATATACATAATGTATAAGGAAAGTATTGTGACGGGGTCGAAAATTCGAATTCGAGTTTTCGACGGGAGAGCACGTTTCAAGCATCCCTGATCACGAATCAAACATTTTTGAAGTGATGTCTGTGTGTGTGTGTGTGTGTGTGTGTGTGTGTGTGTGAAAGTATGTGTGTGTGTGTGTCAGTGGGTCTTTGGAGACGATAACTGACGGACGAATGGACCGATTCGAACCAAATTTGGTACAAAAATCACAATCCGTAAGCACTGGAAGCCTGTTGTTTGTATACGCAATCGAATGTTCAGAACCCCCCTTAATTTTCGAATGAAATTTTGAAAAAATCGTTAAAAAATCAAAACCAATAATAAATTTACGTAAATAGACATTTCTTATGTAATTTTTCATTAGAAAACGATTGATATAAATTTTAGAACGCTAACATGAACCGTTCTCGAGATATTGCACATTTTTCAAAAAAATTATCAAAAAGTCATATAAAATAGAAAAAAAAATATTTCCTATTGAGAAACATGTTCACTTTTCATATATAACATCATGCAATAAATTGGGTGACATCATTCTCGTGGATCTAGCTCGCTCGTTCCATTCATGAAAAAATATACTTTGAGTAATACATTTGCATTTGAACGCCAATTTATCTGCTGTAAGAATAACTTATTTCTTCGTCCATAACGCTTGGCGAGATTTTGGCGACGAAATTGGCGGAATGTCGCCAACTTGGCGATTTTTTGAAATGTTGCCAAATTAACGAAAATCTCGCCAAATGGATAAAATTGACGCTAAATCAATGAAAATGACGACTAATTGTGGAAAATTCAATATATAATAATTTATATAATATATAAATATTTAATAATAGTTATATAATATATGTCGAAAATTCAATATCTAATAAGTTATATATATATATAACTTATTTCTTCGTCCATAACGTTTGGCGAGATTTTGGCGACGAAATTGGCGGAATGTCGCCAACTTGGCGACTTTTTGAAATGTTGTCAAATTAACGAAAATCTCGCCAAATGGATAAAAATGACAATAAATCAATGAAAATGACGACTAATTGTCGAAAATTCAATATCTTGGAAAGGATATTAGTATCTACTAGAAGAAAAACCTATTTATTTTACTGTAAAAGTAGTAAATTCATTTCATTATATTGCGTTTATAGTCCCAGGCTGAAGACGTTGTCACAACATTATACAATTGCAATTTCATGAGACTTTAGTGCCTGAAGAAATGATAAGAAAATTGTATTTAGCTCATGGAGTTGAGATCAGACCACCTCTATGATTCAGCTAAATAGGAATAATATTCAGATAAATTGGAAGTTAATATTAAAAAGTAAATAATTTTAATATTAAATTAAGTTGAAAGCTTATTTTAAAGTTAATATTAAGTTAAAAGTTAATATTAAGTTAAAAGTTAATATTAAGTTAAAAGTTAATATTAAGTTAAAAGTTAATATTGCTAATATCAAATTCAGAATATGGAGATTTATACAATGTAGTTAGAAATATTTTTCCCGCATTTCCTTTAAATTCACTTTTTAAACAACGCGATGGATGCAAACTTTGTTTATAGATAGATTGGTTGCAGCTGAATTATGTAACCCTTAAAGTTAGAGAGAGTGAGTCCCTTTTTTTCCATGGTATTTCCAAAAATTGGAAACTTGAGATAAAAAGGTTTGTGGTATCAAATTTAATAACATGGTTTGTTAGAGGATCTACGGGGAGCGTAAATTGATTGCGTTATGATAGGGGTTGTTATAGGGAGTCGTATAAATCGCACAAAGCGTTGGTATAGGGAGTCGTATAAATCGTTTAAAGAGTTGGTATAGTAAGTCGTATAAATCGTATAAAGAGTTGGTACAGGGAGTCGTATAAATCGTTTAAAGCGTTGGTATAGGGACTCGTATAAATCGTATAAAGCTTTGGTATAGGGAGTCGTATAACTCGTATAAAGCGTTGGTATAGTGAGTCGTATAAATATAATAGTCATATTGAACGAGATCAGTGTATGGCTTGCATATGTCTGTAGATATTAGAAGCGAATGGGGGGTTGCGGGAGTTATGCCCGTCAGTTCCTAATTCCCATGCATGGCCGTGGTATACATGGACGGGTGTAGAACGCAATGCGCAAGTGTTAGAACGCAAGTGTTAGGTAAATGCTATTAACGCATTTACCTAAATTTTATTTTTCCCGAAGTATTTGCTGATGAAAGTAGCTCTTTAATACTTCAAAATCCGTTTGCTCCTTTATTCATTGTTCTACTTATTTTTCGTATTTGTTTAGAAAATCTTACATTTACAACCAGTTTGTACGATTATTGCAATATTCGAAACCGGTTAGTTGCTTTTTTTTTAATTTAACAGAACACATATGTATGTAATTTTTCTAAATGAACAAATGATTCGAATTATTATTTGTTGGACTTCTTTGTTGGACGTATTTTTACCTTTCATTCATAGTCTACTACTTGTTCCTTTCTCCGTGGCTTTTTCCGCTCTGCTGTCGCGTTAGCAGCCCTTTTCTCTGCTTCAGTAACGTTTGCTGTTCTAACATCATTTGTGATACTTATGCTCTTATGTGTGAATATTGAGCTTCTTTTTTGTCCTGGCGAAGAAGGCTGTTTCTTGCCATTGAAACCGATCGACACGTTTAATTCTGTGTTATTTTAAAGCCGATTTTAGTTTTAGGTATTAGTGATTAAAAACTCGTCGCCACTATGTGAGCAGAGCTATTCTGGAGTGCATGTCAAAAGTGCGTTCTATGGCGCATTATGTAGCGCTGTTTATACACTGCAATTTATCTAACAGTTACCTTACACCTTTCTGGTAGGTCGGACGGTCTGGGTCTCAACAACAACAACAACTACAATTTATCTGCTGTAGTGTGTATGATTTCGTTGCCTTCCGTAGCTACTTTAGGGCTCGTGATTTATCTTACAGCAATACGAGCAACTCCGTAAGTTCTGGAACAGTATCGTAGACTTAAGAGAGGCTACTAAACCACAAGTATCAGACGCTACCTAGGTTGAATTGATCTGACAGTACTGCGAAGTTGAGGTTCAGAATAGCGTGCATAAACATCGAACAGGATATGAACGTCCTAGAATATCAGATTACCCTAATGATCGTGCGATAGTGAGATCAGCCAGAAAGACGCCTATTGCTAACCTAATACTCCTAAATATACAGGCTGGCGCAACCGCCATTTTGAATCCAACAGGTCTAGTCAATTATCGTCTGCCTGTGCTATTTCAATGGCGAGCTCACGCTACATGGCTGATATTGGATACGCTATTCAGCTGTGAAACAGATATTTCTACTTTCAAAAAATTGTACCAATCATTCTTAAGAAAATAGTTTAGGGTGGGATAGCACAGTGGTTTGCGCGAGGGGATTGCACTCGGACGATCCGAGTTCAATTCTCCCCTCTTACCAAACTGTCCCGGCGTTCACGCGAAGCGCGGGCACACAAAAGTTGTGGGTCCGTAAGTTTTTCGGAGAGGTTGGTGCTACGGGTAGGATGGTACGGTTTTTGTAGATGCCGCCCCCGCTGCGTCCCAGTCTAAACCGCGCGGCACGTCACGGCCGTCCAAACATATATCATACACTTTGGGGTAAGTCTGAAGGATCTGGATCGAAGTAGAAATTAGCCTAGAATGTTTTATTTTCTCGAGATCCCGCGTAAAGAAAGAAGAAAGTAATTTTATTTTCGCCATGTACTGCCATCGCTTTAACAGGAGTCAAGATGGCCACTGTTGCGTCAGCTTGCATATATAGTAGACTTATGCTGACCTTTATGCCTTTATGTCTTATGGCACCTCTATAGCTTATACTAACCTCTATGATTAGATTTTTTTAAGTTCCTCTATGCATCATGTATAATCGGGCGCCAGTCTGCATATATTGTAGCCTTACGCTAGTCTCTATACTTATGCCTAAGTTTTCCTGCGCATCATTTATAATAAGCATGTATCATCGGGCTCCAACCTTCATATATAGTAGCTTTATGCTAGCCTCTATGCTTCTACTCATGTTCTTTTACGCCTCCTTCATAATTAGCATGTATCATCGAGCGCCAGCCTGCATATATAGTAGCATTATGTTATCATATATGATTATACCCAAGTTCTTCTACGCATCATTTATAATTAGCAGGTATCATCGGAAAGGCCATTGCATGAACAGGGCACTGATAGGACATAAGTTTCAGTCAGACTATGACTCAAAGTAGACTGTATTGGATTTTTGTACGCAATAGATTATACGAGTGTACCATAAATTGCAAATTCAACCTTAATCTGGAATGGAACGATGTTCAAAGAAACAGTTCGCTCTTCGAAGCCGCCCAAAGCTATCCCTTCTTTGTCTACGAGGTATAAGCATGATAAAAACATAGGTCCGAACTTCCATTCGAGAGATAATGGCTTAAGGGAATAATATGATATGGTCTCTGAGGTTGCCACCCCCATTGAGTTCAGGTCTGAATTGGGTGGCACATATTCAGCCATCCAAACTTTATGCTTTCGGTTTCATTGGATGAAAAGGAAAGAAATACCTAAGGAAATTACTTTTCAAATACATTTAATCTATCTGTATTTTTGTAACGGAAACTTTTTGATCATGTCTTTTAGCATTAATTGAGGTTAGTCATATGGCATTCAACTTAATATTAAATAATAATTCCTCTCGAAACAAAATATTTTTTGTATCCACTGTGAAATTAATATAAAGTGATAAAAAGCTATGTATTTTTATTTTATAACACAATCTTCCCCAAAACTATTCCTCGTACGACAATGTAGTGATCAACTTCTGATTTTTAACTTCGTTCTAAATTGTTCTCTCAAAGTGACCTGTATATTACGAGTTATTAGACTTTCGTTCTTATTGAGGAGTAGCGCCATCTGTTGAGTAGGTTATGCACTTTTTCTCCAATTTATCGACTCATCTTTTTCATTCCGATATTTTGTAAAGCAAGGCTGGGTAAAATTGACGGGTACAAAGCGTATTATAATATATGGATTATCGCATGTATTTTATCACGTATAATAACTGTTAAACAATTCAAAACGGAAGAAATGTTTCAAATAACGTAGAAATACAATTATCGGCAAATTCTTAGTTTCAATATTGTTTTCGTATGTATTAGTAGTTGTTTCTTGTATGGACCCTATACAGTGCTATTATGCACAAAAATGTTAATTTGACCGCAACGTGGGATATAAGGTTTCTGCAGTTTAAAGTGAAGTGAAATAAAGTGTTCAATTTATACAATTTTAAATACAATTTTTACAAGGATTGAGTGAGCTGTTAAGTAGGTGTTAAGTAATATGGAATATATAGTGAGCTGTTAAGTAATATGGAATATATTTGATAGATAACCTGTTCTCTGATAGTCGTTAACACTCAAATAGTGCTTAACACTCTTTTTCCATGCATTGATAGTAGATGTTTTACGAATGTGAAACAATGCTGAAATGCTATATTTTTAAGTGAAAGGAAGTAATACATGTCTATAATGAACTAAGATCAAAATTATACTTTTATTAAACACATTAGCAAATTGTATCTTATTTTAAGGAGATAAATTTAGTTAATAATTTATAATTTAAAAACATGATAATCTGCCAATTTATGTATATACATGTTTCATGGGAAAGTCTTTAAATATCCCCAATAACTTTGTAAGTCTACAAGTTAGGTCTAGAGTAAAATATCCATGACCGATCTTCTTCTTTGAAACGGACTATCTGATCCAAGCCATCGGTCCCCTCCTTCACGGTGATAGATTGATTGGATTTCAGTCAAAATTGAGTGGCACTGTCCTGACCGTCCAAACAAACACCTTACATCTTCGGAGAGGTCAGATAGTCTGTAGAAAACTCAGGTCGCCCGACTCACCCTAGGGTTTGAGCAGCAATTTGAGTAGCCGGAGGTCAGATAGTCTAATATTAACACAATCGATGATATTACATAATGATAGTCGATGACATTAACATAACGATACTAAATAAAACTTTGTTTTTAAAGGGATCTTAGAAGCCTTGAAGGTGCCATAAACAGAGTTAATTCCCATGCTTTAAACTTTATTTTGCACCTCTTCTCTTGTTCATAGATAATAGCTAAAACTTTTATGACTGACAGCTGAACATGTTTGGCATATATGATAATGTTTTCATTAACGCGAATCTGTTAATAATATTTAAAAAAATTGTATAATATTCATGAGTTTGTTAAAATTTTGTTTCGATATATGTTGCTTGCGCGCATGATTACAAACAAACTAATGGTTTCAGAAATATAAATATTGCTGATTACGATGTCAAAATATCCATTCAAGACGTTATACTTAAAAAAACATTTGCAAAATTCAAGTTTTTAAAAAATAAATTTAAAATTTAATTAAATTTAAACGCATTTAAAATTAAAATTTTTAAAACTTAAACAACGCAAATGTTTCTGTTTCGAAGACTTCTTGAATGGATATTTTTCCATCATAATAAACAATATTATATACATACTATATACTATTTTATGTAACTTTTAGAATAATGAACTAATATTATAGTAAGAAAGTATTATAGTATTTAAAGGTCCATGACTTGTTTGTTTACAAATTTTAAATGCATATATATTTTAAATGCACCATAGATACTAGCAGTTTTTTGCACCTGGCGAAGTTAAATGTGTAAAAAAAATGTTATATATATAAAAAAACTTTCTTTTAGTCGAGTTTTGCTCATCTCAACGTCCACCGTCCCCTTAAAAAAAGTAGAGATAATGATGTATGGGATAAGAATGCCCAAGGTTCCCCATCCATAAATAATCCTTTTATGCATGATTATGTTAAATTTTGTCTTATGCCACCATATTAAAAAATATAAAATTTTCAATACATTTCGAAATTTTTGCTCGAATTTATAAAAATTCTATCCAGTTCTAAATTACAACTACGTATATAAAGTTACAAGAAATCGACCACATACATCAGACAGACTCACATCACTCCAAAAACTAGTCAAAACGTGTTCAGAAAGTCTTGAAATATGTGTTGTCATCAAAATCTCGAAATCAAAAATTTTTATGAAAACAATATTTTCTTAATACTATGTGTGAGACAGTAAAATGTAGCTGACACCGCCTCTGCCACTGTTTGACAAATTTCTAGTTTCTCTGCTCCGTACTGAAAAAAATGTACAAAAATATAAAATTTGATATACATGTAGAGAATTATTTGGGAAATAAGTTGAGATAAACTGTTTTTCGATTTAAAATTTAGTTTAAGAAATATTTACTGTCAACATCAAAGGCGAAATATTTGAGTTGCGAGTTCGCGTCCAAGATAGACTAACAATAGCAACAGGGCTGGACTGATCAATCGGACGATTGAGCGACACACGTTGGGCTTCTGAGTTTGAGAGTCGCTTTGGTTATAGAACAATACAATCAAAATAGAGAACATTCCAATGAATATAATCATCCAATCACAATCACTGGCCGGTAAAATCCATGCGTTTCAGACCCGCTCATTTCATGGACTGAATAGGGGCTTTATATCATACAATAACGAGACGTCCAGGCCGTCGAACATTAAAAGTGTTCACGGCTGGCATATTGTTAAATGGTGAGAACTTGCGCTGGTTAGATAGCACTAGATGTTTACAATGTTCAGGTATAGACAATTTTGAGGCTGGTCTGATCCGGGCATGAGCTGCATTTCACATTATTGCACTGTGACCGCCTGGATTGGGCCGCTTTCGTTGGAAGCGTTCAAGAAGCTTTATAGAAACACGAGTTTTCAATAATGATGTTATGTCTACAATGTTATCTCGAATGTTTTGTTTACGAAGTTATTTTTAACTTTTCGATCCTCGGTGGCAAAGCTTGATAAAATAATTTGAAGAGATATAAAACCATGAACAAAAATTCACAAACAAAATAATTTAATTTGTTTTCCACGTTTTGCATTCTTTTAAATTCGTTTTACATTTATTAAACTGTGAGGACTTGCGCTGGTTAAAATAAACGTTTGGTCGTTAAAATAAACGCTTGTGTGGATCTTTAAAATTTAATTTTTCTTGCTTAAATTTTCAAAAAATTATCATGTATTTTTTTATGGTGGGCGCTGTACAGGCTAGACCAGTAAGTTTCGAAATCCATAGAAAATATATCACGAGTACCAAACTTGAGTTTCGGGTCTCGAGTTATTCCCCAGAACATGTAACTTCCAACTACGTTCCGAGAACGGGCTGGACTACTAAGTTACAAAATCCACAAAATAAAAATAGGCAGTGAAAGGCAAGATATGCCTAACTTTAGCTTTCTAGTTCCTCCGGTTCTGAAGTCATTCCCAAAAGACATGCAACTTGAATGGGAGCGGTTTTTCTCTCGAGACTGAGTTCAGATATGAGAGCTGCCTATATTGAATCTCATTTAAAGAACTGTCTTATTCATAATTTCATATATGCACGACTAGTTACTAAGTTTAACACTTACTCTTCTTTTCATATTGAGGTCCAGGAACAGGACATGGCAAAGTTGAACAGGACATGGCAAAGTTGAACAGGACATGGCAAAGTTAAAGGGTGATGTTGGGCCCGAAGGATGTTTCATATCCAAATGTTTTGGCAAACTTAATGATAAGCAAATTTTTCAAGAAGGTGAAATAAATGGACTTGAGGATAAGGCCGAGAAGTGACTACCTGATGAGTCGGCGATCACTGGTGGATGTGTTTTAAATCGTGACATGAAAATTTATTATCTGAATGTTAGAGGTCTACGGACAAAAACAAATAAACTATTCCTATCGCCATTGGTTCAAAACTATGATATAATATATTACTTTCCTTATGTGCAATAATGTATAAGGAACGTATTGTGATGGGGTCGAAAATTCAAATTCGAGTTTTCGAAGGGAGGGCTATGTATTTAGATTCATAAATAATTCAAGAAAGGCAGCTAAGCTGAGAGGTCATCTCATGCTTAAAGAGGCAGCTGCTGTAGAGATTTTCTTGATAAAATTGATACAACAAGGTGAGTTTGTAGAAGAGATCAAGAAGATCGAAAAGGGTAAGCCTGCCCAAGGTAACAGCAAGTTAAGTACTTTAAACTGTTTTTTAAATAAAAGCCATGTAATAAGAGTAGACGGTCGATTATTGCATTCAGATTTAAGTGTCAATTCCAAGTTTCCCATAATTTTGCCAAGCGAAAGTCCATTTACCTTAATTTGAAATATTTTCATTAAAGTACTTACATGTTGGTCCACAATCACTTTTATATCATGTTCGACAAAAATTCTGGCCAATTAATGGAAGAAATTTTTGTAGGAAAGTAATAATACATATGAATGTGTAATTTGTTTCAAGAACAAACCTGTCGAGGCAAATCAAATCATAGATAATCTGCCAAGGCAACGGGTCGTACCTACTTATTCCTTTAACGTTGCTGGGATCGATTTCTGGGGTCCATTTTACCTAAAATTCAAAAACCAAAGAAATTGTATGCTCAACAAAGTTTATGTTTCCATATTTGTTTGTCTGTGCACAAGAGCTATACATCTGGACTTTGTTACGGATATATTTTCAATTTCCTTCATTGCTAGTTTAAAAACGTTCTTTGGTAGAAGAGGCAAATGTGCTAAAATAATTACGGACAATGCTAAAAATTTTGTAGGGACTAGTGCAGAATTAAAAAGATTGCATAAACTGGTAAAACCACCAGAGGAAACTTTGGCAACTTACTTCACTGGTGAAGGTATAGACTGGAATTTTATTCACCCAAAATCACCGAATTTCGGTGGTTTCAGGGAGGCCAGAATAAAAAGTTTTAAATTTCACTTAAAGCGCGTAATCAGTAACGCAAATCTCACCCTTGAAGAATCTCTAACAGTTATTTCAGAAATAGAAGGTGTACTGAATTCAATACCCCTTACACCCTTATTTTCGGGATTTGACAATTTTGAAATCTTTACACCAGGTCATTTTTAATAGGTAGACCTATTACGTCTATTGCTGAACCTCAACTTATTGAGATTAATGAAAATAGACTTTCAAAATGGCAAAAAGTAACTAAGTTTTTTACGCAAAAAATCTGGAAGTTATGGAAACGCGATTATCTAAATAATTTACAAGAGCGTAATAAATGGAAGTTAAGTAAAGACAATGTAAAAGAAGGTACGCTAGTATTAATTAAAGAGGATAATCTACCGAGCACAAAATGGATGGCAGGTAGAGTTACTCAGGTTTTACATGGTGCAGAATAAGAAGTGGTGCAGAAGAAGGTGCTAGAGTAAGAGTGAATTTGGCCTCGCCTAACGATAGATTTTTGAAAAGGAGTGCAAGAAATGTTTGTATTATTCCTGTTGAATGATTATTTATTGCATATTCATATAAATTGTAGTGCATTATCAAATTCTTGTGTGTATTATATTGAAATTATGTAATTTCAATCGGCGGGGAGTGTTACGTACCCCGTACATCGCTAGAGGGCATAGCGACTAACCTATTCAATGCGCAAGCGCCGGATACATTATAAAAGGCTTGAATTGAAAAGCGTTTGTATGTATGTATGACGGCCCTTCCGTCACTCTGTAAAACTGGTGTAAATAAAAGTTGTTAAGTTTTCTGCTTTGAGTTAATACAGTCCCCTTAGTGTCACCTATAGTAGCTCGCCTGTAGTTTGTAGGCACCAACATAATGCAAAGATTCAAACTGCATCACAGAAAACATATATTGGCCATATTTTCCGCACACATCGTAAATTTTATGTTTCCAATAAATAAGCACTCGCTACTTAAACAAAACAGATACAGATAACAACACTCACTCAATTTCCGAATAGTCTATTTTGAACTAAAATCATTCTCGAGACACAAATGAAAATACCAAAATCACAAAAAGTTCCATTAAACCCGAAAATTATTGCTATCTCAGCTAATTTGCATCTAGTTTCAGTCAAATTTTAGCACAATTTTCATAATGATAGTATACTACCAAATAAAAAAAGAACTGGATGACATCTTTTGAATTCGAAAATTTAGAAAATCCATAAATATAAATGCACTTGCTGCGATCAGCTGTTTTGGTCGAAATTGTCCCACGAATAAACATTGCATGAAAGAACGTTCAATCAATCTCTTCAATGGTGTCAAGATTGAAACTCTGTTGTGTTACTATCTTATGTCTCTAAGGGAACGATTTGCATGAATATCGACCAAAATCGTAATAAATCGGGATAAAATATGAAATAACTAGAACACTGATATTGATTCGAAATAAAAATAATAATAACATCAAGGTTTACCTATTTAGGCCCCGAAGTACCTGTGCACCAAATTTTATATTCAAACGGTTTTTAGATTTTCTTCCCCAGACTTGTACACACACACATACAGAAAGAGGCACAGACATCTTCCTTCATCATATGTAAAAGACCTTTTCTAGGAAAATCATGGGTTTCGCGTTTTTTTTATGTTGACGCCCCTCCTCCTCCCCCATCACTTATTTAAGGCCGCTACCTTTAAATCACTGGAGCCGAAACTCGCGCCTAGTTCAGCCCTGAATAGCAAGACCACGATTTTTTGCAGACATGTACCTACATGGGGAAACTTTTGCACTACGGAGCAATTTTTTTTATTTGAATGTACTTCACGAGTTATTCTACTTTTCATGCACTTCTGAAGTGAAAAATGTTTTTCCGTATCGGCGTGTCCATCGAGTTTCTCTGTCTCGTACAGCAAAAAATTTAGCATTCAAAAATATGAAATTTGATACATTTAGAGAAATGATAAGGTGATACGCAGAAATAAACCGTTTTTCATTTAAACTTTGGTTTCACTTTAAACAACTCAACACAGTGGATGGGGTGAAGATCAGGGCATGTACGTCTATGTCACGTACTGGAAAACAGTACAGCATACAATCGCGTACAGCATACAAAATTATGAAATTCGGTACATTTGTAGAGGAATATTAGAAAAACACGATGAAATATACCTTTTTACCATTTAAACTTTAGTTGATTCCGAAAAGGGCGTACGGTATTTCCGGGACTTGTACGAAAAGCATCAAATATGAGCAAAATTATGGGCCTCTAGAGGGATATAACTTTGGCGAACTGCTCTTTCGTCAGTCCGCCCTCCCAGGCTCCAGCGGCATACATAACATATTTTTTTAAACAACGGACGAGTACCAGTCCTTTAGTAAGTCCTTATCAAAGCATCATCTACCCCTGGAGACTTGTGGAGACAAAGTTCATACAATAACAGTAACATTTCTCTCAAGTGATATGCTCGTACCAGCGCGACCCATCATCGATCATAATCAAAATTATAAAATTTTTGGACGATTTTGGTGGAATTGTCCTGAATTATAAAAATCGGATTATTTATTTTCAACTTATTCTTACTTTCCAAAGGATCAGCACTGAGAATCATAGAATCGATTATAAATTAAAAAAGAGTTGGTATTTACCTCCTGTGAGTTTTCCTGTGAGGTGCCTGTGAGTTTTTATCCCACTATAACTTTATTTATTGATCCACAATAGTTAAACTTTATCAGTTGACAGGGCATCTAATATTAAACAGAGATCAGCAAATGACCTCATACTACGCCAAACTTGAGACGAGGAAGAAATCCGCCATTAAACATTCACACAGTATTACATCTTGAAAACACACTAGTTTTTAAAACACCTATATTTCAACCAATACTTCATTAAAAGAAATAAAAATCTCACACTCTGGTCCTTAAACTATAATCCTTCATTTGCACTCTCTTAAATGAGACTGTTCGTAGTATATACATTATTCCAAAGATAGTTTCGTTCGGTACAAAATAAACACGACCTTCTACTTGCTAAAAAATTGCCAAAATGTTTCGACCATTTCTGATTCTATTCCACTTTCTGCTGGACAGCTTTCTTATTTCTAGTCGTCCTGTGCTAACCTAGGACTTTGATCAATTACTGCTTTAAATCAATTCGGTTGATTTTACTATAGTTCATTGGAACTTGTGGATCATATTGACGAAGTTTGGTAACGGTACCCCTCTTTTTACATTCTTCGAAATCTTTGAATTTATGATAGTAACGTCAGTGTTTTTATATTAAAATTAAATGATATGGCCCCTGTTGTTTCTCGCCCAATTATTGAATAATATGGATTCATACACGAAGTTATACTGGAATAAAAAACTGTAAAAAATAAGAAATATTCTACGTATTGGGTCATTACTATTGCTGCGAATTTTATGCAACTGGTTTCGTCGTTTCTGAACTTTGTTCGACTGTCTGGTGAACAGCCTTCTATTTCCAATGGTTCTGTATTGACCTAGGATTCACATAATACCTAGGGACTTTGTATACCTTTGATGAAGTTTGGTAAATTTACCACTCCTGGTACAGTTTATGGGAAACCATGGATATTTTTCAGTGACTGTATATCAGTTGATTTTACGGGTTTTCCTGATTTTGATGCTCACTGAAAAAGGGGATTTTTCTATTAGCATGGCCTGATACTAGGGTCACAAAGCCTTTAAAAGTTTTGGAAACAATTGATACTTTATAATGGTCTGGAATAGTGCAAAAGTTTGTTAACACTACGGAATATCGAACTTAAGGTTCAGCGTGGCTATAATGAGTATTGGGTAGTTTTGTAAAGTTTATGAATTTTTCACTGAAAATATAACTGGATATCCGACACATTTGTTGATAGTATAACGTGGTCTATGGAATTGTAAATTAGTTATTTGTTAGATCTCGTATTAGTCTGGGCTTTACTGCGGTTTATCGGTTTATTCTGTTAATTAAGCGTAGCATTATACTGATTGAGTAAAGTAATGGCATACACTAGTTATTTGGATTAACTTATGGTCACTTCTAATAATTCTGATTTAAATGTAAAAGGGTATAAGGATGTGAATAAATTACTGGAAAAACTAGGAGCCTTTTTGTGACCCAAAGGGATTCTATATTAAGTAGGCCATCACAGGCCGACCCAACTGAACATTTTTTTAAATATTTTGTAATAATTATCAAGGTAACTATAGTGGAGACCAATATTTTGAAAATACCTTGGAGGAAAACGCTAAGTCTTCAGGGAGCGAGGTTCCCTGCCGCAAGTTACTGCGGGAACTTGAGTCCAAGAGAAGAAAGTTTTAAACAACTAGAGAGGTATTAAAACTAAGCACTCTTAGGAAGAATTTAATAATCATTTACAGAAACACCGCATGGCTTTGGGGGCCTTCGGATCTTCCATTAATGATTCACTACGTAGACTTGGTGAAGCGGTGTCCCATTTGTTAAAATATTCCTCATTGGATAGACCTGGGGCAACTGAGGGTCGCCCTGAATGGTCCGTTGGAACCGGGTGCTTGCAAACTCTTTGCAGACATTTGATCGACGTGGTGATGTGGGGGCTGTCAGGCTCAGGGGTGCTATTGAGATTATTATTGTTAAACCTATCTACCGTTGTTCCACTGGAGAAACAAAAAGGGCAATTCTATCCTGTTCATTAATCTGGTTGGAATGGGTATCGGAGTCAATAAAGTGATATACATTAATAATGGTGGTGTTCTACTGAAGGTACCGGGACGAGCAGATGATAAGGCTTTGCTCGATGATCTATGCGCTGATCCACAAATTTGGAAAGGATTTAGATTTAATCAACTTATTAAAAGGTTGCCAAAGATTTTTATAATTCATATGGTAGACGAAGATAAAGAACAGGATATTATAAAATATTAGCTAAACAGAATAGTTTTTGCTGATTTTGCCTTAAACAATTGAAATTCAAATTAAAGACCAAGATTGGTAGCCACTGGGAAGTACTAGGAATACAATACACATGTATTCTTAGTATTTATGAGTGCCATTTCTGTGTTTCACCTGACCATCCATTGTAACTTCCCCTTACCTAGCCACTCTTTGGTTGAGATGAATGGCCTAGGTAATAAAAAACTGGAGAGGGAGAATATTTATACTTAGAATTCCTTCCAACCACCGTACTTCCTTTAGGATTTCGCTTTACTCTATTATTGGTATTCCACCTATACACTTATTATTAAAATTTTATATAGAAATTACATTTTCTAGAAACAAAAACTAGATCTCTTTTCAAGTTCAAATTTTCCTTCCCTTTCCCAATTTTATTTCCATAGCACTATATTTGTTGTTTTACCTTTCAAGCCATACTGTTTATTTTTCAAATTGTACTGATAATATTATCTCTATTCATAAAATCTCTACAAACGATTTTAAAGTTCATGCAAACGTTGGCTTTGCCATTTGCATTTTTAAACATGATGTATTGGATGAGGTATTCTGTTACAGTTTTGATGCAAGGGATGCAGTTTTTCAGACTGAAATTACTGCTATTGCATAAGCTGTTGATTGGACGGTCGAAAATAACCTAATTGTCAGCATTTATTTTGGCAGCCACTCTTCCACTTTTGCAATCTATGTCAAATGAATCCAATTATATTAAAAGTATTAAGTGCAAAATTCTAAATTCTAAACATTTAATACATACTTTTGGGTCAAAGCTCATGCGAGTAATTTTGAAAATGAAAATGCTGACCATTAAGTCAAAATTAGTGTATCTACAGGAGTATTTGTTAAAGTTCCTATCCCTCACTCAAGTCTAAAATTGTTTTGCAAAAATACGTTAACTAATATTTGGCAAAATTATCTAAATGAATCTCTCCTCGTACTCATTATCCCCCAAGAGTTATATATTTCCTTCCAATCTTTGATTCTAAACAAAGTTTTTAATATATTTTTTAACTAGTCATGAACCTTTTACTTTAGATTACTTATATTACTTTCATATTAAATTAACTTCTAACTGCACTTGCAATCACTTTGGTGATGTTGACCATTATACAGGGCGCCGAGTGCTATCGGTGACCAATGGCTATTTCCTCAACCGTTAGTCACAGAGTTATACTTCCATTTGCAAAAATATTTTAAATTTTAAAATCTATTATCTTTGAAACAGTTTAAATCAATAAATACATTTCTGAAAGAAATACGATATATACATCTTTATACTGTCCCCCGATCCTACCAGTTATATTTAGGAAAATCGTTCTCATACAATTTCATGCAAAGAAAAAAAAATCATCCTTTTACGACCAAAATTCCCCGAGTTATGAAGCATTAAACTTTATGACATTAGTCGCTTTTCCGTGCATAAAAATGCCCCGTGTCAGACAACTGTCACAGCGGAAAAATAGGGTGGCACGCACCCATAAAAGTTAAAACCCAGGTTCTATTTCGAAGTTCTCTCGTCCAGGAATAAATCCCTGGATGACCTGCAGTGCAATCAATACAAAGATGCAATAAACCCTTACCTTGTAAGGCGCCATCTCCTGAAAACACAGATGCACAATTTCACGAGACAAAGATGTTAAATAACCACACAGGTTTAAATATAAATCACTTTCTTTATTCAATTTTGTATTAAGAAGTTAGAGTAGTTAATATGATAAACTGAATCTTTATCAGGAAGCACAACGCTAAGTAACTGTGACAGTGACACTGGACTCAGGATCCCTTAAAATATATTTGCAGCCACGGAAATAAGTCAAAGATAATAATATGATCAACAATATAAATAAAGTGGCACAGCAGCATTTAAGTACATAATAAGCAACATGATTTAAGAGGTATGGTCTCAAAGCAACAGGAGAAAACTCGCACTCAGAGAAAATTAGGACTGATAATTAAACAAGTTGAAATAATTTAGGAAACTTATGCTTCCTTGAGACAGGCGTAGATGCAGAGAGCAGTCAAACCTTACCTCCCCAGTCGGAGTTGTAAAAGGGTCGGAACATTATACCATACCCATATTTCGACCCGGCACATAGACCTCGGGCCCCATCGTACCTTCCTCGTCGCAGCTCTCTCAGCTAGACGTCGGGCTCTCCATCGATGTTCTTCGGCGATGTAGGCGTCTTCGGCTTTTCTCCCCATGCCCACAAGAGGCCAGAAGTCGACTTGGGGCCGACTCCCGCACTCCGTGGTGGGCAACATTGAAAAATGGTCCAGGCCGACCTGAGAGCGTCGACACCAGACAGGAAGAAAAAGCCACGAATATTCTTTGCAACAGCTTTTATGTATTCAGACGGATTCAGGCCCCAGAAGCATTCGGACCTGGCAGAAGACTATTTACGGCCTTTTGACCAATAGAAAACTTCACAGGCAAAGCCTCGCCAGCCCAGGACGGGGTCTCAAAAATGAATATGCTGACACATCAGACCCTCGCCACAAGGTCTCAAAATCATCCAGAAGTTTCTCTCCAAATCTATTGTGCAGAAAAGTGCATGCCTTGCACTAACATTACCAGGCCTCGAGCAAGCCATCTGCTCTGCCCGGGAATAAAGACCTTGACTCTAACGGTCAAATAATAACGAAACTTCTCTCTGAATGCGGTTTTCACAGATTAATAAAATGGCTAAAAGTTTTCCTTTGAGTATAGAATATTTTGTATAATGCATATTTAATAGACAAGAGGGATAATTAAAACAGGGTTCAAAAGATGTAAAAATATATAATTTGCGATTTTCATAAGGGTTTGGCGAGATTATGAAATCTCGTCACAACATACCTCCCCTCCTCGAGACAAAAAAAATCTGACTAACAGGAGGATTTTTTTCATCATAGGATGTAGGCGCAAGTAGTTATTAGGTCCTTGAAGTTCTAGAACCTTCAAGTTGAATTTCAGCAAAAATTTAGAAGTGTAGACGATCAAACTACACCAAGGGTTCTCGGCACGAACACCATTCCATATGAGCGCATGTCGAAGAACCAGATCCAAAAGAAACCTAAAGTTGACTGCACTGAGTCGAAAATCCTAATATCTACGAGCCCTTTACAGAATGTTCACATTATGTGAATTCCAAATGTATTAAATTATGAATTCCAAAATTAAAATGTATATGTACAGAATATCCCTCAAGTCAACAGTATATGTAAACAAATTAAAATTTAAGTGTAGAAAGTTTCCAAACAAATTTCCAATTTATAAGTTAAATTCTGAATTAAGTTCAATTCCAAAAACATTTCTTTATCTTGCTATAATATCTCAACCTAAGGACTTAATGCCAAAGTGTGGTCAGCAATTTCTCAGTTTATGCAGTTAGATCTTAATTTTTCCAATATTGTAAATAAAAATTTCTCATGACCACAACAGATTTCTAGTTCAGTATAATGTTAAATTAGTAGCTATTGATATACTTTTCCAGCAGATGACATTATTTTTCATCAAAAGCTCTAATGCTGTAATGTAGTTAATAATTTGTAGATAATTTCCATGAATTATCGTAATAAATAATTTCACCATATTACATAAATAAATAATATACAGATTTAAATAATAGAAAAGACCATACCAAAGAATTTGAAAAAAATAGAAAATTCAGTAAACAAACCTGGTCCAGTGCCTCACAAAACATCTAAATTTTAACAGCAGGTGTCTATTTGACACATATTTTTGATAATTTCGAATATAACATTGAGCATGACAATCAGCAAGGTATCATATTCTTCTTATAAAGAGGCAATCAGTAAGGCAAAATAATGGCAACAGCAAGAGTATCTCTTACCCAGATACTTTAAAATATAACATTATTTCATGTAAAATATAATAGTATTCATGATTTTTTTTTATATTTCATATATATATATAAATTATCCAAAATATTTTTCTTTTCAAAATTGTATTCAATATATTCTATTTGTTATTTCAAATTTATCACTTCAAATCATTATCTCAAAAATGTAACATTTGTAATATACACAACTCAGTGATGTGTAAGTAATCATGAAATCATACATGTGGCAAAAGGGGGACAGTGGCCGAAAAACGCTTCACCAATTCAAATTATTGTACTAAATTGTTGTCTTTATTAACAGTAATTTTTGGCAGTAAAGTGGTTATAAAATTTGACTAGGTGACCAAAATCAACTCATATTTTTCGTAATTATTCCTTTATAATATTCAATATTATAAATTTTTCTTAAAGTTGTGACTCGAAATAAGCTGTGTAGACAAAATGCCTGTCGAATATATGTAAATATAAATATATGTGTGTATGTAGATAGCAATTATACTTTAAGAAGTTTCTTTTTTTTTTTTTTTCAATTTGCAAGTAATTCGCAATAAATTGTTAAGAAATATCTGTTCTCAACATCCCTCAAGTAATCAAATAATATTTCCACCGAAATATAATAAACATAAAACATATAGTATGTACACAGAAATAATTGTGGTATTAAATGATTATCTTGTTTACTCCACACACCTCAGAACTGGCAAATAAATTTTGAACATCCCGAACCAAAAACCCAGATGTCATGGCATACTGGTATTTGCAATTTAGATGAAATTTAGGGTGTGTTTGCAACCACACCACCACACCTACAAGATCAAAGTGCAAGCTAACACTCAACACTTGCAGGGGGCAAAGAGTCCAAATAAGGCCGAAAGAAAGGATGTCCATGTTCTACACCAGACGTAATATCCATATAAACATTAATATTATATGCAAACAGTAATTGTCCACTTGAAATAAATTGTATATGTTTATAATATGGTTTCATTTTTTTTTTTGAACCACAACAGTCACAGCGAAATTATCTCTTTAAGAAAATTGTCACCGTCTAGTCAAGCATTGTAAATAAAATTCTTGTAGTAAAGAAATATAAGTAAATGTAAATAAATGTGCCTCGAAATTATATAGTGCTCTTCTGGCACGGCACGAACTTCATGTGTTATCATTTCACACCGTAAGTAAGTATCTCATATTTTTTTTTATGAAGTTCTCAATAAACTTGGCCACAGAAAATAAAATTAAATTTTGAAGAAATTTTTCGCCACTCCCCGACTCAAATCACCAAAGCCACAGATCAATATTTAAATTTGTAACATACAAATAATTTTCAACATGTTGCCAATAAATCACATTTCGTAAATAAATAAGTATCATTTCATAAATTTTCCCACAAATTCAATCCAATTTCATAAAATTGCCTTTTAAAAAATCAATGGATTTCTTTAAAAAAAATGTTGCCTTTCAAATATAAATAAAATAAGCTGATGTCAAGGAAGAATTTTAAATTGAGTTCAAAAAAAATCTTTTACTCAATGTTATTCAAATTTTGCACAATTTCTCAAATTCAGGAAATTATATTATATTATCGTGTGCAAATATTTCTGTGAAGTAACTTCAAAATAAAATTAATTGAAATCCAAAATATCCATTTTCTGTAATTATTAAAGTTTCCAAATAAATTCAAAGTATTTTTTAAATATGGATTTCATAAAGTGAATCAGAAAAATAAAATATCCAAATATTATAAGAAAATTAAGTTTGTGGAATCCGTTTTAAAAATAAGTCTATCTTGTAAATAAAATCAGAGTTCAATACTCTTTAAGGATTTCCACACTAAATGTAAATACAGTAAATAAATCATTAATACTTGTAAATTATAATCAAGTAATTTCGTGGAACAATTTTCTAATATTCTTATATATATATTCGTAATTAACACCAGAGTTCATTAACTCTATTAAGGGTTCCACGCTAAAGTAAATACACCGTGAAATTGAAATACACGTAACAATTTTCAAAATTACAATTGTACGTAAACAACTTTCGAAAAAAAAAAAATTTTTTTTTTTTTTAACTCGTAATAAAATAGTTTAACTGTGGATTTAATTTCTAGAATTAAATTCTATATACGTAATTATGTTAGAGTACGCTGACTCTTTTTTTTTTAATACCACAATGTAAACAAGCAAATTCTTTTTAGACTCCAACATTCATTTGTATTTCACATTATTTATCGTAAGTACCAGGAGTCGCGAAAAATATTATTAAGTTTTCGAAAGTGTCTCAATTATAAACATAAATAATTCCATATTTTAATTTCTTAAATTTTCAATTTCAACTCTCAATTGTGTTTCAGATAAAAATGTCAAGTTTCATAACTTTTATTTCTCGTATTACAAACCAGGTCGAAAATAAATGTGTGCATTACTGGTTTCAAGTTTCCATTTGTTAAGATTCCGTTTCTATTCTAAAGTAAAAAGGTTGGCAAACGGATGTTCATAATATAATCATATACGCGATTAACTGATAAGGCAAACACTCCTGCACACAATCAACCAAAATTAAAAACAGATTTGAGCAGAAAAGATTCAAGGGCACAAGTTTTCTTAACATTGCCAGCAGTCGAAATTAAGAGCGTTTATGAATTCGTCCCGGATCGAGGTCAACTAGCCATTGTATTGACCAAACTGCGGTATCAACATTTTTCACTTCTCGCAGTTCTAATTGTGAAAGTCTATTGCACTTGATTGCGCAATTAGCACGGAAATAAGATTCTCTTTTGTATCATGCCAGCCGGGGAAAAGAGCACAGCAAGCAGTATTTCAAATATATTTCGTGATTCTTTTAAAAGCGCTCTGTTTTTTTTTTTTATTTAATATTCCATTTCAGAGGGGATTCTTTTTAAAACAAGGACTTTTCTTATTAAAATATGGGATAACTGAGGCGAATATAATATAATTTGTTAATGACATAACATAAATAACCAGTAATGAAAATCAATGCCATAGTAAAGTTTTGTAGTTATAATAATGGCAGAACGTAAATAAATGTCATTTTCAAAATATCTCAATATAATGTATTTCAAAACATATTTCCATATTATTTCAATATTTTCTCCACGTTTTAATTCAACATTTTTAAATCAATGTTTTCAAATTTTTCCCCATTTTAATATTCAATAGTTTCATTTTTTTTTTTTTTTTTAAATAATTTCACTTGCCAAACAGAAAGCAACCAATCCTCAATATTTTAAGTTATTAACGTGTTGGTCTAAACAGGGAATTGTACAACTGTAGACCACACAAACTTTCGAATTGAATTTTTGAGCAAGACATCACTCATTGCTACCGGAATAACATAGGCCTGGGTGCGACGGGAATTTTTACGAGGACATCCTTCTACTCGCAAATTCTCGAAAATAGCAACTAATGAGGTATTTTCCTTCTCATAGTATTACGCTAGTTCGATGTGATATATGATATTAATGTGCATTCCAAACAAAAATAAATAAAAGTAAACTGTTTGAATACAAAAATAGTAGATAGGCAAGGAATCAGAAATATATATAATGGAGAAATCATTTAAATCATTTTCAATCATCCTGAGGCACACATAAATAAATTGCAATCAAAACAATCTCTCAGGGAATTAAATAAATAATCAAGCGCTCAGTCCCATTCAAACACATATTTTCAATTTCATGAATTCAATTTTTGACTTTTTTCTTTTTTTAAAATATTATCGTAAGTAAGTTGTGGAAACAGTTTTCAATAATTTTCATTTTCTCATGTTTATTGTCTATACTTTATACAATTGTTCCACCAAATCATTCAAAGTCAAATCAAAATATAATCAACCCCTTTTTACAATTTTACTGCTCTTCCCCGCTTTTATGAAATGATACCGCACATAAATTCTTTTAAATAATACACACATATTTCATATAATTCAACTCTGTGTGTTTTTGAACTTAATATCATATAGATATACACAGATATTTATACACATGTTTTATAAATTTCACATGATATTTCATTCTGTCAAAATTCACTTACTTCGAATTTTTCATGCAATATACAGTATATTTCATATATATAACTATAATAATATGAACAGCATTGAAAATAAATATTTCATCATTTTTGTACGTAATTTTCTTAATCATTATGTAAAATGTGAATTATCTGTTTAAAATCTTGATGGGACCAACAGTTAATTTAATACTATTTTATATTTATTCATTGAAATCACGAGATTATAATTTTGGTCCATCAAGCCTTTGAGTCTGTCTGTCATCCAGAACTCAAAAATTTCGTTGCGTGCTTTCTTTAGCTACACAAAACATAAAATTTCTCGATGTTATTTTATAAGGACACAATCGGTAATTATTTGTCATAGTCGAGAGTCACAGTCGGGTATATTCATAAATAAGGGTGCATTCTCATTTAAATTTAAGCATTTCCATAGTTTAATGTATATATGTATTCAAATAAATACAAGTTCTCAAATCTCAAGTATATTAAAATTCTAGCATTTCTGTATATAAATTTTTAAGTAAACAAGTATTCATTGAAAAAAGCATTCTCACTTTAAATATTTTCCATCAATTTCAAGGATTTGAGCATTTTCAATGAACATTTCATTAGAATAGAATTTCCGAAAATAAGCCCCTATTTCCGGGCGAGATTCAATCTTTTAAAACTAACTGACATTCTTTGAGATGCAGATTCTGCCACCCCAATTTATTGGGTAAAATGCTCTATGAGCATGTCGAAATTATTTTATGGTCAGAAAAATCTCCAAACATGAAATTCATACAAAAATCCCTAACCGAAAACAAGAGATATTCTCACAAATCTCCAAAAATAAAATTCTCTTTCAAACAGGCTGTCGACTAAGTTTCACTGTAGATTAATTTAAAATTGTTAAATTTCCAATATATATACATATTTTTATCTTCAACAAATAATATCTCTATTTATAAAATCATTAAACAACATTTATTTCTCAAATCTCAATTTCTTGTAAAATCTGTAAACTTTTAAATATAATTATAGCAATTTCTTGTAATTCTATGCAACCCTTACTCATAAAAATTTGTCATAATATTGGTTACTTGATCTTAAAATGTGCAATATTTTGCACCACATTTCCAATTCTGTCTATATGCCACTACTCCATACAACTACATCTGCATAAAATTTTCAATAAATGAACAATAAATATATCTCTGAAATTATGAGTGCGGTTTCCAAATCAATCAGAATTTCAATTTAAATAGACCATACCAACATAAGTCACTGTGTCCAGTGCACAAAATATAAAAATTTAAATAAATCACATGTACGAATTTTAAAATTTCAAATTTTGCAGCAGGTGCTCAAGAGACGTGGTCACGAAGCACCAATTGTCACAGCGGAAAAATAGGGTGGCACGCACCCATAAAAGTTAAAACCCAGGTTCTATTTCGAAGTTCTCTCGTCCAGGAATAAATCCCTGGATGACCTGCAGTGCAATCAATACAAAGATGCAATAAACCCTTACCTTGTAAGGCGCCATCTCCTGAAAACACAGATGCACAATTTCACGAGACAAAGATGTTAAATAACCACACAGGTTTAAATATAAATCACTTTCTTTATTCAATTTTGTATTAAGAAGTTAGAGTAGTTAATATGATAAACTGAATCTTTATCAGGAAGCACAACGCTAAGTAACTGTGACAGTGACACTGGACTCAGGATCCCTTAAAATATATTTGCAGCCACGGAAATAAGTCAAAGATAATAATATGATCAACAATATAAATAAAGTGGCACAGCAGCATTTAAGTACATAATAAGCAACATGATTTAAGAGGTATGGTCTCAAAGCAACAGGAGAAAACTCGCACTCAGAGAAAATTAGGACTGATAATTAAACAAGTTGAAATAATTTAGGAAACGTATGCTTCCTTGAGACAGGCGTAGATGCAGAGAGCAGTCAAACCTTACCTCCCCAGTCGGAGTTGTAAAAGGGTCGGAACATTATACCATACCCATATTTCGACCCGGCACATAGACCTCGGGCCCCATCGTACCTTCCTCGTCGCAGCTCTCTCAGCTAGACGTCGGGCTCTCCATCGATGTTCTTCGGCGATGTAGGCGTCTTCGGCTTTTCTCCCCATGCCCACAAGAGGCCAGAAGTCGACTTGGGGCCGACTCCCGCACTCCGTGGTGGGCAACATTGAAAAATGGTCCAGGCCGACCTGAGAGCGTCGACACCAGACAGGAAGAAAAAGCCACGAATATTCTTTGCAACAGCTTTTATGTATTCAGACGGATTCAGGCCCCAGAAGCATTCGGACCTGGCAGAAGACTATTTACGGCCTTTTGACCAATAGAAAACTTCACAGGCAAAGCCTCGCCAGCCCAGCACGGGGTCTCAAAAATGAATATGCTGACACATCAGACCCTCGCCACAAGGTCTCAAAATCATCCAGAAGTTTCTCTCCAAATCTATTGTGCAGAAAAGTGCATGCCTTGCACTAACATTACCAGGCCTCGAGCAAGCCATCTGCTCTGCCCGGGAATAAAGACCTTGACTCTAACGGTCAAATAATAACGAAACTTCTCTCTGAATGCGGTTTTCACAGATTAATAAAATGGCTAAAAGTTTTCCTTTGAGTATAGAATATTTTGTATAATGCATATTTAATAGACAAGAGGGATAATTAAAACAGGGTTCAAAAGATGTAAAAATATATAATTTGCGATTTTCATAAGGGTTTGGCGAGATTATGAAATCTCGTCACAACACAACCTTTAAGGGACCGTGTAAATATTGTCCGTATAAATACACAAGTTGTATTCTTTCTTTACTTCTTTTGTCAATACAAGCTGTATTTTTGATATTTTTTACGTGTTCCCAATAATTGTAACTTTCATATTGCTTAGTATAATGTATATTGCTGCAAAAAATAATGAAATTGCTGCGAAATATTTGGCTCTTCAATTAGTTTGTGTATAATCCCCATTTCTCAGCACAAGATGTGCTCCAAATTTAAGCAGCTATAAGTCAGTCAATTTTGGTCGTACAACAATGTAAATTTTTTGTTCTAAATGGTAGTGTATGAAGAAAATTTTACTAAATATTACTTATGGGACCGAGGGACCATATAAAAATGAATATTTCGTATTTCTTTCAGAAATGCGTTTATTGGTTTAAACTCTTTCTAAGATAAGAGATTTTAAAATTTAAAACAGTTTTGCAATTCGAAGTATATCTCTGACTAACGGTTGAGGAAATAGTCATTGGCCCCCGATAGCACTGGACACCCTGTTGATATTTTGTTCCCACATTAAAACTCTTTATTTATCCTAACCATCTCCTACTTATCAAGCATTTTGGTTTTCAAATATTTTTTAAAATAAAAATCTATCGACAGAATAACTGTATTCTTATTGCAATACGTACTTGTAATAGTGAGTACACATTTCTGGATAACTAACATGTTCATATATAAGCATAGAATAAACAGAAATAATATACAGCAAACAGCTCTATAACTATTTCAGAAGATCATGCAACAACTGCTAGTTACAGGGAAGCAGCAATTGAATGCTCCACTAATTTCACGAAACACACGACATTATTCTCAAAACAATGATGTATCTTACAATTCACAGTAGTTCATATCACTTCAACTCTTTCGACTTAGCGTTGACTCCTTTTATATAATCTCAGTGGAAACCAAAATATGCTCGTACCTCGTTGAATATTCGTTGGATCTTGATCCCTGTCAAAAATTTCTGGATCTGCCCGTGATTGTGAAACCTATGCGCATTAAAATTTGAATCTGAATCTATATAAACTTGCATGTAAGCTGTATATATAACTAATTCTGGGAAATAGGACTTTTAAGGAAATTGAAATTTTTGAAACCGAAATTAGAAATCTTTAATTCACCCCCCCCCCCCCCTCCTCCAGAATATTATGCAGAATCTATATTAGACAGTCATCATCAATGCTCTATAGCAAGTCCTGAAAAGTATTGCTTCAAAAAAGATGTTTGGTAAAATCAGTAGACATGGTAAAATTTTTGACACAAATAAAACAAGTGACTTTATATTTAGGCAAAAATTAATGCATTAATTCATTTTCTCAAAAGCCACATCATTCCAGAGCACACACTACGCAATGCATTGGATAAAAATACATTGGTACAAAACTATAAGAATCTTTTAAGCTCCAGATGATAATGGGGGACATAAATTCATGAGAGTTTGGGGTGGTTAGTCAAGTTTACGGTAATTATCTTTATCATAGAATGAGTTGTTGACAGCTACCAGTATGGTAAAGTAAAATGCCTCCCCCCAACATGACACAGTATACTTTGATTTGAGAAAGAGACTGCTTCAGAGTAGAAAAGAAAGGGTGAGCTTTGGCTTTAAGTGTTGTTAACCAACCTACTTTAGCACCGCTCACCAATAGAGGGAGGAAATGTACAGACCTTGAAATGCTTCCTTACTTCCCAACAGCCTTACCTTCTATAATACCTTCTGAAATTAAATGTGAATCATTGTCGGAGACCATCTTCAAAGGTAATCTACATCTTAAAAATATCTGCTGCAAAGCTTCAATAATATACGAAGAAGTAAGAGAGGATATCTGGAACCACTCCAGCCACTTTGATTAACTGTTCTTCATATGGTGTATCAGTAATCAGAATAACACTCTGAAAGAATATAACTAACTGCAAACATTGCAGAATTTTTTCAATTAGTAGTGCTTGTGAAATTTTTCAGCTAACAATTCCAATCAGTAATCCTTATGGAAGCATCAAATCAAGATGGGTATTTAAGGAGAGATATTATTGTGACTATTTACATAATTCAATTTGTTGGTAAGCACGACTTACATCCAAATTCGAAAAGAACTTTCCACCGTTAAGGGTTCAAACCAAATTAGTGATGCTGCCCAGCCAGAATGTTCAAAAAATTTCCAAATGCCTCTGTCTGTAAACTTGAAATTTCTTCTGAAACTTTACTCTTCACCGAATTTGGAACAGGACGTACTTTGCAAAATACAGGTTGAGCTGATCCTTTCAATTTGCCTTATAGTGCTTAATGAACTCTGAACGTGTCTGAAACAATTCGTGATACTTATCAGTGACTGCTGAAACCATGGTAACGTGACAAAATTATTTAATTAATGTGACATGATTTTTAACAATTAGAAAATTATATCGCGTTATATTTATGTTTATGTTTTTACTGGTTTAATTGCCGACAGCGAAAGAATATCGAAGTGAGTATTTATTGCATTAAGAGGCAAAGTGGTGTAGATTTTGTAAAATAATTTTATATCGCCACTCTTAATTCGATTAGATAAATATTAAATTTTTCAGTCAGTCAGAAAGCTGAGTTGGATACGAATGAGACCAAAACCAAAATTCTAGTCAGAGTGGAAGTGTTCGGCAATTAAGTAAAGTAGTTTTGAATTCTTTCACTATTCCTTTGCATCATCTCCCCTAATTCGAAAGTTCTCAAAATTGTATTTTCCCGTTCAGCTTCAAAGACTGCTTTTTAGCTGGAGTTAACGAAGTTCGCGAAATCCCAACGCAATCGCTTTTGTGTAACTGCGCTGCGTAGTGGACGAAAATGTATTTAGAGCCTATTTAAGACGTATTACTACCAAAATATAGTTGTGGTCCAATTGCTGAACGCAGAAGGTGTTAGCGTGTTCAGACGTTTATCTACTAAGGTATTACTACGTACTAGGTATTACGTCTAAGGCATTACTACGTGCGTTTATCTACGGTATTACTACGTTACGGTATTACTACATCAGGCTTACCCGGATTTCATACGTAAAAAGTGGACGTACACAGATCACACACGTCCGTGGAATGGACGACTATGTAGTTACATCTTGAGCAAGAAATTTATTGCGAGTTAGATGTTTGTTAAAAATAAAATCAGGATGCCAGTCAAATTTGACTAGTTCACTATAATTTCAACATAAAAACAATTTACCTCTCAGTCCTTTCATCGAATTGAATTAAACTAACTGTAGTTTACGATAAGGAATGGAATGTGAGTTCTTCTTCGTTGAAAGTAAGGCATACTGCTAGGAAATAGTAAATATACGTTTCAAATACTCTATATCTCAATACTTATACCAGGACTGTTTCCGGTACATTCACTGAAGCCAGAACACAACTCTCTCAAATATACATACCTGATTAATGACGAAACGAATGCAAGTTGAATAAAATGCGAAATAGAGTATTAATAAGGACTAAAAATTGTAATAAAATATAATGGATTGCTAAATTTAGTGTATGATCTTCACACACAACCTCAACATCTATATGTAGCTATAAATATTTTATGAAAATTAATTTCTACAAATCAGGTTTTCATATCCGTTACATAAATTCGGCATTCGCGTAAGAATAAAATGCTGATGTCGGTAATATGTATGGAAATAGAAACGTTATATCAATATTTTTATTACATGATCAAACTACAGCATGTTTTAAGTTTTTTCTTAGTAATAGAAATCGTGATCGATGTTGTATGTTTTCACGAAAACCGTGCTGCTTTGTTTTCTTTTCTTCATAAACGGGTACTTCATACTCTTATAATAGTTCCAAAGAAGTCAAGTATCACCCCCAGAAAACCTAGCCACATGCATCAAGTAATCTTGCCACCTTATTTACCATATTCGTATACATACAGGAGAGAAACCGCATTGCATATACATTTATTCTATGGTGAGGGTTTTCTGGATATTAGGTCTTGAGAGCTATCAGATAAAATGTGAACTTACGTAAGAGTAAAATATTGATGTAGGTGGTATGAAAACAGAAACTTTCTATTAATATGTTTATTACATACACAAATTATATTATGTTTTGAAATGTTTTTAATAATTGTTGTATTGATGGATGCTGAATGACCTTGTAGTAACCGCACGCCTTTTCTTTTTTCTTAGCATGAGCGGGTACTTGCATATTTTTATAATCGTTCCAAAGAAGTCAAAAATTACCACCAGAGACCAACCCAACCACATGCCCATGTATCCTCCAATGTAGCTGAATAACTCCACACTCTGAAATAGGAAATATGTATATTTACATAAGTATATTGTTCACACACAAGTTTTTAACATTTTTATTACATTCGCAAACATGAAAATATATGTAAAGGGAAACTGTTGTGATCGGGAGGCAAAATTTCGATTTGATATTTTAAAGGATTTATAGGTTTGGACACATTTGAACCTATTTTAATTTGTGTGTGTGTCTGTTTGCGGATTTGTGTATAATATCTGTTTAATAAACTATTGATTTAAATTAAAATTAGATACATATATTTAAATCGCTAAGCGTAACAGACCAATTGGTTTTCCAGGAAAATAGTTCTAAATGAGGTCCTCAATATTGTGAATATTTTTCTGTCAAAATTTAAAAATCATATGAGAGCATGTTTTAAATGTCAAGTAAATTGACAGTTTATATTTAATGATATTATTATTTTTACATAATTTATAAGACGGCATTGTCAGTTATTGACGGTCTCATTAACTGACTTTGTTGGTAAATGATTTAATACACTGCACTCTAAGAATTAAGGAACTCTTTCTGGGTGTGAAACATGATAGAACAGACTCATT
Source organism: Amaurobius ferox (assembly GCA_951213105.1). NCBI lineage: Eukaryota > Metazoa > Arthropoda > Arachnida > Araneae > Amaurobiidae > Amaurobius > Amaurobius ferox. The sequence continues at coordinate 129,791,081 of OX578143.1, read as the reverse complement.
GAAATAGCCGGGTCCAAGGCTCTCAGATATTCAAGATGATGTGCTTCTCCTGAGATATTCCACTTCTTTTATCTAAAATGGTCAAATATTTTACATTATATTTTATACAGATGAAAATTAAATATTCCCACTGTTACTACATTGGAGGATATTGTGTGGGTACTCTTAAATAGAAATAAATTGATTTCATTGTCCTGACGTTATCCTGACGTTGCCCTAACGTTCCATTGTCCTGACGTTATTCCATTGTCTTGCCGTTATTCCATTATCCTAACGTTATACTACTGTCAAGTTACAAATTAGACACGCATTCATACATACACAAAAGTGCTTATCCGTCAAAATCTCGAATTCGAAAACAATATTTAATTATGTGAGAAATGGAAAAAAATCTATCGTCAACAACACGATAATTTTTAATTAGTATGGAAACCATTTATTTCCTTTCAATGATGACTCCAATCAATTCTTTTCAGTAATAACTTGCAAAGTATTCAAAGTTCGAAATATATCTTTTCTATGGATAATTATTAAATTCTTATAACTCTGTAAAACTGATATTAATCAGTTATTTATATAGACAAAAACAGAAAACCGTAAATAAGTCTAGGAAAAAGCTTTTAGTACATCACCGAATCAGATATTTATGGTTAAAGAACCGTCAAGAAGGAATTCCGATAATATAGGAATCGTATTTCACTGCAGTATCAGTTCAGATCAAGCAACACAGGTTTTACTCTTTGTTGTGTTCTTTAGTAAGGATTAGCAGCTAACTTCTTTGGAGGAAGTAAGAAACATTGTTATGCCGTAAATTTTATTAACCTTTGAGGTGACCAATGTCAATCCTGCATCAGCTGACTTCATGTTACTAACTTAAACCAAAGAGCTTATATACAGCTGCATACAGCGTGATTAAAAAATATGGGCCAAACTTTACGAGGTGGTAGTATACACCAAACCAAGCATTTTTCGTCATAGTTTACCGAGTCGGCAAACGTTAAGGAGCGCGTGGGCGCTTAATTGTGAAACCGATCAGGTGATGCGAAAGAACAAGAATGACTTACAAGTCATAAAATTACATTTAATAAACAATAATTACAGTAATATATCAAAAGAACGACTGACCACCTGAATGCACGTCTCACAGAGTCGATGGAGGGATTGGCGAACTCTCTTGAACAGACCAGGTATGTAGCGCACTTCGGCAGCAGCAGTCTAAATTCTGGTGACTTGTTCCTCTTAAGATCCAAAGGGAGTGTTACAGACGAAACTTTTGCAATTTCCCTACAAAAAGAAGTCGAGATACGACAGATCGGGCGATCGTGGGGGCCAAGCTATAGGACCACCTCGTCTAATCCATCGGCACGGAAAAATAACGTCCAGATAGTTACTTACCTCTCGCCCAAAATGGGCTGGTGTTCCATAGTACTGGAACTGCACAGGTCGCCGAATGTCTATTGTGACATTCCTCAGCAACTCCACTTGTAAGGGAAAAAAATACATTCTCCCATCAAATCGGTACAGCATAAGATAAACACTGGCCCTCACATGTTCATTGTGGATGTTAAATGTGCTATCACGTGCGAAGGATGCTTCATCCGTGAAAAGCACAGTCGCCGGAAAATATGGCTGCGTCGCACTCTGTCCTAGGAACGGGCGATGTCTACGTAAATCGGGCGAACTCTACGTGACGAGAATAATCCGATGCAGTCATTACTTGGATTCGCCGGAGATGGTATGGGTTGTTGTTGAGACCCAGACCGTCCGACCTACCAGACAGGTGTAGAAGACCCAGATCGTCCGGCTTATCCTGAGGACTTGAGTATCTAATTGGACGGCCGGGAAAAGAGTTACAGGAAGCCAACTCCCGGGGCGGCCAACGTCCGACGGTCTGGAGCAAAGTTTATTTAAGTTTCAAAAAATATACATTGAGGTTACAAGGAGTTGTACAAAGAGGTGATGATGAGTTAACATTTTGATGATTAGATGACATGATATTTGCAAGATGACATGATATTTGCAAGATGACATGATATAAAACATGATGTTTGATGACAGTATTAAAATATATTAGTGTAATTATATAATATATGATATTTAGTGATATGTTGATAATGATTTGTTGAAAAAGTGATATATAATTTGATGAAAACAGGGGAAAATTACAAGAATATAATACAAAAAACTTAAATACGAAGAAAAACATTGCATAAGCAACCAACGGCCAAAACAGGACAAACAAGGCCAACAAAAACGGGACAAAGACGAGGCAAAAAAAAAAAAAAAAAAAAAAAGGACCAAAAAAAAGGACGACACCACCGAGCAAAAAACAGGTAAAACAGTTAAAGTAAAGGGGGGAGACACCGACCAGAGGCAAAATTGAAAGCAGAAAGTCCCCAGGCTGATTAAGAGATTTTGTTTGAGATTTCTCTCGCTATGAGAACACAGTTCTTGATTTTATTAATGGAAGATTTGTTGGAGCAAACACTCGAGAACCAGGTCGCAGAGTTTTGGGGGGAAGGTTTTGAGAGATGATAAGGTTTAGTAAGGGGACAGGAAAATACATAATGATCGGCATTGCCGAAGGAACCACAGGTACATCTGGAAGAAGTTTTATATTTAAAGGAGTATAAATAGTCGGGGAAGGGACCGTGTCCCGTAATAAAGTATATAAGGTATTTATTAGTAATTTGGGTGTTAAAGTTTACCTTTGGGAGAAAAGTTGAGATTCTAGCCGGGTCATGGGTGCAGGGCAAAATATAATTATTAAGGTAGATTTGCCATAAATTTAAAATATCATTTTTATAATATTTTTTTAAGAGAGAGTATGGAAAAGGTAGGGAGGTGGGGGTACCGGAGGAGGTAGCAAGTTTGGCATGTTTATCGGCGACTTCGTTACCCGAGATGTCGGAATGTGCTTTGACCCAACAAAGGTTTATTAGGTGTTTATTATAATTTGCGTTAATTTTAATTTTAGATAAGTAATTAGATTTGATTTTGATAGATTGAAGTGCCGAAATAGAGGATTGACTGTCAGTAAATATGTTAATTTTTGAGTTATTTGAAGAAGCCCAGTTTATGGCATAGTGGATTGCAGCAATTTCTGCCTGGAAGACTTTGTTCCCATGCTCGAGTTTAAAGGTGAAAGTATTGTCTAAGGAATCATTTTTGAAGATGCAGATGGCGTAGCCTGTGTTATCATCCATGGCAGAGCCATCAGTGTAAATGTTAAAATTTGAAAAATTTAGGGGATCACGGGGGACAAGATTAACCATACGTTGGGAGGGAGGGATATTGGAAAGGGGACAGTTATGATCAAATTTTTCGGGGGGGGGGGGGAGAGCGCGATTAGCAAAAAAGTTAATGCGGAGTTTCCAAAAAGTGAATTTCTTGTAAAGAGAATCGTACCCTCCTTCCCCTACCACCAACCTCTCGGAAGGACTTACGGACCCACATGTTTAACGTGATCGTACTCCGCGTGAACACGGCGGCAGTTTTAACAGTGGTGAGAATCAAACCAAGGCCTACCGAGTGCAATTCCCGCGCGCTGACCACTGGGCTACCGCTCCCCGAGATGGTATGGGTATAACTGCTCCAAATGCAGAATCCGCCATACCCTAGATTATGGCACATCAAGAGTATGCCCCATTCCTCTTGTGCGTGTGCCTGGCCGAATTGCTACTGTGTCCAGAATCGCTTGTGCCACACTTGACGTTCTAGCACGCCTTGCATGAGCTGCATCGGACCTTGTAGCTAGAAAGTGTCCCGATTCACAGAGCTGCCGATGCAAGCGTTCGAATGTTTTACGATTGGGCAAAACCGCCTATATGGAAACGTTCCCAGCATAGTCGTTGTGTCTCTCTGCCATTTGCATTTGCAGCTCCCTAGAAGAAATGCATATCGTTTTACTATTTGTAAATTCCTCCATCGTCACAAAAGTTGGAGCTGCGAATAACTGCTGCAAACTGATAAGGTCTTGCTTCGGTGTTACGAAAATTTACATAAGGGTTCTTCTTCCCCAGAAAAAATGTGCATATGTGGTTTTCTTCTTCAACCAGATAACAACCAGAATGGCGTTTTTAAGGTTGCGGAGCGGCCGCTTTCCAACGAGTAAAATCCATGTAACGCATTTACGTTTGATTTCATACCCTGTATACTATGACTGAAAATGCTTGGTTTGGTGTGTACTACCACCTCGTAAAGTTTGGCCCATTTTTTTAATCAACCTCTATAAGCTCGATGACTCAAACTGTACCAGGCAATAATAGTTATGTTCACAGTCATCATTCCAAACTGTTGGAAAATCTGCTATGCCAGATTCCGAGACAAGTCGTTTTATCCTCCTCTAGATTAAATTCCGTCTTCAAGTAATTTGAAGTCGGTATAAGGGTCCGTAACCACATTGGGGGTCTCAGATTATTTTTCTTCCACACCAGGGTAGGACAGAAATTTTATTCCAAACATAATGTAAAAATATGCATTTTTATTCTATTTGCTCCTAAGAATTTATAAGTTTTCGACATTTAAATTGTTCGACACTTGAGCGGTCCTCCTATATTTTCACTATAGTTTTCTTAAAAATAGGCTCATGTAAGTAATTTTTACATTATATAATTAAATATAATACACAGAAAGCATTGTTTTCATGAATATTTTTTATTTCCAGATATTGATGCCAATATATGTTTCAGGACCTCCTGAGCAAGTACTGACTGGTTTTAGACGGATATTCGTCTGTCTATTTGCATGCCTGTGGTCGATTCCTACTGTGCACAATAGCTGCAATAAATACTGATGGATTTTCACCAATTTTATAACCTTCTTTGATAACGAAAAAGATAGAACTACGTAAATTATTTTGAAACTCGAGAGAAAATTCGAAATTTATTCGAATTTTTATATTTATTTTTAACATGACAGCATAGGACAAAAATTTCAAATAGTTATGCATAAAATATTTCTATAAATAATATTTCTATAAATAATTATGCATCTATATTTCTATAATTATGTTATAAAATGAGTAATTTATGGCTCAATGATCGCTAAACTTAACAGTTTCAATCACTGCAGGAAAAATTAGCCGCGATAAAATTTTTGTGTTTGTGTCTATATCTTCGAAAAAATATTTGGATTCATACAAATTTTGACAATGTACCCCCTTGGGTAATAACTTGCAGCCCATCTGGGGGAGGTAAATGAGAAAATCACATGCTACTACTTAGTTTATATTTTTTCACTCAAATACCGAAACAAAATTCATTTCTTTTCAGATTTGCCATTTGTCATTTTTAAATAAACATTTTAGAATTATTATTAATTATGATACTCCTATTTGACATATAATATGTCCAAGAATGTTTCAAACACTGATATGTAAAATTTTATTTATTTCCTATCAGCTGGTTATGATATACAGGGTATCAATGAAAGTCAAGGATCAGGCAATTAACTCGAGCAGTACTAGATTTATCGTATATTTTTATGCAAATGTATAGTAAACCCCTTTGGTCTAACTCAAAGAGACAGCTCTCGGGGGGGGGGGGAATCTAATTCCCTTATTTAGGGGGTGCTAGGCTATCTAGCATATTATTAGGATAAGAAAATATCAATTGCACAGTTGTAAAGCGTTGCAAAATTAGTACAAAGCATCTTTGTACTCTCGCAAAAATTTGAAAGGAATTCTGAAAATAAATGTATATAATTTAACTCTTTCCATCCCCAACCCTCCAATCGAATATTTAGACAATGCACCAGTTTAGAATTGACATTTCTATACATAAAATACAAAATTCTCATCTTTAGCAGCCATTCATACCTGTACACGTGCAATCAGATGTCTCCGCGTGCTTTTCAATGTCTCTGCGTGCTTTTCAATGTCTCCGCGTATTTTCCAATGTCTCTGTACTTTTACGTTCAGATAAATATAAATATAATTGTCTTTCTTAAAATCATTATTTAGAAATGAATTTTCTTTCTTTTGCGAGAAGAATAAAGATGCTTTGTACCGATTTTGCAACGCTTTGCAACTTTGTAATTGACTTTATCCCCTATTTCTTACAGGAAGCGAAATAACCCTGTACCCCGTGTAAAGAAAGTAGTCCAACTCCTTTCACATTCCAAAAGTTGTCTTATCGTGTAGCTCCATTGGGGTTTCTTATACAATTACGTAAAATTTTTATGATAACACTTATACTTCAGAATTATTTGACTAATCCAAGATTTTTGGGATTCATTCTTTATTTCCAACGAATAATATTTAGAACGATATTTTAAAGCAATGCAAAATTTAAAATATTTACATGTCGCAGGTGTCCATACATTGTTCAAACATTTGTAAACGAAAAATTTTCGAAGATTTAAGTGTATTAAAAGAAAAGTTAATTTATAGTTTTATCTACAAATACATTTTCAACGCTTTCTTGTTACATATTTTTGTGAAAACCAAGAGGCATTGTTTTCAATTATGCTTCATTTTTGGACACTAAAATAGAAACTTAGTTGTTAGTCACCTTCTGAAGGTGTCTATTGTCCTGCGTGCATCAGGTTTTAAGGTGTTTTCCCTGACATGCAACACAAGTACTTCTCAGTAGTATGTCTATACCAAAAAACTGTAAGAGAAAATTAATAAAACAAGGGCTGCGGAAAAATAAATAAAACAAAAGGTGTCGTCTAGTGATGGAATGGAGCGACATTGAAGCGGTCGAGGAAAATTTTAATTTTGGCTTCCTTTCCGTGTTTTGGCTTCCGGTCAAAATTAGAGGCACAAATAAAAATTTTGACTTCTGTTCAAAATTAGAGGCAGAAATTAAAGTTTTGGCTTTCGTTCAAAATTAGAGTGTGCTATGTATACTATATACCAATGTATACGTGGACTTCTGTGTTTCTGAACACTAATTCATGTTAAATAAAAACTAAATTACGAGAAATCAAATTATTTGATGTAAGTAAACTTACTTCATATTTCGCTCTGGAAAGAGTCTGATAGGACGCTAAAACATTAAAATAAATTTTCATTCCCACTTCACTTTTTGAACTAGAAAAGAATAAGCTAGAAATATGAAGAAACATTCAATAAATTTATTTACGTGCATGAATAAGCTAATCATTACTAATAACGTCTGGTGTATAATCTACGTATGCAGAACAATTTATTTTTCACATAAATCTAGTGATAGTTACTTTACTCTATTTTATAGATTCAGTAGCAACCGCCGCAGTTTGACGAATTTCTTGTCTCTCGTGTTGCCCTGTCTACCATTGCAAAGACTGTAGCATAATAAAATATCAAATTTGGAATATTTGTAAAGAAATAATTGTGGAACAAGGTGAAAAGAACCGCTTTTTGATTTACATATCAGTTAAAGAAATATTTAATGTCAAATTCAAAGAAATAATTTTTGAGATTTTGCATACGGGATCGATTAAAAATATAAGCGTCACGAAATTTTTCTAGTATATATCTACTCAGTATCATGTTTGCATAACGGATCCTTTTCACAAAATTTAATTTAGTTTATAAGTACTAAATATTTTAAACAATTTCGACGTGAAAATTTTATTATATTTATAATCTAATCTGTCATTGTGTAAAACGCTTTTACAGTTGGCACTTTAAAAGAAGTAATATTTAAATGATTAAAACGAAGTCTGAATCGTTGTATGGTTTCTATTTCCATAATGCTTATATATTTTTTGTGAAATACTTAGATGCAGTTTATTTGTAATTGATTATCTTAACTTACCTACTAGTAAAAAATAAAGTTTTTCCAGTGGTGGAACTATAAAACGCGGTTAAGCACAGCTTAAGCCCAGTATGGAACAGTTTTTCCTCAAAAATGATATTGAAAATTAAATGTATTTTATTATCTCTAAAAATATGAGTATTAAATTATTTTTGATGATAAAGTGATTTTTATGATAGTACGAAAGAGATTTTGCACAAAATATCCGTTTCTTGTCAAATATAAATAGAAATGTTTCTAAAAGTTTGAAAAACAAAAGTCTCTATCATAAGCAATATTTCAAAGTATTTTAATACATTTGAAATGTTTTCCAGTCAAGAGGGGAAATTAAAGAAAATATCAACATTTTCAATTTTTTCTCTTGTGATAATGGCTCTCCCTCAAAAAGCATCTTCATATATAGTCTGAGTACCGAAAACTAAAATTTTAGTTTCTAAAATTTAAGGTCTCTCAAGTAAAAGCATATTCATAAATGCTTTTATTTTTGTGAAAAAAAAACGTAAGTAAAAACGTTTTTGTGAAAAAAAAACGTTATTTGGGTGGCGGTGGTTGAGTTTTTATATATTATACTTAAGGAATTAAAATTCCTAATTACACTGTTGGCTAGTTTATTATCATGACAACTGATTAAGCTTTAGTTTGTTTGGATTGGGATGGATTTATATATTTTTTGACTGCTCATTACTTATCTCTTGACGAAAGCGCGAATCATAATCCGTTGATCATAAGGAGCAGTGAACTCGTGAAGTAAACCCTTAGTAAATTAAAAGCATAAATAGAAAATAAATTATGATTATTAAAATAATACAAATAAAGAGAGTAGAGAAAATAGTAGAGATAATAGCATATACAATAATAGTAGAAATAAATAGAATAGTAAACACAAAATGAAGAAAGGAACTATATAATATTTGTGGGTTCGAAAACTTGTTGACAAACAGATGTAACGGATGATAAATCGCCTAACAGTAATAATTTTGATAATCGTACGCAGTAAAAAAATAATACATTTGCATAAGCATATAAGTCTTGAGCTGTAAGACCTTAAAATGAAATTTTCATCATCCCAATTCACTGACTATGCGCTAATCTTGGATTTTTTCTAGGAAGTTAATCCTGACGCATGTTTTATACAAAAAATGCACATTTTCTTACAGGTTTCATACAAATTTTTACATAATTAACTGAAATTTTTATATAATTAACTGAAATTTTTACATAATAAACTGAAATATTCTTTTTTATTATGTGGGTACTAATAAAATACTCTTTCTTACTTTTATTGGTATTGGTGCTCTACTTTTATATTCTCATGAGGGAGGCTGTTATTTTCTTGCAAATTATTTTAATCAACATTATATGCTGTTATAACTATGTATTTATTTTCGCACATAGATAACGCTTTGTCTTTGATCAGTCATAACTTTAGACATATGAATTATAATTTTTTCCCTATTTGCCAATCAAATTTGCTATTTTAATCAGTCGAGGGAAAATGACGTTCATTCACTAAATCTTTATCGTTCTTTTGTTGGATATTACTGCTATTCTCTTATTCCTCGAAATTATCTTATTATTTACCTATTTAAACCCACATCTCCTATTATTATCTATATCCCCTATATACAATGAAAAAATAGCTTACCCGTCAGCAATAGATATCTAAAATAAAACAAAATTCATCAGGATAAATTGAAAGTAGATTGAAAATAACAGGTTTAAAAATGACTTCATATTACCTGGGTCAAAATTTCCGCCTCATATCTATATTTGATTTCCCTAAAATATTTAAAATTGCATTTAAATTGTCATGCGATTAAATATACGAATATGTAAAAAATAATTAATTCAACAAACATGGTACTAGCAAACATAATGTAGTTGCATAAAACCAATACGATAATTTTCTATCTATATAGTTTGAAGCCAATTCTATTTTAAAATATCAAAAGGAATTACATTTTAAATATTTAATACCATACATAAACCTAATGTTTAGAATTATAGACTTTTTATTACGAAATTATTGGGATCCTAAAATAAATTGATTTTTCTTTTAGATTTAAAGGGTAATCTCTCACCCTGTAATTTCCTCCGTGCACTGTAGAGATTATAGTCCGTATATTAAGCGCTTTTAATAATGGAAACACATTTTGTTGTAATAAGTCAACAATTTCAGTTCAAATCAATCGATTCTTATAATAAAAATGCAAAATTATCTTCAAAGGTATAGATATCTAGAACACAAACATAAAACACTGCACAAATAAGTAGTAGAATGTATACTCGCGCTCAAAGCCATATTAAGGCAAGGGCCCACGGGCATAGGCCGAGGGCGTTCTTTACAATGTGGTCCTCAAAAGTCGGTTTGTTATAAAATACAATAACCAGGTTTCAGTGTACCAAATTCAATAGAACAACTAATGGTGCTTAGACTGTCAAGGGTAGATTTTCTGGTGGTCCCTTAGATATTTTGTACACTGGATTTTGTTTATACGTATAGAAGAGGAAGCAATTGCATGCAATTTGACCAGCATTGAGCAGGGGATACTTTCAGAATATATACAGAGTGGAAATATGTATTTGACAGCAAAAATATTAAAACGACATTTTTACTAATTAAACTATCTTTAATATTAAATAGAAAATTAGATTATTTCAATTGGGTGATAGAAATGTCGGAAATTATTAGTCCACTACTATGAGTTGGGGGGCGAATGCTTGCTTCAGCCCCAGACCGCGGGGCTCAAGCAAGTTTATAATATTTCTAACATTAGTGTATTCTTAATTTCTTTCTCATAATTTGTAGTTGCTTCTTCAAATATGTTGATTACACGATTTGCACACTGACACATGCGCAATTAGTATATGACGTAATTACATATAATCCACTCCGAATATTTGCGCGAATGTTACCTACCACAGCTGTGCATTCAATATCTTCTACTCCTCTAAAGCTAATTTGAGTACAGCACAAAGCTATGAATGATTGTTTATGGTTTGGGAATGTCTAATCAAAATTCCAGTACAATACTTTGTGAAGTATAAATAAACTTTCGATTATTATTTCCCTCAGTTTGCATTATAATTTATGTTTACTTTAAATTAACAATTCTAACTGGTTCGATTGATAGAACAATCGCCGAGCTAATCAACATTTCTGCGGTCCTGGTGTAGAGCAGAATAAAGTCCCGTATCACCAGTAGGAATTGTGATTCAGAGATTCTGGTAAGCATTTGAACGTGATTAATTTGAAAAGTGAAGTAGTAGCTGCCTAAGTAAAGAAAACCCACTGGAATACGATGAGGACTAAACGAGTCTGGGTTGGCCGCAGTACGTTGCTAAGCAAAAGGTAGAGTCATTGGGTAAGCATAAAAGCTTAGTAACTACTTTACAGTTCAAGCTACGGCGGCTCAACGGTCTGAGCACCGGCCAAAAGCCGGTCCATCCATCTATTTAAGAAAAACCAGTAATGCCTGGCCAAGGCAGATACACCGGACTACATCATATACATCTTTTTGTGAGAAAAACCATATATTCACAAAATCAGCTATCCATTTTTAAACAGAAGACCAACAATAGACCACAAACTAATGCAGCAATAAAATATATATAATAATCATTAATCGCTCTCATTAAAACATATTAAAAGAGTCATGCTCTATTACAGTATATAAAAGGCTAGTTCCTAACCGGTTAACAAAATTGAAGCATAATAATCCCAGCTCCATGAACAAACACCATTAATAAAGGAAACGAATAAATAAGAGCCCAAGACAGTAACAAAATATTAGCAAGGGAACTTTCTCTATCAAAATAGCAAAAGCCTTTAACCCTAAAAAGATCCCAAACTTACACTTCATATTACAAATATATGTAACACTAAACATCAAAATCATACCTTAATATCAGCTATATACAAAGTCTTATACAAAAATACCAATACAATGTTTATACAGCAGGTACAATGTTCCATATCAATACAGAAAAACTTCATATTTCCAATAAATTAAACATAAAGCATCAAAACCATACCTTATTGCCAACTATACAAATACAATATTCCATATCAATATCGACTAAATATATCATTTTAACCTACAAAATAAAATGAAAAATACATGCAATAGGTCCCCACTGTTGGCGGCTAAATGTAAAATTTAAAAATTTTTGGCAAATAAAACTTTGCAGCAGGGTAATTTAAAGTGACTACTCATAGTAGTCGGCAGTGGTATAAACTGACTGCATGTAATAAGCAGAGATGACAAAATGTTCGTTGGAAGAAAGCAATTCAAATTTAAAGACAAATCACTTTATTGTGATGTGAATCCATTATTTTATACAAGTCACTCAAGCTTTAGTAACTAGATAGTAAAGTCAAAATATATAAATGTTGAGCTCTCAAGCTCAGGGAAAAGGTTTTCATACAGTTCATGAGTAGATACATTTTTAAAACAGCATGATGTCGAAAACACAGGTAAGTAAAAGAAACATTTTACCTTACCAAAACTTCGTGCATTTCAAAAGCCACCATCTACTCGTTACACGCTACGGCGAATACTTAGATTATAACATTCGCGTTTTTCAGAGTCCACAACACGGAAAAACATGGCCTCTCAAACAGGTAATCATTACCGCAAAATATCATCTGGACAAAAGATCATATTACCGTGTTCACGACCTCTCGATCGAACATTCGAGCAAACTGTCGAACAGACTCTAACAGGATTTTCGACCAAGTTTTTCCGAGACCTTTAAGGTCCAGATCTCGATTCCGATCTGCTGGAACTAAAAATGTGTCTAGTATAAATATCCAGCGATAGGAGCGTTCCGGAACACAATCGTTGCCGGCAACGCCCTCTGGATATGCAAATAAAGATGCGTGCGCGGTGAGAAGGTGATTTGCATGAAAAGTCTGTTTGTTCACATCACGATTCGTTTACGAGAACGGGAAGAACCATTAAGGAAAATGAAATCACGTTCAAGGGAAACGAGTATCGCAATGTAAACAAAACATGTTTTCTAACATCCACAACCTTGCACCAACATTCCAACGAGATTCTCCCCCTATTAACTAAATAAAAACATACCACTACCCAAAGGACAAAAATACAAAAATAAATAAATACCAATAAACCCAATCGCCATTAAGTAAACTAAAAACCAAATATATTAAGTTCCCCTGAAGCGGCCAATTTCAAACCAATTCCTTGGGGTAAGCCTAACTATAAGACAAAACCCAAACTATCAAAAATCAAAGCGAATTCATCTAAGCATTATCTTGCTGAAAAGTTCACCTAGGCATTATATTGACATTATCTTGCTGTGAATTCAACTAGGCATTATCTTGCCGAAAAGTTTGCCTTGGGTGTCACGCAAGGAATGACAATACAACGGGTCGTACAATGTCGGCAACGCACCTCTGTGCTGTGATGGTGCCACGGAAGAATATCAAAGGGGTCCGGCTATCAAATGAAATGGCACCCTAGACCACAACTCCCTGTTGTCAGGCCGTGTGGCATGTGACAGTAAGAGAAGGATCCTGACGATGTCCGGGCTGTTTCCAGATACGTCTGCACCGCGGTCGTCTGGACTCAGTTCGAAACAGGACTCATCACCGAAGACAACTCGTTCCCAATCTTAACAATTCCACGCTGATGGGGCCCGACATCATTGCAATCCATGTTGACGGTGCATACAGGTCAGTGGTTGGCAGCGTTATGGATACTGCGAGTATATTCCGCTCTCACAGTCTTCTATTAATGATCCCAGTGGTCACTTCCGTGTTTGTCACACGTTGGATGGTTGATAACGATGAATCTCGTGCTGTCACAACTGCTTCGACAATTGCGCTATCGTCCCGTTCTGTCGTCGCTCTAGGCCTTTCGCTGTACGCTTGCCGCTGACATCTGCCATTCCGGACCCATTTCTGCCAACATCGAGTAATTGCCGCATCGCTCCTATCCAAATGTAATCAAGGTACGTAAGCGCAATCGAAATCTACTGCACTTTTTGTTCTTGAAAGCGAGATTCGCGCCTTATATATATTTTTGCATCGCTCCTACCCAAATGCCGAGCGATTCGTAGGTATGTTCATCCAGCCCCATGCAGTCCGACCGCATGCCCTCTTTCAAACTCCTTCATATGCTCGTAGTGGCCACGAATTTGCCGGCAAGGCATTGCTACAATCAAGGTACGTAAACGTAATCGATATCCACTGCCCTTTATGTTCCTGAAAGTGAGATTCGCTCCCTATATACACCACCATGGTGCTCAGTTTCAATACGCTGCAGTTCCGACTATTTATTCATTGGTTGGCGACTATTTATTCATTTGCATATTCGGTCGAAAGGTGTCTGCATGTAAAGTTTCATTACTATCGGATTATTTTTCGGGGTGCGTCGATATTTATGTCTTAGAATGTATATAAATATTTGTGTAAATAACGAATATTATGTTCTGGAAGGGGCCATGGAGATTTACAATGGCTCCCGAATGAAACTAAAAATCGATAGTACACGGAAGGGTAATTTGCACAAACGTTTAATTAAAAAAAATAGTTAAGTAGAAAATATTGTGAAGTAGCCGATCGCAGCACTAGCGATGTTAATGAAATCAAATTGTACATTTTACGAAAGAGGATCAGCTTAAAAGTATTGAAAACAGATGGGAAAACTTCTTTCTAACAAGAATGAGAAATGTGATGCAGCAAGTATCGGTAATTCCAGCGACGCTGAAAGGAATGGCAGAGTACTGGCGAGAGGTACTCCGAAACGAAATTTGTAAAACGTACGTCAAAGTACAAATACAAATTTTTCTTTTCCAGAAGTAAGGAATAGAGTGGATTTTGAAGTGGAATTTTATGGGCTAATGCAGCGGCCTAGAGAATCAATGTACAATTTTTTGTTAAGATAAATAGAAGTAATAAACAAATAGGTTTGGAAATAGGAGAATACGAATTGAATATGCTAATGTATGAAGGTTAAATACAGAAATTCAAGATTATTTCTTTGATAAAGTAAAGAAAACAGTTTCAGAGTTCCTTCAACTAGCTTTAAAATATGCTGAAAGGTATCGAATACATCAAAGTGAAGGATCGGGATATAACACAAATGAGTTTAAAGGTTGGTGGAGACCCTATTGGGAACAGTCTGAGTGGCAGAACAGATACGAACCACAACAGGTTGTAGATCTTACTAAAACACAAATATACAGAAACGTTAGCAAAAACAGCCGAGAACAAAACAGAAAACGGGAAACAGCCGTAAAGTGCCAGTAAACTGGATAAGAGTAGAAAAGATAGATAGAATAATTCAGAGGCGGAAAAACTTGAATCAAAGTGAAATCTCTCCACACCCAAGACAATGTACAGGAAAAAAGCCCCACAAGATTGAATTCAAAAAGGCGGAAAGAGGTTTTAAAAAAAAAGTAATGCTCTAATGCAGGGGTCGCCAACCTATCCGAGCACTTGAACTATTTACCCGGTTTCCAAAATATGTGGTGAGCTACTATGAAAAAAAAATTCAATTTAAATGTAGAAAAGGATGGTGTTCTTCAACGGTGTAGGGAATTTTATATATGTGAATCATATTTATTTAATATTTTTGATACATTCTTCAAATAAAAAAATAATTGAACACAGAATTAACTTTTCTTAGTGAGATGGCTGACACTGATGTTTGTCAACAATTTTTTTTATATTAAGTGAACATCCTGTTACGGCTATTCTAATGCAATTGTCCAAATGTTCATCAATCAGTTTATTCCTGATTTTGTTTTTAATCAGTCTCATGTTTGAGAAGAAAGACTCACAAAGGTAATTGGAACTAAACAGCGCCTTCACTCGTAGAGCAACTCGAACAAAAACAGGATACTTAATATTGGACACGAGAGGCCAAATAGGGTTTGAACTTGAGATAACACTTTTCAATAACAAATCACATTGCAATGCTATGAGTTCCATTTTCACAGTGGCGCCATCTTCTTCAAAATGTTGCGTAACGCAACTCGAAAAATTTTCAATATCAATCTCAATGAAAGGAGAACTAATGAATTGAGCCAAAAGTGCAATTTTCTTGAAATCTTGAAAGTGTTCCTCCAATTGGTTTCTCAAGCATGAAATAAATTCAACATGGTTTTTATATCTGTAGGACTGTAACGTTCCCTGTTTCTCCAACTTGTCCTTCAAACAGTTAAAGTGTTTAACTTCTCTTCGGCAAAGATTCTGCTCCCACAACTGAAGCTTCTTGGAAAAAGCTTTAATATCGGATATCATTTCTTGCAATTCTTTCTCCTTGCTTTGAAGAAGGAAATTTGGGTCATTAAGTTTTTCTTGTTATGGCTACAAGAAAAGCAAATTCCTGCAGCCAGGATAAATCTTCAAATTCAGGAATGGGTTCACCTCGTTGTTTAAAAAAATCCACATGAGCAGGCAGCAATTCATTGAAAAGTTGTAGAACTTTTCCTCTACTAAGCCACCGGACCTCAGTGTGTAATAATAAGTCCCCATACTGGCACTCCAGTTCATCTGTGAGTACTCGAAATAAACGCCTCTGTAGAGGAAGTGCCCTTACTTTGTTTACTATTTTCACCACAAGCTTCATAACATCATTCATTCTTAAAAACTTCCCACATAAAGTCTGTTGGTGAATAATATAATGGTAAAGGACAAGTCGCGGAAAGCTATTGTCATTACGGCACAATCCTATAAGTCCATTTATCCTCTCCATAGCTTTAGCTCCATCGGTTGTTAAACCTACCATTTTATGTACAAGAATGTTCTCGGAAGAAATAAGTTTCTTTAATTCGGAAAATATTTCTTGACCCGTAGTATATTCCTTAAGGGGAATAATCTTTACACGTTTTTCTTTTATTGTAAAATCATTGAAGATCATTCTAACAAAAACAGCGAATTGAGCTGTATCAATAATGTTCGTGGATTCATCCAACTGAAGTGAAAAATAACAACAGGTGTCAAAATCTTTCATCAGTTGTGAATAAACATCGTTACACATTACCTCGACTCGTCTCATTACTTTGTTAGCGGAAAGTTGCATAGATTTTATGGCACATAATATATCGTCCGTATTTTAAAAATTCTCAAATAAGACATCAGCAGCTTCCAAAAGTGCCTCTTTTATAATTTCCCGGTCTTCACAGGGTTTCTATTTGTTTACAATAATCCACGAAACACGGTATGATGCATTAGTTGCAGCTTTGATTGTGTCTGTCTTTTGGAAAAAAATTGATTGCCGTCCAATTAACTGCGATTTCAGCTGTTTCAATCTCTCTTTACGTACCGCAGAATAAAGTGGGAAAGAATTTTCGAAATCCTGATGAACAAATTTGTAGTGCCGTTCAATGTTTCCTTTCTTTCCCGCGGACACACTGACGTTGCACAATAAGAACACAATTTTACTTTGGTAAAAAAATATTCCTCTTCCCACTCCAGGTGAAAGTGATATGACTTGTTTTTTACTAGCCATTACTAAAAGTTTAGGCCCAACACAATACCTATTGAAATAACAAACACATTAGAAAAGTCACTTAAAAATGTACTTACAACCGATTCTGCAATATGGTCCTTGAAAATCTGTAGTGTCAATAGTAGAAGCTATTAAACCAGCGATGGGTTCTGACCGAGTTTATTTTCTTAAAAACGAACTTAAAGACAAAGAAGGGCGACCACGAAAAAGAATCGTCCAATCAGGGAAGACTGAGAGCATCTGGCCAATCAGGAACTTCGGAGCGGATGACGTAGCGCGCTAAAAGAGAAACATAAGCAGAAGCACCACTTTCGGTGGTCATAATTTTTCAAATATTGTTAAAATGTGGACAGTAAAAAAAGAGAGAGAGAGAGAGAAAGAAACACCTACAAATCTACATCTACGTTTTAATCAATATTCTGGAACAGCCTGCGTCGCCGATTCACCTCAGAGGTCTCGCAGGGTAGCCAACCTTTCGCGAGCTACCAGTAGCTCTCGATCGACAGGTTGGCGACTCCTGAACTAATGTTTCAGTAACAGAAATGCAAAACTGTTTGCTACAGAAGTCAGATAAGCAGCAAGTATCCAAATCCGGCCACTGAAAAAAGTTCGAAGCAAAATTTAGAAGTTTAGAAAAAACTGAATTTAAGCCAATTACTTGAAAAACAATTTGAGTTGAATTCTGAATATGAGCCAAAACTCAGTGAGATCGAGGACGAGTCTCAAAGAAGCTTTGAAAAATGAATTGATGGAATCAGTAAAGAAATTCGGAAAGTGCGAGTTCCGAAGAATGCCACTAACCCAAACTATCGCACAATCGACCCAAAGACAGACAATTAACATGTGACCAAAGAACCACAATAAAAAAACTGAATTATCACCTCGAACTGCAAAGGATAGGAACCAATGGGATCAAGGTGTCGGATGGGAAGAAAGCCCAGCTAAGCCTATATAATAGGGTGTAGCGAAAAATTTTCTTTACGAATTTTAAATAGGCCAGGGTAAACTGATGGTCGGGATACCTCCCGCGAGTACAGCGCCTGTCGTGGGGTCGTGGATCAAGATTTAGCGGGGTCTTTTTCCACGCCTGTTTCCCTGGGCCTGTCGCCGAGGCGACGGGCAAGTTAGTTAGTAGAGTAGGAGCCCTACCTCTCAATCTAGTAAACCGCTTTCAGTCAGGAGGTAGGGACCTCCATCAAAAAAGTATATAGATTACTTACCAGCATGCTTCTTTGCATTTTTCATAACACTCCTTTATTTCGTCAGCCACTTCATAATCTATAATAAAAGAAAATATTTTATATAAATTATGTAGCTCATATAATCAGAGTAATTATCGCGCACTGTAAGTAAAACTAGATACATAAAAGCAACACACAGAGTTAGAAGATAAATTAACAACGCTCTTGCACACAATTTCTTCGAACTCCCATTACTGAGTTTTCTGGGATAAGTTAAGTAAGTTTAATAGTATCAAGTAAAATAAAACACGAAAGTGTATTGTTTGTTAAATTGTATTTAAATTTCCTATATTCGTGAAGAAACATTAAAACTATATTTTAAACAAGGATTCTCTATTTCCTCTTTTTAAGGAAGATACTGATAATATAAAAGTGAGGTGCAATGTATTTCCAAAGCAATATGACAATTGACATCTTTTGGATTAAAACGTAAAGCAGATGTTATTATTTTGTTTATCTCCGTAGTTGTTGAAGTTTGAGAATCACCAATCATTTATAAGGAAGGTATTAATGGGGAGCATGACAGACAAAGGTGACTATCATGAAATATTAATAATTTTAACCTTCCAAACAAACATAACATATGTGCAGAAAATATGTTATCACGCTGTCAATAAAGTTTTAATTTAAGATATTGACAATTAAAGATGTTTTGTGCACAACAGAATACAAATCGAATGTTTTTGGGGTGACTGATTAATAAAGTAATGTATCAAAGTAATGATAATGAATCACCTTCAATAAATCACTTTCACTCCTTTTATATATTTAATTTTACTTTGCAGAATGATTAATTTTTTTTAAACTCTAGGTTGTACAATTTTCACCGCAGTGTAAGTTTTCAAATGATCAGTGAATTAAATAGATAAAATCTGAATTACGTGAGTAGCACATACTAATTTAATACTTGTAATTTTTACTAATTTTACCTTTATTTGGAAACTTTTGTTTATTGAAGTGGAGCCTCTGAAATTCCCATAAGCGGGAAAATTCCTCAACCTTTGCATACACGTTACCTTTGCATATCGTAATTGACTGCATAGGGTTTCTCATGAAACATTTCACAGTTAACAATCATTTGCTAAATATAGGTGGGGACGTAAAGGAAGTATGGCAAACGTAAATGCTCAACTCATCATTTTTTCTCCGGTATTCCAATAGAGCTACTAGCTGCTCCGAGCCTGTTGTTGATAGAATGCTAGGCTCAGAAGACTAGGAGGTGATATTTATCTATGTTGGAATTCTTCTTCTTCGACCCAGACCGTTCGACCTACCAGAAAGGTATAAGGTATCTGTTTGGACGGTAGGGAAGTGCCACCCAATTTAGACCGGAACCTATTGGGGGAGGCATCCACAGGGACAGTACCCTCCGTCCCCTACCACCAACCTCTTGGAGGACTTACGGAAACACATGTTTAACGTGATTTTACTTCGCGTGAACACAGCGGCGGTTTGGGCAGTGGGCCGACGTGGTTGTCGAGTGGTCAAGGCGAGCTTTTCCACATCAATCGCTCGACCGCCGCGCTGTTTGTTCGAGTCCCACGTAAGTCATGGATGTTTGTGTTGTGAGCGCAGTGTGTTCCGCTCCCCTCTGGTGCGCCTGGGGTGGACACTGACAAAAAGGCGAATGATGATGAGTCAAGTGCCTGGCCATTTGATTAAAAAAAGTTTGGGTAGTGGCGGAAATCTAACCTGTGTCGACCGAGTGCAATTCCCGCGCGTTAACCACTGGGCTGTCGCGCCCCCTATGCAGGAATTGCGAGTCCTGCAAATTGTGCATTCCTTGTACTCCATAAAAGTATGCAGCAAGCAATCATGTCCAGTTCTATGTCTGAAAATAGTCGCTGCTTATTTCATTTGGTTTTCTTCTGTTGTTCTGCCACTTCTTTTGTATATTGCTTCATTTCTGAAAAGTCTAGCCATGAAAGATAGTATAAAAGACATCAATATTGGGAAAAGACAGTATTTTCTCTGTAAGCATAATCTTAAACAACCCAAATACCGCATTCTATTTATAAAAATACGAGATCCCATAACCAGAATTCATACGGGAAATGTGAGCATTTACTTGGAAGTTAGCTCATCATTGATTCCCAAATAGACAACCTTCTAAAAACTAATAACTTGGTAGTAAATCCGACATAATTGAAAAAGTTCTGCTTTAATTGACTCCAAGTTTCTCAAAAAAGGAGTCAATTGAGTAGTATATTCATGAATATAATAATAAAATTAAAGAAATCGTATTTAGGTATATTTTTTATCTATTAAGTACTTACTTCACACTTAGTGCGTTCGGAAAAAATATTTGCATGCTATACAGACAAATCAAACAAACCTTAATATGGGGTGTGGAATCCTTGACTTTGGCACACGCTTCGCTTTGCCATAACGGAAAAGTACACGGTACCAATGTGGTGACTGAAAAGAGGTGCAAGACGGTCCGAAGACAAAACCGAAAGCACGTAACGGAAATACATTCCCATACCGGCACTTACCAAAATTGCAATAACAAGTTGTGATAATGCGTTGTGTTAATGGAATGAGATAATCAATTGCAAAAACCACTGCAATACCCAGGACGTTTCTCCGTCCAATGAAACATTGGATGGTCAGCAAGCTGAAATAAATATGTGGATTAATTTTAGAAAAGAACAAGTGGCAGACCAGAAGTGGAGAAGGATTAATGAATATATAACAACTTCTATCATTATTTAACATATTTTAAACACAAGGTAAAATCATGACATTAACTGAGACCTTTCTTAATTTCACTTTATGAGCAAATATCCATAATTTCAAATATACTTAACAATACTTATTCAATCAATTTATTTATATCCAATATCATAAAATCAGAGCATTTTTATATGACATCCTTTTATACAATTAGAATTTTTATATTCAACATTTATTCTATAGAACAATGCATTGAGCCATTTTTTTATTTCGAAGCACAGGAATTAAGTCGAACAGAATTTATATCTCCTAATAAAATCATCGATCACACAAGTAAGGAATTTAAATGACTTACAGTTTGGGTTTCAGTGGTTGCACACAAGAACACAGGAATTTGATCCGACTTTTATCTGGACACTTAATACGGGATCAAACCACAGGAGAAAAATGGAACTCATTCAGAAAAAACTTACGCATGGAATGGGACCTCATGCCGAGATATGTAAATCCGTAATTAGTGCATATAATTGTACCTCATGCCGTTGTATGCTGAATAGAAACAATTGCATGGAATTAGACCTCATGAATTTAATTAGACCTCATGAATTTAATTAACTCCAAAAGCCTGCATGGTATTGGACTTCATGCCGTTGATTTGACAAACCGAAACGATAACATGGAATTAGACCTCATGCCAAATTTTGAAATACCGAAACATTTGCATGGAAGTGGACTTCATGCCGAAAATTAGTTATCCATGCTATACTATGGATGACGACTTTAGAACCAATTCGATTCATTCTTCCGCACTATCCATGCCGCCTAGCTCCATAGCCGTTGACTTATATCACCGCCACCCTCGACAGCGAACATCCTTCCTCCTCGACGACCAGATTCCAAAAGCCTCGAACGACTCCAAACTTCGCCTAAAATTCCATCCAGAAATTAAATATCATTCGCCGAAGAAAGGAGCAAAAGGTGACGTCACACATCCCACACGTCACAGGCCAGACATCGGTGACGACGAAAGAAAACAATCTAATTAAAAAAATTAAGGCTGGGCAGAACAGAATCTTCAAAACCCATGCATTTCTAATTCACGAAAATGGCTAGAAAAACGTTCTCACAAGTTGTCGTGCGAAATTTCGCTACGACAAATTCTACGTTCCAAGCTATCAAACAAGTGCTACAGAGCAGCAGAGGGCCATAACTGCCATTCCTGCACAAGTGCAGTTTTCAGCTGTTCAAGTGTAATTGGAGGGGCCAGAGACGGCTCTTCCAAGGCATCCCAAAAATTTTGACCGGATTGAGTTCCAGGGAATACTCTAACAACTATATAGAGCAATAACTTCGTTTCAAAGCATTCGTCTACAGGTTGTGGAACCAGAGCAGGTGTGGAACCTGAGCAGGTGTGGAACCTAAGCAGATATAGTACCTGAGCAGGTGTGGAACCTGAGCAGGTGTGGAACCTGAGCATGTGTGGAACCCGTAAATGGAACTTGAGCATGCCTCCTCTCGGACATTGTCCAAACTGGCCGAATTCGACACCAATACAAACTGCTCTGTCTATGTTAAAGGGTCAGTGTAGGCGTTTTAATAGACACCTACACCTAGTATCATCTTCTGCCACTCATCTCCGAATAGTATTCTTTGATACAGGATACATGAAGTGTTGTAATTACCTTTAAATGGCTGAGAGCGACGCCAATGGTGTGGATGTGACTGCACCATCCTCTCGAACTGTTTTCTGTCTAGGGAGTCATTTTTCTCTGCGACAGTTACATACGCTTTCTCTGATTCACTGTTATCAACACTGAGCAACTACCATATCGCTCCGACTAAGTTGGAGACTGATGCGTTTGTTGGACCAAACAGCCTTCCTGAAGCCTAAGATGCGACCTCTCTCTCAATCTGACAATTATTCGTAGCGCAGTCGAGTATGTATCAAGGGCACCTTTATACACAACTTGAGGCATCAAAGCTGAAAATGCAGTTCCAATTGTCCGTGAGTGGGAACACTGGTCATTACAAATGCTACATGATAAGTCGTTCTCCTGAGCGTTGCATAAGCCTTATAACATCATTGGCATTGACAGTTTGACATTTATATAACTCTTTCAACGGCATTTTCATGCCTATTTTCGCGGCTGTAGCCAACTTTATTATGTGTGGATATTATATTGTGCAACAGATTGTATGCATCTATGTATACAAGCACGTATATGTATATGAATTAATATTTAAGCATATATACATAGTATATTCTTCATTAAATACTCGCCAAAAATTTTTATGTCCGTGAGTGCTTGCAAGTGCTTGCAAGTGATAGCAGGTGCTTGCAAGTGATAGCTGACTCCTGTTCTAGGCGATTGAAACTGATTATAGTCAACGAATATTATGGGCAAGAATCTATATATTGGATTGTCAGCACCGTTTTGAACAAGTAAGTTAAGAGATTAAAGAGATCCATTGATAAGAAAGTTTATGCGTTCGTCAAATTTTACAGACGTAATTTATTTATGATTGTGAAAAGAACATATAAGATTACATATGCAGATAAAATAACTGAAATAGTTTACATTACAGTGGTGTCATGGAGTATGAAAGCAATGCTTCGCATTTAATTAAAATAGGACCTGCCCAATTTTATTTTTAAATTTTCCGTGTCATCTAATATATCTGGATTTGAAACTGGAGACTGTACCATGAATGCCGTTTTTCAGCCAATGGACATTTATGCGCTGTTTTTATTCTAGTACTGATGTTCTCACTGACTTTAAATATAACTTTAAGTAGCCTTGCATAATGTCAGGAACCATTTTTATACCGTCTGAAATTTCAATTTCACGTATTTAACCAATGATTACGTGCCATTATGCGCAAATCTGCTCTTAAACTTAAGGAAATACATGAAGAAAAATGAGTAAAATATTACCGTTAAAAGGCATATATGGACAAATTTCTTCTTCATGTGGATATAAGATTTCTCTTAAAACGCAGCCAAATAACCCAGGCTGCATATCGATATCGCATTTTTGTTGACAATCCTGAAAAATAGCAAAATCAAATTAGTTCCTTTTGTAGACAAAATAAGTTATAAGTTCTTGCGTTTCCAGTTTTATTCAGTTCTGGCCGAGATGAAATAATTTTTTTATTTCACATACAGCTAAAACGAAAAAACTGAGTTATGGACCTTATATATCGCACAAAATATTTCATCAATATAGTCGAATATTTTTGTGAAGGACCTGGGCGTTGAAGTATTGAACACAATTTGGCAAAAACATTTCACTCTATTTTGCATTCAGGTTTGTGCGAAAAACTTTTTATGTAGACTCATTACAATGATGTGTTGCTGAGACCCGATTGGTTCAAACTTATGAATAATTAAAATAAATGTGATTGAAACAATATATTGAAAAAGAATACGAGCAGAATTCTGGAGTTCTACGTTTAAAACAAATGGTGAAAACGAAGCTGGTTATTGTACCCATTTTTAATTTATTTACGTCATTAGATATAATATATACCTCTTTTGTGTTATAGCTATGCAGGCAGTGATAGAATACTGTCCTTTGTGCAGTAGATTTCTATGTTTGGGTCAAATCTTAAAAGGAATTTTTAAACCTCTTCTACTAAGGCGATTTTCTTAAAACTTTACACACATACGTATTTGGGATGATACTACAACATTTTATCAAATTTGGGTTGATGCCCTCCCTGGGTTCTGAATCATTTCCTCGGAATCATGCCCAGAAGGACAGCCCCTCGGAATCATGCCCAATTCGGAGGGGATGTCATTGTTGTAAGATAAATTTTCTCATATACTCTTATATATATATAAATTCCCAAAAAGGACAAGTAACAATGTACTCGTAAATTTCCAGAAGAGTGACAAGAGTAACGGCCGGGGATATATATATATATATATATATATTCTAAGACAAAAAAATCGACGCATCCCGCAAAATAAGCAGATAGTAATGAAACTTTGCATGCAAGCACCTTTCGACCGATTATGCTAATGATAAAAAATTCGCAGCCAAAGAATAAATAGTCGGAACTACAGCGCATTGAAACTGAGCACCATAATGTTGTATATAAGGAGCGAACCTCGCTTTCAAAAACAAAACGTGCAGTGTGTACGTACCTTGATTGCATTTGTATAGGAGCGATGCAGCAATTAGACGATGTTGGCAGGAATGGGTCCGGAATGGCAGATTTCAGCGGCAAGCTGGCAGCGGACGGCCTACAGCGACGACCGAACGGGATGATAGAACAATTGTCAGAGCAGCTGCGACAGCACGAGATTCGTCGTTATCAACAATCCAATGTGTGACAAACACGGAAGTGACCACCCGGACCATTAATAGAAAACTGAGGGAGCGGAATCTATATTCGCGGCGCCCATCACGCCGCCTACTACTGACCAGTATGAATCGTCAACAGCGATTGCAATGGTTCCAGACCTGATAAATGTTGAATTCGGATTGAAAACCAATTGTCTTCACTGATGAGTCTAATTTCGATCAGAGTCCTGATGACCAGAGCAGACGTGTCTGAAGACATTCCGGACATCGTCAGGATCCTGCTCTTACTATTACACGCCACACGGCCCGACAACAGGATGTTATTTTCGGAGGTGCCATTTTTTTTTATAGCCGGATTCCTTTGATAGTCCTCCGTGGCACCATCACAGCACAGTGGTACGTTGCGAACATTTCACGACCCGGTGTATTGCCATTCGCTGCATTGCCATTACCTGCTGTAACGGGTAATATATATATATATATATATATATATATATTACCCGTTGTACTGCTATTTAGCGACACCCAGGACTAACTTTTCAGAAAGATAATGCCAGGTCACACAGCACACCTGTCTATTGATTGTCTGCGTGCTAACGAGACACTTCCTTGACACCAGATTCCCAGATCTCTCGCCTATTGAGCACATTTGAGCTGAGATGGGACGCCGCCTGCGACCATCCCAGAATATAGAAGAATTAGCTCGTCAATTGGAACAACATCCCTCAGAACATTATCCGGTAACTTTATGTTCCAATGCCACGCCGGGTAACAGCTTGTATCAAGGCCAGAAGTGGACCAACACTATACTGACGTGCTCACTTCGTGTAGATCTTTCAGTGTGTGGAAGATCCAGACTGTTCGACTCGTCCTTAGACATGAGTAGCTGTCTGGACGACCGATCTTTTAGTGTATCGTTGTTGTTGAGACCCAGACCATCCGACCTACCAGAAAGGTTTAAGGTTTGAAAAGGTATAACTGTTTGGATGACTGGGGATCTTTCAATGTGTGTAATAAATCATTCAATTTTTCTGAAATTCTAATCATTTATTTCTCTGTACGTTCACATTACACGTACCAAAATTTGTTTCATTTGGATAATTCTTCTTGGTCCGTTGCCTTCTCAGATTAATAATACTAACCCTGAATATTTAACTTTTTGTAAAGTATATAATAGCGTTTACAAATTAACATGTATATCTTGTAATATCTCATATATTGAGGAATAAGCACCAGTCTTCACCTTCGTTTTAATGTTCATCGAAAGCACATTAAGAAATTTAGTTCTAGAGCATCACACAATTCACAACTTCCTCCTCCTGCTTATTATAACTCTGGTAAAACCTTTGTATATGCCCCTTTTTATCATCATGGAATTGATAATATTTTAATTTCGATTCTGGACATTATAAAGAATCTGGCTGATAGATTATATTTTGAGAATTCACTAATCAAACAGTATAAAACTATTTTTCCATGTGGATTAAATCAAATGTATAATAACCGGAATGTAGTTAAAACTACATATAAAATATAAATTATGATCTCTCCATCTTGTCTCTCCAACGTCCTAAATTATAACTCTAGGAGTGCCTCTTCAAAAAGGTCCAAGCGGAATGTCTTACCAGAATTACTCCATGACATCTCGGCAGGCATTCCTCGTAATATATTGTTTGAGTACGACGAAGATGAGTACGAAGACCTTGTCGCAAGAGTAATTGAAGCAGCTAGATGGATCCGTGAGAGGCCTGGCACCTTTGAGAATGTACAACGGTTCATGCGTCGATTTTGCGAGGCGTGTAATGCTTCTGATGGCAAGTTCTTCGAACACTTACTTTAAGAACTCCAAACCTTTGTTGGTGATACTGCTTCCTACTTTCCTTTGTGTCCGTCATGCTGCATACGGCTGGTAATGTTGTTATTCATGCACCTATGTTGTTGTGCTATTGTGACTTTTGCGCTCCATTAAACCTATTTTGTACACTTTTTCTGGTAACCTTTTCTTTTACTTAAGTCACTGCCAAAGAGCTCCCTCTGGCGGTCGTCCTTTGCGTTTGATACAACATGTTCTATAGTAAAACTAAGTAGTTTCTATATATATGCCTGACCTACCCTGAAAGTCTGCCTAAGGACTTTTGAATCACCCTGTATGAATACATGTATATATATGTGTATATATATATATATATATATATATATATATATAATACATAAAATGACTTAAAAAAGCCAAATTCCCTTCTAAATATTAAAAGATCATTATATATACAACGGTAAAGCGCAATGCTGCTTTTTACATGTGTATAACTAAATAAATTCCAAAAAAGGACAAGTATTTATATACCCATAAAGAAGTTAAAACAGTATTTATAAAGTGACGGCCGGGGGGAGTAGCGACCCCCAACTCTCCGGTTAAAGCTTTTACTGCCATGGCGAAACGCTCCCGGTAGCCGAAACCTTCAGACCACTTCCAGCAAGACGCTCACCATTACCTCAAAAAGCGTAAAACACACTAAAAACCAAGTCATTAATATAAAAAAACCAAGTCATTAATATAAAAAAACCAAGTCATTAATATAAAAAAACCAAGTCATTAATATAAAAAAACTCTAAAATCACTTTAAACAATATTTCTAACTACCTAAAAATCTTAAAAGGGCGGGATAAACACCCACTTCAGCATATTAAAACTATTGTATGGACTCATTAACTAAATGGTTATATTATGTACTTTCAAAACGATATTAAAACACCATAAAAGAAATTGACAAATACAAGATTATTCCCAAAACTGACTGTAATAGCCACGGAAACCATATTGACTCGAACCATAAAACTACTAGTGTATGAAATTATTAATAATGCGGTTATTTTTATATACTACAAATAAAAACCAAATATCAATTTGCGGCCATAAAACAACTAATGAATGAAATCATTCACAAGGTGGTTATTTTGTATAATTCAATGAAAAACTAAATAGCAATTTTGCCATTTCAAAAAGGGAATAAAAAACAACTTTTAAAATTCACCATAATTTTCACACTAAAAACCTTATCCATTCTCATAAAACTTTTACAACAAAGTCCGTGCAGGCAACTTCGAAAATCAGGTATACAATACCCGAAACTTACCAAAATCCAACTATACTTGCTTGAAATTCCATTATAACATGACAATTTGCCAAGGTTGTGTGATATCACAGAACGAAATTAATTGTGTGTTCCCACAGAATTCGAGAAGTATCGGAGATTTATTTGATAGTTAGCCAGCATGCAGCAAACAAGTAAAAAAGAGCAGTATCACTCCAACTCCGTTGCTACACGAGATTACGTCAAAAATATAATTATGTGGCATCACGATGAGCAACCTGTCGTGCTTAAATGAAAATGTGCCATCGATAATCGAATTTGAATCTTCAGTGAAAGTAACTGTAACAAGTAAATGTACACAGTCAGCGTAGTAAATGCTGAGTGACAGCAAAGTGCTTGCTAAAAATTTGATAAGTGGCCGCACTGCATATTTATCATCAAATATCGTTGCGTCAAACATAGTGTCCCAATGCATCTAATACAAGTGTGTTGAAAAGGGTGATGAACAAAATACGATAGGCGTAGCAGTAATACGCATTCCTCAATACGATTTTCCTCTGTGATATATAGATTTGTGTCAGAATTGACGATCTGATGATTTCAGCCATCACTATGCAAACTGAGGTAACTTCTTATTAATTCTATGTTAATATCGGTCACGAGGAAATTTTATGTACTGATAATCATTAACTGAGTAAGAACTCAAAACTGAGTAAAGAAAAGTTGCTTCTCTGAAATTAAAACCAATATATGTGTTTATGTAATGTTAATTGTTTTGTTATATATATGCGTATATCGAAGTTGATTTTAATAATTTCATTTCAAGGCTAATGTAAAATAAAGATTTGGCCAATTTAAATTTATGCATGATTGAATTTGTCTCATGGCATTCTCTTGTACTCGAGAACCATTGGAGATATTCCCTAAGTGAAGCCATCAAAGGTAAGTCCTTTAATTCTGAATATGGTAAAGACGATTTACCTTATGACAGTGGACAGGTAATTTTGATTTTCAATTGAGCCCAAAAAGTCGGCTTTTGGGCGGGGTTGATGTTAGAGGGGAGTTTTATTTTTCTTTGTTGGTATGGCCTTGAATTTATGTTAATAGTTAGAAGTAGATTGCTTTGTAACCTTCTTATTGTGGTTGCTTAATACTTTTACCGCATCGTTGCGGATTCCTTATTCTACCTTTTTCTTCTTCAGGATGTATTTGCTTTAAATGGGGAATTTTTTTATTGTTCTTTGTTGTTTTTTAAATTAGGGTTTTGGTTTTTCCTATTTTAGTGGTTTGGAGCATTTTTGTTGATAATCGTTAGGTGTGGATTTCTGTTTCGATTGCTTGGTCTGATGACGTTAGAAGGGCATTTTCTTTAGGGTATCTGCTTTTGTTGTTGCGGCTTTGTTTTTTTTAGTTTATTCTGGTATTTTGGTGATTGTATTTTGTATATTTGCGACATTTTATTTTTATTTCTTGGATGGATTTTTGTCTTAATGTTTCTACAGTTATTACTTGTACTGGTGTACTTATTGGTGTTTAGCTCTGCATTGTGTTAGATTATTAATATGGCTTCGTCCTATCGATTGGTTATGATGTTTGGTTTTCTATTTTGGGTTTCTGTTTGAAATTATTTCTATTATCTGTTGGGGGTCGACTTTTTACCGGTTGTGCATTAAGATGCCTTGCGCCTAGTTGGCGGGTCGCACAGTCTGGACCGAAGTCGAAGAAGAAATAAGAATTGAGACGCAACAAGACGAAGAATGACAAAACGGCACATAAGAGCCACAAAAGCTAAGAAATGGAACAAAGAAAGTGGAAAAAATATCAGAGTAATCCGCCAAACAAGGGCAAAAGTGCAGTATTGGATACGTCATTAACTAAATTACTAGAATTTTTCTGGATATGGAAGACTTCAAAGAAGTAGAGCTCATAGAACATTTTTATATAATTCCTGATAAAGAAAAATCAAAACAGTGGTCAAAATGACAGCAATGTAATTGAAGATTTTATCAATTCCCGTTTGTTACATAGTTTTTATGTTCTTTCATACGAAATTTTAAAGCACGTTCAATTTGATCAATATAAGACGACCCCACAGGCAAGAAATACTGTAAATACCCCCAACTTATAGAAAATGTTAAAGGATATTTAAGATATTAATGTAAGTTTATTAGAATGTTTAAACGCAATGTTAAATTTGAATCTTTTAAATGATTTTATAGAGCTACTAACTAATTTTTGGCAATAATGATAAATTGATGATGTTGTTGAAACCCTTTTCAGCCAGAAATGCAGACGAACGTTTTGAAATTTTTTGAATAACACGGTCGACGTTGCTAGGAGAGAAACTACGATCGACAGTAACATATTTTAATAATTGATCTCAGTTTGAGCAAGATACACACACATACACATACTTACACACATCGTTTCAAATTATACTATGTATATTGGGAATATATCGACATTATGTACATTGGGAAAGTAAAATTCGGAAGTAAATTCGAGTTGCAATGTGTTGATATTCGCATAACACGTGAAAAACTAAAATGTATGAAAAACGTAAATTCTTAAAGTGCCTTCATCTATTATTTGTAGCTTAAATGTATGAAGAATGTATTTATTGAAACTCATTTAACTTAAATATATGAAGAATAACGACATACTAAATTTAGTGCTTTTAGCTGCTCCGATTCTAGAGTTATTGGAAAAAAGTGCATTCCCATGGCGGGCCCTTGGATGGTAAGACTCATAATCCATAGCGTTATGCCAAATAAGAGCTTTAGAGTTAATTCGAATCTCGTTATTCCTCAAAAATGAGTGTGTCCTATGGCGGGATTAAGCGGGCTAGTCCGATGAGTTTAAAAATTAGTTATTTAAAATATTCCAAAATAGACAAAAATATACCAAATTTCAACTTTCCAGCTGCTCCGGTTCTAAAGTTAGTCTACAGAAATGAGTACATTTGGCTAACCCAGGAATGGCTATACCGATAAGATACAAAATGCATAAAATTATAATATACCACAAAGGAACACGACATATAAAATTTGGACTTTCTAGCTACTCCTATTTTCAAGTCATTGCCCAGAAACGAAAAAATTTTTATGGCGGGCTCAGGACCGGCTATCCCAATAAAATTAAAAATCTAAGATGTACTACAAAATACTATGATATATCAAATTTCATGATTTTTAAAGATTAAATGTTAAATAAAGAGTTGAATAAAAGATTGAAAAAATTATACTTTACCGTTTTACGTAGTGGACCATGACCCCCGTTTTCATACCAATCTTTCAAATAATCATGGCAATCAGTAACATAAGGAAAAGGCAGGCGGACGACAGTCTCCTGAAAAAGAAATTATTGAGCTTGCAATTGACGTCCTACTGCACCAAGCAGTAAATAAACAATCCATGCAACACACATTCGCCTTCGAAATAGCACAGTTGGGCTAACTAAAAAGGGCACAACCTCCATCAAGAGAAAACATAATTGATTTGTCGTGACGGAATTCGTCACTTGTGTGTAAAATTGTAAATTTATATTATATTTCTTAAACTTCTATATTTATATTTATTTATATTGTGACCGGAACCCTCATGTCGTTGTGTATATATTTTATATCTTAAATGTATTTAAATCTGTTCAGTAATTGTGGCCATTTTCCTTTCATAAAATATTATTCTCGCAGACACTCGAGGAATTGACCGTTATTTCGAGGTCACCCGTGTTTTGCTGGCGGAGACAGAAGTCTTCGTTTTTTTCTGCTCCTGTTGTGACGAAACCTTGTCCTGCCTTGCTGAAATGTCGTTGGATAGGCTAGACTCTGGAGAAGAATTTGAATACAAGTGAATTTGTATTGGAGGAAAGGCGAAAATGTGAATCTTTCGTGATTTTCGATTGGTCGGGCTCAGAATCCGCCCAGAGTGCTTAAAAGAGGTGTTAGTGGTGATTTGGCGAGCACATTTCTGATATTCATATTCATTCCCCTCCGAGACCTCGTACTAGGAGGATCTCTTTCTGCTGCTCTCGTCGAATTGGTTTTTCCCCACCTCGTGGAGCTCCTTCCCGACCTCGTGGAACTTTTCGCCGCACAGCCGCCATCTTGTCTTCGGACTCTCTACCGAACCTCGTGTTCGCTTCTCTGCCTTCTGGACCCATTGCTTGGACATGGCGTCCGCCTCATTGACTCATACTGCTGACCAAAGCCTGCCTCCTGACATTGCCAATATAATTCTGAAATTCCGGACTCTGACTCTGCCTGCCACTCATGAAAACGGAGACCTAGCCCACCAGAACCTAGCAAGAATTGTCCACGACTTCTTACTGCACCAGTGGTACAAGCTACAAAATGGACACTCCAGCATCTCCAAAGACAACTACCTAGGTATGTGCCAATCTCTGTTATCTCACCTTGAGCATTCAGTGATGTTAGACGACTCTACCCCATTTAAATCGGAAATTGACGATTACTTAGCAAACTCAGGGAAACTAACTTTTGTAAACTCAAACAGTAATGATAATCAAAATGTCTTGTTCAATATGATTAATGTAAACTCTAATGATAATATTGTAATTAACTCTAATACTGAAAATAATATTAATAATTGTATTGAAGCCTCTAATAGCTCTCAGAACGAGGGACTAAACTATAACTTGAATCTAAACAACTCTAATGGAAATAATAGCAGTAATATAACTCATAAAGTAAACTTTAATAACCCTAATGCACAAGTAGATTCGGATGGATTCCAACAGCCCAAAAGATTTTACCCTATGCAAACGATTCAGCATAGCTCAGCTATTCCGATTGCCCAGAACAAATTCTCTTTTGCTGAAATGGAAACTTCTCCCCCCCCCCCTTCAAAATATTGATCTGCCCTCCACAGCCGCCACCACCAGTAATACTAACTCTGAAGAAACCCCCTTGATAAATGCGTACAAACCTGAGCCATTCTACGTAAATTTCCCCAACAATTGGCGTGAGCTAATAAAGGCATTAAATGTAAAAACCTCAGTGAATGTTAAAGCCCAGCTTGCTGGGGAATTAATAAAAATATATCCCTTAAATCTAAATGACTACAGAACCACTCAAAAATTTCTTATAGACAACAAATTAGAATTTCATTCAATAAATATTAAAGCTGAAAGGCCCAAAAAAATACTTCTTAAAGGACTACCCATAAACTCCCAAATTTCAGAAATTAAAGAAGAACTTCAACTATTAGGATTCAGCGTCCACAGGATTACACAGCTTAGAGACCTTAAAAATCAAGCCCCCCTCCCCATATTCCTGCTATACCTAAACCCTACTGAAAAATGGGAATTCATAAGAGATGTTAGAACCCTGCTCGACATGTCTATCAAGGTCACAAATTTCGAGTCACGTGCTGTAAAAATGTGCTACCGCTGCCAGCGATTCGGGCACTCCAGCGAATGCTGCTCGCTCCCTCCCAGATGCCTAAAATGTAGCCTCGAACATTTCACTAGAGAATGCACCAAGCCCCGTGACACCCCCGCCCAATGTGCAAACTGTAAAGGTCCACACCCCGCAAACTTCAGGCTCTGTCCCGCAAATCCAGAAAATAAAAATCAGGCTCTATCCACTGCTTTCAATCCTACTCCCCCTCCCCCCAAACCTTCACCTGCTACACCTCAACCTTCAGACTTCCCACCTCTTCAAGGAAAAACGGCAACGAACGAAAACCCCCAAAATAACGAAACTCAAAACACAAATCAATCCACCACTAAAACTCCTTACAACAGTAATAAATCATTCGCAGACATCACCGCAAACCAGAACATCGAAAACACCAACAACTCTCCCCCCCCCTCCCCTAAACTCCTACCTAGATCACAACTGATAGAGAATGCTAGAAAACAAACCCTCCAACAAATAGCTGTCCACTCTTACATCTCCCCCCCCCCCTCCTTTAGCCCAAAAGTCTCAAGAAAAAACCAATGAAGAAACCACATCCCAAAATAACACATCATCTATCTCCGAAGTCATACTGCTTATTCAAGAGTTCAAAAAAATATTCTCCGAACTAAATCTCAGCTTTGCCAAAATAAGAAATTTCATAAACATAATCCTAACTACTGTGAACAAACCAATAAATCCACTGGATAAACTGCTTAACATTATCACGGCCCTAGGAGAGGTCTTTAGCACAGCCCCCCCCCCCCCCATCATGACGAGTAATAATATTGACACGCTCCAGATTTTGTCGTGGAACGCCAATGGCCTCCGCGGCAAAATCACGGAGCTCCGTAACTTCACTCAGAAAAATAAAATTGACATCATACTCATTCAAG
Organism: Amaurobius ferox; assembly: GCA_951213105.1. Taxonomy (NCBI): domain Eukaryota; kingdom Metazoa; phylum Arthropoda; class Arachnida; order Araneae; family Amaurobiidae; genus Amaurobius; species Amaurobius ferox. Next base: position 129,756,217 of record OX578143.1, on the reverse strand, counting down.
AAATTAGGCCCGGGCATAACCCCCCCCCCCCCTCAAAATTGCAAACTTCAAAAACTACACCGCGTTCCGCAAGCAGGCCAACAATACCCATTCCACCTACGGGGGCGTTTCTGTTTACGTAAAGAACAACATACCGCACTATGAATTAAACTCAGCCAGAACTAATATTATTGAAAACAAAATTATACAGCTCACCCTTCCTAATTACCCTCCCATTGCAATAGGCTCTATTTACATAAAACCCACTCAACCTGTTGACATCACCCCTGACTTAAATAGCATCTTCAACGTAAATCACCGTGCGATTATGGTAGGAGATTTTAATGCACATCACCCAAATTGGAAATGCAGCCGCAGTAATAATTATGGCAGGACACTGCAAAATTTCATCTCCAATAATGGAATTCACTTAGCCATCCCGGATATGCCCACCCACTACTCTCATCGTGCAGCACCGTCTACCATTGATATTGGTCTTCTCAAAAATATCCACCTCCCGTTTACCATTGCCACCATTAACGACCTTAACTCTGACCACCTCCCTGTCCTCCTCTCCATTCATCTAAATTCCCTCCTCCCTGTCTCTAGCCTCCCCCCCTCCATTAATTGGAAAGAGTTCAAAACCACGTTAAGGAAAACCACCCTCCTCATCCCTAAAATTAATAATTCCACTGATATCGACCCAGCCGCCCTCAAAATAACTAGTGAAATTCAAAGTGCCCTGGCGAAGGCCTCCTCCCACCGCCCCCCCCCCCCGTTATAATTCCCTCCCTTACTACATTCAAAAGCAAATTCTTGAAAGGAATAATATCCGCCGAATGTGGCAAGCCACCCGCAGCACCAGATTAAAAACCAAACTTAACAACATTAGCAAAAACATCAGACACGCAGTCTACGAGCATAACCAACAGCAATGGAAGCACTATATAGAATCTCTCTCCACCTCGGACCGCTCCATTTGGAAAGAAATCAAAAGAGTACGTAAGCCTTTCTCCCAGCTCCCCCCCTCCAGTCTAACACAGGAATAGCCTTCTCCGACAGGGACAAAGCAAATGCTATTGCGAATTGCTATATGAAGCAATTCGCAATCGATATCCCTAACTCAAATTTCCATGACCAAATCCAACAAACAGTTATCAACTTTCTCTCTGTCCCCCCCCCCCTCCCCATCCCACCTACTTCGGTTGAAGAAATTATGAACATCATTAGGAATCTTAAAAACAAAAAAGCCCCTGGCATCGATAAAATATCCAATAAAGCTCTCAAATTCCTCCCTCTCAACATAATTTTCTATTTAGTTCTAATGATAAACGCAATTTTAACCCATTGTCACTTCCCTTCCTGTTGGAAATCAGCAATAGTCATCCCCTGCTTAAAACCCGGCGCCGACCCTAAACAGCCCGTATCATACCGCCCCATCTCTCTCCTCCCCGCCCTAAGTAAAATCACCGAACGCATCATTCAATCCAGGCTCCTTAAATTTATTAATGAAAGTAATATTGTTATCCCGGAGCAATTTGGCTTCCGCTCCAAACACTCGACAACTCATCAGCTCCTTCGTGTGGTGGAATTCACCGCCGAAGGCCTCCGAAACAAATCTCCTGTAGGCGCATTGCTGCTTGATATAGAAAAAGCGTTTGATAAAACTTGGACAACTGGTATAATTTATAAACTGATAAAATTCAACATCCCCCCCCCTTCATTCAAATTATCAATTCTTATCTTACCGACAGAAAATTCCAAGTCAGAACCCTTAACACCCTTTCAGACACTAAACCGGTACAGGCAGGGGTCCCTCAAGGCTCAATCCTCGCCCCCCTGCTTTTTAATTTCTATATTAATGATATCCCCCGTTCCCCCCACACCACCCTCTGTCTGTACGCAGACGATACATGCATAATTTCTACCAATAAAAATCTAAACTACCTCCATGCACATCTCCAAACTCACATAAACCTGCTTGAAAACTACTATAAAAAATGGAAAATAAAAATTAACGCAGCGAAATCACAGGCCATCTTCCTCTCTGGCGTAAGGTCCCCCCCCCCTCACCATCAACAACCAGCCTGTTCCATTCCTGCGTACGGCCAAGTATCTCGGCGTCCACCTGGATAGCCGACTTACTTGGAGTACGCACTTTAATTATGTCATCAAAAAGTCCAGAAAACTGGTAGGCTCCCTCAAACATCTCCTCTTCTCTAAACATCTTGACGTGAACAATAAAATTCTTATCTACAAAAGTATTATTCAGCCAATCCTTCTTTACGCATGTCCCATCTGGGGATTCGCTTGCAAAACGAACCTCAATAAACTGCAGATCGAGCAAAACAGAATATTAAGAATTATCCGTAAAGCTCCCAGGTATCTTCGTAATGACATTATTAGGAAAGATTATAAAATTAAAACCTTAAGGCAAATTATTAAAAAGCAAACTAAAAAATTTTTCAAAAATCTACCTAGCATCCCAAACGAAACGTTATTCAATTTAAAAGACTATGACCCGCGGCAAAATAGAAAGCGTCCTCGGGCAATCATGTACGAACCCCCGTAAGCTATGTAATTCTCCATCCATCCCACTCTGCTTATTGTGCCACTTTTAAAAATAAACTAATTTAAGTAATCTCTTCATCGTCAATTTCCACTAATCCCACCCTAGAAACATAACTAATTGTGTAGGCAGCTTGTGGTTTCTCCACACTCTCCTAGATGGCAGCACTGCTGCAGCATCTTCTCTCCCTTCCAATAAGGAAGGACGTTCATGGAAACAGTCGCATTCACAAATCAATTGAAGCTCAGGTGATAACAGACAACAGATTGGAATCCACATACCGGAGGTTACAGCCCCTGTGGCTAGGCACTCCTGAACGACGTCCCATTCCTCGACTTTGGCGAGCACTCTCCCCTCTGAACATCCTTTGAACCGTCACCTCCAAAAGAAACGGTGTACGGTGGGATTTATAAAGTACATTTACGTTGTCTTCCACTACAGTCATATAAAGCTAAATAATCACTAGAGAGTTATGCTGCTTATAAAATGTCAGCAATCTTCCTAGTGCTTTTTTGGCTGAAAATCTTCAAGGATATTTTTCTCATCTCACAGAATTGAAGAATGTTTGATTTTGCGTAAGTAGTTGCTTGTAATAATTTTAGCATCTTGATATTTTGCATGTGTATAACTTAGACTAAGTTGGGGGTTTAGAATTGAAATAGTATGTTTTTAATAGATTGCATGAATGTTAACAATTTTGCATGGTTCTAGAGAATCATTAACAGAACTGTATGTTTTATAACGAGTGTATATTGTTTGTTCATTGGAATATGCAGCCCTGCATTTATTTCATGGATTGAATATTGTTCTATGTACCCTTTCTGTGTGTCTTTTAATTTCAGTTTAATGCTTGGATTGTACAATGAGATTTCTAAATTATGGTTCGGTTTCTTCCACTACAGTCATGCAAAGCTAAGTAATCACTAGAGAATTATGCTGCATATATAAAATGTCAGCAATCTTCGAATTTTTTCTTTTTCCTGAAAACTTTCAAGGATATTTGTCTTGTCTCGCAGATTTGAAAAATGTGTGATTTTTTTGTGTACCATGTGGCATGTAAGTAGTTTCATGTAATAATTTTTGTAATTTTAGTATCTTGATGTTTTGTATGTGCATGAAATAGCGTATTTTCAAGTGTTTGTCAAGTAAGTAATTGTATGTTAAAAATTTAGTATCTTGATATATTACATGTATATTTTGATTATTTGTCATAGCATGATAAAACTGAAAAGAATGGGTTATTTTTAGGTTGTGTAAATTTGTTTTTATAATATAGTGAATGAACTGTTATGTTATTAAGAATAGTTAAAATTACTTGGGAAAAAGTAAAGTAATTAATTTATAGTTTCAAATTGTCATTGCATGTATTAATATTTTAGTTGCTATTTTTATAATACAATATATATATATACTAATTTTATCTTTCTTATATTTTCAATCCAATGGAAGTATATATGGGACATTAATGTCATAAAGTTGTATTATACAGCTTTATTAAGCTTTTTATAAAGCACCTGTATTTCAAAATTTAGAATTGAGCAAAATATTTTACTATTTGTTAATGTGTGGAAGTGAAAGTAGGAGTTTATGATGTGCTATATTATAAAACCTGAACTTCTATAGATTAATAGATTATAGTCATAGGTTAATGAATGGCATTCAACTAGTATTTTATCTTAATTCTAAACTAAAATAAATTTACAATTTAAAACGAGGAATTCGGGGGAAAGAGCATAGAAAAGCATATTGGAAGTTAAATTCTGAGTTTATTTTTTATAATTATTTTATGATATTTAAAAAAAAAAGACAAAGAAAAAACAATATTAATTTTTAAAATAACCCAATTTTATCTAACTTATCGGCATTTTCTTGCGTTTAAATTAATTTGTTTCACGATCTATAAGTACTGAAAGTTTTGAACTTATAAATTTAATTAATACTATTACTTTACTAAAAAATATGTAATTATTCCTTTACATAGAACGGAGAAACGAAAGGGAAGCAAATAGAACCACCTATCGAGATCTGGGAGGGAGAAAAACTCGCAGTGGGCCTACAGCCGATACGTCACAAGTTAATGAGTCGGCTTCTACTTTCGGAGGTGACGTTTGAACCCACGATAGGCTCGGGGTCCAATTTCAATGTTGGGTTTCCCGTAGCTGTGGGGTAAGAGTGTAGCCACTGGGACTTGCCGATGCTGATCTTCCCTCGTCGACCGTTTCGAGCCACAGTTTGGAAGATGGAGAACGACCTCATATTTCCTGATGTGCACCGGGACCTGATGAAGTCAGTAATGATACGGGGCCCCTTGGTAGACCTGATCCGGAACCCTGCCGGAAACTGCAGTTCTGCTGTTCCTGCTGGAGCGGGGCAACGTTTGCCCCGAGGGATCTGCCGGTAAAAGTCTGTGCTTCCTCAACCACGAGTCCTTGAAGAATATTGTGAAGTAAGCCTTGGTTATTTAGACGTGCTATTGGGCAGTTGACTGGACTTGAGCATTGATCCGAGGAACTCTTCACCATGATTTCAGCTGCCTTCATTTAATTGTACACATCTATTAACTATTGCGTCTATTTATTACTCATAAAGAATTATATCATCTAATGAAATATAAATTAATTTAATAAGTTTTATTGAATTATTCTTCGATTTTCCTCGAGTGTGTGCCTCCCTGAGTCGACCATGCCATGCCACCTAAAATGTTTATTATGAAATATTATAATGTTAATGTATATTTGAAATGAATATTTATTTCCGGCTGAGAGCCGATATTTTTAGTGAAGTGCGGTCCAGTGGTAGTTGAGCTGAATGAGAATCAGTATTTGTATTTTGTGCTAACTCCATACATTTTGGCCTTAAATAAATGATAATTAAAACGAAATTAAGAGTATTTATTTGTGTTGAATAAGTGTATGATTTTAATGTTTTCAGTCGCTGTTTCGACATTCAAGGTAAGGGTTTTAAATCTGTTTATTTTGGTATTTGTTTGGGTTTGTTCGCAGGTCATCAGTTGGGTTTCACCCACTGACGGGAGGCGTGTTTCGAACCTGGGAATGAGAAAGTTAGACTTTCTCGGTCGGCCGTGTCCAGCGGAAAACCGCTGCGACAGATTTGTCAACATGTCTCTCATAAGGAGTGAGATATGCAGTGTGTAATTTATTATTATTAAAATGCTAAATAGATATAGCTAAAATTCACTAAATATAATAAATAACAGTATTCCCCTCTTTTTACTTTTCCTATATATATTATATAATGTGTAAAGCTGCAGTAAAGAAAGCGAAAAGTGTTCTGATAACATAAAATCTGGGAGACGTTTGGTATAAATCCTTTAATTTTATATGCAATACTGAAGACAAAATTTTTGCTCCTTTTGCAGCCAAATATTTTACAAGTTACTGTCCCTCCCTCTCGTCGGTCCTGCTTATATGCTTAGAAGAAAAACATAATAATCTTAATGCTTTATACACATGCATATATTTTTAAAACATCTGATGTGGGCAACACATGACTTTCCTTATATAATGCAATGAATTTACTATTTTAATAGTAAACAAGAAAGATCAATCATGCATAAGCATTGATTATGAAACACTTTCCAACTGAAATGTAATTTCATTTCAAAATTCCTAAAATGTGATACATTCAGTGATACAGGGATATCTTTTACATTATCACAGTACTACAGTAATTTATTATACTTAAATATTTAAAACTGTATCGAAATATAAATCATCTGATTCTTTATGCAAAATCAATGAATATTTCATTCATATAACTCGTATTCCAGACTCCAGAGCTAAATAATTTGGTGCGAAAAAAATTCAGCATTTCTTATGTAATTCATCTTACAATCGTTTGGGATATTTTCATTCTGCATATGTTAAAATTAGTCTTCGTTGAAGAAATAAAAAAAGTTTAGGGATCATTTAAAATCACATCTATTGTAATTGCATAGGCACGGAATTTAGATACACAGATAATACACAGAAACATAGATAATATATGTGTGTGTGTGTGTGTATGTATTCAAAGTATTGGAATCGTGCCGAAGATCGGAACTCGAATTTTCAAAGGATCTACACGTTTTGGGACTTCTAGAACACGAAAAAAATATTTTTAGGAAGACGTCTGTGTGTGTAAGGGTGTATCTGTGTATGTTTCTGTGTGTCTGTGTGGATATTACATCCACTCTAATTGAAAAACTAATGGACCGAATTTCATACAATTTGGTAGGTATGTTTTTTGCGGGAAATCCTGATGTTCATTATATTATATTCGTAATAAAAGAATCTGCCTTCTTTGCAAAATGGCCGCAGAAATTGCCTTTATCCACTCAAGCTAAAAACTAATGAAACAAATTTAACTAAATTTGGTGTATAATATTTCAATAACCTACAAGTGATTTATATACCAAATTTAACAAAATTTTGTATATAAATCATTTGTAGGTTATTCTAGTACGATTCGGAAAAAAAGAACGGGCTACTTTTTGCGAAATGGCCCGCAAAAATCGTTATATATAATAATAAAAGACTGCGTGTGCTCAATTATATCAATTAAATTCCTATTTTACACATGATTGTTGACAACAAAAGGAATAAGACTAACCCCATTACTCTAGGACTAGCCGTTCTTGAGATATTCTAGTTTTTTCGCGTTTTCGCTACGCCACCTTTGACAATAAGTCCAGCTATCAAATGACAACAGAATTTAAGTTTAACGTGTAAATTCAATGTCATTTAACATACTTATGGTTGATATTTTGTGCAGATAAACTCAAATTATTATTGAAGAAATAAAGAGAACGTGAATATGAGTCTGTAGGTAAAGACATGTGCTGCGCACATCAGAATTTTTAACAATATTACAACAATGATTTATAGAATTGAACGGGGATTATTTTCAGGCCATTTTGAAAAAAATGTATGATCTATATTTAAAGATCCATCAAATTTTTGTCGAATAAAACGTTCAACAAATTTAAGCTGTGCACCAAATTGTAACTCTCTAGGACGTAGGAAAGTGCATTAAAAATGCCATCAAATAAGTATATCATGAAGAGTTATATAAAATTAAAAAAAAATGAAAAATTGTTATCTACCAAATTTATTTTAAAATGTGAAGCCTCACTCATATGCAAAATGTTATAACAGTTGGAAAGATATTTATTATATACTATATCTCTCTTTTCTTTCTGGAGGATATCCCAAAGTCAGAATTTTATTGATTTTGTTTTTTCCCTATATTAAATAATTTTTAATTAAAAAACTACTTAACATATTTTACTGAATTTTTTTATATATTCTATGGGATAATGTCAATTTTTCCTAAAAATTTCGAAGCAATTCGTGGATTTTAAATTTACTTAAAAACATGTGAAATATTAGGTCCCATAGGGTTCAATGTATTTCATTTTTTCAACCCGGGTTCAATAAAAAACTAATTGGGTGATATTATTTATTTATATTCCCATAGGTCCTACAGACCGTCTGAAAAACATACTAAAATTTTATTTTGATAAAGTCATTTTTACGGCAGTTATCGCGCTAACGGACAGACAGGCAGACAAAATGAATGAAAAAAGTCATAAACACTTTTCAACTTTGTTGTAAAGTGTTAAAAAAACAATAGGTTATTCTTATAGTAGATATATTCTATCCAATATATTGAATTTTCGTCAATTAGTCGTCATTTTCATTGATATAGCCTAATTTTTATCCATTTGGCGAATTTTTCGTTAATTTAGCAACATTTAAACAAGTCGGCAAGTTGGCGACATACCGCCAAAATCTCGCCAAGCGTTATGGATAAAGAAATAAGGTTTTCTTACAGCAGATAAATCAGGGGGCTGCCACTCCTCTGCCACGAACATCATCTGTGACGTCAGTTGGAGTTGGAGTTTACTTGCAGAGCGCGGCACAAGATGGCGCGCGGGGTTTTTCTATTTTTTGTTTGAAACAAGTGTATTTTTAAAGTGTTTATTGGTTTCGAAGACTTCTTACAAGTTCAACTAGAATTTTAATCAAAGATTTGCATCTTAAATTCCAGGCAATGCTAGCTTTTTTTTTTTGTGAATAAGTAAGTATTCTTTTCGTAATATAATGTATATTTTAGAGTCGTGTTTCCCAGCCTCAGATACATGCAAAAATTTCAGTATTGAAGAATAGGACTCATTTAAATTCGTTTATTAAACCAAAGATATTTTTTATTAAGAAATTAATGACTAAAAGTGCATTTATATTTTCAAAATTTATTTATATTCCTTTTTTAAGGTTGAATAATGCAAATTTTAATCAAAAATTTTCTTTTAAAGTAGTCAACATTGTAAAATTTATATCAATTTGGGAAAATGCACTTCTTTCTTGAAACATTAGTTTAGTTCATGAAGTTCCATTATGTAGGATTTTTAAATCTTAAAAGATGAAAGTACAGTATACTTATTCATTTCATTTTGCAGCAAGTTATTTGTATCTTTATATATTTTCTAATGATGTTCTTGTAATGTTTGAAAAATCGAACAGGATTTAATCTCGCACATTTTATATTAATTAAATTTTATTACATTATATTTTATTAATTAAATTTTATTACATTCAAAAAATGGGGGGGGGGGGGGGGGAGTACGATTTAAGAAAATAAACAGGCGCGGGTTTTCAAAGGGATAAAGGTTGGGAACCGCTGCTTTAAATCAGATTGCAAGTTGTGTACATGTATGTGCATGCAAATTGTGAACAAAATTCATATAAATTATAGAAGCATCACATAAATCATTTACTAGTTAGGCACAAGTACATCCCTCCCCCCCCCCCCTAAAAAGACATAAAACTCTTAGTCTTAGCGTTTTAATTATTGTTTTGATTTTCAATTATTAGAGATAACATAATCGAAAATAACTTATTTATATGCAATTAGAAAGAAATTACGCAATGTCTATTTGTGTATAATAAAAATTTTAGAATGATTGCTTGTTTAGAAAACTTTCTGAACATACTCGTATTTTTGTAAATTCGCGTATTAGAAACAAAAGTCATTTACATTATAGAAGCATCACTTAAATCGTTTACTAGTTAGGCATAAGTACATCCCTCCCCCCCCCCCCCTAAAAAGACATAAAACTCTTAGTGTTTGCGTTCTAATTATTGTTTTGATTTTCAATTATTAGAGATAACATAATCGAAAATAACTTATTTATATGCATTTAGAAAGAAATTACGCAATGTCTATTTGTGTATAATAAAAATTTTAGAATGATTGCTTGTTTAGAAAACTTTCCGAACATATTTCTGTAAATTCGCGTATTTAAAACAAAAGTCATATATATTATAGAAACATCGCTTAAATCGTTTACTAGTTAGGTATAAGTACATCCCCCCCCCCTAAAAAGACATAAAACTCTTAGTGTTAGCGTTTTAATTATTGTTTTGATTCAATTTCGCACATTTTATATTAATTAAATTTTATTACATTACATTTTATTAATTAAATTTTATTACATTCAAAAAATGGAAGGGGGAGGGGGGGTACGATTTAAGAAAGTAAACAGCTTGCCCGTATATTTTTCATCATGAATCAATATACTATAATACATTTAATTTATTATTCTGAAAGTATATCATAGTGTGTGTGTTAAACGATTAGTTTCTATATTTTTATATGTTTACATTGAATTTCGATTTGTTATAAATTATCTGTTTAATCTAAAAAAAACTAATAAAATCAAGTGTTTAGCAATAAGTTCTTCACTATAAAAGCATCACTTAAATCGTTTACTAGTTAGGCATAAGTACATCCCTCCCCTAAAAAGACATAAAATTATTAATGTTACCGTTTTAATTATTGTTTTGATTTTCAAATATTAGAGATAACATAATCGAAAATAACTTTATTTATATGCATTTGGAAAGAAATTACGCGATGTTTATTTGTGTATAATGAACATTTTCGAATGATTGCTTGTTTAGAAAACTTTCCGAACATATTTCTGTAAATTCGTGTATTTAAAACAAAATTCATTAAAAATAACATCGCCTCCTGTAATAACATTGACTGGTTTCAAAAAGCGAAACGAAACTTTCAGATGATTTATATTTTTCAGAAAGGGAAATAGTTTTAGTATATATGTACCCTTCCAAAAAACCCTTCACTGCATATTTAAGTTGTGTTCAAGTAAAATTAATGTTATTTGTCATTTATTTCATATTTTAAATTAAAAAAAAAGGATTAAATTAACTTACTTAGTTAGCATCCTTTAACATTGGAGTCTACCGGGCCGCTCCTGACATTTAACTCCAAGTGACGTTGCGTCTTTACGTGCTCTCATTGGCTAGAGCTGAAGTGGCGCAACCTTATAGATATAGTAACCTTGAGATAAATGACTATTGGTGTTCAAATGCAAAAGTATTACTTAAAGTATATTTTCTTACGAATGGAACGAGCTAGATCCACGAGAATGGTGTCACCAAATTTATCGTATGATATTACATATGAAAAGTGAACATGTTTCTTCTCAATAGGTAACACTTTTTTTTTTTACATGATTTTTTGATAATTCTTTTGAAAAATGTGCAATATCTCAAGAACGGTTCATGCTACCGTTCTAAGATGAATGTCAATCGTTTTCTAATGAAAGAGTACATCAGAAATGTCTATTTGGGTAACTTTATTAAAAGTCTTGATTTTTTAATGATTTTTTCAAAATTTCACTTGAAAATTTAGGGAGGTTCTGAACATTCGATTGCATATAAAAAAAATCTGATGTGGGCACCACATGACTTTCCTTATATAATGTAATGAATTTACTACTTTTACAGTAAAAAAAAATAGGTTTTTATAGTCGATACTAATATTTATACTAATATTTTTTTTTATATAGTCGATACTAATATTTTTAGTTGATACTAATATTTTTAATATTTTTACCTAATATTTTTCGACAATTAGTCGTCATTTTTATTGATTTAGCGTCATTTTTATCAATTTGGCGAGATTTTCGTTAATTTGGCAACATTTCAAAAAGTCGCCAAGTTGGCGACATTCCGCCAAATTTGTCGCCAAAATCTCGCCAAGCGTTATGGACAAAGAAATAAGTTAGTCTTACTGCAGATAAATGACTATTGGCGTTCAAATACAAAAGTATTACTCAAAGTATCTTTTTCATGAATGGAACGAGCTAGATCCACGAGAATGATGTCATCCAATTTATCGCATGGTATTACATATGAAAAGTGAACATGTTTCTCAATAGGAAATATATTTTTTTTAATTTCATATGACTTTTTGATAATTTTTATGAAAAATGTGCAATATCTCGAGAACGGTTCATGTTAGCGTTCTAAAATTTATGTCAATCGTTTTCTAATGAAAAATTACATAAGAAATGTCTATTTGCGTAACTTTATTCGTGGTTTTGATTTTTTAACGATTTTTTCAAAATTTCATTCGAAAATTTAGGGGGGTTCCGAACATTCGATTGCATATGAAAACAATAGGCTTCCAGTGTTTACGGATTGTGATTTTTGTACCAAATTTGGTTTAAATCGGTCCATTCGTTCGTCAGTTATCGTCTCCACAGACTCACTGACACACACACACACACATACTTTCACACACACACACACACACACACACACAGACATCACTCCAAAAATGTTTGATTCGTGATCAGGGATGCTTGAAACGTGCTCTCCCGTCGAAAACTCGAATTCGAATTTTCGACCCCGTCACAATACTTTCCTTATACATTATGTATATAAGGAAAGTAACAATAGACTTTCAGTATTTACAGATTGTGATTTTTGTACCAAATTTCGTTCGAATCAGTCTATTCATTCGTCAATTATCTTCTCCACAGGCTCACTGACACTCTCACTTTCACAAACACACACACATTTTCACACACACACACACACACACACAGAGGCATCACCTCAAAAATGCTCGATTCGTGATCAGGGATGCTTGAAACGTGCTCTCCCGTCGAGACTAGAATTCGAATTTTCGACCCCGTCACAATATTTTCCTTATACATCTATATAATAAAAGGCAATGTCTGTGTGTGTATCTGTCTGTGTGTCTGTCTTATACACTATACGTTCAGCGACCGCGTGTCGGAGAGCTACGAAATTTAGCAATCGGAGTCCCGGGGGGGGGGGGGGGCGGGAATTGGACACGTGAAAACCGATTTTTTAAATTTTAATTATTTTTTTTTTTGCTATTTAATGTTTTATACGATTTCGACCGTTTTTTTTTTGCCATTTTTGCCCTTTTTTCTCCATGATCCGAACATCGTAGAAAAAAACAAATCACACCACCGGAAAGAACAGACAATTGCGAGTAAAAATATATAAATTTCGAATCTCAGGAACAATTTCTAATATATTTTAAAGATTTCAAAACAAATGTCACTTTCGGTTCATAAAAACGATGTTTGGTTTTTAACACTTTACAACAAAGTTGAAAAATGTTTATGACTTTGTTCATTCTGTCTGTCCGTTAGTACGATAACTGCCGTAAAAATGACTTAATCAAAATGAAATTTTAGTATGTTGTTTAGACGGTCTGTAGGACCTATGGGAATATAAATGAATAATATCACCCATTTAGTTTTGGATCGAACCCGGGTTGACAAAATGAAATACATTGAGCCCTATGGGACCTAATTTTTCAAACATTTTTTAAGCGGATTTGAAATTCACAAATTGCTTCAAAATTTCAGGTAATATTCAAATTGTTCCATAAAATATATAAAAAAAAATCAGCAAAATATATTCAGTAGTTTTTTAAATAAAAATTAAAATAATAATAACTCCTCTTATATGAAGCGATCAGGTGACCATGATATGAAAAGATCACGTGACCCACTTCAAAATAATGTATGGCATCCATCTTGTCTCAAAATCGTGATTTTTAAAGTTCTTTTTAATTTTAATTGAGTGCTGTATCCGTCCTAAAACCACTTCATTTTTGCTTAAATTCTGTGCATCTACATACTGAAACAACGCAATTACAATATATTTGAGTTTAAATGCTCATCCAAGTTTGATTATTTCTACAATAAAGCTATGGCGATTGTGCGTCGCCGGGCCCCGAACCAGGGACCTATTGCATTGTAGACCGACATTATAATCTCTGAGCAAAAGCTTGCTCCTCCTCTGTTCTTATAATTCGGGGACAGACTCAAAGCATTGACCAGATGTCTTTGCTGCCGCACACTCCCTCCGCTGATGATGAAGGCCGGGAGGGGTGTCGCCTCGGCGTGACGGACAGTCGTGGTCAACCAGGAAGGGAGTTGTTGTTGAAACCCAGACCGTCCGACCTACCAGAAAGGTGTAAGGTAACAACCAGGAAGGGAGTGTCAAGGCTTCTGAATCCGTGTGGTGCTGCCATCTCGTGTTGAGATGGTGAGATCATTGGAGGGGAAGGTTGCATGTTTCGTGTGTCCAGGGTAACCACTGTGGTGATTGGGAGTCTCCGGGCCCCGAATCAGAGACCTGTTGCATTGTAGACCGACATTTTAATCATTGAGCGAAAGCTAGCTCCTCCTCTGTTCTTATAATTCGGGTACAGGCTCAAAGCATTGATCAGATGTCTTTGCTGCCGCAAAGCCAATTTTTCACCTATGTAAAATGTAAACAGCAAAATATGAAGAATGAGTTGTATTAGAATTGCTGTATTTCTTTAACACAAAATCATTTAGTTCATGGAGTCTGCATAGCTGATATGAACTAAATATTCATTGATTTTATAAAGAGAAGGACGATTTTTTTCGATGAAGTTTTACGCATAGAGTTTAATTACATGTAGCTCCATGGTCTTAATTTTTAAATAAAATAAATTATTATAGTATTGTGATGAATGACATGAATGGGGAATTATGTATGAATGAAATACTGCTTTTATAAAGAGAGCCAGGCGTGTTATTTTTTCAATGGCGTTATTTGAATGAATTTAAGTTGTTTTCGATGAAATTTTCAAATATAATAAATTATCGTAGTATTATGATAATTCTAAAATTATTACCGAGGAATGTATCACATTTTAGAGAGTTTTAAACCAGACATTTCATATTTCAATGCCGTCATTTGAATGAAGTTCATTTTTTTCGATGGTGTTTTCAATTATAATAAATTAATTTAGTATTGGGATAAGTTTTAAAATATTACCGAGGAATGTATTGCATTTTAGACATGTTTAGATAAAATTGCATTGAAGTTGGAAAGTGTTTCATAATCAATGCTTTAAGCATGATTGATCTTTCTTGTCCTTTTTAACACTTTCCAACATAGTTGCAAAGTGTTTATGACTTTGTTCATTCTGTCTGTCTGTCTGTCTGCTCGTTAGCACGATAACTGCCTTAAAAATGACATTATCAAAATTAAATTTTAGTATGTTATTCAGACGGTCTGTGGGGCCTATGGGAATATAAATAAATAGTACCACCCAATTAGTTTTGGATTGAACCTGGGTTGAAAAAATGAAATACATTGATCCCTATGAAACCTATTTATTCAAACATTTTTAAGCGAATTTAAAATTCATAAATTGCTTCGTAAGTTTTAGGAAATATTCAAATTATCCCATAAAATATATAAAAAAAATTCAGCAAATTATATTCAGCAGTTCTTTAAATAACAATTAAAATAATAATTAAACCCTTTATATGAACCGATCACGTGACCATTATATGAAGAGATCACGTGATCCACTTCAAAATAAAATATAACATCCATCTTGTGTCAAAATCGTGATTTTCAAAGTTCTTTTTAATTCTTATTTAGTGTTGTATCCGTCCTATAACCGCTTTACTTATGTTTAAATTCTTTGCATCTACATACTGAAACAACGCAATTACAATATATTTGAATTTAAATGATCATCCAACTTTGATCATTTCTACAACGAAGCCTACTTTTCACTTATGAAAATGTAAACAGAAAAATATGTAGAATGAATTGTATAAGAATTGCTGCATTTCTTTAACGCAAAACTATTTAGGTCATGGATACTGCAATATAGCTGATATGAATGAAATAGTCATAATTTTTACAGATAGAAGGGCGATATTTTCGATGTAGTTTTAAGCATAGAGTTTAATTCCTTGTGCCTCCATGGTCTTAAGTTTTTAAATAAAATAAATTATTATAGTATTGTGATGAATGAAAAAATATTTATAAATGAAATGCTGCTTTTATAGAGAGAGCCAGGCGTGTTATATTTCGATGACATCCTTTGAATAAATTTCATTTGTTTTCGATGAAGTTTTCAGATATAATAAATGATTGTAGTATTATGATATTTTTAAAAATATTACAGAGGAATGTATCGTATTTTAGAGATGTTTAAATAAAATTGCATTGAGGTTGTAAAGTGTTTCATAATCAATGCTTTATGCATGATTGATCTTTCTTGTTAAATTCTCGCATAGTAAAAAGTACTCATAATTTCGACTAATAATTTACATTTTTAGAAAGCTGAAATATCTGACATTCTTACAAGTCCAATCTGGTCAAGAAATAATGAAATTGCCCGCAGGATCGCAATTTTAGAGACGTCATGATTTTAAATTTCTCGGCAATCCTCTAAAAGATTTCTTTCCCCGTTTCCATGGAGACCGAGTTTCCGGTTTTAAAATAATTAAGAACTTAGCATATGTATTACATAGTGGTGATGTATTTGAAATTATTGTTGTTGTTGTTGTTGTTTTTGATGACCTCCTGTAATTGAATCTTTGAAATTATTATATTTATGGATTGGTGGAACGATATGGATGATTGATGGAACGATATGGATTTTTTAAATGTATATTTTAATTTATGGGTATTTTAAATGATGGGACGATGGATATATTTTAATTTTATGGATAATTAATAATGATAAATATTAATAATATGGATAAATAATAATTTTAAATGATGGAACGATGGAATGAGCATGATGGAATTAAGAGCTTGCAGAACTCAGACAGTGGCGCTCGCCACGAATGGCATCGAGCAGTCATTTATCTGCTATAAGAATAACTTATTTTTCCATCCATAACACTTGACGAGATTTTGGCAATTCATTCGGATGGAATGTTGCCAACTTGGTAACTTTTTTTAAATATTGTCAAATTTATGAAAATGTTGCCAAATTAATAAAAATAACGTGAAATCAATGCAATGACTGCTAATTGGTGAAAGTTCAATATCTTGGAAAGAACATAAGAATAGACTATAAGAATAACACATTTCTCCATCCGTCTGTCCGTAATGTTTGACTAGAAATTTAGAAAATTAGCTAATCAGCACCAGAATAACCCTCAAGTCATTTATTTAACTAATTTTGTGAAATTTGGTCAAATAGTTTATCCGTTAGTGTGGATACAGGCAATTCTAGTGGGCCATTTTGCAAAAAAAAAAAAGGTTCTTTTATTCTAAATCGTACCAAAACCCAACCAGCACCAGGGTAACCGACAAGTGACTTACTTGTAAAATTTTATGAAATTTGGTCTATTAGTTTTGGGTTAGGGTGGATACATACATTGGACAGACAGAGACACACGCACACGTCGCGCTATAAATATTTCTTTCGTAGGCTAGAGGTCCCAAAAAGTGTATAGATCGGTCAAAAACTCGAATTGTCTTTTTTGACACGATTCCAATACTTTCCCGATACATCACCATATATTGTAAAGAAAAAATAATATTTAGGCAAAATTCATGGAAGAATCTTCTAAACAAATTTCCCTATTGATTAACATGGATTCAGATGTGGTGGTGAGGATTGCATTTCAGATGTGGTGTTGAGGTATGAGTCCCTTTAAAGGGTAATCAAATAAGACACCCAGCCCACCTTAAGGTATTTGTAAAATACGATTTACAGCTGCTAAAACAGGTCATCACACCTGCGACTAGCCCGGTACGGCGGGAGCAGCAACAGCCACCAGGACCAACCACTTCTGTCAATGCAGCGGAACCAGCTTAAAGGCTTTATGTAATCAGACAAAAAATGTATATATTTAGTTTTGTATTGAATTCGGCAGATAATTTTACTCGCATCGCGTTAAGAATCCAATTGAACGATAGTCGGCTTATATTTTTCAATTTTTGGAATTCGGATTCAAATTTATCTGCTCAATTTCTTTTTAATTATGCATCTTCCATAGGAACACATGGAATAAGCCACCATTCCTTAAAATCAGTTCAGTAATAAAGACTGTAGGTCCATTGACACTATTGTTCTAAAAACGGCGGGAGTGAAAAGTTATCAAGTATTTAGATTTCGTAGTGGATCAGATCAGATCGTTGATCTGATCTGATCCTCCCAAGCCGGGGGGGGGGGGGCTTGCCTATAAAGTCTTTTAGCAGCTTAATCCCCGGTGGCGAAATGTAATCTCCCAAACCCAAAGATAGCAACCACTCCTCATCCCCCGAGTACCGACGATCCATCCACCTGCCATTTATTAAACACAGATACAGAAATGCCTACCTAAGGCGAATACAATAGCTTTACAAATTCATTCACATCAAAGTGTGAGAAACCAAAGTCAGCATGTAAGTGCCGGCCAAAAAGTAAAACAGTAACACAAAATTATCAAGGGATCCCCCCTTCACAAATAAAGCAGAAACAAATACAAAAACAATAATCCCAAAAATGCCACCTAGAGTTACACTTCTTAATGCAACTAAAATAAACATATCAAAATCATACCAAAATATCAACAAAATAGATATAATACTTTATAACAATATCAACAAAACAGATATAATAGTTTATAATAATATCAACAAATTGTAATAATTTTAATCTACAAAAGTAAACAACAAGTATTACAGAAGTATTTTTAATAAACCAATAGGTAAACAGAGTTACCACTTTAAGAACCAATCAAGAAAATCATTTAAGTCCTTTCTTCAATTCAAATATAATAAATTAAAATAACGTAGGCCTACTATATATCTAGCACAAATGTGTCCTATCGATGCCAGCCCCGCACTGGCATCCTAGGCTCAGCCTCAGCTAGTTCTTATAATGGGAACACAAATCGAACACAAGACCAACCCAACACCCTAACGCATCACAATCATCCAAACATACATCCCATTCAGCTAACAACCCTGCAGGTTCTCCCGAGGTAAACACCTAATCACATCTGCAGAATAATTTCATTTGAAAATTCAGAATTGTATTTTCAACATATATATCACACATATATATCATATATATAAGCCTGTATATACAATTAGTAACTAAGTATACATTTAAGGTTAGCATTACCTTCTACACCTGTATCAACAATTATCATCTTGTATACACTATATATAAGTACTTGCTTACACACCCAAATACATATATATCAATTTCAGGTTTACAATTTATATTTACCAGTTGATACAATATTACTCATAAGTAAAACGAATGTTAGCAGAGTTCTTATCAATAGTCAGAGTATTACAACGTTCTTCAGCGCAGTTGAATTCCGTAATCTTTGTGGTTTTGGTAGGTATTCAATTCTTTTTTGAAAGTCTCACAGTCTTTATTTCTAAAAGAATGGTTAACATGCCTATTTCCCTTATTCTTTATATTAAATTCAGAGCAATTTATACACCTTAACTCATCCATACATTATACTCCTTCATGATTCCCAGAGCTCCTCAAACATTTTAATTTCTGTTTGCATCTGCCAGTGGTATGGCCTAAACGGCCACACCTCCTGCATTGGAGAACTGAAAAAGAATTCCTTGCAACGGACTTTCTGCTATCCAAAATAAACATATCTCTTCTCATTAAGAATCCCGAAAGCAGGAGATTTAACAACAAACACCCAATGGGATCCAAATTTAACCTTAATTTTGAATCTAAACTAGAAACATTCTTTCATTCCTTCCAATGATGAATTCTGGATAATAATGTCCTCGATGAAGTCTTCTTCTGTCATGCATTCTGGAAGGCCAATAAAGACCATTTTAGGGGTCTCTTTACTGGCCTCTCAATAACCATCTTATCTTTCAGGATTGGGTTATTAACAAGGTCCCTAAATAGCCTTTCAGCAGCAGGCTCGCTCGGAACTTCCATGATTAGCCTGCCGTCAAGCAAACCAAAGAACTTATTAATTCCTATACCAATATTCTTAGGTCTCACCAAGGAGTCCATTAACATTTTTTGGAAACTTCAAAAGAACATAGCGTTCTAGGATTAACCAGAATAGTTTCATTAACAGTTTCAGTTTCTTGACCATCTCTTACCCTTTTTCCATCAGAAGATCCGCCTTGCTGAACCAGCACCTTCAATTCTTCCATAAGAACCCCATTTTCCTCTAGCTTTTTACTTAAAGCCTCATTCAGTGGACAGTAATCCGCCCGGGACTCCCTAAGTTTGCCTTCAAACACTGCTTTTTCCATCCTTAACCTCTCGTTGTCGGATTCCAAGTCGTCACCTATGACTGCCGTACCTTTCACTGGAGTGGAAGCCATATAGGACGATGCTTTATCCAAAGTACCAACCCTCAGACTCAGCAAATCCACTGAATTAGCAAGGACAGAGGTTAACTTTTTCAAAGATTGACAGTCTTGGCTAAGCACCAAATTGGCGTCATCCAAGACTTGCCCCCTAAATTCCAGGCCCCCTTCATAACTAATCATCGGATTGGTACCACTTTCGGTCCGTTCCACAATAAGGCTGAGTTTATCAGGTCCTCCCAAAGATATGCTACTTAATTCCTTAATTTGTCTCCTCAATTTTGTACACTCGTACATGCTATCATCGCAATCTATCACCACTTCTTTATAAACCTTCATAAGTGTGCGCACACCCGTGTGGTAAAGGGGTGTGGAAAACCCAGACCATCCGTCTCGTCCGAAGACTTAGAGAAACCATTTGAATGGCCGGGAAGTGGTAAAAGGGTGTTGAAGACCCAGACCGTCCGACTCGTCCAAGTGGTAAAGGGGTGAGAAAGAATAGTCCCAACGTAGCTCATGCATGTCATAAGAGGCGACTAAAATGGGTACCCAGAGTCCGGGGGTATACCCGAACACCCTGCCCCTGGGGATCATCAGGGGACTGGTCTTTGGGGATTCGGCATAGGGCTAACAAACCCTACCCCATAAAAACTTCCTTGTTACGAAATCCAAAGAAAGAAATACACGGTCGCCCTATGGAAAACGACTTGGAAAGGGATTAAGGACTTTGCGCTTTGGGACTTGGAATGTTCGCACATTGTATTTTAGTAAGGATCTACAATTTTTAGCAGAAAAATTTGACAAATATAATATTGACCTACTTGCCATACAGGAAATAAGATGGCTTGGAGAAGGAATTATTGAGAAAACGAACCATATAATATACTACAGTTGTGAACAGAAGAAACATGTTTTTGGAACTGGGTTTTTGTTAACAATAGAGTGAAACATTTGGTAATTGACTTTGTTCCAAGTTCGCCTCGACTGTGTAAAATTCGTTTACGGGAAAAGTTCTTTAACTATAGCATCATCTCTTTCTTTAACTATAGCATCAGTTTTTTAACTATAGCTCATGCACCTACAGATGATAAGGATGAGGACGAAAAATAACTATTTTATGAGGATCATCATATGCTATATAGAACCTGTCCAAAGCATGACGTTAATATCATCTTGGGAGACATGAACGCAAAAATAGGCAAAGAGGATGAATTTAGGCCAACGATAGGGAAATACAGTTTACATGATAATACTAACGATAATGCATAACGATTAATATATTTTGCTGCTGAGAATCGTCTGACCATATCCAGCACATTTTTTAATCATAAAATACACAAGATAAGTTAGCGCTCACCTGATGGGGAGACGCAGAATCAAATTAATCATGTACTTATTGACTCCAGACATGTTTCGAATATTCAGGACGTTAGAACCTATCGAGGTGCAACCTGTGATTCCGATCATTTCTTAGCCTTTGCTAAGCTCAATGCTAAAATTGCAAATGCCCATAAGATACAGAGAGAGAGATAGAAGCGGTTTGATTGTGAAAGGTTAAAAAATGAAACAACTAAGCAAGGCTTCCAATCTAAACTCAGTGAGGAGCTGAAATCAAAAAACCTTGTTGAAATGGAAAATGTGGAATTCAAATGGAATGCACTCAAATGTGCGGTCATGCATACGGCTAATAGCATACAGGGTAACACTGAAAAAACTATATCGAAAGATTGGTTTGACCAGGAATGCATAAGGGCATCACAAGCTAAGTAGTGGCATATAAAAATATGCTACAAAAGCAATATACAAGAACCTCAGTGGAGGAATTTAGGAAAGTTAAAAGACACGAAAAGAAAATTCATCAACTTAAAAAAAGACTTTTCCACGAAGATCGGTTTAGAGATGTTGAACATCTGAGGGGATCTAATGAAAGCAGAGCTTTCTTTCGTGAAATAAATCTTGGTCGAAAACATTTTAGACCTAGAGTAACTACATGTAGAAACAAAGATAATGTAATTTTGAATGACAGGAGGGAAGTTCTTCACCGATGGCATGAGTAGTTTGATGATTTGTTGAATGGTAACACACAGGATGAAGACTTGGTCAACCCAATTCCTGTTTTAAATAACGAGATTGCCCCACAACCATCCCTAATGGAAGTTAAAGAAGGGATTGACAAACTTTAAAAAACAAATCACCAAGCCCTGACTCCATTTACTCAGAACTCATAAAAATTGCAGTACATCAAAATGTTGAGGAAATTCACCATCTTATTGATTTCATTTGGGACCATGAAGTTCTACCTAAAGAATGGAAATTGAGCACAATATGTCTCATACATAAAAAAGGAGACATCTTGGAGTGCTCAAATTATAGAGGTATCAGTCTGCTCTGCACCTTCTATAAATTATTTTCCAACATACTTTTCAGCAGATTAGTTGTGGTTTTCGCAGGGGAAGATCAACAACAGAACATATTTTTAACTTGAGACAAATCATGGAAAAGCAAGGGAATTCGATATTAAAGCCCATTACTTGTTTATAGATTTCAGAACGGCTTATGACTCAGTGAACAGGAAATTACTTTTGGCATCAATGAGAGAATTTAACATACCAGAAAAACTGATTAAGCTGCTCACTATTACTTTGACAGAAACTAAGCTAAGTGTTAAAATCCAGAACAACATGTCAGAACCTATGGTTTTTTTAATGGCCTCAGACAGGGAGATGCACTGGCTTGCCTTTTCTTTAATCTTGCCCTTTAGAGGATTGTAAGAGATTCTAACATTAACACTAGAGGCACAATTTTTAATAAATCTGTGCAGATCTTTGCATTTGCTGATGACATTGTTATGGTCGCATGAACCCCGGAAGCAATTAGACAAGCCTTCCTTTCTTTGGAAGCTGAGGCAAGTAAGATGCATCTTGCATTAATCAGAATAAAACCAAATATATGCCATGTACCAATTTTAATAATCTCTATCTTGAAATAGGAGAGTATAGGTTTGAAACTGTTAACAATTTCAAATATTTAGGTTCTGAAATGAACACACTAACTAATATAACTTCAGAGCCCCGTAACGGAGTTACAACTGCTAACAGATGTTTTTTTGGACTACAAAAATATTTGAAATCTAATTTTATCAGCAGAAAAACCAAAACACTCCTTTATAAAAGTCTGATTAGACCCGTTCTCACCTATGCTGCTGAGACATGGGCAATGACCGAGAAAGACAAGAAAACCCTTGCTATATTTGAAAGAAAAATCTTGAGAAGCATATTTGGAGGAATGAAGTGTGGTAATTATTGGAGAAGAGGAGCCAACTTGAAGGTTTACAAATTGTTTAAAGAACCAGATATTATTAAATTTATAGCAATACAGAGGATTAAATGGGCAGGACACTTAATGAGATTGGATGACAGTCGATCCACAAAAATATTTTCTTAGCTAGACCAATTGGTACCCAAAAAAGAGGGAGACCAAATCTTAGGTGGTGTGACTGTCTGGAAAAAGATCTGAAAACTATAAAGGTGATTAATTGAAAAACCTTGGCCAAGCACAAGATGGCATGGAAAGGAATTCTAAGGAAGGCCAGGGCCCAACCGGGGCTGTCCCGCCAGTGAAGAAGAAGATAAGTGTATGCATAACCTCAACCATTGGCAAGAAAAATTCCGAAACTATTGTAGTCTGAAGGGGCTTTGATAACTTACTATCCCTCTTTTCATAGAAAAGGAGACCCATCTTTTCCAGCAGGTCTCTAATCATAGCCATCGGATAAATTTCCTCATCACCATCGCCAATAAGAGCCCAAATTTGAACCTCATCTATAGACTTAATAACGTCATCGATAATATTTGCATAAGACATTATTATAAATCTACCTTCAATAATAACTAATTATATCAATATCACAATAAAACTCAATCAAAATACAAGCTCCAATAAACCTTTTCACGTGTAAGGGAAAATAACAATAGAACACAAGATTAGAGTATAAATAAAATTGTTTAACTCTGATAGAATTCCAGATTCAGAAAAGACTGTGTGCCACTAAAACCACTAAAACCTTGATAAGTAGAGAAAGAGAAACGTTGGCCACCGAAAAGCTCAGTATATAAAATCTACATAATATTATACTATTTATCATATAATTATTTATCACTTGTTTTCAATCGTTTAAATGCAATATCGAAATCCGACAACCTCAAAACCACTACAAAAATTTCAAAAATAATGTGTACAGATTCAAAGCACATGGGAAACCAAAGACAGAAACAGGACCATGTGTTACCATAAACTAAGAAGCAGAGTTACCAAGAGGTGACAGGAAAGGATTTCCGTACCTACAATGTCATCATTACCATGCTTGTTACAAGTTACAAGTCCAGGTAGAAATATTTATTAACATTTTGTAATCATTTCTAATTACAATATATCTCTAAAATCAAGGCAAAAATATCTAAGTTCTCTATAATTTTAAAAAGGTTTTAAATTGACGAACTCGATAAACTAATATTCAGCATCAGAGATCCTTCCACGAAACAATTTCACATTATAAAACTATAAAAATAGTTTATATATACAAACAAAACTCCAGACAACACTCGCTACTTCAATATTTTCCTAAACAAGATACTACAATAATCAGATCTTCCAAAAATTCCCTGATTAGTATATAAACAATATACCACTCAAGCAAAATCTCCGGTAAAAAAGTATAGCGGTTTCAAAAGTTTAACGTCCGAACAAAATATCAGCACTCAAAACCTTTATAAATCTCGAGTTTATCATTTAATAATTTACAATATAAGAAATTAAAACTTTTCATACTGTAAAACAATGTTTAATTTAATTCACAACCTGCACTCATTGCCGCGGAAGGTCACGAAAAACACCGAATCACTCAAATTTCACGAAACTTCTATATCCTGTTAAACAATATTTTAACACTTTCTGATCATTTTTATAACTATATGTATTTTATAACTAACATTTTTATAACTATTATTATAGATATATTCTGATCATTTTTATAATTACAATACTTTAGATCTAATCATGTTACATGGAATTAAATCAAATTACAGTGTAAATATAAATCTTCGCATCAATATTGAAAACACTATAGAGCGCTAAATTCCAATCGAGTGAAAACCTCCAAAATACAGTATATACATTCAATTCACAATAAATAAATAAATCTAATACAATTATAAATAAATAAGCTTAGTTTATTATACAGTGTTCATGTTTATTAAAGATTTTGTCAATAAAAATCTGAAAATCAGGTATCCATCCGCCAGGTAACTTTACGTTTTGGTAACCTGTAGAGCAATAATAAGTTCAATATATCATCATTAAACACTTTTATAACCTTCTTCTCAATGGAACAGAAGACACTATTCAAGGGATCACTCAAAAAACACCACAGGATCACTAATAAAGTGAATCTGGTCCAGCTGAGTCTCCGGTAAACAGAGGTTAGCTCCAGATTTAAACGCCCATGCATGTTTAATTAATTAATTAATTAATTAAAATTAAAAACATGTGCAATATTGTTAAAACCATTATAAAATTCGGCATTATCCATTAATATATCATATTTGATAAAACAAGAGCATTTCATACTGTAGGTCATTTTTAATAGAAGTTCAAAGCCCGAACTCGTTGCCGCGGAAGGCAACAGAATCATACCGCATCACTCATTTCAGATGAGGATTTAGATGCATTTAAACAATAATAAAGGGCTTCCTGGCAATTAAAAACACATTATAAAGACTTAAAAGCTTTATTTCGATCACAAAATTACTTCATTTAACATACATATTATTAAACTTCGCATCAGCACCAAAAAACACGTCAAACCATCCCGGCAGCCATCTTGGGATGTAATACAGACCCCTGGAAATCGGGCTTTGTCACGTCAAGTATAATATACACTTGCCATATACTGATTTGTATATGACGATTTGGTGGACGAGGGACACTGCCGCGTTCCTGAAATACCGATTTAGAACTATATGCATGCAATACGAAATTTAAACATTTAACTCACTACTCTGGCATGTCCCAGTTACAATACACCCTCTACGCGATCGCATGCAATCCACGTACGGTACATGTTAAACTGATAACTAATAGAAAAATCAGACTATAGGCTGTGCAGAGGTAATTGCGCACTGACTCACCAATGAGAAGTATGTCATTACTTCTTTTTTCTTTCATAACAGCATAATAATAATAATAAGGTAAAGAAGCTTACCTTTTCTGCACAAAGGGCGTAGTTTACTATTTCGATCCAATTCCCCTGAAGTCTTAAAAAATATCGTTTTATTATGTTTGGTTTTCTCTTGATGTCAGGCATCTTTATGACACGGAATAATTGCACTTGATTGAAAAAAATAGATTATTTTATTAAATTCTGCATTAAAAGTTACACTTAAAAGAAACGATCATTTTGCTCTGTAGTAATACAAAAGTAGAAGAACGAAAAAAAAAAAGGAACTTAGAATTCACGCAAGTGTAGCTGTATATGTTTTTATGAAGCGCGCGCAGATCACATGATATAAACAAACTCCTTTTCTTGCGGAAACGAGAGAGTGGGGGATGAAGAAAAATGTCAAAAGTGCATGAACGTGGTATTTTTGTATACGTTTTTCGCAGTGATAAGAGATCATTAATTTCTAACAATAACCTCATTCAATTCAATAATGATACGCCCACTGCCCGAGTGCAATTGCATGCACTCTACTTTACTCCGACAACGCAGTTGCAATCTGGGTAGGACAACTTGCGCATGTAATTCGCGTACGATACATGATAAACTTATACACCGTTTATTAAAGATCCTCTCGTTGCTCGATACCCCTTTTTGCCAACTGCGCAAGCGAATAGCATCTAACGATATGTGCGCTGCGCAGACATGTGCAGTATAAGGGCGATACATGCAAAACTTTAATCTCATTTCCATTCAATACAATGCGTCTTCTGCGCAGAGTCGCCTTTGGCCCTCTGAGCAAGCGTAATACGATTTAATTCACAAAATACATCTTTTCCATCTGCACCATACCCACTGGGTTGCATTCGCTACGCCACGGTCATTGAACGAACGTAATACGCCCTATTTAAGCGCCTCCTTTAATTGGCCTTAACAGAAGAAATTTAAAAGAGGTCCCAGAGCCACAATCATTTATTTGCTTTAGTGAGAGAGGTAAAAATGAATGATCTAAATGCACTCTACCAAGATTACAAAGTATTTGAATATATTTCTGACACAAAACTTATAACAACGAAATTATTGTACGTTCAAACAATCCAAATCATATCTATAAAAATTGTCGACTTTAGCTAATCACAAAAATACCTATTTAGAGTAGACAACTCTCGGTTTCCCTATCTAGATACTCGTCTGCTACTTTCCGCTATCGTCTGTTACGAATAAATTCAAATTGGAAGTGGTAAAAATGCGCCAAAAATCTCCCACAAACATATCTAACTTTCAAACTAATTTTAATTTTGAAATAAATTCCTCCAATATACATTGTTACTTGGCCTCAGTTAGCTCGGTACGAAATATCATGTACGTACATTGCTTGAGCTTTCGTTACGTCAGACTCAGGTACACGAATAGACATACAGACAGACAATTTTATTATTTTAAAATATAATTATTTTTCCAAAAACTATAATTTCTTATCTATACATAATAATATCAAAAGCATTTTGAATAACTAGTACTCTAACTATGCTTTTACAAAATCAATATTTCTGTATCTATAGATTTTACCTAATCCTTCAAAATGTATCAGTTCAGGGGGATACTTGCATTTGCTGTTGAGTTATCGTGTCCCCACTTCTCAGAACTTAAATTCAATGATTTTCGTGTAAACGTCAAATATATAGAGGACAGTATGAAAGCGTCACAAATTATATATTAAAGCAGTTTCATAAATCTTGTACAAAACAATCGTTTTTAACATAAAAATGGTAAGAATAAGGTAATTACTTGATGGACGTGTACTTTGTAGATTTGGCCCTCTTCAAGAGAAATTCCTTCATGGAAAGGATTGCTAATGTCAAATGGATGATGAAATGATATATGGTAACTTCGCCTCTTACCTGGAGTGACGTTGTCCTTAGCAACAAAATCTAGGTGCAGCGCAAGCACTATAGAAAAAAGCACAGATTATATATATATATATATATATATATATATATATATATATATATATATATATATATATATATATATATACATATATATATACATATATATATATACATATATATATACATATATATATACATATATATATATACATATATATATATACATATATATATATACATATATATATATACATATACATATATATATATACATATATATATATACATATATATATATATACATATATATATATACATATATATATATACATATATATATATATATACATATATACATATATATATATACATACATATATATATATACATACATACATATATATATATACATACATATATATATATACATACATATATATATATACATACATATATATATATATACATACATATATATATATACATACATATATATATATATACATACATATATATATATATACATACATATATATATATATACATACATATATATATATATACATACATATATATATATTTACATACATATATATATACATACATATATATACATACATATATATACATACATATATATATATATATATATATATATATATATATATATATATATATACATACATATATATATACATATATATACATATATATACATACATATATATATACATATATATACATACATATATACATATATATACATACATATATATATATATATATATATATATATATATATATATATATATATATATAGAGAGAGAGAGAGAGAGAGAGAGAGAGAGAGAGAGAGAGAGAGAGAGAGAGAGAGGACAGTATGAGATTATAGTTAGCTATATATTATATATATATATATATATATATATAGCTAACTTTGCGACTGTTTTAAATGTTGACATATTAACAAAAAAATTTCCAAACGGTAAAAATATCGCCAAATTCATAAAAATGACGCCAAATTAATGAAATTAATTGTGTTTCGAAAGGGGATAGTATTGTAGTGATATTTTGGTAGGGTCCCGTCTGTCAGTAAGTTGAATCGTCCCATTTGGTGACTTTTAAAATGTCGCCAAATTGATCAAAATATCGCCAAATTTATAAAAATGACCCTAAATTAATGAAAATATCGCTTCTTTGACTGAAATTGAATGTTTTGCAAAATTAAGTACAATTTCTTTGATAATCCTAAAAAACTACTTTAAGGACGCGATGCAAATATTAGATCATTTTCTATCCAAACTCCAACTGGATTTATAAAGGGACCCATTCAGCTGATGCATAAGTTTAAACTGGATTTAATGCAGCAACATTTCCGAGAATAATGATAAACCTTACTGTAGAATTTTTTTCTGTTTACTTTTGCAGACAATCCATATTTTTCTTATCCTTTTAGATTCCACATTTTGTAATTGTATTTTGAAAAAGATTAGAATATTACTTTCTTCAATACAGGTATAACATTTAGCCACATTTATTAATTGTCAGTCAGTCACAAATGCATAAGTTCTTTAGTTTTCTATATATCGTACATTCAAGCAGTAAATCTATATGTATTCATTCAGTTTTATCGTAAGAATTTACTTGTTTGATTTTATGGACAATTGTAATTGATCAACCAGGGAAAATGTGTTATGACCGCCAAGTTGGCCTGAGCGGCGAGAGCAGGTTTCTACGGCAACCCTCCAGACTTACATGAGAAGTTGAAACTGAATGTTAGAATGGACCAAGTTTTAACCAACTTGGTCGGCAAACATGCTGATCGCTCGTAATATGTTCAGAGAATAATGAAGAGTTGTATTTTGTTATGTGTTCTTATTTAGATATGTTAAAGAGTATATATTTTATGTATGTATAAAGAGTATGCCTATATCCTCACGGGCAATTGGGACTGTATTTTCTACACTGATGCTGCAAGTTATGTACCAAGACTCCTTTGAGTCGTACTCAGCGGCGCTAATAACAATTGTCGGATTTAGAGAGAGGTCGTATCATAAGCCTAATGGGAACTAATTGGTTCAGCACTGGAACAATCGAGATTCAAAATTTGCTCCTCGATCTGTCGTGATAATTTCTGGCACTCCAAAACGCACTATCTAATTGTTGAGAAAACCCTCAGAGACTGCATCCGAGACCTGATTCTGAATCAGAACCGCTTCCGGCCAGCGTTGTGTATCAGTCGATGCACGTCATCAGGTTTCGCTTTCCTTTAGACTGTGGTAACGGTCCTATGATGTCCAAATGTACTTGGCAAAATAGATTTGTGTCAAGAGTAAATTCCGTTAACGGTGTTGTCGTACGCTTAAATACCTTGGTTTCTTGGCATTCAAGACATTGTCGGCACCACTCAGCACAATCCTTTCTCATAAAACGCCACACAAAGCGTTGTTGTAACAACCTCAGTGTTACCTTCGTACCGGGATGTGACAGGTTATGTATCTTTTCGAACACTGTCTTTCTCCAAATAGCTAGAATCAAAGGTATAGGTACATTCATAGACATGTCACAACAAATAGAAGTATTAGAAGCAAGGAAAGACATGAGACGCAACTCAAGACCTGTATGCGTTTCTAACAAGCCATGCATCTCTTGATCCCCTAACTGATCTTGATCTACAGCAATACTGTCAAAATCAATAGAACCCGACAAGCTTATAGTGTTGATTCTAGAAAAGCATCGGCAACTACATTTTCGTCCCTCGGAATGTACCTGATATCTGTTGTATACTGACTGATTAATTCCAAATGTCGAACCTGTCGCGCAGAAGAGTTATTCAGTTTTTGATTAAATACATACGTTAAAGGCTTATAGTCAGTGAAAAAATTACATTACGACCTACCAGCATATGCTTCAAATATTTCACAGCTGCATAAACTCTTAATAAGTCCCGATCAAACGTGCTGTATTTAACTTGCGCAGGGGAAGGTTTTTAGAAAAAACCTAAAGGTGTTTGACCTTTTTCAACCTACTGATGCAATACTGCGCCAGTCGCTATCTCAGAAGCATCGACCATCAATACCAACGGTACATCCAAAATGCAATGGAAATTGCATCTACAATAGCCTTTTTACAAAATTCAAACGTTTCCCTAGCCACATCAGTCCAAACGGTAAGTGTTTTATTATTCTTACGCTTATTCCTGACAAGTGCATATAACTGAGACTGTTTCTATGCTGCGCCTTTCTAAAGAGCGATGATAAAAATTCAACATTGCTAAAAGCGTTCTTAACTGTTTCACTGTATTAGGGCAGGTGTATTCCACCAATTTACCAACTTTATTCGGAAACGGAGAAATTCCCTTATCGGATATTAAAAATCCTAAGAAAGAAATCTTGGGTACACCGAATTCACATTTTTGCAAATTTACTACTAGACCGTGATCACCCAGTTTCCTGAATAACCTGTGTACGTGTTTCTCATGTCTGTTCTCTTATCAGAAAAGACAAACGCATCATCCAAATACGATAGACAAAAATCAAACTCACGAAGGATATTGTCTAAAACACGTCGGAATATACTACCTTCATTACGCAGTCCATACGGCATTTTTAGAAATTCGAATAATCCCATCGGAGTAGTTACAGTTGTTTTACAAACATCACGGAATTCAACTGGAATCTGCTGATACGCAGGAACCAGGCCAACTTTTGAAAAAACCTTTTTACACCTTAATCCCATCACGAAATCATGTATGTGTGAACGTGTGTACCTATCAGACGTTGCAACTTTGTTGATTGTTCGAAAATCTCTACAAATTCACCACAAATTGTCCTTTTTCTTTACCATATGAATCTGAGTAACACATGGGCTTTTTAAAGGTCATATAACACATTGTTCGATCAGATCCTTAAATTCTTCTTTTAATGCTACTAATTTTTCTGGGTTTAATCTCTTAGGCTTTGAATAAACCGGAGGTCCGATGGAATCAATACAATGCGTAATTAAACTACTCTCGCTGTTTAACTGCATTTGAGGGTTGGAATCAAACACCTGAGGAAATTCAGAAATTATGGAATCGTATCAATTTTTCCCCTAGTTAACGACAAGCTTACAGATGATCCGGAAATAATCGAACCGCGCGTAAATAACTTTGTTTCAGTATCACAAATTCACTTGTTCCTTAAGTCCACTAAAAGACCGAACCTTTCCAGGAAATTCGCGCATAAAATGGGCGTAGAAGCCTCGGCAATAGTCAAATTCCAATTATATTTCCTCAGAAGTCAGGAATCCAAATCCAACCTAATACTACGAAATGTTTTAATCGCCGATCTATTTGCCCGATACAAAATCAAATCAACATTTGATTTGACTAAAAGACTTTCGTAAAGTAAGTCTTTTAGGGTAACAACTAAATGCAGTACCGCTGTCAATCAAAAATTTAGTTTTCGTAGTCTGCTCATGTATAAACAGTCGGCAACCAGCACTCGCATTAGTGTTAGTTGCAGACAGAAGTGTTCACTAGTTTCCCGACCATTAACATGGGATGAGATGCATTTATGAGTTTTCTCTTAAAATGTGTCATGATACCAGCAGAAATCATTTGTGCGTGAACCTGATGAAGATCTATCTCATCTACGTATGAAACTGCTACTTCTAGCTCGCTTAGTTTTTGATCTAGCCACGGAACTGAGATTCTGAATTGCATTTCTCAATTCAGTTAATTCTCTTTCAATTACTTCCAAATCAGAATTATTACCTTAAATGCTAGAAATCGCTGCATCATTTCTAGGACGCTCGCAAATTTTATCAGCAATTTTTGCCAGTCAAGATAATTCCAAGGATTCCTCCAAACAAATACCAAGGATCTGTTGAACCGAGAAGGAAATCTTTGCATCCACAAAGTACGCAAAGAGCTTTCATTAAGCTTGCCTCTATTTAAACTGTGCATCTGGTATCATAACTGCAATGGGAGTTGATCACCTACAAGCAAGTCATTTAGCAATAACCTTAAATTCGAGTCCTATGTTTGTTCACAATATGCCAAAATCCATGCTTTCAAAACATGATAAGCTCCCTCAGCTAGGGGGTTTAGAATGATATTGCGAAAACATTAAAGTATCCGAGTATCAAGCGCAGTAACAACCGAATGAAATTTCGTCACATACACAGAAAGTCCCGTTACTATAAACTGCGATTCTATTTGAGCAAACCACAAAGCAGGATCTGTTTCCAAATAACTCGGTGCCTTAAAAGCTACCCTACACAGTTCTAACTCTTCCGATTGTGTATTAAGCTGAACCTGGAATTTTTCCTCGGTTAAGTTATTCCCCTGCATTTTTACCGATTTGGCTCGAATCCGCTTTTCTGAAGTATTTATTCCAGAAATTCAACGCGATTCCAAATCTATTACTATCCAGCCAAAACTAGAATTTTACAACCTGTATATACCCTTACAAATTATCAACAATATCAGAGGGCAACCTAACTCGTGAACATGTATGTACACGATAGAAAATTGTAAGAAATACTCTCCCAAAACCATACATATATGTAGCATGTAAAACATAGTTTCTATACAGCACAATCTGGGATAAAACAAGCTTTTCCTAAAAAATATCATATACAGTGAGATACATAAAATACCCCAGCCCTGAAAAAGTGAAAACCAAAGTTTCAGTATATAAAGTTTTTAACTAGGGCAAACTTCAATATATCCGCTTCAAAATTAAACTTCACGAAATGCATATTGAATCTATACACCCCATATCTAGAAATATAATGCTACACATCAAAACAGAATGCAGCATGTAAAGAATCCCATGTCAAACAATTCCGCAGACATATCAGGTCAATAGAAGCATTCCACATTTTCACCTACCCGAAGTTCTTTCGCAGATTCCTGTCATCCAAACATATTCGGAACCATGCAGAAAATTGTCCATCTGCATTTCAGTTTGCAACGC
The DNA here is from genome assembly GCA_951213105.1 of Amaurobius ferox. Lineage (NCBI taxonomy): Eukaryota > Metazoa > Arthropoda > Arachnida > Araneae > Amaurobiidae > Amaurobius > Amaurobius ferox. Next base: position 129,722,162 of record OX578143.1, on the reverse strand, counting down.
AGGTGTCTCTTTTCCTGTACAGGATGAAGTTTCTTATCCTTTGCACGAGTCACATCAATCACGCCCGGGTCACCACTTGTGGGGTAACCACTTGAGGTGGGTGAATTGCCATCTTTAATCCGTGGCAAAGAAAGTGTTAACCACCAGATACTTTAGTTGGGTCGCGTGTGTTACATGACGTGGCTCGCTCGTGTAACAAAAACTAAAACTTTAAAACTTAACAATTTAATAACAAGAAACAAAACTTAACAAGTAATTTTAACACAACAAAGGAGTAGATTTACATTACATACTTTGGCGCAAAACTGCCACAGCGTAACTCATCTAATTAATGCAATCATGTTAAAGTTGAGCTAACGAGACTCGTCAAACCAACGATACTGAAGTCGCGTCGATTGCAGCATCTCAAATATTTTGCCACAGACATGCGAATTACAGCATTTACTGGTCAAGCAGAAGCTGCATAGTCCCGCAGCAACGTGTACCGAATTTCATAATTTTTGTATGCTATAGTTTTTGCGGTACATATAGAGAAATGCGAGAGACGGGTCAATAGGGAAGAACATTTTTCACTTCAGAAGTACATAACAAAAAATCTGATGTGGGCAGCACATGACTTTCCCTGCAGACTCATATTCACGTTCACCTCATTTCTTCAATAATTCATTACATTGAGTTAATTGCACAAAATAACAACCCCCCACAATTGTTTAACATTACACTGAATTTGCATTTTTAATTCAAGTTTCGTTCTCATTTGGTAACTGGACTGTGGACTGGACTCAAAAGTGGCGTGACGAATATACGAGAAACTAAAATATCTCGAGAACGGCTAGTCCTAGTGAAATGGTGTTGATCTTAATCTTTTCATCGTACAAGCATTTATTGATATGTCTCAGAATACGTAGTTTTTTATTTCAGGTTTCAACCGATTTTGCGCGCCATTTCGCAAAAATAGGGAGGCTATTTTTTTCCGAATCGTACCAAAATCGAATCAACACCTGTGTAACTCACAAATAACTTATCTACAAAATTTTGTAAAGTTTAATTTATTAGTGTTTCAGCTAGAGTGTATACAGGCAATTTATGAGGGCCATTTCACAAAAAAGGCATGTTCTTTTATCCCGAATCGTAACAAAAACTAACACACTCAGCACCAGGGTCACACACAAGTGGACCTGGTGTTGAATGTCGAAAGCCCAGGACGACCGACTCGTCCGAAGACATGAGCAGCATAATGGACGGTGTTGAGTGTGTTAGACCTACGAAATTTTATGAAATTTGATCCATTAGTTTTTAGTTAGAATGGATACATATATTGCACAGATAGACAGACAGGCACACAGAGACAGACACACAGACAGACGTCACGCCAAAAATAGTTCATTCGTATTCCAGAGGTCCCAAAACGTGTAGATTCGTCGAAAACTCGAGTTGTGATTTTCGGCATGATTCCAATACTTTCCCTATACATTTCCATGTATCGCAGAGAAAGTAATAGAATAGCACATTAACTAAAACTTCGTGGTTTTGTTATTGTCCAGAACGCGAACTTGCAGCTCACTCAAATATTTTGTTTTTGACATTAAATATTTCTTAAATTAAAGTTTAAATCAAAAAACAGTTCATCTCAGCATATTCCCCAAATATTTCTCTACAATTGTGCAACATTTTATGTGCTCATATGCTATACTTTTTGCGGTGCGAAGCATAGCAACTTGAGGAACGAGGAATTTGTCAAACAGCGCGGCGGAGAGTTTCAACTAATATTTTTAATATGGAAATATTACTAATTTCAAACTTACTTTTTTATAAATTTGGATTAAAAACGGTTGAATAACGTGGAACGGTAAGTTTGAAATTCGGATTTCAAACTTACTTTTTTATAAAGATTAAGGAGTCTTCACCAACGCATGTAAAATTTACCCAGTCCATTCAAAAATAAACGAGAAAGATCAATCATGCATAAGCATTAATTATGAAACACTTTCCAACTGAAATGCAATTTCATTTAAAAATCTCTAAAATGTGATACATTCAGTGGTGATATATTTTACATTATCATAGTACTACAGTAATTTATTATACTGAAATATTTAAAACTTCATCGAGATATAAATCGTCTGATTCTCTATGCAAAATCAATGAATATTTCATTCATATAACTTGTATTCCAGACTCCAGAGCAAAATAAATTTGCGTGAAAAAAATTTAGCCATTCTTATTTAACTCACCTTACAATCGCTTGAAATATTTGCATTCTGCTTAAGTTAAAATTAGGTTTCGTTGTAGAAATAATAAAAGTTCAGGGATCATTTAAAATCACAACTATTGTAATTGCGTAGGCACGGAATTTAGATACACAGATAATACACAGATACACAGATAATATATGTGTGTATGTGTGTCTGCATTCAAAGTATTGGAATCGTGCCGAAGATCGGAACTCGAATTTTCGAAGGCTCTACACGTTTTGGGACTTCTAGAACACGAAAACACTATTTTTAGGGATACGTCTGTGTGTGTAACGGTGTATCTGTGTGTGTAAGGGTGTATCTGTGTGTGTTTCTGTGTGTCTTTGAGGATATTGTATCCACTCTAACTGAAAAACTAAAGGACTGAATTTCATAAAATTTGGTCGGTAGTTTTTTGTGGGAAACTCTGATGTTCATTAGATTTTAGTACGATTCGTAATGAAAGAATCTGCCTTCTTTGCGAAATGGACTAAACTAATGTAACAAATTTAAGAAACTTTGGTATCACTTGTATAGGTTATTCTGGTACGGTACGTGCGCTCAATTATATCAATCAAATGCTTATTTTATATGTGATTTTTGACAATACAAAAAATAAGACTAACCCCATTACTCTAGGACTGGCCTTTCTTGAGATAGTTTAGTATTTTCGCGTTTTCGACACGTCACCTTTGATAATAAGTCCAGATATCAAATGAGAAGCAAATTTAAGTTTAACGTGCAAATTCAGTGTCATTTAAAATAATTATGGATGTTATTTTGTGCAGATAAACTCAAATTATTATTGAAGAAATAAAGAAAACGTGAATATGAGTCTGCAAGGAAAGTCATCTGCTGCCCACATCAGAATTTTTAACAATCTTACAACAATGATTCATAGAAGTGAACGGGGATTATTTGCAGGCCATTTCGAAAAAATTGTAGGATCTATATTTGAGGATCCACCAAAATTTTTGTAGAATAAAATGTTCTACAAATTTAAGCTATGTACCAAATTTCAACTCTCTAGGACGCAGGAAAGTGCATTAAAAATGGCATGAAATAAGTATAAAATGACAGACAGACAGACGACCATCAATCATGAAGAGTTATATAAAACTTAAAAAAATTTGAAAAATTGTTTACTACCATATTTATATTAAATTGGGAATCTCTTTTATACATAAAAAAATTAATCTTTTGGAAAGATATTTCTTATAAAATATACCACTTTTTCTTCCTGGAGGATATAGCAAGAGTCAGAATTTAATTGAATTTGTTTTTCTCTCTATATTAAATAATTTTTATTTAAAAAACTACATAACATATTTTACTGAATTTTTTTTTATATATTTTATGGAATAATTTGAATATTTTTTAAAACTTTCGAAGCAATTTGTGAATTTTAAATTCGCTAAAACAAATGTTTGAAAAATTAGATCCCATAGGGTTCAATGTATTTAATTTTTTCAACCTGGGTTTAATCCAAAACTAATTGGGTGATATTATTGATTTATATTCCCATAGGTGCCACTGACCGTTTGAGAAACATTCTAGAATTTCATTTTGATAAAGCCATTTTTACGGCAGTTATCGTGCTAGCGGACATACAGATAGCCAGACAGAATGGACAAAGTCATAAACAATTTTTAACTATGTTGTAAAGTGTTAAAAAAGTGATGTGGGCAGCACATGACTTTCCCTGCAGACTCAAATGCATTTTTTCTTTATTTTTTAATAATTCATTAAATTGAGTTTAATTGCACAAAATAACACTAAATTTGCACTTTTAATTCAATTTTTGTTTTTATTTGGTAATTGGATATTTTTCCAAAGGCGGCGTAATAAAAATACGAAAAAACTAAAATATCTCGAGAACGGCTAGTCCTAGAGTAATGGGTTGATCTGATTATTTTTCTCGTCAAAAATTACTTATAAAACAAGCATTTAATTGATACATTTGAGCATACGTAGTTTTTTCTTAGATTTTGGCGATTTTGGAGGGCCATTTCGTAAAACAAAAGGCAGATTCGTAAAAAAAAAAGGCATTTTCCGGATCGTATCAAAATCTAATCAGCAGCAGAGTATCCCACAAGAAAGTTATCTATCCAATTTTGTGAGATTTGGTTAATTACTGTTTCAGCTAGAGTGGAAAAGTGAGATTTTTACGAACCGTTTTGCAAAAAAACGCGGGTTCTTTTTTCCCAAAACCCAAAACCATGAAGAAAAATCGGATTTTTTAGAAACATTTAAAATTTAAAATCCATTTACCTCAAAGCCATCTTTTAAGAATTGATGTCGTTTTCTTGTAAATCCACGATATATATTTTTGAAAAGAAAAACATATATCGTGGAAAATCGTTTATTAATTTTGCGTCATCGAATTAAATAATGCCCTCATATAAGTAAGAAAATAAATATACTTACAAGTATCTGACTTAAACATTTTATCTGTGTAATTTAGTTCTCCACTGCGTGAATATAAAACATAACAAGCAGCTGGAAGTTTCTCTTTCGTCATGCCACGAATAAATTTTGCCCTCCTAAAAGAAAAAAGAAATCACTTAATTTATTTTAAAATTAGTTTGCAAAAAAACTTTGCAATTTTTAATAGTTTTATCTATATATATAATGGAGTAAAGAGTTAAGTTGTGAACTTGTTTTCAAACTTTAAACATTCGTATACTCCAGTTCGGACATAATTTCATATAACCATGCATGTAATAATAGTACATTGACGATTTTGATTGAAGCTTTCCTTTTAAATTTATTGCAAAAAGTAAAGCCTTAAATTCAATAGGCAGTTAGCTACGTTACCGATCTTAGTTAAGACTTTCCTTGAAAATTTATTGCAAATAGTAAAGCCATAAATGTAATAGACATTTAATTAAGTTTTCGACTTTGATTGAGGCTTTCCTTTCAAATTTATTGCAAAAAGTAAAGCCATAAATTCAATAGGCAATTACCTACTTTGCCAAATTTGAATGAGGCTGTCCTCGCAAAGTTATTTCGAAAAGTAAAACCTTATATGGAATAGGCAGTCAGCTACGCTGCTGATTTTGACTGATATTGTGTCCTTATTCCATATAGAACTATCCACGGTTTATCTCGGGCTTATTATTCACTCGTTTGCATGGAATAGTCGATATCTGCAAAAGAAGAGAAAAACTTGCTATATTGTACAATTTTTTGAAACTCAATTGAATTATTGATTTATAATCTTATTTATTATAAATTAATATTATAAATCAAAATATTTTTAAAAGTGCATTTTTCAACAATCTGTCAAGCACTGAATCAATTTCCAGCAAAAATAACCTATATAAACGATTATTAGATTTAAATGTAAGCAAAAACTGCAGTCATATTATCTCTCTATATTGAAAGAAAGTAGCAGCGGCGACAAATTTCGCGTTTCTCAAGTTTCTATGTAACGTACCGCAAAATCTATAGCATGTAAAATTTTAGCAGTTGGTACATTTGTAGAGAAATAGTAGGGGAACACAATGATATAAACTGTTTTTCGATTTAAAATTTAATTTAGGAAATATTTAATGTCAAAGTCAAAGGAAGAGTTTTTGAGCTGCGAGTTCACGTCCTGGACAGTCTAACAATAGAAGGACCTCCAATTTTTGTTGACATGTACCTAAATATTGGAATTTTCGGTTTAGATAACGAGTTATTCAATTTTTTATGCACTTCTGAAGTGAAAATTTCCCTTCTCTACGAAGACTTATTTGGTCGAGCCGATTGTTAGCTTCTTTCTGATTGGTTTCTATCAGAAATGTTACAAAATAGGCGTTATTGAAGCACTAAAAACTTTAAAAGTATAGATCTTTATTTCTAAACATACGTTGCTAGTGTGCTTTAAAAATTCTGAAATGTTGATCATCATATGACTTATCGTTTATTCCGACAAACAAACAGAGCGCTTCGCAACCATTGTTGTCATGAATACCAGAACGTCATTGTTATAATGCACAACAAATAAATGTGTTATTGTTGAAAATATCTCTATACTGAAAGCGTAACACGTATTATGAAAATGTATTAAGAACAAGCAGAAAAACCCACAGTTATGAAATTCTGCTGTTTCTTCCTAATACAGTTAGCTATTGTTCTTAATAGCATGCGGCAAGAAAGGATCCGTGATGCAGGTTTAGCGAGCGTAAGGAAGTAGAAGACGAAGTCTTCCAACTCACGAAGCGATATTCCTAGTTGGCGAGCTTATCAGACGAAACTCCTACGCGGACATCACACCTGCGACGAGTTGCGATTAATGAGTGGCAGTCAATGGAGGGTGGACTCCTGGAATTCCGCGATCGTCAGTGACAGTCAGCGATTTGGAGGCGAAGCCTGAGATTCGTGAATCGAGATACGGTGTTAATGAGCGGTAGACAATGGAAAGAGGAGCCTCGAGCTTCTGCGAGCGTACGCGAGTAGGGGACACGTAGGCGATCGTGTGAGCAGTCCGAATAAGCGGCATCCAATGGAGGGCGGAACCCCTCGATTCTGCGAGCGTCAGTGAGAATGGGACACGTAAGAGGTCGCGTGCACCGTCCAGATTGTACGATCTCGCGAAGCGAGTGACTAGTGAATGTGAGTTAACAAGGACGGTATTTATTTGAATATTTTGCCTGCGTAGCAAGCAGCACGAAAATGCTTGCGAACCCAGCGTCAGCGAGTAGGAAGCGAAGCCTCCCATTTCGCGAATCCAGTTAAGGGGGAGCATGAGCGGCAGGCAATGGAGGCCGGATCCCGGAAGCGAAGCCTTCTGACTCATGAATCGAGTTGCGAGATTAATGACTGGCAGTCAATGGAGATCGGCGCCCTAGGATTCTGCGAGCGCCATCGAGCATGGGACACGTAGGCAGTCATATGAGCTATCCAGATTGGAAGAGAACGTTCCTAGGGCTTTGATTCGAAGCGAGTTCTAGGGCTGGTGAATGGCAGTTAACAAACAGATGTACCCAATTGCATGTTACGCCTGCTAGCAGGCGGCACGAAAGTGCTCGCGAAGCGAGCTCAACGAGCGTAAACGCGTAGGAGGCAAAGCCTCCCGACTCGCGAAGCGAGTTACGGGGTTGGCGAGCTTAGCAAGCAAGGGCCGGAGCCCCCTAGTGAATTAAACTGTTATAAATAATTGTAGACATAGAGGAGGGATTGTTTTTTTCAACAATGAAACTAAATTTTCGTTCACTATATCTCTGGATTTTCTAAATTGTGAACACCGAACTATTTTCAGTATGCAAAGTATGGAAGTATTACTATTCAGCTGAACAATTTAACTCTTTTGAACACATACTCCAATTGACACCAAACTTTACAGATGGGATCATTTATATAATTCTTGCCTGGCGTTGCTCTTTAGAATGAACTGTTGGGGGTTGGATTAACCCAGTGATTAAAGAGAGGAAATCGCCCGCTGAAGTCAGATGTTCAATCCTGGGTGCCAATCAAAACTATTCCCGTGTCTATGTGAAGTATAGCTACGATAGAATTGCAGGTCCGAAAGTTCATACCAGATATGATGTGTTAGGACTAGGATGAGCAAACATACTAGCAGGAGGGCCTTATTAATTAATGAAGTTTTTGGACAGCCCAAACTTTTTTTCTGTAAGTTTTCCTCAAAATTCATTGTAATAAATGTCAAAGATACAAAACGATGATAAATACCCACTAAATTATTTGTAAATACATTCAGCATTTTTAATATGATGAGGTAGGTATACGATGAGTAAAACTGTGATTGAGCGTATAACGTTTTTAATAATCTAAGTTAAGGAAGCAATTCTCAAGCTCAAAGAAAAATCCTCATCAGTAAGTTGGTTTCTAAGGTCCCTTGCCCCATGTTTTTTAGTTGAAAACTCTTGTTCGTAGGAATATAAGGACACGCAAATTGGGATATATTTTAGGCATAATTTGCCATGTTCGGAAATGTTCATAATGACATGGCTTTGTAAAAACACAGTCTTGTTGCATTTGTCCCGTAGGCTGTATTGGGTACACCGACATACCGTATTTGTCTCGCTGGCTGTTGTTTACACAACCTTGGGTTGGGAAAAGGATTGTACGGTCCCTGAGATTGCCACCCCCATTGAACTGCGGTCTAAATTAGGTGGCACTTTTTCTGCGGCCTAAATTAAGTGGCACTTTTTCTGTGGTCTAAATTAGGTGGCACTTTTTCTGCGGTCAAAATTAGGTGGTGTCCAAACACGTACATTGAAACATTGGGTACGGTTTAGTTGCAAAGAAAATAATTATTGATTAGTTGAAATAAATTGTCTCATAATAGTTATGATAATCTAAAGGAATGGTGCTCGATAAACCTCAAGTAAATGGTGTTGAATTTGCTTTGTGTAGATAACAAAAGTAAGTGAACTTTATTACTTCATTTTAATTTTAGGTTTACCACTATCCCTATTCATTTAAATAGGTTATTTAAATATAGGCCTTTTCTTAAAGGTAGTTCAAATAGATACTAAACTTTTTATATTGATTTATTTATACAAAATTAGTATAATTAAAAAACTTGTAAGAAGCCAAGAAAAAAATTATGAAGCATTAAATACGGACATATGCATGCTCGTCCACTACAATTTTCAAAACTAGGCTTATACTTTATATAACTATTCTATGTGCGGCTATTTTACCATAACACCATGCATCAAAATATGAATATGCATATGTCGCTATGTATTTTTACTTACCCACACAAAGTGTCAGATTTTTCCTCATTGTAGTAGTCAGCAGGGAGCGCATAACAATTTTTTATACGGTCTCCTATTTGGAATCCACCCAATTTTGTAAAATTCATCTCAAACAACTTTTCTGGATAATATAAAAAATAAGGAACCTGAAAGAAAATTGAAAAAAATTAGATTTTCCCACGAGTAGAGTGATCCAAAATAGTCCAGTAACGCGTTTTGTTTAAGATTAATCCTAGACATATCGCACGTAAATTACACAACGTCTCAACTGAAGCAAAATTGCGATTTTGAGTTAACGCCATGTTTGGATTAGCGAGTATTAAAATTACAACGTCAGAGTGACCTTTTTGTAGTTGCAAAACTTGCAAGTGCAGAAGTGTCGTTAGTGCAATGAGCCAGTTATATAACGAATCAGTCATGAAGAGTGTTACTTTAAATTCCGTATATAACGTTGGAGAATTAAATTCGAGAATAATGACAAATTTCAAAATCAAATTGTCCTTGTGCAATATATTTAGGTAAAGTTAATCTACATCAGCTACAACTCAAAATATTCACATACCAAAATTTGTTATTTTTTTTTTGAGCCAATAAAAGTGATACAGCTGAAAGAGAAAATATTACAACTCAAAGAACCATGATAAATTGATCTTCTTTCTAGAAACCTGTAATTTTATTTCTTGCAGAAATATAGTCAGAAAAACAAGATAAAACTGTTTTTGGCACCGAAATTGGCAATTTCGGAACATACACTTCTCTACATATTTCAGTATTTCTTTATTTAAAATTTTGAGACCAGGAGACATTTATGCAGTTTTGAGATGTATACGATATTGTCGTGCGGAAAGTGTTGTCCGCCATAAGACAAGCGCTCTAATTGTCGTAACGACAGGAGGGTGCCACCAAAGGACCGGCACCAACATACATATATATATATTTTATGTATTACGAAGTTAAAAGGATAAATAAGGTAATTGTATGTATGACGTTAATTAGATGCAAAGCCGTGATATTCTAATTCGAACCCAAGCTCAATTATTCGAATCTCTCCTCCAGTCCAGGAGAAACTCCTAGTTTGACCTGCAGAAAGCAAAATACCATTTGTATAAATAAGCCCTTACCTTATAGGCATCACCATCAGCTGAAAACACTTATATTAAGTACAATTTAGATGACTCAAATAAACACACTGATTTAGGATAAATTACTTTCTTTTATTTGAAATAACGTAATTAGATTAGGAGTTATCAGCACAACAATTACCACTGGATACAGGACCAACAATATTATCTTAACCTGCCCCAGGTACTGCCGAAATTATATATCATTCAAAGATAAGAGTGGCAAGACAATATTTACATTATTATAGACATTAAAAGGAAATTGTATAATCTCAGAAACACAGGGAGCAGCGCACTCAGATAAATTACTTGAATACAAATTTAGAATAGCATGATATTAATTTAATTAACAAGATGATTCCGATAGAAATTACTTAATGCAGATATAAATTGAAAACGGAAGCCAGAAGTTACTTTAAGTTATGCTGGAATTTATGATTGGGCTTCCGTAGAATATAGAGTGAAGATGTAGAGAGAGGTCAACTCTTACCTCCGGACATGTCCTTGTTGAGAAGAAATTAGGTACATACCTCCGTCGCAATGTCCTCGGGAAAAACCCGTTCGTAGACGGACCGGCACACCTAGTGGCCTTTGGATTCCATAGACCCGGTCAGGACGCAGCATCATTTCGTTCCTTCGATCTCCAACCTCCAGACTCGGCAGAAAGACCTCGGGTCAACCTCATTCCATCGTCGTCGAAGTTATCATGAAATTATTGGTGACGATGTTCCTCACTTGACCAGCGGTCGATGAATCTTCCTCAATGTCCGTCAGCGAAGGAGGCGACTTTCCTTCGATGCTCACAGAAGGCTGAGATCGATGTTGTGTCAGATTTCGCACTCCATGGAGGACAACGTAAAAATACGGTCCAGACCGACGTGAAGTTGTCAGTAACCAGACAGGGAAAAAGCGCCCCGATTCTTCCATGACGCTCCTTTTATACCGAGATTTGCAAATCCGCTCGCTAATCCAACTGAGACCTGGCCGAGGATTATTTACTAAAATGGACCAATACAAAATCGTTTCAAAGCATAGCCTCGCCAAGAGGTCCTAAAAAGATATCTAACTTTGAAACCGACCCTCGCAGCGAGATCTCGATTTATTCCAGATGTTTTCTCTGCAGAACCATTGTATGAAAAATGCATGTCTTGCACATATATTAACATGCAGAGAGCAAAGCCTCTACATCAGACATCCGCTCTGCCCGGGAACAAGACTTTGAATTTTAAAGGTCATAAACATACTTCTGAACTCTCTCTGAATACACTCTCTCTGAATACGCGCTTTACAGATTGATATTAAAAAAAGGCGCCAAAGATATTCTTTTAGCACAGAATAATTGTAGAATATAATTTGTATTTAAAAGACAAGAGGGATAATTAGACAGGTTTAAAATGAAGTTTAAAATATAAGATTGAAATATAATGCATAAATTATGAATTTTGCACAAGTGACGCGAGATTCCCGTCGCGACAATATGTAGAATGAAACAAAGCGCGGACTTGTAGGCACCATTTTATGACAGTCTTGGTCCAGGAGGTCATGACCCAAATAAATGCAGTTCGCATAAATAGCAGATGTGGATGGTACAAAAAATATCCTTGGGGCCAAGGCTTAAACCAAGCAGTTTTGGATACTACGTAGCCAATGATGCAATGTTGCTACATAGAGCTGAGAATCAACCAATAGAGATAAGGAGGGCGTATCTGGACCTCAGGCGAAATGAAGTGACAAGAAGGAGAGAATTAAATATATATATGCAGGCAATGACTATTCAGGAGTGGTTTTATTTCGACAATTAGAGTTCGACCGTCAGTAGCGATTGCAAAAGTTGACAATTAGAGTTCAAGAAACGAAGTGCGCGGTCGTGGATAATTCAAGTCCAGAAGGTCCAAGGGTGTGCTTCAGATTTGGAGTCCTGAATGTCCAAGAGTGTGTTAAAAATTGATTGTACAGAATGGAGAGATAAGCGTTGTATGTTTCAGTTTCCATGACAAACAGCAATTGATGTCCAAGAGTAAGTTTCAGTGTCCATGACAAACAGAGGTATAATTTTATATTCGACCCATTATAAATGCCAATCTGCATATATAATGGGTCGAATATAAAATTTTGGAATGAATATACAGCCCAGTCTCACACTTGAATTTTCTCCTCCATGGAATTAGAAGTAAGGAGAAAATGTTTTATGGATATAAAGCATTAAAATGCCATAATGCTTTGATAATTATATCTACGTATCGTTAATGAGTAATACCTTGTTCGAGATACTGGTGTTGGCATTTCTGCATAGATAAATGTTATAAAAATGTGAATGAAATGAAAATATAATGACAATTAATAAATTGCAAATATTTACTTTATAAATAGTATTATTCTATATTTAAAACAATTTAGATTTGCTAATTTGATTTGAAGTCAGATTTAGCAGTATAAATGCAAATTCGGATAGCAAAATGTTGTTGTTGTTGAGATCCAGATCGTCCGACCTACCAGAAAGGTGTAAGGTAACCGTTTGGACGGCCGGGAAGTGCCACTCAATTTAGACCGGAACCCAGTGGGGGAGGCATCCACAGGGACCGTACCCTCATTCTCCTACCACCAACCTCTCGAAAGGACTTACCGAACCACATGTTGTGGCTCGGATAAATAGCAGATGTGGATGGTACAAAAAATATCCTTGGGGCCAAGGCTTAAACCAAGCAGTTTTGGATACTACGTAGCCAATGATGCAATGTTGCTACATAGAGCTGAGAATCAACCAATAGAGATAAGGAGGGCGTATCTGGACCTCAGGCGAAATGAAGTGACAAGAAGGAGAGAATTAAATATATATATGCAGGCAATGACTATTCAGGAGTGGTTTTATTTCGACAATTAGAGTTCGACCGTCAGTAGCGATTGCAAAAGTTGACAATTAGAGTTCAAGAAACGAAGTGCGCGGTCGTGGATAATTCAAGTCCAGAAGGTCCAAGGGTGTGCTTCAGATTTGGAGTCCTGAATGTCCAAGAGTGTGTTAAAAATTGATTGTACAGAATGGAGAGATAAGCGTTGTATGTTTCAGTTTCCATGACAAACAGCAATTGATGTCCAAGAGTAAGTTTCAGTGTCCATGACAAACAGAGGTATATGCCAATCTGCATATATAATGGGTCGAATATAAAATTTTGGAATGAATATACAGCCCAGTCTCACACTTGAATTTTCTCCTCCATGGAATTAAAAATAAGGAGAAAATGTTTTATGGATATAAAGCATTAAAATGCCATAATGCTTTGATAATTATATCTACGTATCGTTAATGAGTAATACCTTGTTCGAGATACTGGTGTTGGCATTTCTGCATAGATAAATGTTATAAAAATGTGAATGAAATGAAAATATAATGACAATTAATAAATTGCAAATATTTACTTTATAAATAGTATTATTCTATATTTAAAACAATTTAGATTTGCTAATTTGATTTGAAGTCAGATTTAGCAGTATAAATGCAAATTCGGATAGCAAAATGTTGTTGTTGTTGAGATCCAGATCGTCCGACCTACCAGAAAGGTGTAAGGTAACCGTTTGGACGGCCGGGAAGTGCCACTCAATTTAGACCGGAACCCAGTGGGGGAGGCATCCACAGGGACCGTACCCTCATTCTCCTACCACCAACCTCTCGAAAGGACTTACCGACCCACATGTTTAACGTGATCGTACTCAGCATGAACACGGCGGCCGTTGTGGCAGCGTGCAAATCCAGCTCACAAACCACCGGGATACCGCGTCCGAAATGTGCCAACAGCACGCGGTGTTTCCCAGGAGGTCACCCACCCAAGCACCAACCGCGCTGAATGCTGCTTGACTTCGGTGATCTAACGAGAACCGGTGTTTTCTCCACGGTAGGGCCTTTGAAGGATAGCGAAATGTGTAACTCTTCGTTATTCGTTGAAAATGGAAGATTTTGTATCATTACAGATAATTAAAACAATTATATTACAAAAATTTGAAAAGAGAAAAATAATTTTTATTCTGCAATTTAATCTTTAATCTGAAAGCGTTGTGTAATTTGGCAACAAAGCATTTTCCCAATGAAATCAAGATTTGTTGCATTTTGTTTGGATACTGCATCGATGGCACGATTAAGCTTTTGATTCGTCTACATGTTTACATTTGTTTGTTTCTGTCATTTTTAGCTTCATGTTGAAAATATACATGTTAATAGGTAGTAATAATATACAATATGTAATTACAGTTAATAACATTAGTAGCATATAGTTAATAGTATTACCTGGTAATTCATTAGGTAAATGTTAATAGGTGTTACTGGATATTAGTTGAATATTTTAGAATAACAGTCAAAGCCTTCCCACCTTCATATTAAAATACATTATCTTATCCCTGGTTACGACTACACTATTAAAAAAAAGAAACTCCCTTCCTCTAAATAAAAATTACCATATTTTGTGTATATTTTCACCTATAATTCAATTGTGTAACGTGCAACTTCTAGTTTTGTGTAAATTACGGCTGTTTATCATGGGCGCCCATAGTGGGCACTTTCCCCTCTTCCCCAGGACGTTCAAGGTCACAAAAGTGGACATAAATCTAGTGAATGTTTTACATCTTATCCTTGAGTTTGTCCCACTAACATTAGTGGTCTGCCTCCCCAGCCCCCCGGAAAATGTTCAAAGGGCAGCGTCCATGCTGTTTAAATTTATACACTGAAAATTGTTTAAAAGTTTAATTCAGGGTCTTACACTAAATTTTTAAATTGTACTAATTTTTGAATTTCCCTATCCATGTAAAATCAAAATATACATATTCTGTTTAAAAATGAAAGCACAATATGGTTCGGCGTGAATTAAAGTAAATTGACGTAAAATGACAAATACTTTTTAATAGAAATCATTCGTAACATCAAATTCACTAAAATAACTAAAACGTCAGCATCACATTTAGCTATAAAGAGAACATCAGCTCGATTGTTAGGATTGCTATTTACCATTTTTACGATATATACATCAGAATGTAAAGTAATATAGATGGGATAGTTTTGGGATAATAATCAAATTATCCAATAGAATTAAAAACTGGATTGATTGAAGGAAATAAACGTACCTCTAAATACTTGTTAATCTAGATCTAAAATATCGAAATCCCAATATAACGACGAAGTCCGAAAGAAATCTTCAATATTCATTTGTTTAAATTCTGCTCTACCTTCATGAATTCGATACAATGACGTCATGTTAAGACGTACTGCGCATGACACTTCTCATAAATGAATGAGTATAATTAAAATTATAAAAAAAAATATTTCCCGACTATTTTCCCTGTGAATTACTGCATAGGAATATTCTTGATTGTTTGAACTATAATGTACAGCCGCGGAAAAAAAAAACGCCCCACCCTCTGTTAATCGAGCATCGTTCATCGTAGAGAAAATTGAATGATACCATTCGATTAGGAATAACATCGTCTACAAATTAATGAGCGTAAAATTTGCATAAGGGGGCCGTCTTCATATCTAAACGCGCACGAACTTTGAAATGTCCAATGGCAACACCCAATTTTGACGTCACCCACAAGTTCTAGACCCCCAAATTAGTCCAAATTCAAATTTTCACGTCGTTTCTGTCTTCATATCCGAAGATATTCAATATTCCGGAATGCAATTTTCGGGGATCAGCTTCATATTGAAAAGTGCAATTTGAAGGGCGATGTTTCGTTGATTGACCACAGCACTGTTGTAAATTATTGAACTATCCCCTTGACATTCAGCATTACGGCTTACCTCACAGCCAAAGGGTCGCAGCTTCGATTCCTGCAAGAAAGGGTGATCATTTTCATGGCTGTGTATGGCGCTGTCTTGTGTGTGTGTGTGTGTGTGTTACTAAGGCAGTGGGCCTGTAATGGGTAGGATTATGTGAGCCTCAAATAGGGCACGATTATTAGGGCTAAAAAGGCATACTGGGTACGTTGCTAAAAACTAATGGGGCATTCGTACCAGGGTCAATAAAAGAAAGAAGAAATAAAGAATAATGAAATGTTTATTTTCAAATGTTATTTTATAATGCTGTTTCAAAAACAATTTATGAGACTAAAAAATATCTGCAGATCACGCGACGAAACAACTCAGTTGGAACTTGGTGACGAATTTAAAAGTATCATTACGATGTGCAACCTCCGTCATTATCAATCACCGCCTGAAGTCTTGTTGGCGTTTAGTATCGCATAATTTTATAATTTGTTATTGTTTTATATAAATATATTTTATTATAAATTAACACATTTTGTGGGCAATTTCAACTCGCAGTAGCTCCGAAACTATTAATGGATAGTAACATAAGTAGATCCCATTTATAAGAATATGTACAAGTTTTTGCCCTTCAATACAGTAGCAGAATTACGTTGATTAGGTTGCATCTATACAACACTGTTTATACGAAGTTTTTATTAAAACTTGGTGAAAATAAATGCCCGTTTTCTTAAATAAAGATTAACTTACAATTAATATAACTTTTTCAAATTAGTCATTTTGTTAAACTAATATACCACCCCTAAAACCATTTTGATGCTGAATATTTAAACATTTCAAAAGAACTAGAGGGAGGAAACACCTGGAATTTTACATAAACATATAAAATGTCTTTTTGAATCGATTTTTATCAAAACATTTCCAGGTTTGTATTCATATTTTTTCGATTATTGATTTCATAATTAATATTTAATACAAACAATTATTTCCACAAAAATAAAAATCACGTAAATGTGTTTGGATTGTTTAGTAGTAACGTCATACAAATAATCAGCGTGAGCAGATAATTATTGCAGAAGATATGAATGGAAGTCTTAGAAACTAATTTAACTTTAGGAGCTCAAAACTTTACAAACTCACAACTAAGAAACGCTTCACCCAAATGAATTGAAATTTGGTATCACAGGTTGAATTTTGCTCTAGATTCGAACTATGCTGTTAAAGTTGGGTGTTGCCATTGAAAATTTTAAAGTTTGTGCGCATTTAGATATGTAGACGGCCCCTTATGCAAATTTTACGCATATTAATTTGTAGGGGATATTATTTTTAATCGAATGGTATCTTTCACTTTTCTTTACGATGAACGATGCTCGATTAACAGAGGGTGGGGCGTTTTTTTTTCCGCGGCTGTACATTGAACCGATAATTCATGTCTTCGAAATGAACAGTTTAAATAAATTTTATTTAATGCAAACCAGTTTTTTGCCATAGAAGTGCATACAATGTATAACGTCATATTGCTCGCGAGCGTCTCTTGAATTACTGTCTCAAATGGTTTTTGCGTTTTACCGACATGGAGTTTTTCTTCCTTACTTCTAACTCCATGTTCTCCTCCTTAAGCGTTTATATAAAAGTTTAATACAATTTAATCGTGACAATAATATGTATTAATAAATCACAGTTACTTCATAAGTTAAAATGTGGAATTTAATGTGTAGTGTTGTAATTAATAATTATTATTTAGGAACTCGTGCAAAAGAAATAATGGTGGGTTATTGTGGCCAAGATCTGAAATGTGCGAATATTCGATTCACGATCACTAAAAAATAAGAATGATAATTCAACCCAAGCAATCAAAGGAATCATTTATTATTTAAAAAGTAAACAAACTTAAGTTTCTCCTCATTTTCGTGCACCACAGAAACCTTCGAAGCATTCAAATAGATACGTGTTTAAGGACAAGATTTCATTATATAAAAGAAGGCGTTAAGATGAAGGTAAGATTATTCATAATTCATATTGATTAAAACAAAAATCCTAAATGTGATTTATTTTGTAACAATGAGGCTGAAAACGTGGTTTACAAACTCTTTGGTATTTCGAAGAACTGATTCGACGGTTTATTACTGCAACCTGCTCTTTCAGCCAATTATCTCCTGGCATTAGGGACAGAAATCTACAGCAACATCATTTAAATAACACCGATAGTAGTTTCTGTTTAAATATTGTTGCTCGTGTTATTCAAAAAATTTCTAAACCGTCTTATGGACATATTTTTGAAGGGGATGTCAGTAATACTATCGTTTTATTATATTTATTTCAGAAATTAGTCAGCAGATTGCTAAAATTCTTAAAACGTTGGGGCCATTACAGTATATATTTCGTATATTGCCAAACTAAACGTGCTGAAAATGAAAACTATCCTATTAACTGAAGTGTGGCTTAACTCGACTTTCTAATACAGGAATCTATATTTTTATTTCAAATATTTTACAAGAATATATTTGAAATATCTGTATCTTGGGTACAAACGATTACAACTATAGCGTGTTACCCTTCACTTTAAAAAGCTTGAAATATTCTTTTCATTGATACCATACTTGATACTTCGATTAATACCATACTTTCGAATGATACCCCCGGGGACGATAACTTCACCCCTTAGGGGGGTAAATGAAGTCACGAACAAAAATCGCCACTACTTTTCACAACAATGACTGAAACTGTTAAGTATCGTGATCGTTGAGCCATAAATAAACCCTTTTATGCATGATTATATCGAATTTTGTCTTACGGTGCCATGTTAAGAAAATATAAATTCGTTTGAAAAAATATGTTTTCGCTCGAATGAAAAAAATTAGTTCTAAATTCTTTTAAAACAAAGTCCTATGTAAAGTAAAATATTCATCGCCATAGACACATTTCCTGTAAATAAAATAATTTGTCACGTACAGAGATTCTCTGTTGAGAGAAATAACGGACATTTCCTGTAGGCAGAAAAAATATATCACCTACAGACGATTTTTGTAGAGACCTGACCTTTAAGTATATTTTCTGTATATAGAAATGCTCTGGCTAATTGCATTTCTGTTGCTGTTTTTCTTTAGAGTGCAATACCTTATGATATTAAAGTTATCCATTAAATATAATACCACAGTATCACATGTCGATCCCACTCCGTATCGTACATTAATCATGTTCCGTACGATTCAAAACAATGGCTCAAAATTTGGATTTAAACATGAAAATATCTAGAGACGATATAATTTTGAAACATTTAGTTTTATTTTCAATTTTATCTCTCCACATAAATTATTCGAATGGTATATGAATATTACATAATAGTCCCTGCATGAAAACTGTCTACGAACTTGAAAGCAAATCAATTTCAATAAATCTCTAAACAAATATAATTAGAACAAAACATAAAACTAAGACTGTTCACAAACCATAAATATAACAACGGTATACTTACTTATCCCCTTTTAATTTCATTCATGCATAAAAATGTGTATTGTTATTCCACCTTTCCCTCAATTGTTCCTTCCTCCCGTAACCCCCAATAGAAAATGACCATCTACAAACTTTTGATATACACTTTAGCACATCAGAGTATTAAATGTTCTACTTACGCTTTTTACTACCGCCGTCTCATCCCCGTCTTCACAGTCAAGCGGGAAAGATTCGCAAAAGTTACCCTTAAAGATTGGACATACGTTTGGTATTTCCTTGCATAAAAACGGTCTACGAACTCTGAAAGCAAATCAATTTCAATAAATTTTGAAACAGATATGATTAATACAGTATACAAAACAATAAATATAGCAAACATGGCATAAATTTCACATCAAATATACTATTAACAGCATATAATCGTTTCGGAAATAAAAATTCACGAGAATTGTTCTATTAATCGATGGAGTCCGCTGAAAGTCTGTTTAATAGAGAATTTTCGATCTTTCTGATGGTATCAATATGGAAAATCCGTGGTAATATTGTGGGTCACTAAGAAACCGATTTGAATGATTATCACTCAAAATCGGGTCAGAGAACCTACAATAATGAAACACCTAATTCGAAACTGTAATAAGTAATTCGAAAAATGACGAGTTGCACCTTCCCGGGTCCTTAAAGAACTCTGCTAAATTTCAAGGCCGTACGACGTTCAGATTTCTCACTATAGACCGCACACACACACACACACACACACACACAGATATATCCTCCTACTTTATGTATGACTTAAAGCAAATAATAAAGTGACAAGGCTCATAACTTTTGAGTTGGATTCCATTTGCTTTTGAATGTCTATCTATGGGCCATTTTCCAAATGTGCAACATATTAGTATTAAACTAAACTACAAAGTAGATTATATAAAATAAAATTATTTATTTTTACTGAATATATATGCCAATTTCTATATAATATGCACTGAACTGATTGGCTGTGTGTGAGGGGAAGTGATGTATCAACATTTTTGATCACGTCCTAGTTACAATCTTGATTTTGTTGTCATTCGATCCGTTTTAGCTTCAAGACCAAGGAAAAAATTGAAAATTTCAAAAATTTGAATTAGCAGAGAAGGTGAAATAAACTTTATCATCAAACATTTTCACTGTAGCTAGAATTTGGGTTGATGTTATTTGGTCGGTCTCAGCATCCAAGTCAACGAAAAAATCTACCATTTAAAAAATTCCAATTAGTTTTAACGATGCTAAATATTTTCAAACAACTTACAGTTAAAACTGGTTGTCGACAACTTTAATGAAGTGTGTAGTTGTCATATTTAATGACCACTAGCCACCGAGAAAGCGGAAATGTGCGGGTGAAATGACTAGTAGGATATATGTCAATATATCAGTATTGCATATGTATAAGTGAATCTGGATAGTTATGTAATTATTAAAACATAATGTCAGCAATAATGGTTCAGTGATGTCATAAGAAAAATCACATGTTGAATGGTTAATTTCCTCCCATGGGGTTAAAAGGTACTCTTAGCTTCGACACCCACGAAGTTGGCTTTTTGAAAAATAAATACGCATGTGAAACTTTGCTTAAGACCTAACGCAAAGCTCTTAAAACATAAATTCATACTCCTTTTTGGTTAATGACAATAATTTCATTAACCAAAAGTATTTGTTCAGAAAATAGCTTTAATCCAAATAATACTTGCCGTGGAATGTATGCTCTAGTAGCTACAACAGAGTAGATGAAGAAAGAGTTGGATATAGAGTTGTCAAAAATGTTGGTCTTTTCAACAAACTATTCAATTTTCATTCAATTTATTTATATTTTTTGTAAATAAAATCTATTTGATGCTTTATGGGTATCAACTATTTTACCATACTATTGTTTTTACCGAATCTTATTAAGCACCTATTTCTTAGGATCTGCAAACCGATTACTAATATAGATTCAGCATCAAATTCTAGAGAAAGTGAAGTTCATTAAAGATATCAATTTTCGGTTCTATTTCCACTTCCAATTCCAAAATTTTCCCGAAAACATCTATTCTCAGAATATCTATGGAGATTAGATGATGACATGGATTCAAAGCTAGATTCTGAAGGGCTTAGGGAGTCTTACTAAGAATTTCCTCTTTGAGTTTTGGAAATGCCACTTTCAATTCAAAAATTTGCATTTTCTTTGCAACATCCATTTTTACTTTCCTTATATAGATAATGTATAAGGAAGGTATTGTGACGGGGTCGAAAATTTGAATTCGAGTTTTTGACGGGACAACACGTTTCAAGCATACCTGATCACGAATTAAACATTTTTGAGGTGATGTCTGTGTGTGTGTGTGTGTGTGTGTGTGTGTGTGTGTGTGTGTGTGTGTGTCAGTGAGTCTGTGGAGACGATATCTCACAAACGAATGGAGAGATTCGAATGACATTTGGTACAGAAATCACAATCCGCGAATAATACTGTAAGCCTATTGTTTTTAAACGTAATCGAATGTTCAGAACCCCCCTAAATTTTCGAGAGAAATTTGAAAAAATCATCAAAAACTCAAAACCTTTAATAAAGTTAAGCAAATAGACATGTCTTATGTAATTTTCCTTAGAAAATGATTGACATAAACTTTAAAACCACAATTCTCCACAACTGATTGTGAACTGTTATATTCATATTAACTCCGAACTATTCGCATTTTACGAGTTATGCTTAACTTTTCGACATGAGTGTATGAGCGTATGCGTGAGTGCGTGTGTGTGTTGTTGTTGTTGAAACCCAGACCGTCCGACCTACCAGAAAGGTGTAAGGTAACAGTTTGGACGGTCGGGAAGTGCCACCCAATTTAGACCGGAATCCAGTGGGGGAGGCATCCACAGGGACCGTACCCTCCTTCCCCTACCACCAACCTCTCGGAAGGACTTTCGGACCCACATGTTTAACGTGATCGTACTCCGCATGAACACGGCGGCAGTTTTGGCAGTGGCTGGAATCGAACCCGGGCCTACCGAGTGCAACTCCAGCGCGCTAACCAATGGGCTACCGCGCCCCTGTGCGTGTGTGTGTGAAAGCCCCAGGCCGTCCGGCTCGTCCAGAGGACTTGGAGCAACAAAATGGACGACCGGTGTCCGTGTGTGTGTGTAGGAGCAAATGTGTGCATGTTTATATTTATCTACGTGCTAGTGTGCGCTTGCGTACGTGTGTGCGTGTATGTGCTTTAGTATGTACGTATGTACTTGCGTACGCATATGTATGTGTGCGTGTTAGTACGAACGTATGTACTTGCGTACGCGTGTGTATTCTTGCATGTGCATGCTAATGTACGTATAGCCGAGTGCGTTTGCTCACATTTTTTGTGAGTGTGCTGAATCTGCTTTGTGCAACCCTCTTGGGAAGTGCACCCAACCATAACTCAGTGGGTTAGGCATCCACACGCACCGTACCC
Organism: Amaurobius ferox; assembly: GCA_951213105.1. Taxonomy (NCBI): domain Eukaryota; kingdom Metazoa; phylum Arthropoda; class Arachnida; order Araneae; family Amaurobiidae; genus Amaurobius; species Amaurobius ferox. The sequence goes on along the minus strand of OX578143.1, from coordinate 129,699,446 downwards.
TCTGTGGTGAGGTGAATTTTTACATACATACATTAATAATACTCACCCACAGTGTCCTGCAGTTGAAGCTGTGATCGTTAAGTAGGATCCAAAAGGATCAAGTAAATTGCGTTACTCTAAATAATCTGTCAATTTGCGGCCACGATACATTTATTAAAAAAACAAATGAAGTACTTAGTTTGACAATAATAATAAAATCTACAGTTACATTCAATTCAACTCTACCCAAGTTGACCTCGGGGTGTACGGGTTAATTAATATACCTTCAAATTCCACCTTTTCATTACTTTACAATTTAAGTTATTCAGTGGGAAAACCTCGCAAAAACTTAAAATGGCACTAACACTTTGACATTAATATGCTTTCAATTTCAAATTTTCGTTTATTAAACTTCAAGTTACTCAGTGGGGAAATCTCCCAACAACTTAAATTGGCACTAACATTTGATTTACACTGGTACACAATAATACATTATATATTAATTGAAAAGTTCAAGAAACAATACCTCTGCACAGATGAAATGGGTGGCAATTCCACATCTCGAAATTATGCGCGATCACACAGTTAGTAGGACGACACGGATTTCGGAGATGACGCCGTATCGATATTCCACCAGGGTGTATCACGGAGTGGGGAATCACAGTCCGCTCTACTCTCCTCCTCCCAATTTCGGGTTTGGTTCAGCGATTCTTAGATCCAGGAACTATGTGCAGGACGCTGCCGGTTTGGTCGTCTCCCGCTTAACTGGTTGTAGTCTCCCACGGACAGCACCGATGACGGTAACGCACTCAGCTGACGCGTGTCGTACGCTGCATAGGGGCCCAGAATTGACGCCCCGCAAACACTCTGTTCATGTATACTTGTTGTGAAGGAGATGTATACTGGGTCGTCGATTCCGTCCTTGCAGTACACCCAGTTGTCACGGCTTAAAATGTAGTTAACGGGTCCAAAAGGGTCTCCCAAACTACGCCGTCTGTATTCAGAGCAGTGTGGTACTGCGTAGCAAAAGTGGCGACTTTCCATGTTCGCCACCGCCGGAAGGATACGCGCTCGGCCTAGTTTGGCTCTGGCTCGGTTTGGGATACGAGCCGCCATAACTTAGTTTGTTGAATGGTCTCACCTGCCTAAGAGCTACACCTGGGTGTGCGTGCTCGCAAAACCGGACACAAGACGTCGGTTCCTTGCCATATGCATAGACAGCCCTAGATAGGGGCTGCGGACACCGTGTTTAAAATGCATCAAAATGCATGCCGGATCGAACTTCGAAAACAGCAAGTGCCACGCACTTGGAGACCTCTTCTCACGGTATCAGAATTACGTCTGAATTTTTTACGTTTTTAAAAGTTCGCTTCAGATTTTTTTTTAAATGGAGGGACCAAAATTTAGGGAGGAAGTCCCTCGTCTTCCCATTCGATGTTTCACAAAGTGCGAGAAGAAGGTCGGTTCAATGTCGACACACTTCATTCGCCAGTGAAGTGACGCTCATTTTTTATGCGTTCCAATATAAAAAAAGAACAGGAGCCATTCCCTAAGTCGGGCGGTCTCGGACCGTATCGGATGTGAGCCTCGGATGTGAGCCACACCCGACAGGGGCTATAAATTTCTAGATATTTATAGTCCAGAACTTTGACATTTGTTACAAAACTCTTTTCTGCATATTTACAACCCGTGTCAATGTGGTCAACGGCCCTACAGTGCTGAAATCACCGGTTCTCGTTAGATCACCAAAGTCAAGCAGCATCGGGAGAGGTTAGTACTTGGGTGGGTGACCACCTGGGAACACCACGTGCTGTTGGCACATTTCGGACGCAGTATCCTGGTGGTTTGCGCACTGGATTTGCACGCTGCCACATCTGCCGCCGTGTTCATGTGGAGTACGATCACGTCAAGCATGTGGGTCCGTAAGTCCTTCCGAGTGGTTGGTGGTAGGGGAAGGAGGGTACGGTCCCTGTGGATGTCTCCCCCACTGGGTTCTGGTCTAAATTGGGTGGCACTTCCCGGCCGTCCAAACGGTTACCTTACACCTTTCTGGTAGGTCGAACGGTCTGGGTCTCAACAATACCAACCCGTGTCAATATTCATTCAAACCATGGGGCCACAAAGTCCCATCTTCTCTGTGAGGAGGCATCGCTATAGAACACATACCATAAACGTTATATACATTTTGAGTAATTTTCTACTTCTACCCCCTTTTCATTCCTGGGCAATGCAATATACCTACACTAAGTGCCAAAACATGTAATCAATATAATGCATCATGACGCCCTCCTTCCGCAAACACCAGCCTCTCGGAAGGACTTCCGGACCTACATGTTTATAGTGATCGTACTCCGCTTGAACACGACGACAGTTTGGGTAGTGGCGGGAATCACACTCGGGTCGCCGGAGTGCAATCTCCAAGAGCTAACCACTGGATTATAGCGCCTTACTACATTGTATTATGTAAGATCACTGCATTCAATTATGTAAGATCACTGCATTCTATCATGTAAGATACTGCATTCTATTACGTAAGATCACTGCAATGTATTATGAATTCTATTATATAATTAAATTAAACATACATGTTTGCATCGCAGATGGTGATTGCTGGTTTAATCATGGTGTTTATAGCCTGCGCTGATTCAATTGTAGAATACTGCCAATAGAGATGAAGAAATTGAAATGTCTGGTAAAGGAATCCAGCCATACTGAATGCAAGTACGAAAATTCTTACTGATTTGTAGAAGCATCCTTTAGAAGTGATGATTGGAGGAATACCTGAAATTAGCATTTTAAGTTTATAAAAATAACCATATTAATAATGAATTCACACATTACTTTTTATCGGTTTCTAGGGGTGCGATTGGGAGTGTTATTGAGCTAAATTTTATTTTCACTTTTTAGTATAAAACAACCTCATAATGATTTCGTACAATAGTTTTTTCAACAGATGGAATTATTTTTATACTCCCCTGTATTTTGTGGTTTTTATGATGATGAATTTTGAGTTTTAAATAATTTTATGTATGAGTATTTTATATTAGGGTGCGTATTTTTATTGTAAACTTGGTTATTATGATTATGGTGAGAGTCATGCTGGTTTTTGGAATATCGGATACCGGGAGCGTTTGGCCATGACAGTAAAGCTTTAACCAGAGAGTTGGGGGTCGCTATTCCCCACGATATATATATATATATATATATATATATATATATATATATATATATATATATATATATATATATATATATGTATGTATATATATATATACATATATCGTGGGGAGTAGCGATCCCCATCTCTCCGGTTATATATATATATATATATATATATATATATTATATAATTTTTATTATATATTTTGAGGTAGAGAGAATTGCAAATAAGCTTTTAAAATTACCATTTATTTTTATAGTTTATTTACTTGGGCATTGCCACGAGACTCAACATAAAAGATCAGATTTTTATGACTTAGTAATCCTAAATAATTGCCATTAAAATGTCGCAATTTTCTTATAAAATTATGAAAATGGCCATAAAAATTGAAGAAAAATGACTCTTTAATCGCATCGGGTAGCATTTGAAACGACCGTTGTTTTCACTCACGGGAAAAACGAAATTTGATCACTGAGAAATGAAATTTGAGATTTCTGCTATTAAAAGAAATATATCCAGAAAGAGTTTAATGATTTCATAATTATATTTAGGTGATTTAGAAATGTGTGTAATATATTTAAGATATAAGGTTCAGAGGTTTTTCAGCCGATCATTTTGAATATATATATATATATAAATATATATATATATATATATACATATATATATATATATATATATATATATATAAATATATAAATATATAAATATATATATATATAAATATATATATATATATATATATATATATATATATATATATATATATATATATATATATATATATATAATTTTTATTATAATTTTTTAGGTAAGGAGAATTGCAACTAAGATTTTACGATTACCATTTATTTGTATCGTTTGTTTACTTATGCATTGCCACAAGGCTCATCACTAAAGATCTGACCAAGAAATTCTTAAACAATGTTCTTTAAAACATGGCAATGTGCTCTTAAAAATTATGAAAATTCGTTTTAAAATTGACGAAAAAGTCTCTTTAAAATAGTATCAGATATGTTTTCCAAAATGTATATTCAGTTGTGTTTTTAACTCATAAACTAGATTTATTAAATGTTTTTAATGTACATATCATACTTGAAATAGAGAAATAAACAGATATTTACCAAATTTTATATGAATTTTAATTTATTGTACTTTAATCATCACATCTAAATTCATCTGAATTGTACTGAGCTATTAGATGTTTTTTTACAAATTTAAAATATGAATGAATATCTACTGTCTAAAATCGAATTTTTATATGGTTAAAAGTTTCTCTCGACGTCTACAGATGGGATTAAGTTGCACTTGAAAATAAAGAATAACTAAACTAAAAAAACGTTCTTTTTAAAGTATATATTTTATTATTTGTATGTAACTTAAACGTTTAAAAAAATGATTTATTAAAATGTATGTAATTAAAATGTATAATAAAAATTAAATAACAACGGCATACAAAAATTTGGTTGTAATACGATTCAATTTGAAATCGTTGTCGTTAATCAAAATTTTCACTGCAAAATAATATGGCATCCACAGATTAATTTCGGTCGAAAATAATTAATAAATTAATAAAAGTTTTACTTATTCAAATTTATTTTATGCAAATATTTACGTAACGCTATTACAACACAAGTACATCGATTCAAAGTTTGTATTTAGCGTGACTCTAATACCTAACTAGAGTTTTAATTCTAGCTCCATTTATTAAAACTTAACTCTGTGAGATGAGTATGATTTACGTAAATGCAACCAATCACTTTAGTTCTAAATTCAGCCGATTTTAATAATTAAAGGACAGGCTTGCTTTTCATAGATTTTGTTAGAAAACCATCAAACCTCGCAAGCCAACAAAATCACATTTGTCAGATTTTACCTTAGTTAAGGAATAAATAACTTTTAACCAGGACCATCTGTCCATTCTTAATACTGTTACATACAAACTGCTAATAAAATTATTTTAAATCATTACTAAATGATTTCCGCGAATGCATTTAATTTATGAATGGTCACTGGTTTGATAAATTTTAGTGATTACAAGCGTATACAAAAGTTACGATAAAGTGGTGACAATTTGGCAATTTACTTTGTCATAAATTTTACACTTTTGAGATCCAAATTTCTTTCAGTTTGACTGAATAAACAACAGTTTTGCATTTTAACATTTTTCTCAAGAGAGACTGTATACAATTTTAACTTTCTTTAATGTTTCACAAAAATATTGCATATTATTTAAATTATTAATGCCCATTTACATAATTTAAATCATTATTGCATAATTTAAATTACTGTTGCATAATTGCATAATTTACATTACTATTGCATAAGGTATTTTTGCAATTGGAAGTAGACTCTACAACAAACAGTGCAAAAAAAATTTCCTTCACTTTTTTTAACAGCTTGTAACTTAAGAACTTTGAGATCTGTACAGTACGAGTGAAACAAAGATAATTGTCAAACTCATATTTAACCCTCATTCTGTCTTCTAGCTGTAATTATTCCTATTTCTAATTATTTTATCCGTTATGTCTTCCAAAGTAGTACAAAGTAAACATGCTGAGAAAACAAATTTCAAGTGAATGGTATGCAGTAAAATAATAAATGTATCCAAATTACCAAACTGGAGTGTTGATTTTATTGAAACGATATACCACTCACCTTTCTTCAGATGAACTTACCTGTTAGCGGGGAGTTCCTCAAAACGGATTTACAATAACTTTTAAATGTTTTGAAGTCTTCCTCTTTGAATCTTTTCTCCGAATTGTCATCTGTAAAATAGAGATCAAAACGAAATAACTTTCCTATAAAGTTCAATAAGTTTAATCGATTTTATTCAAACCCATTTGTTCCGCTTACAGTTTTTTCAAGCGCTACAAATAACTTGCTAACTGCTTATAATTAGCTAGCACTTTCAGTTTTCGCCCCGATTTGATTTTGGATATCCCTACTATAGACTTCGTGCCTAAATATCACATTATATTACTAATTCGCTTGGCTGTATAAGTATTAAACTTATACAATATACCGGACAAAATTTTAGATTCAAATTAACCTATAAACTTGTCTGGCGATACACAAATACGAGCTTGAATAGGTACTTGAATGCGTATATTACCATATTTTCTCTTCAAACATCTTCAATCATTATGCATCTTTAGAATCTCAAAAGTTAATTTAATATCTTATTTTCTTAACCTGGCAAAATATCTCGTGCTTGTTCATCAATACTTTACCAAGGGTAATTAAAGACATTTATCTACAACACTTGCGTTATTTTAAATATTACAGCTTTTCCATCATTAATTATCGAAATTCTAACCACTATACTTTGAAAACTAAAAGCTCGAACCAAAATCTAATTATATACATCCATAGGGCTTTTAAAGAGATAACCATACTTTATTGTTCATAATGCATTTTTAGTGTTTGAGATATTAGCATTAAAAACTTGAAAAACGGAAATTTTTCAATCTTCATCAACCTGATAAGAGGAGTACATGGAAACTGTAACAGCTATTTTAAAAGAATATAGATTTAGAAATTAAATTTCCAAATGTATATTTTCGTCGCTTACTATTTATATCTATATTTTACAATTTCCAATATATTTCGAGTGAAAGTAAAAAACACTCGTTCGGTCAGATACATCTTAAAGTTTTTTTCGAAACAAATTTCAAAATATTAAAATATTAAAACTTGTTTTATATATTCGTATTTTGGACACAATTTTCGACAAAAGAGAATTTATTTGAATTTTTATCTATTTACCTTGGATGTATAAGCGTTCAAAGAGTTTACATTTTCTGTAACTCTCCGATGTCTCCATAGATACCGTAATCAGAAATGCTGTTGACATCAAAAATTTATCCAAATTTTTTGAATACCGTGAATGTGCAATGTAGGAATTCCCAACAGCATACGCCGTAAAATGCCATAGGCATTCTGCAAAAGTCAGAAGGTTGAAGCATAATAATTGCACTTTACTTCAATTTTAAATGCTCTTCGGACATATTTCCGATTTTCTTGCTATGAATTTATTTATGTAAATTACTTTACCATTATAAACCACGAAATAAAAGTTATATGACAGCAGTATGACAACAAAAAAGTATGATGCAACAGCAACTGCATTCATCTTAATTTGTCGCGATAAATATTATTTTCAGCTTACTAATTGAGAGATGCGTTTGTAACTTTTTAAAATAATTATCTGTTAAACTGCCTCCGTTCCCTCTATAAATGTCTTGTGAATTGTGAATACAACATGAAGCTATAGTCTTGTTCTTAATAAATTTAAATTTCAACGTGTCATAGTTCTGTATATATGTTATATAAAGTTAAGACAAAGATAACATTTGGTACCTGTGACTGTTAATCTGCCTCTGCCTGTTAATCTGCCTGCGACTGTTACTGTAATCATGTGAATGGTTGAGCGGGGATTCTACATAGTTTAAAAAAAAGGGGGGTCTGCTGAATTTGAGTTAAAGTATTTATTTTCATCAGGTGTTCTGTCTTGGGCCCCTCAGCAATCGCTTAGTCCACCTATTGTAATTCCACATGCGAGATTTCTGGCCGGGAGGTTTGGTAACGCTCCGGTTTTTTTTTTTCGCCAAAGAGACCCCTACATATGAACCTTAGATTAGACAATGACGTCATGAGCAATGTGAGCTTTGAATCTTGCTCTTATATAATTACTAATATATAAACGAATATATGTATGAACTTTCAGCCTTCTATCACAAACCGAAGGATTATAGGTACAAAATCATGCTTAAGGAGTCGTACTAATAAAATTGTTTGCACTCGTTATTAATCCCCAATTCTACTCCATATAACCGGTACTGTGTTCAATATTAACTGGATATTTTAATAGAATTCGCAGGCTAAAATAATATAGAATCGGTCTTTGGTCTATGCCAATTATTTGTTCTATTATCTACTTTCTATTCTCTCTGCAGTAATGTTATTTTTTTAATAGCACATGCATTACTGATTATTAAAAGCAATTTTTAGTGATTCCTTACGTAAAGATAAGGGATTTCTGTATGTAGGGGAAAAACTGCATTGTCTAGCATATTGGCTCGAGAATATTTCAAGCATATGATTCCGTTTTAAAATCAATTCAAGTTCATTGTAAAAATAAATGACATAATATAAAATGAAGAAGTTAAGTTGGAAGAATGGAAAGACTTTTCTACTGTCATGTCGCAATTCTGCGCCATGAGCCTTTTTGTATTTTCGGAATGAGAAACATCCTTCTCTCCGTTCGTGCCAGTACAGTGTTTTACTAACACTTGTTTCCATTGAAATTACATTAAAAAGCGCATTTCGTCGAGAAATCGTTGAATTGTCTGGACTTAGTGTCTGGCCGTGAGCGTGACGTGTTGGCTGTGTAGTCGCTAGGAGAGCGCGCCGTCCAATCAGGAAGAGGCGCATTTTTGTTGCGAAGGAGAAAACTTTTTGCGTGGGCTCAAGCGCCCCGCTCTTCGCCCTCTTGGAGCTGAAGATCCCGTGGAGGGAGGACGCTGGTGAATTTGTCGAAAGACTGAGACAAAGGAAGATTTGGCCGAAATGGCTAAGCTATCAGAAAGGGGCTTTTGGTTAAAGGAATCCCGCCCTGGTTCATCTGGAGCTGAAGAAGAGGAGCCTGGAACTTTTCATTAATTATCCTGATGCAAATCTATTCTAAATTATATTTTTTCCATTCCAGGAACTTATCCCATCGACTCTGGAAATTGAGATGAGTAACTAGCGGCTTAGTTTCAATTCGAAACATTGTATTCGGAAGTTCGGTTTCTAAAGATTTTGGATTCTCCGAAAATCTCCCTGTGATCTTTTCTGAGGTCCTGCATCAAACCGTGATTACCTGATGCGAATCTGTTGCTCCAAATTAAATAAAATTAAGAGATCAGGTAAATTTTCCTTTTACCGGAATCAATGATTCCGAGGCGGCACTGGCATGATGAAATTGAATTCAAATATTAAAATGGCTCATATTAAAATATTTAAAGAAATTAGAAATGATTTAAGATCATATGTTTATGAATAATTTGATTACTTGAATGCCATATATTTTTACCAGAGCAATTGGTTTCTTGAATATGTCTAATATAAGTGAAGCTCTGAAGTTTATTTATTATTTGAAAGTTAAAATACACATATTGAATTCTTCGAAAAATCTAAAATAAATCAATATTTAAGTTGTGTGAAAAAGAGCCTAATTATTTGTGTCTGTATATTTACTTTACTCACTGTACTTCATTTAGGGTTATTTAATTCCCCTAAACTGGGAACTCCTTTAAATCTTGAACCTGGTGTTTTTGCTGATACATTTTTGAGAATATTTGTTAAATTATGTCTCCTTGGCCTTTTAAAATTACGATCACGAAATTGTGGGTGGTGGAGTCGGTAGGTGCTGTTTGTACTGACCCAGCTCCCACAAATTGGTGCCGTATCCCTTTCCCAGAGTATTACAGTGAGTGAGGTATAAATTTATGAAAGAGTGCAAATTTTTTATTGTGTAAAAAAATATTGCAGTACTAATATGTCGAAGTAAGTTTAAAAAGTTATTTTGTGGTGCAAAATATTTGAGTTTAATGGGCATGAAAATTTTGTTTATGTGTCATATATTAAGAAAAAGTGCAAAAGCACATAAGCCCAGAAGCACCAAGAGTATTATTTGCATGATTTAATTTGCATATTACTTGTTGAAATTGTGTTACATATATTTTGAGGTAATTGACATACATAAATACACAAAATTTTATATGATATATGATATATAAGTAAATTGAAATTTCCAAATACACATACATTAAAAGGTAAATACATGAAGTGCATACATTTATTTTGAAAAGTGAATACAAGAGTTCTGTGCACATGCAAAAGTGATTCGAAGTTCATGATAATGAACAAAAAGTGAAAAGAGTTACACGTAGTGTTTTTCGGTGCTCTGTTTACACATAAATAAGTGATTTAAGAAAAAGTGAAAGTGAATTAATCAATTTTCCACAATAAACTGTGCTTCGTCTATTTGGTAAAAAACCTTGTGCAAAAAAATGCCTAAATCTAAAAATACGAGAGCAAGCAGGAGTAGGGACTCCTCTGCACAACCTGGTTCACGAAACCGTGTGCCTTCGGTGTCTCCGCCACGACTTTCTCCAAATTCTGGCAGATCAGCTTCCGCTGTCAGAGACTCTAACAAAGTGAAGGTCGGAATTGGATCACAGTTCCTTGGATCCATTCCAAGTTTTGCTGGCAATGCAAATGAATCTTTTCACGAATTTTTGGAGAAATTTCTTCTGGTTGCTGAACATGCCGAGTGGTCTAATAAAGACAGAATTTTCGTTCTGAAGTTGAAATTGTCTGGTAGGGCAGAAAGACTGATAAAATCCATCCCGAAACTAAACCAAAGTACGAATTTTTCAGAATTAGTGAATACACTCAAGGACAATTTTACAAAAAAAGAAAATATTGCCAAGAACGTTGCCGCACTAGTAAATTGCAAGCAAATGACAAACGAGAGTGTTCGTGATTATGCAAATCGAATAGAGGCAGAATCATATGTTGCTTTTCCGCAAGATGGTGTGTCTGATAATGAAGATTCCTTGAGAACTGCTATTTTGATCAACTCATTCAAGAAAGGGTTGAAGATTAGCATTCGAAAGTCTGTCTTATCTGCAAATCCACAGTCATTTGAAGCTGCGAAAGAAATAGCCATTCTGGAAGAAGAAGTACAGAACGAAGAGCTAGAAGAAATGACAGAGGACATAAATACAGTGAGAATCGAAAAAGACACTAAACAGGAAATTGAAGAGTTGAAGAATGAATTAAATTTAAAGAAGAAAGAATTTGAGAAATTAAGAAGAAAATTTAGTGAAAATTCAGAGAAAAGGAAGAAAAGACTGAATGAAATAAGAGAAGATCTGGAAAAGAGCAATTCCAGTTTTGAGGATTCCTTCATGGATACGCCCTCTACAAGCAGATACAATGAAAATGAATTGGAAGAGGAAGATTGGGAAGATATTCCAGTAAAGAAGAAACATAAACCATCAACATCTTTCAGAACTTCTACACCATCCAAAAGATCTGAAAGTAGAAACCATTTCAGTCAAAGAAGAATTCCAGTTGCCTCACAGGAAGAAGAGTGGTACGTTAAAAGTCCATATCAAAATTATTCTCCAAGGAAAAATTCCTTATTCTTTAGAAGACCTTTTCGTAACAGTTCATATAGAAATCCAAATGTCCAAAGAAGATATTTTTCAAATTTTAGAAATTCCTTTGATAATTATAAATTTCAAAACTTCAATAATTTTGGATATAGAAGAAATAACAGATATTCTAATAATAGATTTGGTAATAGAAGACAATTTAGAAGACAAAATTTTCAATCTCAAAATTTTAACAAACCAAATTCTGAAGTTAGTTTTATGACGGAAATTAAAGCTCCTTGCCAGAAAAATTTTCCGGTCATCTCAGTTTTTGTTGAAGATGTCAAACTGAATGCATTAATCGATACTGGAAGTTCCATAAATATTATCTATAGAGATGCTTTACAGAAAGTTAACCCTAGGAAAGTGAAATTAAAAAATACATCCTTTATTGTGAAGGGAATTGGAGATCAGGAGGTTTGGGCTGATGAGAGTGCTTCTTTTCTTTTGTCCGTTGGAAAAGACAATGTTGTGATTGAATGTTGCATTTTAAACATACCTGCACCTAACGAATACAACATGATTTTAGGAAGTACTTTTCTGCATAAAAGTAAAGTGACCATTGCCTTTGGACACAAAGATGTTCAACCTGAAATATCTGAGTGCAATGCTATAAATTATAAATGTGACAGAAGAAATTACAATTTTACAAATGATGTAGATTATAGATCCAAAGACACAAATTTTTCAAGAAATTATGAAAATAGATGTAATAATGGATATTTATTTGAACAAAACAATTTTCACAATGAATTTAGAGACGTTGATTTTAGAGATTTCGATGCAAATGGAAATGAAAGGTCAAATTATGAATGTGAAAATGATTTATATGAAAGACAGATGAATGACAATGTATATACAGACAGATTTATGACAAAAGACAATACCAGTAACAATGAAATATCTCAGACAGATTGTGATAAACATGATGAAGGAAGTTCACAACAAAATCAGGCAATAGGGATTGCCAAAGCTTTCAACAAATGTGTTCTAAAACCATTTTCGGAAACTTTTATTAAATTAAAAAGAAATTACAAAATTGAAAAAGACACGACAATTTTGCTTGAACCTATCAATAATAAAGAATTTTCTGCAAACAAAATTTTTGTAGCCAGAAGTATCCACAAAATTCCTGAAAATGACTTTTTGTATGCTAAAGTTGCAAACCCATCTGAAAAAATTGTTTACATTAACAAAGGAATGAAATTGGGAACTTTTGAAAACATCCATGAATCTGATATTGACATAAATAATAGAGTTGACATTGAAAACTGTATTGAAGAAAATGAAACATTTGATGCATGGGGAGGAGATTTTGATTTGAAACATATGAACTATGCACAAAAAACCTTGCTTTTAAAATTACTAAGTAAATATAAACATGTTTTTGCTAAAAATATGAAAGAATTGTCTGGATGTGACACTATTTTGCACGAAATTAATCTTGAATCTAACATACCTGTTAGACAGAAGCCATACCGCATTCCACACAATTTACAGAAAGAACTTTCACGCCAGGTAAACGAACTCCTTGATGCAAAAATCATTCAGCGTAGTACATCACCTTACAATACTCCAGTGCTTTTTGTGAAGAAACCTGATGGAAGTTACCGTTTGGTAGCCGATTTTCGAAAGCTCAATAAGATCACTATTGTTGAGAACTTTCCGATTCCAAATATATCGGAATTAATCGATAACTTGTCTGGAGCCTTGTATTTTTCTACCCTGGATCTAACCAGTGGATTTTACCAATTGTGTTTACATCCTGATGATTACCCAAAGACTTCTTTTTCAACACCTGATGGCCACTTTGAATGGACCAGAACCCCATTTGGTCTTAAGAATGCGCCTGCATCCTTTCAGAGACTCATGTCTCTGGTGCTGGCTGGCATATCTGGAATTTACATAGATGATATTATAGTTGCCTCAAGAACATTCGAAGAACATTTGAAAAAACTAGAAGAGATTTTTGTAAGATTAAGTAAACATGGTCTTAAATTGAAACCAAGTAAATGCCATTTTTTCAGAAAAACAATTAAGTATCTTGGATTTTTGGTATCAAATGGAAAAGTACAACCTGATACTCATAATTTGGAAGTTGTAGAGAAATTCAAAATTCCTAAATCAATTAAGAATGTGAGACAATTTCTTGGACTCACCGGATTCTACAGAAAATTCATAAAAGACTATGCAGAACTGACCTTGCCATTAACAGAATTATTGAAAACTAAGAATGATGAAAGCAAAAAGAAATTTATTTGGACTAATGAAGCTCAAAAATCTTTTGAAATTTTAAAAGGAAAACTTCTATCAAAACCTATTTTGACCCTTCCAGATTTCAGAAAACCATTTATTTTACATACAGACGCATCAAATCACTCTTTAGGTAGCTATTTGTCTCAAGAAGATGAGAATAAAATTTTGCATCCAATATCTTACGCAAGCAGAAAACTTAGCGAAGCAGAATGTAAATACAGTGTTGTCGAAAGAGAAGCATTAGCTGTTGTTTGGGCTACTAACTATTATAAACATTATTTAATTGGAAAACCTTTCACAATTTTTTGTGACCAGAAGTCACTAACATTCGTATTTAAATTAAAAGATCCTACATCTAGATTGGCTAGATGGATTGCATCCTTATCACAATTTGATTATCAAATAGTACATAAACCAGGAAAAGCAAATGTTGTTGCTGATTATATGTCAAGAAATGTAGATGAATGTACAAATACTATTAACAATATTCCACAAAGATTCGTGTCACAATATAAAGTTATAAATCAAAATGTTAATCAAAATTTTCAGAATGCAAATCAGAATTTACCAAGTTTCAATAATGAAAATCAAAGTTATGTAAACAATACTAATAGTAGCAATAGAAAAGAATCAGAAATCAATTTGAATCCAGCAAATACAAATGAAGAAAATGAAATTTGTGCTGTTAATAATAATGAAAGTGAAATGCAAAATGAAAATAACATACAAATTGGTCAATTGGAACAAACATTTACTTGTCCTACCTTGCTCATAAGAATTAAGAATGCTCAGAAATCTGATCCAAGGTGCAATAAAATTATAGATCTCTTAGATAAAAACATAAAACCTTACCCACAAACTTTGGTATTTTTTAGAAAAGATGATATCCTGTGGTGTACTCACAAACACCCAAAGCGTAGACATCAAGAACAAGAAAGAGTTGTTGTTCCGCAGGAACTTGTATCTGAAATTTTATGGTTACATCATGACTGTCCCACTTATGCACATTGTGGATTTAGAAGAACTTTAGCTTCTGTAAGTAGAAAATATTTTTGGCAGGGAATGTATTCCCAAACCCACAATTATGTTGCATCATGCGAAATTTGTGTGGTAAATCGTGGCTTTAGAAATAACAAAGCACCCATTCAAAGATTTTCGAAGTCCACATACCCATTTGAGCGTATCGCCATGGATTGTGTCGGACCATTACCTATATCAAGATCTGGAAATAAATTCATATTGGTCATAACTGACTATTTTACAAGATGGCCTGAAGCATATCCCTTGGCTTCAATTAAAACTGAAGACATTTTAAGTTGCTTAGAGCACTACATGGCTCAGCATGGTATACCCAAATTCATCGTCTCGGATCAAGGGACGAATTTTGTTTCTAGAACAGCAAGATGCTTTTATAAGAAATTAGGAATAATAAAGAATACTACTACTGCCTACATGCCATCTGTAGACGGTTGTGTTGAAAGATTAAATGGTACTTTGATCAGATCCTTGAAAAATATTGCATATAACGATAAAGATAATTGGGACAATCTGATACATTTTGCTTTATTAGCACATAGAAATGCCATACATGCTTCTACGGGTGAATCGCCTGCTTATTTACTCTATGGTAGAGATTTAACAGTTCCAAATACTTTGATCACTGGATTTAAACCTCCGACATATGAATCAACATATGATTATGGAGAAGACATGAGATTCAGACTTAAAAGAACATATGATGTAGTAAAAAGTAACTTAGAAAAAGCTGAAAATTCACAAATTTTACAACAGCATAAGAAAGCAAAGATGCCCAATATAAAAGTTGGTGATTTAGTGTATCTTTACACTCCCTTTTTACCTCAAGGCCAGTCAAGAAAACTGAGCTCTTTTAATAAAGGTCCTTTTAAAGTGATAAAACAAACATCTGCAGTGAATTTCTTAATCAGACATGTAATGAATCCCAAAAATGAACAACTGGTTCATGTGAACAGACTGACTCTTTTACCTCCAAGAAGAGAGGAATTGCAAAGATTTTCAAAACAAACTCATGAAAGTCAAAAATTGAACTCTAAGACAAATAAACTTACTCCTGTGATCACCGCTGAGAAAGACTCTGTGAAACTAAAATCTTGTTTGACAAGATCTGGAGATAAATCTCAAAACAAAAAAACTGTGAAACGAGTAAGATTTCATTTGTCAAATAAAAGGGTAAACGAAAATGCTGTTCATACTAGATCAAATTTTCGTGCAAATCAAGATCAACAATATGTTCAGAGAAATAATTCAAATAACTTTGATAATAGAGGAAATGGAAGAATCATTTACAACAATAACTTTAGAAATAGTTATACACCACACCAAAATCAGTATTACATGACAAACAGAAATACACGTACACCCTATAATCTTAGGAATCAAAGATTTTCACAATATTAAATTTTGGTTGAGTTCACAATTTTACAGAAATTAAATTTTGCAAGAAAAGATTTCATTTTAAGTTAAAGTTTATACTTGTTTAAGTTTTATATTTCAATATTGTCTTTTAAAATAGAATTAATGGAAAAATTGTTGTGATTTTAAAATTTATTGGAAATCTTGCATTAAGTTAAAAAAAGTAAATAAGTAATTGATTTTGTGAACTATAATTTATGAATATTTATATTATAATTTAAATAATAAGTAATTTTGTTAATTGACTCTCCTTGGACTTTAAAATTTTTCGAGAGTCCTGTCTTGATTGACTTTGATTATATTGATGTGTTGTAATGTAAAAGAATGTTTGATTATTTGTTTAAGTTCATTAATGAAAATAATTTAAATGGTGTTGGTAATTGAATTGTTCCCCTAAGTAAAAGGAGGAAAATTTTTGATTTTTGGAAAATTAAATAATGGAAAGTAAATGATTTATTAAAATAAAATTGAAAGTAAATATAAAGTAAATAAAGTAATTGAAATAAATTAAGTAATTTGAAAGTGAAAATGAAAAAGTTTGAATTTGAAAATTTTTGAAATTAAAAGTTTTGAAGATCAAAAGTAAATGATCTCTTTTGAAAAATGTTTTGAAACTTTGTTGCTGAGAGAGGTGAAATTTTTGGCTGATGTGTTGTTGAAATTCTGTTCTCTTGAAATTCCATTTCACATTGTTGTTTTTTTTTTGACCAGCAGTTTTCAAACATCTACAAATTTCAGTTAGACATCATATTTTTATGCTGCAACCCCTTTTTCTGAAAGCTGGCTGGTGGACGCAAACATTGGACATTTTTACATTGGATCACAGATGAAGATGCAGCTTAGCAAATTAATTGTCCGAACTTTTGTGGCAGGACTGGAGTCCTGGACGACAACTTGCTCCGAGCCTACCTAGGACGGTTGTGATTGGCCAGATGGGAAACTGGTGAAGCTATGAGAATGATGATGATGAAGAAGATGATGAGGATGATGATGGGATCAGCGCATGCTGTCCAAAATTTTTTAGGATATCCGTGCTTCTGAGGCGTGTCCTGGCGTCCTGTTTCTGCTGCAATCGCTTCCTGCACGCGAGTATTTTTTTTCCCTTTTTCTACACTCCCTTTTCTGTTGGCAACTCGTTAGTCCCCGCCGAGCTTGCTCTTTTGATGTGTTCCTGCTCTTTTACATAACTGACGTGAATTTCAGGAGAAATTTTTCTCCTTCTCTCTCTCTCAGTAGACAAATGTATATAAATGTAAAATTTTCTTTTGTGACATGAAGTTGTCACTTGTTGAGTTATTTCAGAGTGAAAGTTGTTAAAAGTAAAGTAAATGAAAATTTTAAGATAAATTAAATAATGTAAATAAATGAATAATTTAAAGTAATTTATGAAAGTGTGTCAGAATAAGAAAATTCTGAATTGTTTAATGACAAAAATAAGTTGAATTAAAGTTAATGTTAAAATTGTTGAATAAATGATGAAAGGTTGAAAAATTGAAGATAAATGTAATTTAAAGTTAATATGTTGAAAATGAAAGTAATTTGATGTGAAAGTAAGATTTTAATGAAAGTTTTGAAATGAAAATATTGAAATTGAAAAATGGAAATATTGAAAGTGACTTTGTTCTCAAAGAGTGAGACAAATTTTTGAATGAGTGAAGAATCTCATTTCCTGAATATGACAAATTTAATTTAGAAATTAATCTTCAAAATATTTAACCTTTTGATGAAAATTAAAAATAATTGTTTTGTGGCACTCGTGTGTTTTGAAAGTGACAATTGTTTGAAAATGTTAAATTTTTGAATTGTTTATATTGTTAAGTTTTGTAAATTCATATCATATCATATTTTATCTTTCATATCACCTGGTTGATCTCAATGTAGATGATTGAGATAGTGTGTTGTCAGGCAAATTGCCTTGACAAATTTTCTTTTGAATTTTAGTGTAATAAATGTGAATTTTTGTAAAGGTTCCTTTAAGATGTGGTGACGCCTTGTCATCCTTTTGGTTTTCTTTTGGTCTTTACCTGTGGTGATGAGTGGCTTGGCCAGTCATTCAGATCTACAGTGTTGTTGCTTTTGAGAGAGGTGAACGATCGCACTTTTCTCGCCCAAAATTTTGTATTAAATTATTTTACACTTACAGGTTCCTAAAACTCCTTGTAAATTTTTGTGTTTTGAGTGAGAGAAAAATTTTCCTCACTGTGTTCTGAAAATTTTTGCCTCCCAGAAGGGGAGAGCTGTCATGTCGCAATTCTGCGCCATGAGCCTTTTTGTATTTTCGGAATGAGAAACATCCTTCTCTCCGTTCGTGCCAGTACAGTGTTTTACTAACACTTGTTTCCATTGAAATTACATTAAAAAGCGCATTTCGTCGAGAAATCGTTGAATTGTCTGGACTTAGTGTCTGGCCGTGAGCGTGACGTGTTGGCTGTGTAGTCGCTAGGAGAGCGCGCCGTCCAATCAGGAAGAGGCGCATTTTTGTTGCGAAGGAGAAAACTTTTTGCGTGGGCTCAAGCGCCCCGCTCTTCGCCCTCTTGGAGCTGAAGATCCCGTGGAGGGAGGACGCTGGTGAATTTGTCGAAAGACTGAGACAAAGGAAGATTTGGCCGAAATGGCTAAGCTATCAGAAAGGGGCTTTTGGTTAAAGGAATCCCGCCCTGGTTCATCTGGAGCTGAAGAAGAGGAGCCTTGAACTTTTCATTAATTATCCTGATGCAAATCTATTCTAAATTATATTTTTTCCATTCCAGGAACTTATCCCATCGACTCTGGAAATTGAGATGAGTAACTAGCGGCTTAGTTTCAATTCGAAGCATTGTATTCGGAAGTTCGGTTTCTAAAGATTTTGGATTCTCCGAAAATCTCCCTGTGATCTTTTCTGAGGTCCTGCATCAAACCGTGATTACCTGATGCGAATCTGTTGCTCCAAATTAAATAAAATTAAGAGATCAGGTAAATTTTCCTTTTACCGGAATCAATGATTCCGAGGCGGCACTGGCATGATGAAATTGAATTCAAATATTAAAATGGCTCATATTAAAATATTTAAAGAAATTAGAAATGATTTAAGATCATATGTTTATGAATAATTTGATTACTTGAATGCCATATATTTTTACCAGAGCAATTGGTTTCTTGAATATGTCTAATATAAGTGAAGCTCTGAAGTTTATTTATTATTTGAAAGTTAAAATACACATATTGAATTCTTCGAAAAATCTAAAATAAATCAATATTTAAGTTGTGTGAAAAAGAGCCTAATTATTTGTGTCTGTATATTTACTTTACTCACTGTACTTCATTTAGGGTTATTTAATTCCCCTAAACTGGGAACTCCTTTAAATCTTGAACCTGGTGTTTTTGCTGATACATTTTTGAGAATATTTGTTAAATTATGTCTCCTTGGCCTTTTAAAATTACGATCACGAAATTGTGGGTGGTGGAGTCGGTAGGTGCTGTTTGTACTGACCCAGCTCCCACACTACTAATGGATTTTTAATTTATAAAAAAAAATCGTAAATTTAAAAAATGTTCAGATAACGACTTGATTTCTTGTAAACTTCTTTATGGTAACGAAATAGTCTTTGATATCTGGTTTGTATGTTTGCTCTTTATCAATATTTTGTATCACACATATGAAATTGCCTAACGTGTTTAACAAGTTTTTACCTTTCTAGACCTCCAGAAGCTCCCAGGTGACCCAGAAGGCTGACTCTTTGCACACTTACAGTAATGACTACGGTTCAAAGCATAACGGAGTTAAATTTTCGATTTACACACCTAGGGAACGAAGAAATTGAGGGTTTTGAAAGGGCGCGAAAAATTATTAGACCCATCAAAAGACGACTAGTAACCTAGAAGTCTAAATCTTTGGATATTTATATTATCGTTCTTTGGACAGAGCCTAACGTAGTCAGCTATTCAATCGACCTCCCTGTGGCGGAGATTATGAAGCTTTTAATATCTTTAAACCTTCAAGCAGCTCTCCAGTAGCGTACAAGGCTGAATCTTTGCACACTAATAATATAGACTACGGGACCGAACCTAACGAAGCCGTAATTTTACATTTCATCCGAAATGAACAAAATGGGGAAGGGGACGGTTAAATTCCTTCAGAATCCCCCTTCTATCTTCGAAGCCCCACTGAGGACATAAAGGGCTGAAATCTGAACACCGGACAGATCCTAACTGGGCGAATTTGCAATTGAGACAACTATTTTTGACGCTAAGTACCATACATTGTTAAGCAAAATAAAAGTTAGCAAAAAAAAAAATTGCAGTTGAATATTTTAGAGTGTTAGTTGTTCTATCTTTGACAGGTTTAAATACTAGTTGCAACATATTTGTCTAATGTGTTTAGCGTTTTTTTTTTGTCTCTCCAAGCCCGCCAGGAACTGCCCGTGACTAGAAGATTGAATTTTACACTTATAGTATCAACTACGATACATAATCTAACAGACACGGATTTTGTATTTAGTGCCCCCCCTCATAGGAACAGGTTTATCGTTAATATTTTCAGATCATCCAGAAGCCCTTTTGGTAACCTAGAAGGCTGAATATTTGCACATACAGTATCGGCCATTGGACAAAATCAAACGTAGTCAGATTTTCAATACCCCAGGGTGGAGATTATGGGTTTTTAAGTCTTTAAAGATCACAAAATAGCCCTTGGATGTCTTATAAGACTGAACCTTTGCACACTTGCACCACTGGATCAAACCTAACAAAGCCGAGTTTTCAATTTTTACCTTAGATTGAATACATTGAGAAGAAGGGGGGGAGTCTGTCAGAACCCTGCTGAAGCCCTCCACCTTACGCATAAAAAGACTGAAACTCGACCACAAAGCCGAACTTAACTGCGCCAGTTTTCAATCGAGGAACTTATATTCGATGGTAAGCAGCATACATTGTTAAACAAAACAACTTATTAAAAACGTTGCAGCTTAATTCTTGAAAAATATTAGATCTTTAAAAGTATTATCCTGTCTTTTAATCGCTTAAATACTTGTGAATAGTAAAAAAGCGTACAGAAGCAATAAATGGAGAAATATTAAAAATTCTTACTTTTCGAATTTTCATCGAATGAGTGAATTCGCATTTTTCTCGCTCTTGATACAACCAGGTCTGAAGATTATTTAGCACTACCGGCAAAACTGTTTTATTGTATCAAGGAAATGAATTTAATCGATGCCTTACTCACACTAAACTGACATCAGATGATCCAACTTTTTATTCCCCCACCTCTTTCATGTAAATGTATATCGATGAGTCAAATGATAGTTCAATGCATACGTATTCCACATTACAAGGGACTATGGAACTAATGATAGGGCTGTTCCTTTTAAATTGTTGTTTACAAAATAGAGTCATGTTCTGTCTGGAAACAAAGTTCTACTTTTAAATGTATTCCAAAAATATTTAACGTCGTACGTTTACATATATAAGCCATTAATACAATGCATGTTCTCTAAATCGTAATGGTTAAGCAATAATTGTCAGCTGCAAATAAAGTGCTTGAAAAGCAGATATTATGTATATTACATACATAGTTTCCATTGATTTTAAAAGAATATTAAGTTTCAGATCGAATTATTGACCTTCACTAAATGGATTCTTAACAATAGCTGCGTTAGTTTCATTCAGAACATGCATCCATAGAATTATATACCTATCTTTTAAAGAGTCAAAACGGATGACTTTTACTGAACTTCTTCTTTTTGTCTTTTTTTCTCTCGGGAATTCATATATGTCTGTATATATATAGCTTTTAATATAATATCTATAATGAGACAAAAAAAACTTCTTGTTATTTACTAAATCCATTTTATGCAACTGTTGTTTTACATCCATTTGGGACATTCATACATAATGTTACATACAAAGCTTTTAAAAAAATGTTTAAGACCAAAATCGTGACTTCATTAATAAACTTCATTAATAAACTTCATTAATAAACTTCATTCGTGACTTCATTAATCGTGACTTCATAATCGTAAATTCATTCTATACAATAGTTGTATTACTTCCATTCTGAATATTTAAACATAGCTTTACATATACAGCATTTAAAACAATATTTAGAATGAGGCCGAATTCGAGGCTTTCATTAAATGAGCTTATATATAATATTTGTGTTGCATTAATTCGGGACATTCATGCATCGCTTTGTATTCACAGCTTTTAAGCAATATCTAGAAGGAGGCCAAATTCGCGACTTTCATTAAATTGGTTTACATACAGGGTGTCCAGTGGAATCGGTGCCCAATGGCCATTTCCTCAACCGTTAGCCTCAGAGATATACTTCCAATTGTAAAAATGTTTTAAATTTTAATATCTATTATCTTAGAAACAGTTTAAATCTATAAATACATTTCTAAAAGAAATGCGAAATATAAATTTTTATACGGTCCCTCGGTCCTACCAATTATATTTATGTCGCGAACGTTTTGGTATACTCGACAGAGAAAGACAAAGTTTTGAAATCAAACACATTTATTAAACATGAAATAACAAGGCAGTTGATCGAAAACAGTGGAGTACAAGCATTTCTCGCAATAACTCAGAGTTACACTCGGTAGGGTGACCATTAAGAACACCCCTGGAGGAAGAGGAACCAAGAGAATACACATATTTTCTGATACATAAAATAAACACAATATTCCTCATATTATACTTGACATTTATATATCACATTTGTATACTTTGAACATATACGACATTTTCATATAACATCATCAATGACTTGATACTCACGAGGATTTGACAATTAACACTCTATTCGTTAGGTGGAAGACTAAATATATATAAAACTTTACCTCGTCTCTTTTAAATATAACATTTACAATTCTGTACCATGGGAAAGGATATCAGGATGGACTCTCGGCATAAACTCATCGAGATTCTTGCGCAGAACAAAATCCATAATGGTCGGGAAACTTGACTACACAACATCATGCTGGCGGAATTCGACATCTTGGTTGGTTACGGAGATTGGTTGATTCGTACCTTAGGACACAAGGAGGAGTCAGGCAAATACAAATCGCTGTAAAATGAGCTTTCCCTCTAGCCCTATTAGCGATTCAAGCCGACCAGTGAAAGAACCATTTTCTCTTTTCACAAGACTCATTATTCCATTACTACCAGGCTGATTCATTTAAAAACACGAGTGACTCATCTCTGAACCGAGCCAAACGACTCTACGCACAACTTGTCGAACTATGTTACATATTTTAATCACATCCTTCCACTTTCAAAATTAATCCACCTTTTCTTAAAATTCGCGATCATACGCGAATCAAACACACACGTCTACATTTTTCCACGACTCCTTCCACACTGCTTCCAAAATCCTTTTTCAAACGCGCGCGTGCGCAAAACCTGCAAGTTCCCAACTAGCGACTGAGAAGCGAAAATACAAAACTATTACTATTTTTCTGGAGCATAAACACTTTTGCGATTTTAGAGTTCACTTCCCTTAAAAGTCAATGTAATTGAAAACATGTAGAAAAGACATTTACATTTCGAAATTGACACTTTCAATCACACAGAAATAAAACAATACTTTAATATACAATTTTAACACAGAGGTGTGAAAGCCTTATCACACTCCTTCGGGGCCCGGGAGAAAAATTTCCTGCAAAGCAGGGAATTTTTCCACACAATACTAGGAAAATACCTGCATTAAGTTCCCAATGACATATGTTCCATTGAGAGGAATTTAGTGTAAATTTTGAGCGATGTACATGTACATCAAAGAAAAAAAACAAAAACAAACAAGATCATGACCAGCATAATAACCAAAATCCAAGAGTGGCCTAAAGTTTGACTCGTGAGTCAAAAAAAAATAAGTCTCAATACAAGCATAGACCTTTACAAGACAACACCAAATTAACAAGACACAAATGATGAAATTGCCCCTTTTAAAATTTAAACACTAATACATTTTCTGGTGAGTACCACAGAGACATGAAAATTTAATTTACTCAACTCACAAAAAGTTTAACTAAACAAAAAGTTTTCTTTCTTCAAAAATTTTACAATTAAATTCTATAAATTTACTTTTCACAGAAATCAATTTATTAACTATTATCCAACCTTGCCAACAAATTACTTTAAAGGACATTTAAAAAAAATTACTAATTTAGAAAATGAGACAAATTTTCAAACCAAGAATGTTGATCAGGCACCCAGGCAAGAAACAAGTCCATTAGAAAGTTGCAAACCTAGAGGTGGCGGTACCCCCAACCAATAAGTCAACAAACACCAAATGACAAAAAAAAATTTCTAAAATTTACTAGACCTTTAAATTAAAAAAAATCATTCACACATTCATAAAATAAAACAGAGATAAAAATTATCAGTTATCCTTAAAAATCCTTACCAAAACTCTAATCCATCAAGTACTTAATTATCTTAAAATTACTTTAAAACATTACTGCTTATCATTAAAGTAAAGCAAAAAAAAATTATTATTTAAGTATTTAGAATTTTAAAACACTACTTCAACCTGATTAACATGGCACTCACATTCAGAAAGCTGCACTGGCACAGAACTTGCAGTACAGAACATTCAGCTGACTGACACATAAAGCAAATTACACAGAAGTTCAGAAATATTGGATCCATTTTCACATAGCATACAGTTTTGCAAAACATTTTGTGAAACAATTGAAAATATAATATTATGAAACATAATTGTCCATCTCACAACAATATCAGTCTTTTTTTTTTTGAAAATGTGAGAATTTCATAATCTAAACATTTTACTTTACTTTTGAGCCAATTGCTCTCTTGACATATTGCCTTAATTGACAAGTAACTTTAATGAATAAATTGGCCTCTTGGGCGCAAGTCATACTTGTGTGAATTAGGAACATTTTGAGTTTTAACCCTATTTTGATGGTTTAGAAAATATCTACTTTTAAATTGTCTTGTTTCTTGAGTTGAAGAATTATCAATGTTATCATTATATGTGCTAGAAATCAATTCACTACGTCTAGGAGGTAAAGGAGTTAATCTATTAACGTGGACCAATTGCTGATTACATGGATTGTTTTTGTGTTGAATGACAAAGTTAACTTCAGTTGTTTGCTTGATAACTTCAAAAGGACCATGATTTAAAGAACTGAGTTTTTTTTATTGGCCTGGCCGAATATGAGGTGTGTAAAGATAGACCAAGTCACCAACTTTAATCTTAGGCATTTTAGCAGATTTATGTTGTTGAAGTTGTTGTGATTCCTGAGCTTCCTCAAGGTTTTTCTTAACAGTTACAAAGGTCTTTTTTAAGCGAACCTGTAAGTCATCTGAATAATCATGAGTAGATTTGTAAACTGGATATTTTACACCTGTTAAAAGAGCATCAGGTAGCACAGGGTCTCGACCAAAGACAAGATGTGCTGGGGACTCGCCTGTTGAGGCATGGACTGACGTTCTATGAGCCATTAAAGCAAATTGAATCATTCGATCCCAATCGCCCTTATCAGAATAGACCAGATTCTTTAAGGATCTAACTAACGTACCGTTCAGTCTTTCGACTAGCCCGTCTGACTGGGGATGGTACGCTGAAGTATTATGTTTTTTTATGCCTAATTTCTTGTATAGATTGTTGGCAGCTTCAGAAATGAAGTTACTACCTTGATCCGTAATTAAGTGAGCAGGAATTCCATGAATACTTATAAATCTCTCTAAACAAGCGAGAATATCCTCAGTTTTAACTGTAGCAAGTGGATAAGCCTCTGGCCATCTAGTGAAGTAATCTGTAATGACAAGAATGTACTTCATCCCAGAATTCGAGATAGGTAGTGGGCCGACTACATCCATAGCCACACGTTCAAAAGGATAAGTTGTAATAGGAAATTTCTGTATTGGAGCCTTGTTGTTACGAAAACCTCTGTTTTTTACACAAGTTGTGCACGACTTCACATAATTTTCAGTCTGAGCATGCATGTCTGGCCAATAATAGTTAACTGAAATTTTTGCCAGAGTTCTTTGAAAACCACAATGTGCAGCAACAGGAGAATCATGGCAAAGCCATAGAATTTCTGAGACTAAGTCTTGAGGAATAACTACTCTCTCATTATATTGCTGTCTCTGCTTTGGATTTTTGTGTATGCAATGTAACATACCATTTTTCATGAAAAATGAAAGTTTTTGTGGGTATGGTTTTACACCTTTTTCCAGAAGATTTTTGATTTTTATACATCTAGGATCTTTCAATTGACCAATAGCTATCCTAGTTACCAGAGAAGCTTCCACAGTAGTCTGTACTTGATCTTGAGAATTTTCAACGATTGCATTTATGTTTTCACTACTATCATTATTCTGTACCACTACTTTTCCAGAAATTTTCGTAGGGACAGATTCTACAATACTTTTAGGAACAGTTTGTTTCTGAGTGTTTTGAGATTTCTTTGAAGAAGACTCATCAATACATCTCGAAAAATAGTCAGCTACAACATTATGTTTCCCCGGTTTATGAATGATTTCATAATCAAAAGCCTGCAATGAAACGATCCAGCGAGCTATGCGCGAAGTAGGATCTCTTAATTTGAAAATGAACGATAAGGATGCTTGATCACAGTAAATTTTGAAATGTTTGCCTAAGAGATAGTGCTTAAATTGCTGGGTAGCCCAAACCACAGCCAAAGCTTCTTTCTCGACTACACTGTAATTCACTTCAGCACCTTGTAATTTTCGACTAGCAAAGGAAACTGGGTGAGATAACCCATTTTCATCCAATTGCGAAAGAACTGATCCCAAAGCGTAATTAGAGGCATCTGTATGCAAAGTAAAGGGCAAATTAAAATTTGGTAATTTTAAAATTGGTTCTTGAATAAGCTTGTTCTTAAGTATTTCAAAAGCTTCCTGAGCCTCCTGACTCCACACAAACTTTTTCTGCTTTGATTTTAAAAGATTAGTTAGTGGAAGAGTAATCTTTGCATAATCTGGTACAAACTTCCTATAAAAGCCTGTCAAACCCAAAAATTGTCTGATATTCTTGACACAGGTGGGCACTTTAAATTTTTGCACTAAATCAATGTTATGAGGGTCTGGCTGAACTTTTCCCTCAGACACTCTGAAACCTAAGTACTTTATTGTCTTTCTGAAAAAGAAGCATTTTGATGGCTTTAACCTAAGACCATGTTGAGATAATTTAATAAAAACTTCTTCTAATTTCATCATGTGTTCTTCAAAAGTTTTTGATGAGATGATAACATCATCTATGTATATTCCTGATAACCCTGCCAGTACAAGAGACATTAATCTCTGAAAAGACGCTGGTGCGTTTTTTAGACCAAAAGGGGTCCTACACCATTCGTAGTGACCGGTGGGCGTGGAAAAAGCTGTCTTGTGTGAATCCTGTGGATTCAAATGCAATTGGTAGAATCCTGAAGTTAAGTCCAAAGTTGAGAAAAATGTAGCACCTGCTAAATTATCAATCAATTCACTAATGTTAGGAATTGGAAAATTTTCTGTAATAGTAAGTTTGTTTAACTTGCGAAAATCACAACATAATCTATAAGAACCATCCGGTTTCCTTACAAACAGTACTGGCGTATTGTAAGGTGAAAAACTAGGTTTAATTATTTTAGCTTCTAATAATTCTGTGACTTGTCTATTGAGTTCCCCTTGTAAATGATGTGGAACTTTGTATGGTTTCTGATAAACAGGAACAGATGTTTCCAAATTTATCTCATGTAATATGGTTTTACAACCAGACAACTCAGCAACATTCTTTGCAAAAACTTGTCTATATTTATTCAACAAAGTTGATAATTTATGTTTTTGATCTTTTTGGAGATGACTCAGGTCAAAATCTCCTCCCCAACTTTCAAAAGGCTCCAAAGGTTCACTGGAGTCCAACTCTCCCTCACTCACTACATTAACTTCAACCTCCTCAGACACCTGAATTTCCTGAACATGAGCCACTTTTCTACCCTTATTCAAATGATAAGGTTTTTCCTCTAGGTTAGCAACACGAACCCAAATAATTCCATCCTTAGGAGCTCTATATACAGCTCTAGCAATGAAGATGTGGTCATTTTTCTCTGATTCCAGAAGCAAGGTGGAATTTTCCGGAAACCCTTCTGAAAGTTTGATTTTAATAAATGATTCAGATAAAGGAGGAATTATACATTTTTGTGAATTTTTCACAATAATTGGCTCTTTAATTTTTGTATTTAGAGTTTCTTTTACTCTACATAAGTTATTAACAAATTTAATGTTTAAGTTCTTATGCTGTGCCACTTCTTCAGTACCACCTCTAACATGATTTTGCTTTTCCCCCATATGCAAAGTAACATTCTGTGCATTTACTACCAAATCTCTAAAAGATTTGCTTCCATTTTCCAAATCGTTAATATGTACCTCTTCACTACCCAAATGTGGCACTACATTATTTTCCGAAAAATTTCTGCTCACATACTCTTCCCGAAAATCAAATGTACATCAAATGAAAATCAAAAATTATGGATAAAATAAAATGCATGTAATGAAAAACGTTACAAAATTATGTAAGATAGAAATATTTTTCTATTCATTAATTAATAATAAATAAAAAAAACTTTGATTTATAATAAGTTTCAGAAAACCACTTGAATTTGGGGAGATTTCTTTACGGTAATGAAATATTTTGATATGATTGTAGTTTTTCTATTTATCGTGGTAATACGCAGTAAAAAAGCTTACTGAAATATTAAATGGGAAAAATTTTTATATTTCTTACTTTTCGAGTTTTCATCTAATTGATGTCTTTCCATTTTGCTATTTCCTTGCACAACTAACCTTACAACTACTTACGAATGTCCCATCACATATTTATCCGTTTTGGGTAAATTTGATATAATATACGCTTACCCATACCAAACCAGCATTTACTGATCGAAATTGCCATATAACCACCTTTTGAATGTAAAAGTAAATCGATGTCTCTGCATCGACGCATATTTCACAAATCTAAGTAATCGATGCATATTTAATAGAACCTATTTGTGGTGCTAGGTAAAATACATTAAGTTCATAATTATTAAATTCGGAATAATGTGGTCGTCAATAATATAGTTTGTAGATTTTTATCGTGGCCGCAATAACCCACCAGTACCTCTTAGCACGAATTCCTTACACAATAAATCCCACCTTTTTAACTTCTAAAATAAAGGGATTTACAACAATAAGATATATAATTATTGTGCAATATGACAATTTAATCGTAATGGTTATGGCAACAAGCGTTGCGAGACGCTCTGTTTGTTTGTAAGGATAAAAGATAAAGCATATATATGGTTTTCAACATTTGACAATGTTGCAATACCTAAGGTTGTAGTCATGTTTAGAATTATATATCTTTGTTTTTAATGTTTTCAATGCTTCAATAATTCAGTCTTGTAACGTTTCTGTCAGAAACCAATCAGAGAGAAGCTGCGAATTATCTAGACCATAGGTTCTCAACCTTCTTTTGCCCACCGCCCACTTTGAGAATATTTTTTTTCCTAATGCTGCCCCCCCTCCAATTTTTTTTTAATTTGCGAATCTGAAACAGCTATTGCTACGATTATATTTAAACGTGTAATATTAAATACTATAGTCGTAAGATAAAATATGGCCCTATCCTATTTCTGAGTTTAAAGAAGACTGTTTCAATGAGAACAATTAAAATACATACTTAATTATATTGAAAAGTATTTTTATTAACATTCAAAAGAAGTTGAATTTATAACTCATCTAATGAGAAGGTTGAATTTGATGCATTTTAAGGAGTTTGTTAATATCAGGCTCGATTTTACTTAAAACACAACCGAAAGTCGCCGCGTTCAGTAACATGGAGCCGATTTCTCTTTTTAGTTACCAACAATGCTACAGCACTAAATCCACGTTCAGCTAAATAGGAGGATGGGAATGCTATCACAAATCGTTGAACAATCGACCATAATCCTGGGTACAGTTGCAAAATCGGCTTTTGCAGCCAAAATTCTTGGTAGTCATTCTTGAATTTAATTTTTAATTCCTCATTTGTCGTCAGTTCTATTAGTTCTTCTTTTAACTGGGATGATCCTGCTGTGTTGACATTTGAAAAAGGATCCAAAACCCAGTCTGGTATGCCCGTGTTTAAAATGTCCTGGAATCGTTTCTTGAAATCACTGTGGAGGTTTTCCAAGTATTGACAGTAAACAACCAAGTCGTCGTGCTTGAATGATACTGCTGATAAATTTGGGAAATTATTGAATTCGCGTCTGCCGATATTTCTTTTGTATAATGGCAGTTTGGACATGAAAGCAGCAACGCTATTTTTTGTCTTAATCAAGTTTAAGTCGTCGCCTTGAAGTTGGAGATTGACATCATTAAACAATTTATACAGGTCTGTCAAGTACGCAATATCGTTCTTTGATGAGATAAGGTTGTCGCGCAATTCCGTGTCTTTGTTTCCTAGGAAGTCTATCACAGACCCAAACAGATTGTAAAATCGAGTCAAACAAGTGCCTTTTGACAGCCAGTGCACCTCTGTGTGAAGCAACAATCGGTTGAAATCTTCATCATTGGCAATACAAAGCTGACTAAATAATCTGTCATTCAACGAGTTACTTCTGATTTTATTAACTGCTCTGATAACATATTGCAGTAATGTATGAAGGCGTTCACTCAAAATTTTCGCAACCAAATGCTGGCGATGAATTACGCAATGCACAGCAAGCACGCCAGGAACTTTATTTTTTAAGCACGCCATGAAGCCTTTGTGACGCCCTATCATAGCCGGTGCGCCATCCGTAGCAACAGACAAAATATTATTAAAAGGAATTTCCTTTTCGTCACAAAACTTTTCCAGGGTATTAAAAATGGTTTCTCCTTTTGTATATGTTTCCAAATTCGTTTCAAACAATAGTTCTTGACATATTTTCTCATCTTTGATAAACCTCACGTATGACAATAACAATGCTTCATTGGTTGGTAAAGTGACTCATCCAGCTGAATTGAAAATTGACAAGTTTGCAGATGATTGCACAATGATTCTGTAATGTTGTCAGCCATCTCATCAATTCGTCTTTGCACAGAACTATTGCTCAAAAGAATTTTTCGGATAATATCTGCAGCTGGTTTATGGAGCACAGTGGTTATTACTTCATTTACTGCTGGTAAAATTAAATCTTCCCTAATAGTATGTGGTTTGAATGCTTTAGCAATCAACAATGAGATATTGTACGAAGCTCGAAGTCCGTCATCGTCTTGCTTAGAAGCTGATGAAAAAAGTTTTGATACAGTTGGCTGAATTCCGTACTTCTTTTTCATGTCTTGAAAATAGGTCACATCTTTGTCTTTCTTATCCGGGTGTATTTTATTAAAATGATTTTGAAGCCTAGAAGGCTTCATCGCTTCATTTGAAAATGTTTTTTGACAAATAAGGCACATTGGCGATGATGGATTTGTGGGATTTTCGATAAATCCGTACTTAATATAATCCACGCTATACTGCCGCCTCATCTTTTTTGCTTCCGACATGGTTTTTACTTTACAGATACGTGAGTAGTATTAGTGTACTTTTAAAACCCTGTCATCAATTGCGCGCGATAATTCTAATGAAAATAAAATGAACAATCACTGCTTTTATATAGTTGGAGACATATAACACGCATCGACAGGAATAAGATAAGCATGCAGTGACTCGTTTATAACACCCGGCGCCGAAGTAAAGCGCGGAGGCAAGGGTGATGCGGGAGCAGAGTGCGGGTTAGAACAAGCTCATATAATACTGTCATTTCTTGCAGGATTGCAAAAATCACGTTATTTAACAAAAACTTGTTATAACTGAATTGCTACAAGCATATTTTTTGCTATTTTTTATTAACAGGCTTTTGTTAACTTTACTTGTATTTATATATGAGATATTTCACGTGAAATTGGAAGATTTGAAAATTTTTAATTCAAATCTAAAATTAAAAATTTTTATATCATCCAATTTAATGTAGATCTGAATGTAACGGAATCTTTAAGTTCAATTTTCATCCACTTCCCGAACTACCGAAATATGTGAATTTTCGCACACGTGATAAAAATGATTAAAATACATACAATAACAAAAATTAACCAATATTTAAGTTTACTTTAGTTAGTACGTGATTAGCGTGTTTTTTCTTTTTTTGTCTTTTTTAAACTATATTTATTTAATCTGCCCACCGCCCCTCCGTACCATCTCAACGCCCCCTAATTTTCTCTGGGTCTTCTACTGCCCCCAGAAAGTCTCAAACGCCCACAACGGGGCGTTATCGCCCACGTTGAAAACCTATGTTCTAGAGTCTAGACCAATTAAATCTTCGCCTGCAGAGGACAAAAATTTTCGCAGAAGTGCATAAAAAATTGAATAATTCATTAACTAAATCTAAATTTAAATTAAAAGCTCCATCCTGCAAAAAACTCAATTATGTAGGAATATGTCAACAAAGTTTCAAGTTCTTGCTATTGCTAGTCTATTCAGGACGTGAACTCTCAGCTCAAATACTCTTCCTTTGACTTTGATATTTAATATTTTTTAAACTCAATTTTATATCGAAAAACGGTTTATATCAGTGTATTTTTCAAATATTTCTCTACAAATGCACCAAATTTCACGTATTTTTGTATGCTATAGATTTTGCGGTATGTGACACAGAAATTTGAGGAACGCAAAATTTGTCAAACAGCGACGGCGGCGTCAGCTACTTTAATATAGAGAAATATTATTTTGAAATAAAATTGCTTACACACTTTAATTGTTTTATTTTCAACAATGATTAAAACATGTTTTCTACTGTTTCGACTTGTGTAGGGGAGGGAGCTAATAAACTTATTTTTGCCTATAACTCATTTAACTATTTAATATTAAATTTTATGTAATTGACTTAAAAACTTAAGTACTATTACTCATGAATCGATGCGTTGAAAGCAAGAAAATATTTCTTATGAACCGTACTTCGTACAGAAAATGCAGAAAAAGGGAAAAAACATATTCATGGTGCACGCAAATGTCATATAGACGCAATGAAATGATCTGTAAATCGGATAGATGAAAATGTTTTGCGAGTTTAAACTCTGTGATAAATACTCTCAACGTGGTCTGGGAACTGAGAACGAGCCCATCATATATGTGGAACAACAATTTGGACTAAGAGATGTAACGCAAAGTGATTAAAAATTGATGCATTGAAAAACCTACTAATAATAACAACAAATAATTGGGAAATGTAAATTATTCATACATATTATCATCGCATATTGTAACTGCCAGTTTTGCCGTAGTCGTCATGCACCGATTTGACTGTGGAAAACTCCCAGTAGATCTGAAGAAACATTAGGGTCTGGTACTGAAATCCAACAATGCTGAAAGCTAGAATAAAAATCGTCACAGAGTTGAAGAAACAACATTCTTTCGAATTGATTATTGATGTAGCGCCTGCAAACGATTTATTGAAGGCTGTTTAAATGCTTTATTTAATAGTTAGCTTAATTTAATGATCTTTATTTGTTAGAAGGCATCTAAAACAGAAGTAATAAAATTATAAATACAGCAGGCAGTCTCTTATCAGACTCTTACAGAACTGTCAATCTGACCGGGATAACCAGACTGTGAATGTTCAGTTAAAAGAATATCTGGTGGCTGACAACGCAAATAATGAAATTATAAATATAATGGACATCATTCCTATTAAACACGTACAGGACTGGATCGCTAACTGGGTAAAAACTTAACTGGATCGTGGCCCCACTCGACTTTCTCATACCATACTATGATTATTGTAATTTTAGGTGACAGAAAAATACACCAACAAACATGAAATTAAATTAATTTTAATATATGAATATAAACAATAATAATTTATATTAAATAAGAATTTTAAGAGATATAATTTTGATACATAATCTAGAAAATATAACTTTAATAAAATTGAGTAAATTAATTTTGATTGAATGCGAATTTATATTAATATTTATTAGGGCCAAGCACTTGTATTCCATTGTTGCATACAGTAGCTTCTGAATTATATGGGAATTGATCTCCACTAAATTGTATAGTCCCTGGCTATTTTATTAATCCTAGTATTTGATTAAAGTATTTTAGTAATATAATTTCAGTAATGTCAGACCATTTTTCAAACTGGATGGAAATAGTATCAGTTTGTAAAGCATCTGCGAAAATGATAACGGGAACCGGAGCTACGTTTTGCAAAGGGGAAATCCCGTCCGGATCATTAGTGGTAATGTCTGTATATTTAGAAGCAATCTAGTTAAAAACCTGTATCATTGTATACATATCAAGCTTATGCACACAGACACGTGCCACCTACAGTTAAACATAAGCGAAAAGGTCAATAGAAATATAGTGAAACTCATTTCAGTCTATATAAAAGAAATCCACACACAATGGAATGAACATCATAATGAGTTTGCATTTGTGTTTCGAACAGAATTTAACAGACAAAATCCCACCAGTATTTCTGGGAAGAAACATCATGACACCTCTAAATAGGATATTTTTCGTACAGAATAAACAAGCAGAATTTTCAATGCAAGACATTGACCGGTTGCTAACAGAAACGAAAGAGTACCCCGACAAAGTACGAGCAGTACAAACATGGAATTATTACATCTCGAAGAGCGTAAAAGTAAAAGCAGGGGATAGTGTTTTAAGAATAACACATAGACTCTCAATGGCGACAAAAATATAGTAGCAAAATTTGAAGGATTATATAAAGGGATAAATGTCAGAAACACGGTGTTAATCGAAGTAGCGGTAATAGTGAGTTGAGTCCATGTTGATCAAGTAAAATTATAACATGAAAGGAAAGTAATGACTATTTTAAAAGAATTTGAAAGAACGGAAGAAAGAAAGCAAACGCGCAGTGAATGCTTGAAAAAAAAAAGAGGACGATCCGCCAGAAAATAAACATAATATGGGACAGAATGAAGCGGATGGGAGAACAAAAAACTAAAATAAAAACTGAGCAACGAAAATTTAAGATAAAATTCTTTCAAATAAAAATTCTTTATACGGGTAAAGAAAGACCCATATACGAAAACAGTGCAGAAAGAACCCTACAATGAGAACCGGAGTAGAAAGTCGTGAAATACAAAAAATCTCTAATTAAGGTCACTCTAAATTTCGCGCCAACTCGACTGTCACTGAAAGGCAAAAGGCATCAACCCCAACGGGAAAAATGTAGCAAAAGCGATTCTCTAATCTCAGCAAACTGCCTATCGCAGACAGGATCGCAAAGCTTTGAAAGAGGCACAAGACTGGAACCACCACACTAACAGCATTTTTTTCTTAGTAACTTAATATGTACGTCACACTGTGACTTTGGGACGTCATAGGACGTCGCATTACGTATCGGCAATTTCACATTTACGTCACAGCCAAGTCATTTTGGTCATTTTCAGGGTACTTTGTGACATTGTACGTTAACTTTTTTGTGACGTTTCATTGTAATGTCTCTGCACCGTGATTTCGTAACATTTCTGTTATGCCAAGTTAAGTTTCTGCAATGTGACATTCACGTTGCAGCGAAGTTACCCTAACAGCAGTTTTTTCACTGTAACGTAACTTACACCTTTCTGGTAGGTCGGACGGTCTGGGTCTCAACAACTGTAACGTAAGATTTCCGTCTCACTGTGACTTTGGGACGTCACAGGACGATATCACGGCCACGTTACAGCGAAGTCATTTTGGTAATTTTAAGAGTCTTTCGTGACGTCATACGGTGTTTGTGACGTAATACCGTCATACGATTCGCGACGTGACATTAGTCAAATTACGTTTCTGTTATGTCACGTTTATGTTGTAGCGAAGTCACTTTGGACATTTTCAGGGTACTTTTGTGACGTCTTACTTAATCTTGTTTTTGACGTCACATTATGATGTCTCCTTGGCGTGAATGTGTGTACGTAGAGTTACGTTTCTGGGATATCACATTTACGTTACAGCAAAGTCACATTGGTCATTTTCAGGGTAACTTTTGTGATATCATACTGTGTATTGTTCGCGACGTCACATTATGATATCTCTGTGGCGGGAATTTGTGACGTTGCTGTTACGTCAAAATGTGTTTCCGCTATTTCACATTCACATTACAAGAAAGTCAGAATATCCATACTCACCAGCAAAAATTATCTAGTCGTCACATAAAATTTCTTTATTTTGCCCATCCATGACTAATAATTTTTGTTAGTGAGAAAGAGTAGCGACAAAATTTTGTTCTCTACATGTATGTGATGCAAATTCATGTGCAGCCGCGGAAAAAAAATGCCCCACCTTCGGTTAATTGAGCATCGTTCATCGTAGAGAAATTTGAAGGATACCATACAATTTGGAATAACATCCTCTACAAATTAATGTGAGTAAAATTTGCATAAGGGGCCGTCTTCCTATCTAAACGCGCACAAACTTTGAAATTTCCAATGGCAACACCCAAATTTGACAACATAGTTCGAATTTAGAGCAAAATTCAACCTCTGATACCAAATTTCAAGTCATTTGGGTGAAGCATTTTTGTGTTGTGAGTATGTAAAGTTTTGAGCTCCTAATGTTAAATTAGTTTCCAAGACTTCCATTCATATATATCTTCTGTAATAATTATCTGCTCACGCTGATTATTTGTATGACGTTACTACTAAACAACAACACATTTATGTGATTTTTATTTTGGTGGAAATAATTGCTTGTATGAAATATTAATTATGAAATCAATAATTGAAAAAATATGAATACAAACCTGGACATGTTTTGATAAAAATCGATTCACAAAGACTTTTTATATGTTTATGTAAAATTCCAGGTCTTTCTTCCCTCTAGTTCTTTAGAAATGATTAAATATTCATCATCACGATAATTTTAGGGATCGTATATTAGTTTAAAAAATGACTAATTTGAAAAAGTTATATTAATTGTAAGTTAATCTTTATTTAAGAAAACGGGAATTTATTTTTACCCAGTTTTAATAAAAACTTTGTATAAACAGTGTTGTATGGATGCAACCTAATCAACGTAATTCTGCTATTGAAGGATACAAACTTGTATTGTTATAAATGAGATTTACTTATGTTCTCGAACTACTGCGAGTTGAAATCGCCCACAAAATGTGATAATTTATAATAAAAAATATTTATATAAAAAAATAACAAATTATAAAATTATGTGATACTAAACACCAACAAGACTTCAAGCGGTGATTGATAATGATGGAGGTTGCACACCGTATTGATACTTTTAAATTTGTCACCAAGTTCCCACGGAGTTGTTTTGTCGCGTGATCTGCAGATATTTGTTAGTTTCATAAATTGTTTGTGAAACAGTATTATAAAATAACATTTGAAAATAAACATTTCATTCTTCTTTATTTCTTTTCTTTTATTGACCTTGGCACGAATGCCCAATTAGTTTTTATCAACGTACCCAGTACGGCTTTTTACCCCTAATAATCGTGCCCAATTAGAGGCTCACGTAATCCTATCCATTACAGGCCGATTGCCTTAATAATACACACACACACATTTTTTTTTGCATTGCGTATTTAGTTTAAAATACATGTATAAACAATTAGAAAACTTTCCGTAGAAAGCATGTTAAAGCTTTCTACTGAAGTTTCAAAATGGTCTCTACAACTTACTATTTGCATAGAATTTTAAAGTTGGTGCATTGTGCAGTAACTATTAACAGCTGTTATAATTTCTTGTCATGGTGCCATTTATGTCATTTTTGACACAAAGATATAGCAAATTTTATTATTATAATTTTATACAATATTACTCATATGACTTCATTCAGTATGAAAAAAAATATTATTCATTTGAAAGTATTCTAATTTGATGTCCAATGTTAAATACAAAACAAATTGCATTGCTTTTATTTGATTTCAATATGCTAAAATGCAAATTTAATGCTAAGATAAAGGAAAAATAATGCTAAATACCGGAATGACAGGCAGGACACATTTGCAAATATCGGGAACTGTAATCGAAATTCGTTCTGGTAGTCTTAGCTATGCAAAGATTAATAATCAAATAATATTAAGAATCGAAGAAATTATGATATTAATTTAATGAGACATATTGAATTTGTGAATTATGTATTGAATTTACATGATTTAAATAACAATTGGATTAAAATTGAAATGTTTTTTGAGTGAATATTCAAATTGTGATAAATTTAAATTTTTATTGTATTTGTGTTGAAAAACAATATGCACTTAAAAAATTTAACTACAGCCTGGAAACTCGGCATGTATGTATCGTCTGAGAAGATATGCAAATGATTAGAATTTGGGAGAAAAAAAAATAAGAAATGGGGGAACAACAAGACGACATTTTTGTAAGTGGTAAATCTTCTCTTGGACGCTATACAAGTCAATATTCAGCACGGAAGATTCTGCCACACATGTATTTCAATTGTTCAGCTAATTCAGTGGTATTCTGAGAAGTCTTCAATTGCCGTCCCAGCATGTCCCAGACGTATTCTATTTGGTAATTTGTATAGCCCTCCCTTCCTGAATGGCCATCGGAATGTATTAAATCCTCAAGAACATTGTTGAGAAAGTCGCGCAGTATGTAATTGGGCATTATCTGGTTGGTAACGCTAAGTAGATTTCGACCTACCCGAAGGTGTACGGGATACAATATGCGATACGCGAAGGTACTGGGACACAATGTCGCTGCGACAGCGCTTCTGGGACACAAGTTCGCTGTCTCATCAAGCGATCGCTACGACCACCCTCCCCTAGATTACCACCGGCCGCAACTAGCTACTGTCTTGTTGGTAAGTAGAACACGGGCGGCTGGACATCAGAAGCAGAACAATCGGCTGCAGAATATGTCGATGGGAAAGCGAGCTGCCAGTTTGGCTTGCAGCACAACTTGATTGTCCATGAGATGTCTCCCCAGGCTATCACACTGCATATAATGGCAGTGTGCCACTAGAAAACAAAAGCAGAATGGGAATGATGGCCTGTTCTCCTTCACATACGCATGCTGCGGTCTTCAGCACTGAGAGAAGCGGGATTTATCGCTAAACAAAACATGCCGCCGATCGCACACTGTAGGACCTGACTGAGCTCGGCATTAATCCTGGTATTGCTGCCCATGTTGAGGCGTCAATGGTAGGCGCCTTAATGGACGTAGACAACTAATCCCACCTTCTGCCAGTCGTCTCCAAATAGCATCTTTTGATGTAAGATGCATGGATGATAGCAAAGTCGATAGCGAAGTCATTGGTGTGGACGTGGCATCCTCTCCTGACTGCGCGATCCTCTCGATCAGTTGTTAGTCTGGGGCGTCCTAAGCCTCTGCGGCTGTTAATTGTGCCTTCTCTGAAGACTTTGAGAAGGACACGACTTCGGTCATCTTCCCCCTCCAAACGCCTCTTAGATGTAAACTGCATCTTTTTATGAAACTCATTTGTCTTTGGTATTTTTCTTTTCTCTAGAAATTTGAAAGGGGGATATAATATTATCTTGGGCACTTCTCTATCTCCTGTCCTTGAGTTCTTGAGGTAATGAGGATAACTGTTATTGCCTGTAGAGTATACGCTGCAAGTTAATGGTTTCTCTCGGATATGAACTTGTATGTGCTGAACAATAATACCCTTTCCTTCTAAACCTATTACTGCAATAGTGGTGTGGTGCTGGAAAATATAATTATGCAAAGCATACTTAAATTGAACATCTTAAACATGGTCGGTTGATCGTAAGCCGTATAACAATTGCATTGTGCCGCTAATAATCCACCATATATAGCTTTAGTACGAGTTCCTGGAATAGAACATATTAACATAATACTACTCACAATTAACTTTAACTGCGACTATTTTAACTTTAAAATAACATTATTTATTAAGAACATTCTATTCATTACTAAATTAATTACAAAAATTATCACATATAATTAAGGAGGAGATTGGACATGTGAGCCCAGGTAAGTTATTGTTATCAAACTGGTTATGACCTTTAACAGTATTTGATAGTTATATACCTCCAAATGCGTCTTTAGACATTGGCACACAGCTGGTAAGACATGTATTTCAATGGGTATCACAGCATATTCCAATGGGCACCTTAGCTGTTTCACCATTTTCATGCATCTCTCACTACATTACTCTGAATGATCTCCGTTTCACATCTGTGTTTCATATCTGCATCTATCTGTTCTGATCTGCTACTGATCTTTAAATCTGTATAATTTGATCATTCAGAGTAACAGAATACTGTACTACTCTGAATGATCTCCGTTTCACATATCTGTTTCATGTCTGCATTTGTAGTACATTCTGTCGGTTGCCACCTCTGTTTTCCTCTGATAGGTCTGATACGCCTCTTCGGATACCATTGGTTGGAATAAATATTGGTTGAAATGGTATACCTTCGGATACTATTGGTCACCTCAGGGCGACTCGGTAACATTTTCGCATTGGTTAACCTTTTAACTAATCCCATGGTATTATATTCAACCTTCAGTAACTGCTCTTGTTCGACCCAACCTGTACTTGATGCCCCTTATTTATAACACTTGCTGACCTCTCGGGTCAGGGCTGCAATACATTGGCATCTTGCAGTCTGATGCTATTGTTTGGCCTGATAGATATCATAAATCCACATATAAAACTGTCTACGTGAATCTTGGTCTCACAAGTGGCATCGGAAGAGCTTTTTCCTTCTGTGAACGCTGATATATTTCTTCATATCTGACATATATGAAGTGGTGCATGCACATAATTTACAACCGAAAAATGTCCGACCAATGTTCAGGCATACCCGATAAAATATATTTGGTAAAAATAGAAATATATTTTTTGAAACCAGATAGAAACAAATATTGCTTGTTTGTATGTCAAATAATAAATGATATTAGGCTCTTAAACTTAAGGAAGTTACTTTTAAGTTTTCAGTTAGTAACTGATGAAGCGTAAGATACTTGTAAAAAATAATGAAACTGGGCGTTACAGTTCGAAGTATACATTTCTCAATAAGTAAATTCATATCTTTAACACTGTTTTGATGTTATCCATATTATATTTTGCAATGCAATATATTTTTAAAGGTATATTAAATTTCAAACTTTCCTATATGTATGTGGATTGCAAGAAAATATACGATTCAAAGGTCCTCCGTCAGTATATCTGAAAATCTACAGTTTGAAATATCCTACCTGAAAAAGTAAACCTTGAAATTAGGTGACGGCATAGAAGCAGCAGTGTTATTCGAAAAGCAACTTGAATCCATACCGCCGTCTAAGGTGAAAAAAAAGTTATTAATATTATTCGAAATAAAAATATCTGGAGAATATAGCTCCACTTGACTTTCTCAAGCATTCATATTTCATACATGACAAATGAAAAATATCCCACCAGCGT
The DNA here is from genome assembly GCA_951213105.1 of Amaurobius ferox. Taxonomy (NCBI): domain Eukaryota; kingdom Metazoa; phylum Arthropoda; class Arachnida; order Araneae; family Amaurobiidae; genus Amaurobius; species Amaurobius ferox. The sequence continues at coordinate 129,658,030 of OX578143.1, read as the reverse complement.
TGTTCGTGTTAAGATGGTATTCAGGCAAATACCAATGTAAACTAAACAGAGGTCGGGATCATCTAAAACTTCTAAAATGTCACCTGTAAATTCTGGACAAAATAATGTGTTAAAATTATCACAAGTGAATAAGAAAAATGTGTTCAAACCTACCTAAATTTTACTAAATTGGGTGCAAAGTAATCTTCCGTGGCTCCAGCTCTATGCAGACTAAATGGTTTTGCTGGAATAACATATTTTCTTTGTGAGTAGTATGTCTTCCTTGGGCATTTCCACATCTGTTCAAAATATTAGAATACCTAAATCGGAACCACCACCATTTCAAAATTGTTCAAAATATTAAAATGCCGAAATTATAACTACTATATTTCGAAAATTAATATCTTGATCCGAAATCCAATTATATATCTCTGTAGGGCTTCCGCAGTACTGAGAATTACTCGCAAATTGTTCATAGCTTTTAGCTTTATGTTTGCTTTCAGCCCAGTACTCCACAGGTTTGCGTTGAAATACCGAATATTTTTACAAACTTTCTTGGTGACGTATAAACTAAATATACCTCTGAAGTGCTTTAAAGATTGACGTGAATCTGCAAACTTTCTTGGCGGCACATCAATTCGTACTAAAATTTCTATGTTCTATTTTTTCCCATTCAAATCTCATCAATCATTAAACATATTTAGGATCTCTATGTTTACTTCACTTCTTAATTTTTTTGAAGCAAAAAACATCTCGTGCTTGTGTATCAATATTTCACCAAAGACGAAACCCATTGATCTCCAGCACTCGTAGCAGTTAAATATTATAGCTTTCTCTTCCACTATTAAATTATATATATTTGAAAGGATTTTTTAAAGAGCTATAAATCGCTATTTTCTGTTCATAGATAGTTTAGTTCACAGCTAGTTAACTTTTAGTTGAGATATAAGCATTATAAAATTTAGAAGAAAAATCTTTTCAATATTCTTTAACTTGAAAACCCGATAATTTTAAAAACTTTAACAAAAAGAAATTGTTAAGCTAGGAATTGAACTTCCAAATATTTTTGTCTGTTAGTATTTATATCAGCAGCATACAGGGGTGACTTCAGGACACCCCTATATGCTGCTTTTTACCTAAAAAAAAAACAGTTTTTTGAACACTTGTGAGACCAAAACGCTATAAAATCGATCAAAATGATGTGTTTTTGAAAATTACCTACAATGTTACATAAAAAAACGTGGTTTTTGTTAAAAAAACACTAGTTTTTGAATATTTTGGAGACCGACACGATATAAAATCTGTCAAAATCAAGCATTTTTAAACGAGATTGCTTTTTAGCTCAGTTGATAGACTAAGACAATAACAAAAAACATCAAAAAACGAGTGTTTTTATGCAAAAACTATGCATATTATAAAAATGAAGAAGATCACAAAAATAAATTGGGTAATTATAAGACACTTGAAGACAAACAAAACCTTACGTTTTTGAATATAAATGAGACCAAAAATTATTATAAAATCCGTCATAATACACCCATATGATCATAAAACACATGAGATTATGGCCCTCTCAGTTATGAGGAGACCATGAATTTGATTAAAATGTATATAAACAAAATGAAAAGTTAAAATCAATAAAAATGGATAATAATAATAAAATTTAAAATCACAAATATAAGCGTCATTTCCATTTGCACACCTTTTAGTGTATTTGTAAACGAATTTTGGTTTTGTTTTATTTAAATATTCCATATCTATTTCTATATCATCATTGAACCTTGGGGGTGAAATACTTGAAATTCTAAAACCCCAATATATTTATCACCGTTTTTGGTGGATATTTGTTTGACTTCAGTTATAAGATATTCTTCATAAATATTTAAGTTGTATAGTGCTGCCATCTATAAAAAAGTTATGAATTTAAAGAAGTCTTTCTTTGGAACAATATAACATAATTATTTGGAGATGTTTCAAAAATAGCTATCCTTTCTTTTGTATATATATTTTTAAGCTGAAAAGTTATCATTTTAATGTTATTTTCAAATTATTCTGGTGGTAAAATTTTTTATTTTTCTATATGTTTATTTTTTCAGGAGGGTAAATGTCAACCTTCCTGAAACAGGGGGGTAAAAAATTATATAAATCCTCAAAATCATACTACATTTTCTTTTTCTTTATTGATTTTTTAAGCCTTATTTTTTTATCATTTTTAATGTGGGCATCATTGAGAAGCTGTTTTGTCAAATAGAAAAGATTAAAAAAATTTCGTTTTTCAAGTTTGCAATGCTTACCGACAACTGAAAATGTTAGCTATAAACGATAAGAAATAATGAGTACCCCTTTAAAAGCCATGCAAGGATATAGAATTTGATTTGGGTTCGAGTTCTTAGTATTTAAGCAATAGCGGTTATAAATTCGATATTTTAATGTTTTGACCTGCCAAAGTTCTCCAATGGGAGAGAAAACTGTTACCATTTAAAATGCCACGGATGTTGCAGCTCATTATGTTTGTTTCTTCCTTTGCGGAATACTGCTGCACAGACACCAGATACTTTGTTTTGTTTAAGGAATTTAAAGAAAGAAGTGAACTTGGGGATTCAAAAATGTTTAATGATTAATGCAGTTTGAAGAAAAGAATTGAAAGTATGAAATTCTAGTACTTCTTCTTCTTCAACCCAGACCGTCTGACTTACCCGAGGGTGTAAGGTATCTGTTTGGACGACCGAGACAGTGCCACTCAATTTAGAGTGGAACCCAGTGGGGGCGGCATTCACAGCGACCGAACCCTCCTTCCCCTACCATCAACGTCTCGGAAGCATTTGAGGACCCACATATTAACATGTCCGTACTCAGCGGAAACACGGAGATAGTTTGGGCAGTGAGCGCCGAGAATCAAACTCGGATCGTCCCTCGCGCTTACCACTGGGCTGTCCAACCCCTTAAATTCTAGTACTTATTTATGTCGTCCCGCAAGAGCAGTTTATAGATTCACCGGAATCATATAAATCTCATCAGAGATAGTGTATAAGTCTAGTTTATATTCCGCCAAACAAGTTAGTTGAATACCCAGACAGTCCGACTCACCCTAGGATAACAACGTTCTTAATTTTCGGAATATAGGGATTATAAATTTGATATTATAGAATTATTTTGAAATTATTATAATTATTTTAGTATTATTAGAACTGTTTTGAAAAGGTGGTTCTAATATATTTATTATTTTGAACTGTTTTGAATACGTCTAAAAAAGACAGCCCCCTCCTCACATACACACAAAATAAGCCATGTTGGCTACATCGGACTAGTGCCTCTGTATTTTTTCATTCGTTCTAACTAGACATTTTTACTCTGTATAAATAAAATTTAGGTGAACAATGATTTTCAAACAATGTAAGATAACAACGGCTTGAATTGGAACTACAACAATGCAAAACACAGAATCATTTTTTTAACAATGACGGAGAAACGCTATTAACACGCAACAATTCTTCATATTATTATTTCAAGTTTTATTTGAATATTACTTGGGCGACTTATCTTGCATCTTGTGAAAAGCGAATAATTATCGAATCTATTTTATATTTCTGATCATTTTCTTCGATCGACTAAGAATTTGCCTGTTTGGTGAATATTTGGCAGTTAGAATCATCTAAAAACTGCAGTTTTTAAAAGCGGTCATCAACCGACTTAAACATCTTTAATCTGCGAAGTTTCGTAGAAATACTTTCACTCACGATGAATAATCTCAAAGGATTGTTCAAAAGACAAACACCAGACGAGAAACATCGTCATTTGCAAAAGAAGAATGCTATTGCCGTCTTAAAAGAGAAACGACTTAAGTTCGTAAAAAATCTCGGGACAGGAGCTTTTGGGGATGTGATTGAAGTCAAGGATTCCGGAGAAATCGGAAAAGCAGCCGTAAAGATCATTCGAGCTGACATGACTTGGGAGAAGGAAATAACTCATTGGAAAGAGCTGGATCATCCCAACGTCTTACCTTTGCTTGACTACATACCCTGCAACGGCTTCGATCTTTTCCTGATGCCGCTGCACCCCAAGGCTCTCCATACCGTACTGAAAGATAAAAAGTTCAGATCTACTTCTACAGCATTCCATTCGGTGAAATCTTGGATGCAGGGTGTTCTGTCCGGGTTGGCCTACCTGCACGAAAAGCAACTCTGCCACCTCGACGTAAAGGCAAACAACGTGCTGATAACAGCTTCTAACACAGCTGTTCTGCTAGATTACTCGTGTATTAATACGACCGTAGAACCCGTATCCAGGTGAGTGGTTTTCTGAATTCGGAAATACAAGTTCAATTCAGCCAAACCAGCGTATAACGAAATAATAAGGACCTATAATAATATTCTTTAACGGAGTAAATATTTTGTATAAAGAAATACCTGCAACAAGGAATTCTTATAGAACAATTTTTAAAACATTATCTTTCTTACTATTTTCAACTTAGGTCTGACATTAGACACCTAGGTGCAGACATAAAGTATCATATATTTTAGACATTAGAACCAAGAGGTAATTTTAGAAGAACCAATTTTATACAGTCGAACTAACTTATAGCGAATTAGGGAGAACATCTAATAAATATCTAATGATATTTTTTACTGTAGAATTTCCATACATAAGTTATTTCTTTTGTTATTTTCAAAATCCGTATACATATGAAAATAAAAACTTCATTAGAATACAGCATATAATGTTTGATGAAAAGTTTAAACCGGTTTCAAATGTGCAATAAAGATCTTTCTTCGTCATTTTGATACCGGTTAATGTCTATTCAAACTTTATATGCTGCATTCTAATGAAATTTTTATTTTTTGATACTTTCGACAGCAGTTAGAGAGAGAAAAAATGATATTCCTTAAACGTGATTTTAATTTTATACCTATAGTGAAATAGCACTGACATGTTTAATTTTCAAGTAATGCTATACTTTTCCTTCTTTCACAGGTATGGCCTCATGACCAAGTATCTTCCTCCAGAAGCTTGGCGAGGAATGATGGGGAACGCTCGCGAGGTGGATGGCATCTCCTTCGATATCTGGTCCTTCGGGATGTTGATGTTCAATGCACTCACAGGAGACTGGTACAAGAAGCAGCTGAAGCACCTCCGCTTCTGGCGCGAGGACGCCTATCCCCACCTTTTCAAAGCGCTTCAGGTTAGTAACGAATTCAAATTGCTGGGAAAAATTCAAATATTTGGTATTTAAATATTTGGTTGCTCTTTCTTGGTTGCTCTTAGCTCAGGCGTTCGGTTGCATTTTATAATTTAATGTATGAAGCCGACTGAGAGTAAGTCATCGTTAGCCACCCTATAGATTAATATATTTCCGACACGTTGCAAGTTTTTTTTAATGCCAATTATCGGATTTTCCGTTCTGAAGAGAGTTAAAAAGGACGAAACAGGTTTGCGGATATTAGATGTTGCGCTGCGAGTAAGAATCCTATCTTTCTGAATGTCGGCTATAGACAGGTTCTATAACTGATAAATTTAATTGTTTAGGTATGTAAAATAAACAAAAATTAACATCTGGGTACAAATATGAACTTTAGAGTCCAGTTTGGTGGGGAATGTTTATCTTATATTATATTTTTTTAATTATTTAGATATATCATATTAATTGTATTATCCTGAAAGTCACCAATCAGTGACCCCACTGTTCAGAAATAGAGCATTTGTCAGAAGACAGAGGGATACAATCCTTTGAAACTCAATTCCAGAAATAATTTCATCTTATTGTGTTGTTCATGAGCAAATATTTTCTCTTTCCAGCCAAAGTTCTTCGAATCCTTGGTGCATCAGTATTTCCCTCGTGCGTCTATCAGCGAAAACGAAATAGCACTCGCTCTGAACTTGATCCAGTCCTGTCTGCGATTTAGTTCAAAAGACAGACCTCAGGTGTCTGCCATCCTGCAGCACTCGTGGGTGTCCGGATACAGAATGCTTCACCCGGACAGGATGTGGAAGTTCTTGATGCTCAGAGGCTCAGGTAAAGTGTTAATCAAATTTAAATTCGTCATTCTGCTCGTTTGCTATTTGAAAATTTATGCATAAGTATGTTACGTCAAGCTATTTTAAATTTGCTCTTAGCATCTCACTATATATTTTGCTTTGTAGATTTCACTGAAAAGGACGACTTCGCATGTCCTACAGAGCACTTTGCCTACTTTTCTGCATTTGAGACTCAAAACCTTCAAGCCGGTGATGCGTCTCATGATACCAATAAAGGGTCTTTGATTGAGAACTTATCTTCCCATCCTCAAGAGGCGGTAGAATATATCGAAAGTAAGAATTGCTGTAAACAGGTGAAACTTATTAAATGTTATTTTGAGAACAGTATGAAAATAATCATTTTCTTATTATTTCTATACTTACAGATGTCATTGGAGTAGATAATCTTCTTACAACTGAGGCCTTTGCTGACTTTTCCACTTTTGAGAATGACAAATATCTTCGTGGAGAAGAAACTAGTCCAGAACTCGTAACTGACCCAATCCTCTCATCCGTAGGAAACGATGGTGGCAGCCAGTGTACGCTGCAAGAGGTCAGGGAGCTACTGGATGACGTTATAGCCTCCATAGATGTAGATCTACCGGCAAAACATGGCATTGAAGGAGGCAGAGTCAAAGAGCCTAACATCTCAGGTAAATCCAATTTGCCCTTCACAAAACTTTACTTTTTCTTTTGAAATAAGCTCTCTTTCCCAATAAACATTCCAGCAGGATTCATTTAAACTGATATCTTAGGTACAATTCTAGATCAGTTTGTAAAAGAAAAACAAAAAAGTAGTTATATTATTATATTTTACATAGTATTCGGCTGGAAATCTTTAAAGTTTTCCCGCAGAAACTGTCTACATCTTTCGAACAAATCACAGAAACTAGAAGATATCAAGGTGTTGAAGAGGGTGTCATGGGAGATGTTTCAACCCTTATAAATGTGCTAGTCTTCCAAGTATGGAAAATTAAACTCATGACGCGTTTCAAATAAAACAGTCAATTTCTCCTTGTGAGTCGGTATATTATAGAAGAAAATATATCCTTTCTGTAAAATTTAGTGGCATCTAATTGCAGTTCTTGGTAAAACGTTTGATGTGTCTCACGTTGTCTAACTCTTGTTATACATAACAAGATTTGTTCTATTGGTAGGATTTTAGTTTCATATTTGCCATTCGAGCCCAACCAGAACAGACGTTCAATTTCTTATCATTGTTTTCTTATTGATGTTTCCTGGGCACACAAGGGTTTTAACCCCAACTACTGTGTAAGATATGGTAGGAACGACAACGAGAACTGTCTCACGTGTATTACAGAACACCTGGTGCCACACTTATAGTCATTTTTCTTAAGGTACATATATAGATTAATACCTATAGCCTCCTCTACTAGAAGGCAATTAATCAACTACGTAACTGAAATATTGAGAAACATAATATGGCTTTAATATCCCAAAATATATAATCCTAGCTGCGAAATATGACCTTATCTCTGCGCATATAACCTGCCATTGCTTATGCCCTACCTGGAACTGAAATAGGCTATAGTACTAGTTAATGAATCCCATGATTGTAAATTATTAAATTCTTCGTATTATTTATTAATAAGGTGATATTTAATTGTTTGTTTCAACTGTATCTCCTGCAGGTTTTAACAGCACAGACGAACTGTTTCCTTTTGAGAACTTTGCAGACTTTTCTGTTTTCGAGACCGATTCTGCACACTGCTGTCACGTGTTACCGCCAATCGGAAAAGAAGTGACATCTGAAATGCCGAATGACAATGTCTTTCCTGGAGAAGAAACGACTCTTACACAAGGTATGTACGATTATAGGGCTACATTTGATTATCATTTTAATGTCAGTACTGAGCTAGATTGATTAAACTGCTGAGTTATTTCAAAATTATTATCTGCCCAATGATTCATTTTTGAGCCGGATTATGAGCACAAGTGACATAATTGTAAATCTTTCCTGAAGGAAAAATTTCATCTTTCTATGTGAAGATAACCATTTTAAAATATTGTGCTTTTATTGATTTTTTACTATTTTCTTAACAGATGAGTGGGTGTCTCCAATCCAAGTAACAGGTTCAGATAATAAATCGAGTTTCACTATCTCGCATTTAAAGTTTAAATACAACTCGGAGCGTCATTTCAACTAACTTTTCACAATGTAAAATCTGATCAGAAGAGTTTTAAAAATAACTCCAATTCTCAAACAATTAAATAACTAGTTTGTTTTTGTAATTGAATGCTGTATTTACGAACTTTTATTGATTGTATTCCACAATTATTTGCACGCAAATTATTGCATATGTTAAATCTAGAACCGTACACTGAGTTTATGCCAACAGAATTTCTATTAATAAATTAAAATGTCGGATGCATTAGATTTTATTTTACTTTCCTACAATACGTAGTAATGTATATGGAAAGCATTGGAATGAAATCGGAAATTGGAACTCGAGTTTTCGATGAATTCATACGTTTTTGGTACTTCAGAACACGAAAACGCTCGTATTAGCTAGACGTCTGAGTCTGTCTGTGCCATGTATGCATCCACTTAGGCACTAAGTGCTTTCAACTTACTTTCATATAGTTTAAGTCACTATTGTTATGTCGGGATTCAAACCCGCTTAATTTCTGCGTAATTTCATCTAATGTATTCTAAGTCATCTAATTTATTTTAAGCAATCTAACTGATTTATTTCTCTCTGGAAACCCCCTGTGGTCAATTATTTATGTAATGTGTGTATTTTGGGGGAATTTAACCCTATACCTCTATCGTGCCAAATATTGTAATATTTTATTTTTCATTTTATTTGCAGGTTTTTCTTCACCTACAAAGAAGAAAAGCCTAATCACTCGAGTCAGAAGGTGGTTCAGGAAGGCATTTAAACATCAAAGAAACAATTAGCAACCCTAATGGGTAATGGTGAGAATTATAAGACATACAATGATCTCAACTGCAAATTGATTGCATGACAAACGTCAATGTGTATTACGACTATGAATCTCTACTCAATCACGACTATTACCTATACAATACCATCTGAGAAAACGTTACCATCTGAGTTTCACGCTCCTTCCAGATGAGTTTGACTGACTGCACGTGCTAAGTTTTTCAAGGTTTCCTTAGCATGTCACGTAAATACGGTGCAGTTTCTTTCACAAAGTCCTCCCATGAAGGCATCTCTTGTTTTAATTATTTCTTCTTTCGGCCTTTATGTATCCAGAAATTTGATGTGTTGTTTTATTGTTATTTACCTCCATATTTAAGATTGTTTGTTTAGTAAAAGTGGATTAGGCCTCCAGGGGAAACCACTCTAAAAAAAACGCGCCGACAGCCGTACCTCTAGGGGTGGTGAGGAAACCGGCTGAACAGGGTAAAAAAATATACACGAAGACACACTTATCCAAAAACGATATTGGCCTTTAGATGAATATTGTGTTATGAAGTGGGGATAAAGGCAGTAGTACTACTGTCAAATTATGTTGTGGATTTGACATAATTTGGCAGTAGTAGTTTACGGCTTTGGAATTTTCCAGCATAAGGAGCGTGGTCCGCAGGACTGTCCGGTGACTTGATACATGTTCTTGTTAATGTTTAGAACCTTGCCATAAGTTAGGATTTTACGTTGAACAATTTAACATTACTGGTTAACAATTTTAATATTATTGGCTTATGCAGGCACTCTGCGAAAAGTCAGTATTGCTACCAAATTACACCATGGAATTGGCATAATTTAGCAGTAGTACTATTTTTTTTATGGTTTATGGCTTTGGAATTCTCCACTAAGATACAAAGTAAGAACATATTTTATCTATGCTGAAAAGTCTGAAACATTTTTTCAATATATACCCTAATAATAATTGTTTTCGATATGTTTTATAGATGGCAAAACTATACAAAATGTGTCGCAAAAGTATATATGGGGGAAAAGTTCATTAAAACTGTTTTTATAAACGCTTTTAAAAACTTTAAGGTTATTTTTGAAACTTAAAGTAATGTTTTTTTGCTCTGACGTCAAATGTCATCTGATGTAAGAGTGACGTAAAACACTCGTCTGACGTGACGTAACACATCTGGTGATCTCATTTCGCTAGACGATATAAAAACATCATCAGTCAAACACTTGTATTATTGGTGGCTAAATATTATTAAATGAGAAGACAGGTTTAGATTATTCTCAAACAATTTAGTCTCCTATAATCTATTTGTTCATATTCTAAAAATTTACCTTTAAAACGCGTCCCAAATTTGGGATGCGTTAAATCATCTGTATGTTAATCATCATAGGGTCCAATTACTTTTTACAGTTTGTTATTCCAGTATAAATTATTTTATGAATCCCTATTAATCAATAATTGGGCGAGAAACAGCAGAAGCCCCATCATGTTATGATGTAAAGATGAAAAACATGTAAAGATGAAAACACTGACTTTACTATCTTAAATTCAAAGATTTCGAAGAATTGTACCAGGAGGGGTGGTACTGTTACCAAACTTCGTTAATAAGATCCACAAGGTTTTACTGAACTATAGTAACTGATCCAAGTCCCAGATTAGTACAGGATGACTAGAAATAAGAAAGCTGTCCCGCAGAAAATGGAATAGAATCAGAAATGGTCCAAGAATTCTAGCAGTTTTTTTGACCAGTAGAAGGCCTTATTTAATTTGTGCGGAACGAATCTAGCTTTGGAATAATGTAAATACTACGAATAGTTTCATTTAAGTGAGTGCAAATGTTGGATTATAGTTTAAGGACCAGAGTGTGAGTGTTGTTATTTCTTTTAATGAAGTATTGGTTGAAATATAGGTGTTTTAAAGAACTAGTGTGTTTTCAAGATGTAATACTGTACGTGTTATAATGGATGGTTTCTTCCTCGTCTCAAGTTTGGGATCCTGAGAGGCCATTTTCTGATCTCTTTATTTAATATTTGATGCCTTGTCAACTGACAAAGCTTGACTATTTTGGATGAATAAATAAAGTTAAAGTGGAATAAAAACTCACAGGCAGCTGGAGGTAAATACCAACACTTTTTTTTAAATTTATAATCGATTCTCTGATTCTCTTAAAAACTCAGTATTAATCCTTTGGAAAGTTTCGCCATCGTTACCGGTAAGAATAAGTTGAAAATAAGTATTCCGATTTTTAAAATTTAGGACAACTCCACCAAAATCGTCCAACAATTTCATATCTTTGATTAGGATCGACAATGGCTTGCGCTGGTAGGAGCATATCACTTGAGAGAAATGTTATTGTTATTGTATGAACTTTGTGTCAACAAGTCTCCAGGGGCGCTTTGATAAGGACTTACTAAAGGACTGGTACTCGTTCGTTGTGAAAAAAAAATGTTATGTATGCCGCTGGGGCCTGGAAGGGCGGACTGACAAAAGAGCAGTCCGCCAAACTTAGAACCCTCCATGGACCCATCATTTTAAGCATCTCTGGTGCTTTTCGTACGAGACCAGAAAATGCCTCGTACGCCCTTTTCGACATCAACTAAAGTTTAAATCGGAAAAAGGTATATTTCATCGTGTTCCTTATATTTCTCTACAAATGTATGTTACATGCCTGCAAAAATTCGTGGTCTTCTATTCGGGGTTGAACAGGGTGTGATTTTCGGTCTGGGTGATTTCAAGGTAGCGGCCCTAGGTAAGTGATGCGGGGGGGAGTGGGGGGGCGTCGTCCACTTTAAAAGCAAACGCGAAAGCCCGTGATTTTCTAGGTGAAGGTATTTTATGGACGATATTTGTGCCTCTTTCTGTGCAGTTGGGGGCAGAAAATCTAAAACCGTACGGATATGAAATTTGGTACACAGGTACTTCGGGATCTAAATAGGTAAACCTTGGCGTTATTACTTTTTTTAAATTCCAAATCAGTTTTCTAGTTATTTTATATTTTATCCCGATTTATAGCGATTTTGGACGATATTTATACAAATCGATAACTTAACGACCTCTAATTATAACACAACAGATTTCCAATCTTGACACCTTCGAAGAGATCGAAGAACGTTCTTTCATACAATGTTTGAATCGAATCCGTGACAATTCCGACAAAAACAGCTGATCGCAGCAAGTGCATTTATATTTATGGGTTTTCTAAATTTTCGAATTCAAAAGATGTCATCCTGTTTTTATTTGGTAGTATATTTTCATTATAAAAGATTGTGCTAAAATTTGACTGAAATTGGATGAAAATTAACTGATGTAGCAATAATTTTTGGGTTTAAAGAAAACTTTTTTGTGATTTTAAGTATTTTCATTTGTTTGTGGCTCGAAAATGATTTTAGTTCAAAACAGATAATAGAGTGCTGTTATCTGTATCTGTTTTGCTAAGTGCTTACTTATTGGAAACATAAAATTTACGATGTTTGCTGAAAATAAGGCCCAATATACACGAGTCTTTTGTGATGCATTTTGATTCTTTGGATTGCGAAATTTAACAAGTCAGCCCGTCTTGGCCCCGTCATAAGAATGCATTCGTTTTTGGAGAATATCTGGATAATCGGAACAACGAAAAAGTCCAAATTAATATGACGCTGTCTTTTGTGGTATATTTATTTTGGTACTTTGGATTCTGAACCGTACCGGTCCCGTTCGTTTTGGGAGCGCTGTTGCATGTCTTTTGGGAATGACTTCAGAACCGGAGCAGACAGAGCAGAAATTAGGCATACCTTGCCTTTTATTATAAATTTTTTTGTGGAATTTTGTAACTTAGTAGTCCAGCTCGTTCTCGGAACGTACTAAGAAGTTACATGTTCTGGGAAATAACCAAAGACCCGAAGCTCAAATTTGGTTCTCGTGAAATATTTGCTATATATATTAAAATTTGATTTTAAAAATCAAATTTTATAGATTCACACTAACGCTTATTTTAAAACGATGTAAAACGTAGAAAACAGATTAAATTATTTTTTTTGTGGATTTTTGTTCATGGTTTTATATCTCTTAAAATTACTTTATCACGCTAAGCCACCGATGGTCGAAAAGGTAAAAATAGCTTCGTAAACAAAACATTCGATTTAGCATTGTAGAAATAACATTATTGTTAAAAACTCGTGTTTCTATAAAACTTCAAATGAACGCTTCCAACGAAAGGGGCCCATCCCAGCCGGTCATAGTGCAAGAATGTGCAATGCAACCCGAGCTTGGGTCTGACCAGCTCCAAAATGGATCTACCTGTCCTTTGTAAAACTCTAGTGTTCGATGACCAGTCCAGATCCTCACCGTTTAAAAACGTAGCAATCGTGATAACTTTTAATGTTAAACTGCCTGTATCGCCGCGTTATTGTATGATATAAGACCCCTATTCAGTCCATGAAATGGACCGGTCTGAAACGCATGGATTTTCCCAGCCTGTGGCTAAAGAGGAGGGCGGAAGCCTAGACTAAAGCCTAGACTAAAGAGGAGGGCGGAAGCTGCTTTTTATACAGAGACCCTTTCTTTCAAGGGTCGCTGGCGTTTACCGGACCACTCTACCCCCTCCTTGGCATCTCACTTATTCAGGCAAGCCTTGAGGCTAACCACACAAATACTTATATTTGAAAAGGGAAGTTGAGTGCTTTAAGGATACTGTCTCAGTTACATTCAATGAAGCCCGGAATACCACTCTCATAATATGCATATATGGTAACTAACGGAACGTATGAGAGTTTCTGAACATGCAAAACAGTGCATTGGGAAGGTCTAATTATTGTATTGAAACATGATGATCTTCAGCCTCTCCCGAATATATATTAGCTATGCAGTTATTTTATGGTGAGAATTTTTTGAGACCAGGTCTTGAGAGCTATCAGTAAAATTGTGAATATCTGTAAGCGTAAAATGCTGATGTTGATAGTATGGAAGCGTTATATTAAAATTTTATTACACACACAAATTACATTATGTTCTGAAATTTTCTTAATAAAAATGATATTGATTGCTATTCAAGGATGATTTTACAGTAACCGTACGTCCTTTCTTCATTCTTGACATGAACGGGTACTTGCATATTCTTATAATAGTTCCAAAGAAGTCGAAAATTGCCACTAGAGACCAACCCAGCCACATGCCCATGTATCCTCCAATGTAGCTGAATAACTCCACACTCTGAAATAGCAAATATGTATATACATAAGTATAGTGTTCAGACACAAGAATATCCTTTTATTAGCTTTATGGCATTCCCTTTACATTTCTAGACATATATCTTCGAAGGTAAGCTATTGTGATCGAGAGGGAAAAATTCGATTTGAGATTTTGGGTGATTTATACGCTTTGGACACGTGTGAACCGGTTTCAGTGTATATATGTCTTTGGCTTTGTTATACATCAGCTGAAGACAAGCATTCCAGTCGACTAGGATTAATATAACATTAAACCCGCTCCTCTCTAACATATTATTTAAAAACAAATTCTATGTCTCATAATCTTAATACTCCATATCGCTGCTATGTGTTGTTGTCAATTATGGGGGCGGAATGCATTACCTCTACAGGTGTTGCCATCACTCAAACAGATTTTTTAAATATCGGGTAAAATATAAATTTCAGTATAATAAAAATCCTAGTTCTCCATCTCACAGCTATGTGGTGCTATTAGCTACAGAGGCGGTACGTACTGCCTCTGTTGGTGCTGCCAAAATTTAAAAAGTTTCTTTGGACCTTAAAAAAATCGAAGGTTCCTAAATCCTAGTATTCCTTTCCACCGTTATGTGTCGCTGTACTGAGGCGGTGCGTACCGCTTCTGTTGGTGTTGCCACCGATCAAAAAATTCCTGTACAGCACATTTTCTAAAACATTTCAGAGTTTTCTAAAATAATACCCCTAATCTTCGACGAAAACTATAGCATTGCCACTCTTCAAAATTTTATACACACCCAATTTACATAAAACCATTCATTAGATGAAAAAGTCCAAAAAATATCCTCCTAGAAGATAACGTAAACAATACCTTTGCAACCTAAAAAAAGTTTTTAAAAAATGAAAAGTGAAAAAAATTACATTTTGCAAAATTAAACCCGGTCATGATCAAGATGGGCCCCCAAAGTTGGTACGTTCTGGCTCTATCAGAGAACTTTAAATTCTTGCTTGCTGTTAGTGTTCTGTTTCTTTTCCCTTATGTCGGTGTCAAATGCGAAAACTTGCTCCATGAAGTTAGAAAGAAGAAGATAATACTCCTATGGGTGAAAGGTTTGAAAATGTCATAATGCTATGATAATTATATCTAGATGTCGTTAGTGTTAGTAAAGCAGCTGCTATGCTATTGTTAGTTGACATAACAGAAAGGCGTAGTATTTAGTATATGTAGTTTTGATTATTTTTAAATTAAGGGTTCCTTAATTATGGGTATAATTAACCAGTATTTTTTTATAGTTGTAGGATATACAGAATATAGAGATAAAAATAAATTCAAAGGTAAAACTAATTTTGAATACATAAGAATATTCCTTATTGTTTCAGCTGTACTTTACATTGCGCTAATAATTTATTTTTAGAAAATTGACAGTTTAAATAATAATTTTATGTCTTTCGTCATGGAAATCCATACAATGCAGGACTATTTACTTCATCTCAGCTCTATCTGAATTATTGTCTCAAACGATATTGGCGTTTTCGTAATATGAAGTTTTATCTGCTTACTTTTATCTCCCTGCTTGTTTCTTTCTCATCTGGACGGAGATTGCTGCCGCGATTTCTGGTTAACAACGAATATTCTTGGGTTGAGAAGTTGGTAGTGTTCAGAATTGACGACCGAGCAGATCGGGCGTTTGAAACAGTGTTTCATTCCGGATCTTTTGGCCGGGAGTGTGAATGAAATTTTAGGGGAAAAGGCAAGTTTTCTATTTGCCCTATAGTAATATATCTAAATGCTGTGTGACATAAATAGAAACTAGATTAACATGAAATGTCTCCGGGAGATTTCGCACCCTCCTCGAAGGTGAGCCTGAAAGAAACACTAGACGTCACAAAATTAATCATTTCGAGAAATTCAATTGGCTAATGCTAGCTCAACTGTGCGACCGAACTTTGCTTCTGAACATAGTTGTTGATGACACCACCTGCTGAGATACGGCAAAATACATTTATGAATATTTCTCTATACTGGATGTACTTATATGTGCCAATTTCCTATATGTATCAAAGTGTGTGTCAACATGTGTATTTCTGAACAGGTCTTTATTCATGGTAAATGAAAATATAATTATGGGAACGCAAATTATTATTTGACGTAAGTAAACTTACTTCATATTTTGGCCTGTGAAGAATCTGATGCGAATCTAAAAGATTAAAATGAATTTCCATAGCAATAGAACATTTTGAACCAAAAAGGTCTTGGCTAGAAATATGAAGAAACATTTATTAAATATAACTACGTACATAAATGGGAAAATCATTATTCATAACATCAGTTGCACAATCTGTATATGCGAAGAGATTGATATTTCATATCATTCTACTTGCATAATGAGTTACAGAGTTACTTCATTATTTTTTATAGATTCAGACCAATCTGAATTTATGGGCGCCATTGTACAAGACTTACTTACTTTAAGTGCACCAGTGTACAAGACTTACTTACTTTATGTGCGCCAGTGTACAAGACTTACTTAATTTATGTGCTCCAGTGTACAAGACTTGCTTAATTTATGTGCGCCAGTGTACAGTTAAAATTTCTACAGTTCGCAGCCGTAGCACCAATTACCATTATTTGATGAATATCACGTTGTCGCGTGGCTCTGGCTAGCAGCGTAAAAATTATAGCAAACAAAAATATGAAATTCGGTCCATTTGTAGAGAACAAATTAGTGGAATACACTGCAAAAAACCTTTCTTCAATTTCGATCTTCGTTTAAGATATATTTAATGTCAAACTCAAATAAGGAATATTTGACCTTTCGTGTCCTGGTTCAGCAATCAATAGCAAGTATTACGAATTTTTTTCAAGCATATATCTACTCAATATAAATGTTGCACAACTGAGTCCTTTTTACTATCCCGTACTATCACAGTATAAAGAAAGTATTATTAATACGAAAATTTTCGATTTCGATATTTTGTTGCTAATAATGTTTTAGGACCTTCTGAATACGTTTTGACTATATTTGGAGTGATGTCCGTCTGTCTGTATTCAATTTCTTATTTGTACACAAAAACAGCCACACAAATTAATGGATTTTCACGAAACGTTATATACGACTTTGTTATAGAAAATGGCATATGACAAAATTTGACATAATTATGCTTAAAAGAGTTATATATTACTCAATGATCACGAAACTTAACAGTTCAATCATTACAGTGAAAAAAAGCGATACGGTTTTGTGCTCGTGACGTCATTAGTCTTTTTATGGAGGGCGGATTTACACCCCGCGATATTATGAAACCAGGTATCAATTAACGTTGATTTAATTTATAATTACTGTGTAATTTATGCAAATTTAAAGAGAAAATATTATTTTATTCAAAATTTAACCTCCCATTTTGTTAAACGGTTTTATAGTTCACATTTCAAAAGGAGTAATATTTTAACTATGAAAATTAAATCTTGATCGTTATATGTTTTCTATTTCCGTTATGTTTACATATTTGCTGAGAATTAGTTAAGTTCAGTTCTATTTAATTGATAATCACAAATTGATTTTTCCGGCCAGGATGGAAATCACGGTTTTCTCAGTGGCGAAACTAGTGATGCGCGGTTAAGGGCCCGAACAAAAAATCGAGCTGGGATATTTCTGTCGCCCGGAAGAAAACAATTCTTTCTCAAAAATTTATTTGAAGATTAAAAGTACTTCGTTCTTGTTATTGCAAATATATGGCGGTGAATTAAAATATTTTTTATAATAAATACGAAAACAATTTTACATAAAATATCCAAAATGTTCTATACATAAAATATATAGAAATGTTTCTCAAAGTTAACAAAATGCATGACACTATCAAACGCATGACACTATCAAACTTTTCATCACTATAAATCAATGCATGACACTATCAATCTTTTTTCATGAATGGAACGAGCTAGATCCACGATAATGATGTCACCCAATGTATTGCATGGTATTACATATGAAAAGTGAACATGTTTCTCAATAGGAAATATATATATTTTTTATTTTATATGATTTTTGATAATTTTTTTGAAAAATGTACAATATCTCAAGAACGGTTCATGTTAGCATTCTAAAATTTATGTCAATCGTTTTCTAATGAAAAATTACATAAGAAATGTCTATTTGCGTAACTTTATTAACGGTTTTGATTTTTTGACGATTTTTTTAAAATTTCATTCTAAAATTCAGGGGGGTTCTGAACATTCGATTGAGTATAAAAACAATAGGCTTCCAGTGTTTACGGATTGCGATTTTTGTACCAAATTTTGTTCGAATCGGTCCATTCGTTCGTCAGTTATCGTCTCCACAGTCTCACTGACACACACACACACACACCACACACACACACGCTCAGACATTACTTCAAAATATTTGATTCGTGATCAGGGATGCTTGAAACGTGCTCTCCCGTCAAAAACTCGAATTCGAATTTTCGACCCCGTCACAATACTTTCCTTATACATTATGCATATAAGGAAAGTAATGAAAAAATAAATATAAATAAAAGTGTGACTAGTAAAATATTACAGATAGAGTTATTTAGAAAATAATAGAATATATATAAAGGTGTAAACTCAAAATAAAGAAGGGACCTCTTTAATATTTGTGTTTTCGGAAATTTATTGATAAATAGACGTAATGAATAATAATCGCATCTCAGTTGCTCTTTAATTATTATAAAAAAATCTGATGTGAGCAGCACATGACTTTTCTTATATAACGCAATGAATTTACTACTTTTACACCAAAAAAATAGGTTATTCTTATAGTAGATACTTATATTCTTTCCAAGATATTGAATTTTGGTCAATTAGTCGTCATTTTCATTGATTTAGCGTCATTTTTATCCATTTGGCGAAATTTTCGTTAATTTGGCAACATTTAAAAAAGTAGCCCGTTGGCGACATTCCGCCAATTTCGTCGTCAAAATCTCGCCAAGCGTTATGGACCGAGAAATAAGTTATTCTTATAGAAGATAAATGACTATTTGCGTTCAAATACGAAAGTATTACTCAAAAAATCTTTTCTCATGAATGGAACGAGCTAGATCCACGTGAATGATGTCACCCAATTTATCGCACCATATTGCATATGAAAAGTGAACATGTTTCGCGACAGTTGATACATTTTTTTTTATTTATGGAATTTTTTGATACATTTATTTGAAAAATGTGCAATGTCTCGAGAACGGTTCATGCTAGCATTCTAAAGTTTATGTCAATCGTTTTCTAAGGAAAAATTGCATAAGGAATGCCTATTTGTGTAACATTATTAAAGGTTTTGCTTTTTTGACGATTTTTTCAGAATTTCACGCAAAAATTTAGGAGTGTTCTGAACATTCGATTGAATTTAAAAACAATAGACTTCCAGTATTCACGGATTATGATTTTTGTACCGAATTTCATTCGAATCGCTCCATTCGCTCGTGAGATATCGTCCCCACAGTCTCAATGGCACACACACACATACTTTCACACACACACACAGACATCACCTCAAAAATGTTCGATTCGTGATCAGGGATGCTTGAAACGTGCTCTCTCGTCAAAAACTCGAATTCGAATTTTCGGCCCCGTCACAATACTTTCCTTATACATTATGTATACAAGGAAAGTAAAAAAGTACTACATTTACTTAAGCATATTGAATTACGAGCTCCATGACCTTCTAAAGACATTTTTCCTCATTTTACTTCATTGACTATGCCCTAATCTTGGATTTTTTTAACAAAGTTAATTCTAGTACGATATGTTTCCCACAAATCATACGCATGCGTAATATAAAAATTCCTTTCAAATTGTGACTGCATAAATCTGCAGAAGTAAATACATATTTATTAGAACCAAAAAGAGTTAACTATAAAAATAGCAACTGTCTATGGAAATAAATTTCAGCCTCTTTCATCATGATGAAAATGGAAGAGCAACAGCGTGATTAATTGCAAGAACGTGTCTGTCAAAGAGTTATATCATGTGATCCAGAAAGGTAATCGTTGCCAAATGAAAATTCGCGAAAATGAAAGGAAGCAAATTGAACAGTAAAATTACTTAAAACAGTGAATAAAACTATGAAATTAAGATCCCTCTGATAAAAAACATAACAAGTTTTAAATAATACATGAGGAATTTCATCAACGAAATCCAAGTAAGGTACGATTAAACTAAAAATACTTACGAAAATACTTCGGAAATATTTAGTAAAAATATTTACAAATGAAATATTGAGAAAAAAAATAAAAAAAAGCGCTTTCAAAAATTAGATGAGCGAACTTCATAATTAAGACAAACTATTGTTAAAAATAGCAGTGAATGAGAAATATCCAAATCAGGAATATAAAAAAAAATCATGTAAAACAACGTACTTGAGTATCTGATTGATAAAATCATCAAATATGTTAATTAATTTTCAATCAAAATAATTTAAAAATACCAAGGGAGACTTGACTGTGGATGTAAGAAAAATATAATACAAAATACCTCGCAAGTGAAAGATATCGCAACTACTCGAGCAAACTTCATCAAATAATTTCAAACAATATTCAATTACTGCATGAAAAATACCAGTGAAGAAACGGTTGCAAATATCAGAATGCAACATAAAAGGATGGAACCAAATGGTTTCGGAAAGCTACAAGAGCTATATTTCTTCCCCTAAATATAAACAGCAAGCAAATAAATCTCTTTAAAAACTAATGAATGAGCTTGTGGAATCAATAAGAATACATCTAGCAAAGAGATACAGAATGTTTCAAAAGAGTGAACCGAGGAAGTTGTTTTTTTGAACTGTATGTTTTTGAATCGCTGATTTATGTATTAAATACAATTAAAATGCTATCAAACTAATTAAAAAACCAATGAATGAGGCTGTGTAATTACGAAGAACATAACTAACAATGATGAATGCAGTTTATTAGGAAGCTTAATTAAATAACTTCATCAATTAAATGCAAATAAACCATTCGATCATACTACTTACAAAATGCTAATGAATAAAGAACTACATAATTAAGCTGAATATCCTAAGGATATTATACTCAAATAATATAGTAATATTAAATTCTAAGAATACTATACTAATTACATACTCATACTCGTTCATACCTTTTTACTTTGCTTATATCGAAGGGTCGAAAATCTTAGGGTCGAAAATTCGAATTCGAGTTTTCGACGGGAGAGCATATTTCAAGCATCCCTGATCACGAATCAAACATTTTTAAAGTGATGTCTGTGTGTGTGTGTTTGTGTGTGTGTGTATGCGTGCGTGTGAAAGTATGTGTGTGTGTGTCAGTGAGTCTGTGGAAATGATATCTCACGAATGAATGGTGCAATTCGAATGAAATTTGGTACAAAAATCACAATCCGTGAATACTGGAAGCTTATTGTTTTTAAACGTAATCGAATGTTCAGAACACTCCTAAATTTTCGAGTGAAATTTTGAAATAATGATCAAAAAATCAAAACCTTTAATAAAGTTACGCAAATAGACATTTTTTATGTAATTTTCCCTTAGAAAACGATTGACATAAATTTTAGAATGCTAACATGAACCGTTCTCGAGATATTGCACATTTTCTAAAAAAATTTATCAAAAAATCCCATAAATTAAAAAATATATATATTAACTGTTGAGAAACATGCTCACTTTTCATATGTAATATTATGCGATAAATTTAGTGACGTCATTCTCGTGGATCTAGCTCGTTAAATTCGTGAAAAAAGATACTTTGAGTAATACTTTTGTATTTGAACTCCAATAGTTATTTATCTGCTATAAGAATAAATTATTTCTCCGTCCATAACGCTTGGCGAGATTTTGGCGCCGAATTTGACAGAATATCGCCAATTTGGCGACTTTTAAAATGTTGCCAAAGTAACAAAAATCTCGCGAAATGGATAAAAATAACACTAAAACAATGAAAATGATAAATAATTGACGAAAATTCATTATCTTGGAAAGACTATAAATATTTACTATAATAAAAACCCTATATTTTTATTGTAAAAGTAGCATATTCATTGCATTACATAAGGAAAGTCATGTGTTGCCCACATCAGATTTTTTGGTGCTGCTGCATGAAAGAGACAGTTATTTGCCAACAAAACCAGTGAATTATATCAATTAAGATTAAATATTGTTAAAATGAACTAACTATTTTTGTACATAAATAACTCTTTGCCTTTGATTCATCACAGTTCTTGACTTTTTACTATATTTTCTAATCAGATGCTATTTTAAGTAGTTTACGGAAAACGATATTCATTCCCTAATTCCTAGTTAAACATTACTATTGTTCTCTTATTACTCCAAAATTATATGACTGGATTCCCATTTTAATAGTTATCCCCTATTGTTATCTACATCCCTTATTTAAAATGAAAAAAAAATAGCTTACCCATTTTTGCCGTATACCTAAAATAAAACGAAAAATATCAGGATAAATTGGAAATACAGATAGATTGAAAATAAGAGGTTTAAAAATAACTTCATATTACCTGTTGCAAAATTTCAGCTTTATATACATACTTGACTTCCCTAAAATATTTAAATTTACATGTAAATTGTCATGATATCGAATGCGAGAATTCAAAAAATAATTCATTCATCAAGCATTTTACTAGCAAACATGAAGTTACCTCAAAAGAGTATAATAGTTTATAAATTCTAAAGTTTTGAAGGTCAATTCTATTATAACATATACATAGGAATTGCAATATAATAAAATATCACTTAAAATATTATGGACCTAAACTCACAGAATTATTGGGATGCATAAAAATAAATTTTTATTTTTTATAGGCGATCCCCCGTACTTTCCTAACAACATACTTTAGTCCTATATAGTATATAGACTATAGACCATATATCTATAGCTGACTGTAGTACATATATATAGTCATCGATATTTATACACTATAAGCCTTATATAGTACACGTTATTAATAATGTGAAACTTTGTTGTAGTAAACCAATAAATTAAATTATATTCAATCGATTATTCTAATAAATGTTCAAAATTGTATTTATAGATATAAATAACTGGAATACAATGTAAAATACTGCGCAAATAAGATATAGAATAAATAGGGACTCTGCAAAAGCCACATGATGGGTTCCTAGCAGATTCAAAAGACCCAGACAAATGGATTAAACCACGTGCAGAGAGCTGCTTATATAAAACATAGATACATGATATTAATGCCACATAGTGAAAGGAAGTAAATGTTAATGTAGGAACTATAAAATATTGATAAAGTCCGAAACTGTCGGTACAAAAAGAAAATAATCTGATGTAGGCAACATGACTTCTACATAATGCAGTAACTTCATTTTCTTCACAGTAAATTAACGATGTACAAGATGCCTGTCACAATATTTTTAACCTTGAATTGTTCATTAACATTTAGCGCTTTTTGCTTTTATGGATGACAAAATATAAAACTATCTTGAAGTATCAAATTAACTTATGTTTTGTGCAAATCTAGCTTCATAACTACTGATGTTGCTAGCATTCTCTAAGAAATATAGTCCATATATTAAACGATTTTGATTATTAAATAATATTGAAATTTCATCAGATTTGGAGCCGTTTTCGTTTATTTAATGTCATTTTTACTCGTTTAGTAAAAGTTTCTGGTAATTTGTCAACATTTTAAATATATCAAGTTTGTGATATTTTGACAAATTTATCGCCAAAATTACTTGCGCTATTTGAGAATGCTTTCTACTTATTTTAATTTCATGTTACTTTTTCGAATACATTTGTCAGAAAAGCAGCGGTATTTCGAAGACGGTTTGTGCTGCCGTCCTACAGTGTGTTCCATCCGTTTTCTAATGATAAATTATGTAAGAAAATATTATTTGCTTGACATTATTATATATTCTGATTTTTAATGACTTTTTCAAAAATTCATTTGAATATCATTCGAAAATTTGATCACATTCAAAATCAATAGGGTTTCACTGTATGCACTAAACTTTTTTCGATTGCTTCCTTCGTTGGTGAGACATATATGTCACAGACTCACTGACAGAAACACTAACATACACAGTAGCTTACATGTACAGTCTTTTGCAAAAAAACGAAACACCCCTAAGAAATAATCCGATCATCTCTAAATTTCGCGTGCAAATTTCTTTATGCCAAGTATACAAATGATTAAATTTGCAAGGCCAATGAGTGTTAACTTCGGTCATAGTGCGCGTTTCTACAACGCAACTAGCATCCTACAAAAAATGTTAAAAATGTGGACAGTTTATCTTTGCTCGCTATCGGCGTTGCAGTTCCGTGAAGATACAACCGATAATGCCGTTATGACGTTGCAGAAGACCTTATAAACAATTTGAAGAGTTCGAACGTGATCGTATAATCGGGATAGGTGAAGCTGGCTGGTCATACCGAGCAATAGGTCGCCACCTGCACCGAACGGACACGACCATGCACAGGTGCTGACAGCAATGGTTGCTGCAAGAAACTCATCGGCAGATTGAAGGCTCTGGAAGGCCTTGGCGCAAGAATGCGAGGTAAGATCGGATGATTATGCGACAGGTCCGAACAGGCTCAACGGCATCTCTGACCACCATCCAACGTGTTACAGCCTCTTCCAAACCGCCCTTGGTACCTTTCACCATCTCATGGCGCTTGGCTGAGATAGGATTACACTCATGGCGGCCTATAAAACGTCTGCCCATAACCCCATAACATCGACAGAGTCGTTTGGAGTGGTGTCGTAACGGAGCATCATGGCTGCCAGTAGACTGACATCGCATAGTGTTCAGCGATGAATCACGCGCTTCAGTATTTCAGCAGATGACCTGATGTACGTGCTGGAGGCGCCAAGTACAGCGGTCCCAATCAGCCTTTGTTGTACACAGGCACAAATCCCTTACCCCTAGTGTGATAGTGTGGAGTGCCATCTCTTACGACAGCAGGTCTCCCCTAGTCATTCTGCTCACAACTTAGCAATACGATATGTTGATAAAATCATGCGGCGGTTTGCGTTACCCTTCATGGCACGTCCTTCTGAGGCCATTTTCCAACAAGTTAATTCTACGCCACATACGGTTCGCATATCTGTGGACTGTCTCCGTGCTGTTGATTCTGTTCCTTGGTCAGCAAGGGCACCGTACCTTTCGACACTCGAGCATGTATGGGACATGCTAGGCCGCCAGATTAGGGCACCCCGAAATGTAGAGGGTCTTGAGAAACAGTTGAAGAATACCTGACAGAATGTATCGCTGGATGACATTAGCAAACTTTATCACTCCTAGACTTATACAATCATTCATTGCCGCCAAGGGATTTTCACCAATTACTGATTTGAAAATTCGATGTGCAATTTTTAACCATTGATGGGTCCTGCGGCCTTGATTTTATAATCATTCCATTACCTGTGTATGAGCTGAACGCATATTTAATTTCAATAAAAATAGTCACATTCTTCATGGTGCTTCTTTTTTTACAAAAGAGTGTATATACACTTACATATACAAAGGAATCGCCCCAATTATGTTTGACTCGAGTGTAAGGATACTTGGCACATTCTTTTCTGTCGAAAACTCGAATTTGAATCCCCTCCCCCCCGACTCCATCACAATACTTCCCTATACTTTAACTGTGTTTGTAGGAAAAATTAAAAAAATGAGACTAATGCGAGCAGCACATGACATTCCCTACGCTAAGAATTCTCCCCAAAAAACAGGTATTATCAAAGCAATTGAACTTCTGTCTTCAATATATTGAATTTTCATCAATTCGATGTCATTTTCGGTAATTAAAGGATACTTTTCCCATTTCGCAATATTTTCGTCCTTTTGTCGGCATTTCTAAACGTTGCGAAGTTGGTAATATTTCGACAAATTCATCACCCAGATCGCCAATTACTTTTAAATTTGTCGCCAAGCATCACATATTGACAAACAGAAGCGGGGAGGAGTTTTTTCGACGGTTTGAATTCTAATCAATAGATGCCTTCTGTCATAAACAGAACCAACGTGATCCACGATAATTATGTTAGTAAATTTGTCCCTATAATATTGCATATAGCATATCAACTTATCTAACGATACATTTCTTTTAATTTTATGTAATTTTTTGAAAAATTTATTTGAAATATGTGCAATATCACAGGAATGTTCTATGCTAGCAAACTTAAAATTGCGTCTTATGAATTGTAATGAAAAATTTCTCATGAAATAATTATCCTCGAAATTCTTATCCTCTAAACAGCTGTATTCTACTCTATTGTGTTATTTGCGCTTATGTACGCTGCTCCAATTTTCCTTACGAATAAATATTTAATTATTTTTTCAGCTAAACTTATTAAATATGTCGGGAAATTAATAAAAACATGAGAGAGGAATACAATTAAATATCATTAAAGAAATTTGAATAGTAATCATCAATTGAATTTAGCTGAAATAAAAGCCAATCAATTTATAGATCGGATTGTGGGATGCACAATGTAAAATCATGTTGGTTAGAGAGTGCAAGTACACTACTTCTTGTTAAATCTATATATACAGCTTCATGAAGTAGAAAACACTTTTGTTATGTAAATGAATTATATCTAATGCAAAAATATATATTATATAAAATTGCAGAGGAATAAAAAATTTTTACATTTTCGAAATATGCAGCAGAACGACGAATAATTTTGTTAGTAATGAATAAATGTTACACTCACAACGGTTGGTAACATCTTTTAATTTGATATGAAATTCTTATTTTTACGTTTAATGAGTAAGCCGAAACTTTGAATTATTATTAAAAAAATGCTTGTAGAAATATATGGATTACTTACAAACATGCCTCTTTGCATTTTTCATAACACTTCCTTATTCTGGAATTCATTTCAGAATCTATAAAAGAAGAGATTTTGTGTATACTATGCAGTACATTAATCAAAAAAATTCTTGTGCAATACAATTAGAACTTCGTTGATGATTGTATACTCTCAGTTAGGGACTTCGTATGCTTCTGGCCAAGTTGAAAAATAGTCCATTACTACTTGGATATATTTATTATTGTTTAAATTCTATGGCAGTGGCCGAAAAATGTCTAATTCAGTTCTGTCGAAAGGAGCTCTGACATTTTAACACTGAAGAGGTCGATGGGTTTTCTTTTCTTTGCTTTCACGAACTTTGTTCAATGTCCTGTTACGGATAGAAAGTTCTCCAGTAGGATTATAATATATCTCTTTTAGTACGCTGGACAGTCTGGAACGGAGTAACAACACCTGCCATCTGACTCTTTTCAATTGTCACTCTTACATTTACGATATACTACTCCGTTCCTCACGTGCAAAAAATGCCACATTGACCAGTACCGTTTTTGTTTCAAGTGAAAAACACAAAATATCTAAGTTGGTCTCCCATTAAATTGTTCTTAGTGGATCAGGATTAGATGGATATTTTCGTCTTCTTTTTAGGCTAGAGAAATTTCTTCATTATTCATAGGATATTGTGGAGATGCTGAACCGTTGTCTGTGATAACTTACTATAAGATCGCTGAAATATGGCTTCCAAACGTTATTTCAACAAGAGAGCAACGTGCATTATTTAAAGGACAAAGTCTTGAGATTGCATTACAGTTTTCATTAAACGACCATTTTCGGTGTCGAACGTTCATGTCTTATTATTGAAATAGCTGAATTCATCTTGCGACCGCCCTTCAGAGTTCTTAAAGCTGAGGAGCAAATGCAAACAATTCGCAACAGGAATTTCCTTCCGTTGAGATACTGACTTAAATGATGTGCGGGTTTAATAATTGCCAATAATTCCGTCCTTGTTACATCCGAACAGTCCTCCAGCAAAAATATAATTCAATGAAACGACATGGTAGTCGGGATGCACATTAATTACAAATTGCAAATGGTATAAGCGACCATCAACTGTTATAAACCTTGAATATGTAATTTGGATAAGCATTTCGCAAATGTTCCATACGTCATCAAAAAAAGATTAAGACGTTTCTTTATGCAAATTAGTTAAACCCAATTTGGTATAAGACACTTTCAAAGCTTTGTGGAAACATTCGGTGATCGCTATGGGAATTTCTTTCCCTGACCGTGCTTTAAAGTTGTTTTACAAAAATGGCATGAACTCTTCGCGAGAACAGACGTTTAAAATAGTTCCTTACAGGTCTTTTGACAGCATGTGGCGTCCAGAGAATGAACGGTTCAATGTTCAGAGCAGACTGGAAGCCTCCTTTGAGACAATGCAAGTGGCTGAAGAGGTTACAACGCCTGTTGTTGAGCCGATCAGTCACAATGAAGTAGGCATCAGTAGTGCTTGAGCTGTAGCAAGACAATTGAATTTTTCCTACGCAATAGCACGGAAGTGTTTGCGGAAAACTTTAGAAATGTATCCGTATAAGATCCAGTGTCACCAAGAGTTACAAGGTTCTGATACAGATATCCGTGAAACGTTTGCTTTGACATTCCTCGCACGCATGCAGGTAGACGTAAACTGGCCCTGGAACATTCTGTGGAGTAATCCCGTTCACCAGATCTGAACCCTTGTGACTTTTAGCTGCGGGGTTACCTGAAAAGCGTGGTATATCGAGAAGGTATTCGTAAACTTGCACAACTGAAGGACAGAGTGAGCTTGCACACGCGCAACATCACAACAGATCAGTCACGTGCATCTGTCGAACTCGCTGTAGACAGTACCAGTTTTTGCTTCTTCAACACGGTGGACAGACACATTGAACACTGCTAAATAACTTATTTTTCTACAGTCTTCCTCTGCGTTCCGTATGTAATATATTCTAGATGCGTTTGTTAAATTGACATTTAGATGTTTATAATTATTGTCAGTACCTGGGCACACGCATACCACATACAATTCGTAATTAATATGCATTTGGACTGTGAAGCCGTTTCATTGAATTATGTTTTTAGTAAGGGCTATTCTCAGCGCCATTTCTTCCCCTATCGGTCATTTTTGAAACTAAGTTTATCATAATTAGACAGTACATATTTAAAATTCGCCAGTACAACGAATAGCCTTGTTTAGACAAGGGACATTTGTGCACTGTTTTTTAATCTAGTATTGGCGTCTTTACTGATTTGAAATCAAACTCATACATACATAATGTCATACATAAACTTCATCATCTTTACATAATGTCAAGGACTATTTTCTTCCCTTCTAAAATTGCAATTTCAGCAACTTAACCAATGACTATGAGCTGTTGTGTACAAATTATGTGCAAGAATTTATGGAAAGATATATTTTTTCCACAAAATAAATATAATATTACCGAAATAAACATCATCTGTACAAATTTCTTTTTCATGAGGATAGATAACTTCCTTGTACACGCATTCATTTGTTACTGACATATCATTGATTTCGCATATTCTCTGACAATCCTGAAAACAAAAAAAATACGAGTTATTTTAGTGAAAATTATATATACATTGTAATTTTAATTTTCAGGATAGAAAAAACTTTTTTTTAAAATTTCAATTACGGCTAAAATTAAAAAGCTGCTTTCTTAAGGGACTTCGCACCACAAATTTTATTAAAATAGTCGGAACTTTTCCCGAAGTTTCTGGGCGTCGAAATTTTGAAAAATGGTATGAAACTAGGGTTTAAGCAAAAATTCGACAAAAAATTTAACTCTGGATTCCAGTTTATGTGGTGAACTTTTTCTTCCAACTCATTATAACACAGTTATTTTTCAGATTCTCATGAAGTTCAAACTTATTGATAATTTAAAAAATGTGACTGAATCGATATTTTGAGAAAAATGCTTTAACTTCTGTTTTTTTATAACGCAGAAACGCTATGTTCAGTGGCGTAACCAGTATTTGGCGTAGTTAATAGAATAATTAATATATTTTTAATATAACAATTATACCTATTAAGTTATTTTTGGATAGTTAAACTTCTTTTTAAGCGAAAGCTAGTTTAAGCAAAATAATCATTATTTGTCAAATATTAATAAATGTTTCTCATAATTTGGAGCTTTATTAAACTGGAATACATGAGGCATAACGAGGAAACTGGAAAAAACACAAGAATACTTTAAAGGTCTAAGATTCCAACGGATTTTTAATACAGTTTTTCAACTGTGAATAGTTCTCGAATCTATTTAAACGCATTTGATAATAACTTTCATTCAGTTACCTATGACTGACAAAAACTTAAGTAAAACTAAGGAAACTTCAAAAAGAAGAGCAAAATAAGATAAAAGTTAAATTTAAGAAAGTACCAAAAATTTAAAATTTACTGAGAAAGGATATATTAAAACTTTTAATATGACTGCCATGCAATATGTGAAAAACATACAAGTAATATGTTTACTGTAATTATTTTTGTAATTTTTTAATAAATAATAGAATTTATACTGTTCAGAGCAGGCGTGGCTCACTTAAATAAACCTGAGGGCCACTTTAACAAGCTGTTATCCCGGAGGACACACAAAATGAATAGGGAAATGAATAGGGAATATACTTGGCGTTATCTGGAATTTAAGATGAATAGAATCCATGGAAAATAAGGCTGAAATAAACTTTAGTTGCAAAAAAATATACATTACCGTTTTACGTAGTGGACCATAACCGCCATTTTCATACCAATATTTTAAGTAGTCATGGCAATCAGTGGCATAGGGCGCAGACAGACGGATGACACTCTCCTGCAAAATAAATTATTGGATTTGCAATTCCAGGTTCTTTAATATGAAGTTCAGCAATTACCCCGGAAATGAATCAAAACGTCATTCGTGACGTCACGGACCAGGGAGGACAATAAGAGTAGTTGTCGAAGTTTTAAGTCAGACGAGTTATTTTTTAAAACGCTATTACGTTTCTATGTCGAACAGAGGACGAGCTCCGCCGGTGAGGTCGGCCCAAAAACCCGTAGGCTTCTCGACCGGACACAGGATCGTCTCGATTGGTAAGCTTTAAAATCCAAAGGATAAACACTTTCAACAAAAGGTAACTAAAAGCTAAATTTTTTCTTTCTAACGGCTCTGGTTCTCGAGTTTTAATTTGCCTGAACAATAAAGACAGATCCCAGGGGTTTATTCTTTCATCTTTCGAAACGTGCCAGTTCATGGCGATATGTGTGTATTCATCTTTGAGTTATCGTTTCCTCACCGCACAGAACTTGAACTAAAACGTTTTCATTCAAATGAGAAATATATATAGTATAGTCAAAATGGGAAAGTCATAAACTATATGTTAAAGTAGTCTAAAAATATTATTCAGAATATTTGCATTAAACGTAAAAATGATTAAAATAAGATAATTACCTGATGGACTTGTATTTTGTATCTAAATCCCTCTTCAAGAGCAATTCCTTCATGGAATGGATTACTGATGCCAAATGGATGATGAAATGATAGATAGTAATGTGGTTTTATATTCGGATTGACACTGTCCTTAATCTCAAAATTTAGGTCCAGCAGAAACGCTATAAAAATATCACAGATAATTATACACAAACACACACACACACACACACACACACATATATATATATACATATATATATAATTGAAGATTTTGATTACTTGTAAAATATATATACCCGAGAAATATATATATATATATATATATAACTCAATAATTAGAAAAAGAAAAAAGAAGAATGACATTGTATCAAAATTTCGCCGGGGGGGATTGTGACCCCCACTTCCCGGTTTAGCCAGCTTTATGTCATGACGACACTCCCGGAAGCGGATACAATGTCACCAACCAAGTACATATACTAATACTTTAAATGTAAAAAAGAAAAAAGTTGAAAAACCTATACATTCCCTAACCTATACAAAGACTACGCGTTTTACTACATCCAAACAGAAACACAAAATACTACAAAAATGATACATACATAATGATACTACATACATTGTGAAGGTCATGGTTGACTGTTTGAAGGAGATCATTAGGTACAAAGTAAGAGTCTTTTACATTTCGGTGAGGTGTATGCGTGGCTTGTTTTTCTTGATATATTGGTATTGGATGTGGGTCATTTTTGTGGTATTTTGTGTTTCTGTTTGGATGTAGTAAAACGCGTAGTCTTTGTATAGGTTAGGGAATGTATAGGTTTTTCAACTTTTTTCTTTTTTACATTTAAAGTATTAGTATATGTACTTGGTTGGCGACATTGTATCCGCTTCCGGGAGTGTCGTCATGACATAAAGATGGCTAAACCGGGAAGTGGGGGTCACAATCCCCCCCGGCGAAATTTTGATACAATGTCATTCTTCTTTTTTCTTTTTCTAATTATTGAGTTGTATAGAAATGTACTTGTCTGAGCAGCTTGGCGCCTTTGAGTATATTTTCAATTGTCAGTTTTTAGATGTGATTGATGTAATATTTATATGTATATATATATATATATATATATATAGTCATAACACAAAAATGGCAACACCATAACTCAAACTGGAAAATCGAATATGAATGCACACGATCGAAATTGATTATGAAGAAACTAAAATTAAAATAATATGTGACAGAGATTTTAGAAAAATTGAAAAATTTGGAAATAAATGAGGACTTTTGACATGAATAGAGAATGTTATTGTGGCATATGTAAATAGAGTATATTACTGAATTAACGTCAGCTTACAACGCGAGACTGAACTGCATTACTGATGCAGCTATAAATACGCTACACTTGTAAGTAAGGTAAGTTAAAGTGGCTGAGTTCCTAGTAGCAGTATCCAAATGAAAGCATGTTGTCTTTAGCAACAAATCCTGCTTGCGTCTTAGTGCTGATCACCGCCACATACTTTTGGGGAGGAGGATATGGGTTTTTTGTAAACTTTTATTTAATAAAATTATAGGTCAGTTTTTAGAAAAGTGCGGCATTTCTACCAAAATCCCCCCCACACACACACACACACGCACATATACACGCGCCACTTGAAAAACCTTCGATTCGAGGTCGAGGATACTTTAAAAGTGCTCCCTTCTGCAGCTCGAATTCAAATGTACGATTTCCTCACATTACTTTCCAATTATATTATCCTATGTGTGTAAGGAATGTAAAACTCGAATCCCAGGTGTATGTGCCTACTGTAAGTAAGCAAATTCGATATACTTACTCTTATCTGACTGAAACATTCTGATTGTGGAATTTATTTCTCCAGTTTGAGAATATAAGGCATAACACGCAGCTGGAACTTTCTCCTCTTTTAGGGAACGAATAAATTTTGCTGTCCTAAAAGAAAATTTTGATTTATTTAAGAAATAAACAAATTGAGAGCAATATTTAACAGTTTTATTTATATATAATGCGGTAAAAATTTAAGTTACGAGAGTGGTTTTCAACTTTAAACAATTGTAAACTCTTTTAGGACATAATTTTATATAGCCATAAATGTAGATAAAATGGAACCCCAGTTGCAGATAATATCATCTATGGATCTTTTTCGCCCTTGTTGTTAAATCGTAAGCATGGAATACTCTTTTATCTACAATAGAAGTATAAAACTTGCTATATGCTATATTTGCGAACTTCAATGAGTACCTGCAAATTCAATGATTTTATCCATATTTCGAATTTTCCGATTTTTTTACGGTTTTAAATTTCTCGAAAATGTAGCTTAAGCTACACAAAGATACAACGGTTCAAAACAGCTATAATTTCAAAAATACATCGATTCACGTAAAGCACACACAAAAGTTGTGCAGCTTCTACGATTTGATAAGGTAAGAAAGTGTATGAGAAATTGTGTGTATCGTGCAATCTGAGGTTAATCTGTATGAATTCAGTTATGAACTGCGCGGTTCAATTAAATTTCTTTCTATCCACAGAGGCTCACAAAATTGTTACATACATCAAGTTTTTTGCTACGTTCTTGTAGATATCGACCTTTGCTTTCGAACTCATAATAAGCACGAAATCAGCTTATGCCATACGAGATGGTATTGATGATATGATTTTTACCATAAAAGACATAGAAGAAATCAGTCGTTTTTCTCCCTAAAAGCAAATAAGCAATTAATTCAATTTCTTAAAAGAATTTCACCATGGCGTATTGTCCCGAGTCTTGAAGTGCTTGTGTACCAAATTTCACGTCCGCACGGTTTTCACGTATTTCGCTGCAAACAATACAGGCGAACAGACAAACATAGAGACGTACATCTTACTTTATTACAATTCACTCCACAAAATAAGAAAAAAATGCAAATTCTCAGATCTCGAGCGAACAAATGAATTTTATTGAATGAAACTTGCTGTACACTTCGAGTACAATATGCAAATATAGAAAAACTTAGCGGCTTGGTAAAATTTAGGTCTTTCCTTCTGTTTGACCTTACAACTACTACGGACGTTACGGTAAAAATCCGAAATAGCTTTATGTCATTTGATATGTCCCAAAGAAAGCGTTTAAATGATGGTCAACGATGGTAAACCGTGAGCAGGTTAGAATCCGGCTAATATATTAGAGAAGTAGCTAAATTCGTCAGTGTCCACTATTCTATGATTTCACGCTTATGGACCCAATTTCAAAACAGCGGAACAACAAGCAGGAGGCAAGTTTCGGGTCGGCTTCGAGTTACAACATATTTCTATGACCGCTACGTAGCGGTATTGGTCAGAAGCAACAGGTCAGCAACAGTACCTGGTTTGCTTTTTAGCTCGACTACAGCTACTGGTTGGCCTGTATCCGTTACAACTGTGAGAAGGAAATCGCAAGAACATGGATTTTATGCGCGTTGGCCAACCATTTGGGCTCCATTGTCTGAGAGGACAAAGTAGCCCGTCTTCAATGATGTCAGAAACACGTCAATTTGACCATGGACGATAGGAGCAATGCCCTAATCACCGATGAGTCTGGATTCGCTCTGCAGTCGGACGATCCTCGGATTTTGGTGTGGAGAGAGGTTGGTACACAGTATCAAGCGGTAATATCGCCCAGTGCTACTCATTTTCTTATGGTGGTATCATTGTATGGGCTATGATTTCCTTCGGCGGACGTACTAACCTCCATTTCTTCCTCAATGATACTGTGACTGGCCAAAGATATCGCGAAGAAATCCTTAGTAGCTGTGTTCACCCTTATGGGGGTTGTTGTTGAGACCCAGACCGTCCGACCTACCAGAAAGGTGTAAGGTAACTGTTTGGACGGCCGATAAGTACCCTTATGGGGGTTGTTGTTGTTGAGACCCAGACCGTCTGACCTACCAGAAAGGTATCCTTATGGGGGTGCAATAGGTTCGGAGTTTGTACTTTTGGACGACAATGTCCGGCCAGAGAGAGCTACTATCGTAAGGGATTACCAGATAATAGAGGGAATCCGGCCAATGGAGTGGCCAGCGCATTCCTTAGACCTAAATCCAATAGCGCATGTAAGGGATGCTCTATGGAGAGTAGTACCTTCTCGATAAACCATTAAACATTACCCAAGAGCTCCTTATACAAAAGTAGCGATTATTGCCTTCCGAGTATTGTTTTCTGAGCACTTAATTGGTAACGTGAATCGCCTTTTCTAAGACTGCATTAGTGTGAGAGGAGGTCATGTTCCTTATTGACAGACATTTCATATTCAAAACTATGACCTGTCGTTTTCTCCATTTTTTTAATGTGTAAGTATACATTCGAAGTCCAATTCTATGTTACTGTAAAATTTAATATATATTTTTGCAGTCGTTTCTGATATGTTTCTGAGTTTCATTTGCATGCTTATATTTTGGAGGGAAGTATGATTCTGAGTATTATAAGTGAGTAAATACATAATTAACAAGAAAAAATTAATGTTAAATAAAATAACTGAACAAGTAAATTAATTTCATTGCGAGATAGTGATTTATGTTTATTTTGAGTCTTTCACTATGAGAATACGCCATGTACAATTATAGAATATTGATGTTTATAATCGACATTACAGCTCTTAGTCCTTCTGTAAATAAAGGGCATTAATAATACAATAAAAAGGGCCAAAAATGACAAAGAATAAATAAAGCTGAAAAAATGACGTCCTCTTTGATCTTGTTTTGAAGTTCATCCTCCTACTGAGAAGATTGGAAAACAAAAGCTCATCCGTTTTCATCATCCTCCTTTTTTCTCGCTGAAAAAACCACTGTCGGAAAAATTTCAAACATATCACAATTTAGTATAGGTGGAACTCAAGGTACTTGAAATAAGAGGAAGGACAAAGAAAGGATGTTGATAGGATCAACCGATATTGCAGTTTGAAGTACATCTTCTAAATATATAACATCCTTGGTATATATATATATCAGCCTTAGCCAGAAGTGTGACGTCACTGAGTTGCAAGTTAGGAATGAAAAACATGTAAATGGAATGGTAAACATGCAAATTTGTGTTTTTAATTGACTATGGAGATACAATCCATGTTAATAGTTTTTAGAAGAAAGTGAACGGTTTGAGGAGAAAGAAGTGAAAGTTTAAAAAGTTGAAAAAAATATTGCATAATATGATAAAAATATAGTAGCTCAGTTGTGCAGAGGTAATGGCGCTCTGACTCACTAATGAAAAATATGTTATATCATTTTTCTTTTTAAACAGCATAATTATAAATAGGTAAAAATGCTTACCTTTCTCAGCAATAGGCGTAGGGCAAATTGTCGTCTTTTCCCCTAAAGTCTTAAACGAAATATAATTTTATTGTGTTTCGTTACCATCTTGATGTCGGGAATAATTACTCTTAATTGAAAGAAAAAACATATTATTTAATTAGATTCTGCATTTAAAAATTACATAGGAAAATTAAGAAACAAGCATTTTGCTGCGACATCATTCGAAAACATCCACAACACAGAACAGAACTTCAGTTCGTAAGTGTACCGGTATAGTCTCTTTGATGCGCGCGCAGATTTCTCGAAGTAAACACATTCCTCTTCTGCGGAAAGGCGAGAGTCAGTGTTTATGGGTTTGTCTGTCTTTCGCAGCGATGAGATCATTTATTTCTAACAGTCCCCCTTGATCTCTGGAGCTGCATATCACGGCTGTAGCAGTTTGGATCTGTGCTTCAGAAATTCAGGCTTTGGCAGTGGTTTAGTCATCATGTCCGCTGTCATTAGCTTAGTTGGAAGATAACTCAACTGGATTACACCCGATTCCTGAAAGTCTCTTATGGCGTGGAAGCTGATGTCAATATGTTTGGTTCTTGACATGTACTTCGGTGATTCAATCATTTTTATACATGACTGGTTATCTTCGAAAATAGTAATCGGGAGCTGTTGAAACATATCGAGATCTTTGAGTAGGTTGATTAACCACAGTACTTCTTGAACTGCGTTAGCAGCGGATATATATTCCGCCTCTGCTGAGGAAAGTGCAACACATGATTGTTTTTTGCTTAACCAGTGTATAGGAGAATCATCAATTAAGAAAAGATTACCACTCGTGGATTTCCGATCCGTTTTATCGCTTGCCCAGTCGGCATCAGCGTATGTTGTAAGAATTGGTTTTGTCGTTGATTTTATTACCAAATTTAGATCCTTTGTATGATTTAGATAACTTATTAGACGCTTTACTGCGTTCCAATCCATTTGACGTGGTTTCTCACTTCTCCGACTTAAAATGTTTATTGCGGCTGTGATGTCTGGTCTTGTGACCGTGGCAATATATAGAAGAGCTCCAATAGCTTGGCGATATTTAGTGTTATTAGGAAGCAGGTTTTCTTCTGTTTCATTTCTCAAATATCCAGTTTCCATTGGTGTACTATAGGGTTTTGAATCTTGCAAATTAAATGTATTTACAATTTCTTCAATCTTATTTTTTTGATTTAATAGATAATCTCCATCATGGTTTTTCCTTATGCTAATTCCAAGGTAATAATTAACTTCACCCAAATTTTTTAATTCATATTGTCTGCCCAATTCTTTCGTTGTTTTGTCAATTTGATCATCTGATCCTGATATTAGAATATCGTCCACATATACGATTATATAGATAGTTTCTCTTCCTTTTCCCTTTTTGAATAGACATGGATCAGTAGTACTCTGCACGAATTTTAGTTGTTTTAGAGAGTCACCTATTTTTAGATGCCAGGCTCTTGCGGCCTGTTTCAACCCATATATAGCTTTATTTAATTTCCATACTTTGTTTTCGTTACCAGGGGAGATGTAGCCATCTGGCTGTTGTATGTAAACTGTTTCGTCTAAATCCCCGTGTAAGAAAGCAGTTTTAATATCAATGTGTTGTACGTTATGTTTTCTAAATGCTGCTCCTGCCAGGAATGCTCTAATTGTGCTGTGTGAGACCACTGGTGCGAAAGTTTCGTAATAATCTTCACCGTATTTTTGTGAAAATCCTTTTGCTACCAGTCTAGCTTTGTATTTAGCTATTTTTCCCTGAGAGTCGTGTTTAATTTTATATGTCCATTTTGAACCTACTATTTTTCTTCCATGCGGGGGGTCCATTAATGTGAATGTGTTATTTTCTTGCAAAGATTGCATTTCTTCTTCCATTGCGTCTAGCCAATTTTGTTTCTCTTGTGGGCTCTTAATTTTTAGTACCTCATTATAGTCTCTGGGTTCGACGGTGTTAGCTTGTTGCGCTAAGTAGATGAGTCGATCGGGCGGTACTCCCTTGTTCGATCTCTCGGATCTGCGAGGTTGATTGGCGGTTATGTTATCAGAGTTTATTTGTTCATCATCTGACGGTGCCTCAAACTCGATCTCGCTCTCTTCGGGTTTTTCATCTGTTTGAGCATTAGTTTTTTCGACTTCACTATCTGTTCCTTCGAATAATTCCTTTGAGCTTAATTCTGAAATTTGCATTGATTTTTCGAGGAATTTAACCGTTCTAGCAAGTGTAATGTTTTTTCCTTCTGTATATATTCTGTAAGCTTTTGATCTGTCGTCGTATCCGACAAAAATCCCTTCTTGGGCTTTTTCATCTAATTTTCCTCGTTTGCTTTTATGGATGTAGGAATATGCTTTACAGCCAAAGACTCTTAAATGACGAAGATTTGGTTTCATACCAGTCCACATTTCGTAGGGTGTTTTTGTATTGGCCTTTGTGGGAAGTCTATTTTGTAAGTAATTGGCAGTGTTTATAGCCTCTCCCCAAAATTTTTTGCCTAAATTTGCTTCTGACAACATAGCTCGTGTCATCTCGATTAGTGACCTGTTTTTTCTTTCCGCTACGCCATTTTGGGATGGACAATGTGGCACGGTCAACTGGTGATGTATGCCGTTGTCACTTAGATATTCCTCGTATTCTTTACTGACGTATTCGCCGCCATTATCGCTTCTCAGTATTTCTGGTTTTTTTCCGAATTTGTTTGTCGTAAAAGCGATGTATTCCTTCAGTTTACACAAAACTTCACTCTTTTTTGATAAGAGATAGGTCATTGTGTACCTGGAGAAATCATCAATAAATGTCAGCACGTATGATTTTCCTCCTATGGTGGGAGTTTGCATTGGTCCGCATACGTCGCTGTGCACAAGTTGTAGAATATGAGTCCCCCTGTTTTGAGTAGATTTGGGGTATGGCATGTCGGTGAGTTTTGATTTTATGCAAGTTTCGCAATTTATTTCATGTTTACATTCATTGATGTTTATGCCTTCGGCTAACTGTTTCGATTTAATTTCCTTTATAGAGCCGAAGTTCTTGTGACCCATTCTTCTGTGCCATAATGTAACACAATTGGGGTTGTTACAGTTATTTACCATATATGTAACATTTTTGTTTTGTGGTGTGAGCAGGTCTAGCTCATATAGGTTATTTTTTATTTTTCCTTCTAAGAATATTTCATCATTGTAAGTTAACTGACAGTTGTCTTTAGTAAAAGTTACTTTGCATCCATGCTGTGTTGCTTTTCGTACGGAAAATAAATTAGCTTTCAGTTCTGGCACAAATAGTACTTCCTGTAGTGTTACTTGTCTTATCTCTCCATCCGAGGCTCGACTTTTTATTTTTACTTCGCCTGACCCATAGGCGGTTAAGGCTTTACCGTTAGCAACGATAACTTCCGATTTGTTTTCATTATTTATTTTAGTGAATAAATTCTCATTATTTGTTATGTGGGATGAGGAACCACTATCAACGATCCAACTGTCTTCTTCAGTTTGATTAGTTATGAGCGCTAAGTCTCTAAATTTCGATCCTACTTTATCTACAGTGTCTGAATATCTTTCTTGTGTTCGTGATTTCACGGCCGGTCTGTCGTTTCCCTCATACACTAACTGTGATGAGTTGTGTCTGAATTTATTTTTATAATCTTTATATCTGCCGGGCTCGTTGGTCTTATTCTTTAGACGCCAACATTCAGATTTGTTGTGGTTCTTCATTTTGCAATGTGAGCAGTATTTGTTATCCATTTTGTAGCTGTAGGTGTTAGAGAATTTTTTATTCGCGTGAAAAGCCTTTGCCATATTTTGCGGCATTTCTTGGTGATCCCTACGTCTATTATATTCATCAATCAGTTTGCTGCTAATGAATTCCGGCGTCAGTTCATCCTCTGGTCGCGCTTCCAACGCCGTTATCAGCGTTTCGTAACTGGGGGGTAGCGAACACAGAAATAGTGCTGATATATGCGAATTATTTATTTCCTCCCCGATTGCTTTAAGTTTATCCACTGTTTCCAGAATTTTGGTTATATGTTGTTGCATGTTTCCCCTTTCATCTAACTTTATACTGTACAACTTTCGTAAAAGGTATAGTTTGCTGGATAAATTAGCTCTTTCGTGTATTGCACGAAGCGCATTCCAAGTATCGCGCGCCGAGGTGAGATGCTTGACGTGAACGATTTGGGAATCCTCAATACATAAGTTTATGAGCGCTCTGGCTTTTCTATCTTTTTTCTGCCATTCGTCGGTAATTGGGTCCGGAGCCGCTTCTGTTATCGTTTCTGATAATTCTTTATTCAATAGTGTCATTTCCATTTTAAACTTCCAATTGGAATAGTTACCTTGGTTTAATTTTTCAATCAAGTGACTTTCCTTGATAGATGCCATTATTTTATTTTTAATTTCCTTGAGAAATATTTTCCTTTTTTTTTGTTTATTTGCAGTGCGATATTTCCTTTTATCTTATTCCGTAAAAAAATCACTTTCGGTTTGGAAGTTTTTTTACGAAGTCAATGGGGAACGAAAAAATAATTGTGATATATTTGTATATCAATTTTCTTTTCAGTTACTTATTTTTATGCCCTTTTTCAAATAATTTTATTGTTCATGAAAATGCTGCTATTTTATTTTGTTAGTACCAATTTCTCCAGCGAGACAGGCAACAACTTCAGTCTCATAATCTGATAAAAATATAGTAGCTCA
Organism: Amaurobius ferox; assembly: GCA_951213105.1. NCBI lineage: Eukaryota > Metazoa > Arthropoda > Arachnida > Araneae > Amaurobiidae > Amaurobius > Amaurobius ferox. Next base: position 129,616,717 of record OX578143.1, on the reverse strand, counting down.
GTTGTGCAGAGGTAATGGCGCTCTGACTCACTAATGAAAAATATGTTATATCATTTTTCTTTTTAAACAGCATAATTATAAATAGGTAAAAATGCTTACCTTTCTCAGCAATAGGCGTAGGGCAAATTGTCGTCTTTTCCCCTAAAGTCTTAAACGAAATATAATTTTATTGTGTTTCGTTACCATCTTGATGTCGGGAATAATTACTCTTAATTGAAAGAAAAAACATATTATTTAATTAGATTCTGCATTTAAAAATTACATAGGAAAATTAAGAAACAAGCATTTTGCTGCGACATCATTCGAAAACATCCACAACACAGAACAGAACTTCAGTTCGTAAGTGTACCGGTATAGTCTCTTTGATGCGCGCGCAGATTTCTCGAAGTAAACACATTCCTCTTCTGCGGAAAGGCGAGAGTCAGTGTTTATGGGTTTGTCTGTCTTTCGCAGCGATGAGATCATTTATTTCTAACATAATACACATCACAGGAAATGGCGCCCAATAAACTGCAAGGGAATAGGGTGCGGTTTCCATTTTGTAGATAATAAACGTATATGAATTTTATCGCATTATTATATTTATAGGTTTGCCTGTATCTCTATTCAACTCGACCGTTTCGCCCATTTTTATGGGCTCTTACTTCAGAATAAATACTTCAATCGACTCTAAACTTTTCAGATCGATTTATTTATAGAAAATTAGTATAATTAAAAAACTTTTAAGAAGCCAAGATAAATAATTATGAAACAGTAAATAAGGACACATTCATGCTCGCCCACTACGTTCAGCAAAGCTGAGTGTACAGTACCACACAAAAATACTCGATCTAAATCTTCGTACTAATTTTATATCATCTTATATTTTGTTCCAAGCATTTTATTTTACTCTCACAAAATAATCATGGTCTTTTATTGTGTTATATACATTTTATTTTCAGAGGTGTGTTGAAGCGATATACGGTCCTTAGGGGGAATAATCTGTGAATTGCGGTCAAAATCCGTAGGCGATTGAAGGACTACGACACCACTTGGTTTCCTACTTGCGGAGACAGAAAGCTCAGCCCCCAACAACCTTTCAGTAGCCCATCAATCTAGAAAAAATCTCCAACATTTTGCTCTTAAGGATGCTTTTTAGCTTTCTTGTGGTCCACGCATCCAAATATTCAACGCTAAAGGGGAATAATACAAACAACATAAAAAATTGTATGAGATTTTACTGCTTGTTGCAAAAACATTTTTTGAGGCTGAAATAATATATTGTTCCCTATTATGGGTGATAAATGCCCACTTTGAAATTCGAAAAATAAAAGGGCCTTCGAGGTGCGTTAGTTAAGGTATAGATACTACCATGTCCTCAGACCTGTAAGTGCGGTGCTGGCAAATATACATGTATAAAGACTTTAAGTTTGTTTCTATTCTTTAAAAAACATTTATTTTTCTCTCCTACGATGTGTAGGTTAAGATGATATTTTTAAGGAAACAGAGTTTTAACTAAAGTATCCCCTTATTGGGTTAGGGGATATTTTACGTGGTACGATTGCTTGATTATGTTTTCAAAACACTGCATAGCCATTCTATATGCGGCTATTTATACATTATACAGAAAAATTATGAACATTTATATATCTATATAGTTTTATTTACCCGCAAGGAGTGTCAAGGTTTCTATCAATATAGTCTTTGTCACCAAACCAGAAACATAACTGAATACGGTCTTTTATTCGGAATCCACCAACTTTTGTAAAATTCATGTCAAAAAATTCTTCTGGATAAATCCGTAAATCAGGAATCTGAAAGAAAATCATAAAATTAGGTTTCAGGTCATACAAGGGGTTCCAAAATAGTAACGAGATTTGTTTTTTTAATGATTGATCCTAGTCATATTGCGCCTCAGCTTCAGAAACGGCTGAATTAAATAAAATCTTGATTTTATTTGGATTAATGATGATTAAAATTATAACAGAGTGACACTTCGTAGTTGTGAATTTCTCCGTCAGAAGTGTCATTAAAGTTATAACAGCAGAGTTACACCTCATAGTTGTGAATTTCTCTGTTAGAAGTGTTGTTTGTGCAGTGAGCCAGTTTTGAACCGAATCAGTCATGAATAGTGTCACTTTAAAGTTCGTACACGATATTGCTGAATTTAACTCGAGAATAATGGCAGAACTCAAAATGTAATAGTCCTGACCACAAAGTTTAGTACTTTGTTTAATTTGTAGAATGGATTCACGTTTGTAGATTTAAACTCCCCGACTTTGTATAAATTTCTATAGATCTGTTAAGTGAATTATTCATTAGGCCTACTCGTAAGATATTTGATTTAGATGCACTTTCTAAACTACAGCTCATTTGCTGCTGGTTATAAACTGAAATTGTTCTAAGTTTGATTTTCATATTTAAGGATTTTTTTTTATAGTTTATTGTATATATATACATGGAAGAGATCAAGATTATACAATCTTAAAAAAATTGAATAAACATTTTCTGTTTCGTTTAATAATATATAACACAGTATTGGTATAAGCTGCATTGGTATAATATAGTTATTTTATTTTAAATGTCTATATTTCTAATTAATGTTTTGAATAACTTTATATGGAACAACATTTTTGGAATAAATAAATAATATATAGAAGATAGTATATTTTAACTCAAACAAAAATACATTTGTTACATTAACCGAAGATATGGTACATGGTGAATATTTTAACTGAAACACAAATACGTTAGCTACTTAATTTTAAGATATGGTACATAATGAATATCTTAATTCAAACAAAAATACGTTAGCTACATGATCTGAAGGTATGGTACACTATTAATATTTTAATTCAAACAAAAATATATTACCTACATGATTTAAAGGTATTGTACATTATGCTTTCTTTAGCTCTGACATGACAGCTGTTTTGACTGGACGAGGAACACCTCCTCCAGTCTACCTAGTGCATAGGTTCTAAACGTGGGCGATAACGCCCCCTTGTGGGCGTTTGAGACTTTCAGGGGGCAGTAGAAGACCCAGAGAAAATTAGGGGGCGTTCAGATGGTATGGAGGGGCGGTGGGCAGATTAAAAAAATATAGTTTAAAAAAGATCACGTTTGCGAAAATTCACATATTTCGGTAGTTCGGGAAGTGGATGAAAATTGAACTTAAAGATTCCGTTACATTCAGATCTACATTAAATTGGATGATAAAAAAAATCAATTTTAGATTTGAATTAAATTTTCTCAAATCTTCCAATTTCACGTGAAATATCTCATATATAAATACAGGTAAAGTTAACAAAAGCCTGTTAATAAAAAATAGCAAAAAATATGCTTGTAGCAATTCAGTTATAACAAGCTTTTGCTAAATAACGTGATTTTTGCAATCCTGCAAGAATTGACAGTATTATCTGTGATTGTTCTAACACGCACTCTGCTCCCGCATCACCCTTGCTCCCGCGCTTTACTTCGGCGACGGGTGTTATAAACGAGTCACTGTATGTTTATCTTATTCCTGTCGATGCGTGTTATATGTCTCCAACCTATATAAAGGCAGTGATTGTTCATTTTATTTTCATTAGCATTATCACGGTCAATTGATGTCAGGGTTTTAAAAGTACACTAATACTACTCACGTATCTGTAAAGTAAAAACCATGTCAGAAGCAAAAAAGAAGAGGCGGCAGTATAGTGTGGATTATATTAAATACGGATTTATCAAAAATCCCACAAATCCATCATCGCCAATGAGCCTTATTTGTCAAAAAACATTTTCAAATGAAGCGATGAAGCCATCTAGGCTTCAAGATCATTTTAATAAAATACACCCGGATAAGAAAAACAAAGATGTGACCTATTTTCAAGATATGAAAAAGAAGTACGAAATTCAGCCAACTGCATCAAAACTTTTTTCATCAGCTTCTAAGCAAGACGATGACGGACTTCGAGCTTCGTACAATATCTCATTGTTGATTGCTAAAACATGCAAACCACATACTATTGGGGAAGATTTAATTTTACCAGCAGTAAATGAAGTAATAACCACTGTGCTCCACAAACCAGCTGCATATATTATCCGAAAAATTCCTTTGAGCAATAGTTCTGTGCAAAGACGAATTGATGAGATGGCTGAAACATTGTGGAATCATTGTGCAATCATCTGCAGACTTGTCAATTTTCAATTCAGCTGGATGAGTCCACTTTACCAACCAATGAAGCATTGCAATCGTCATATGTGAGGTTTATCAAAGATGAGAAATATGTCAAGAACTATTGTTTGATACGAATTTGGAAACATATACAAAAGGAGAAACCATATTTAATACACTGGAAAAGTTTTGTGACGAAAAGGAAATTCCTTTTAATAATATTTTGTCAGTTGCTACGGATGGCGCACTGGCTATGACAGGGCGTCACAAAGGCTTCATCGCGGGCTTAAAAAATAAAGTTCCTGACGTGCTTGCTGTGCATTGCGTAATTCATCGCCAGCATTTGGTTGAGAAAATTTTGAGTGAACGCCTCCATACATCACTGCAATATGGTATCAGAGCAGTTAATAAAATCAGAAGTAACTCGTTGAATGACAGATTATTTAGTCAGCTTTGCATTGCCAATGATGAAGATTTCAACCGATTGCTGCTTCACACAGAGGTGCGCTGGCTGTCAAAAGGTACTTGTTTGACTCGATTTTACAATCTGTTTGGGTCTGTGATAGAGGTCCTAGGAAACAAAGACACGGAATTGCGCGACAACCTAATCTCATCAAAGAACGATATTGCGTACTTGACAGACCTGTATAAATTGTTTAATGATGTCAATCTCCAACTTCAAGGCGACGACTTAAACTTGATTAAGACAAAAAATAGCGTTGCTGCTTTCGTGTCCAAACTGCTATTATACAAAAGAAATATCGGCAGGCGCGATTTCAATAACTTCCAAAATTTATCAGCAGTATCATTCAAGCACGACGACTTAGTTGTTTACTGTCAACACTTGTAAAACCTCTACAGTGATTTCAAGAAACGATTCCAGGACATTTTAAACATGGACATACCAGACTGGGTTTTGGATCCTTTTTCAAATGTCAACACAGCAGGATCATTCCAGTTAGAAGAAGAACTAATAGAACTGACGAGAAATGAGGAATTAAAAATTAAATTCAGGAATGGCTACCAAGAATTTTGGCTGCAGAAGCTGATTTTGCAACTGTACCCAGGATTATGGTCGATTGCTCAACGATTTCTGATAGCATTCCCATCTTCCTATTTAGCTAAACGTGGATTTAGTGCTGTAGCAACGTTGGTAACTAAAAAGAGAAATCGGCTCCATGTTACTGAACGCGGCGACTTACGGTTGTTCTTAAGTAAAATCGTACCTGATATTAACAAACCCCTTAAAATGCGTCAAATTCAACCTTCTCATTAGATAAGTTATAAATTCAACTTCTTTTGAATGTTAATAAAAATACTTTTCAATGTAGTTAAGTATGCGTTTTAATTGTTCTCATTGAAACAGTCTTCTTTAAACTCAAATAGGATAGGGCCATATCCTATCTTACGACTATAGTATATAATATTACACGTTTAAATATAATCGTGGCAATAGCTGTTTCAGATTCGCAAGCAAAAAAAAAATTGGGGGGGGCATTAGGGAGAAAAATATTCTCAAAGTGGGCGGTGGGCAAAAAAAGGTTGAGAACCTATGATCTAGTGGGCTGTGGTTAGAACCAAGTTGTTATTAAGGAATGGCCAGCCTTGATTTCCAAACTAAATAAATCCAATCGAAAACCTCTGGGAGAACACTATCATTTAATGCATATCCGTCAGTTTTCAGCAGTGATTGAGGTAAATCAGCAGATACAATTTTTTGGTTTTCCCTAAATTCGAAACTTTTACAAAAGACTAGTTCAAAGCATTCCGTCTTTGGTACAATTCGTAACAATGGATCAACATTTTGAATTACAACATGGAAATATCTATTGCCCGTACACGTTTGAAACATATTCATTTCCATATAAATTCTATATGGTTTTTTCATATTGTCTACTTATTATCTTTTAATTTCATCCATACATACAAATGTGTATGGTTTTTAGACATTTCTTTTATCTGCACCCATCCCCCCCCCCCCCCCGAAAAAAAATGGTGGTCCACAAGGTTTTTAGAGGAACTTCAACACATAAGTGTATTAAAATGATCACTTACGCTTTTTCGTTCAGCCATCTCAGTTTCGTCTTCGCAGTATAGCGGATAATGATCGTAAGAGTTCTCTTTAAATTCCGGACATAGTTTTGGTAATTCCTTGCATAGAAACGGTCGACGAACTCTGAAAGCAAAGCACATTCAATACAGGTCAAAACAGATATGATTAGTACAAAGCATAAAACATAAGTGTGTGCACTAATATTATATGCAGCAAATACAACTTAAATTCTAAAACAAATATAATAATAACAGCGGACGATTGTTTTGGAAATAAATTGAATTTCCTCTTTCATTGTGAACACGCCTAAAGCTGAATGCCAAATTAACGTTTAATCCCGCCGTACAAGCGTGAATAATCATAATCTCTAGTTAAGCCAACAAACTGATATTGTTGATGAAGTAAGGAAGCAAAATGTCAGACAATTTTACTTTTGAGACGGATTCGAATTGTCTTTGCCTCTTATAAAACGCCTAGTTAAAAAACAGGCACAAAGTAAGTATTGAGAAACAACTTGTTTTGGTGAGCTGCTATAGTGATTTCGTCAACTATATTCAAACAATCAACGAACAAACTATTTTACAAGTACCAGTGCATGATACTAAAACTAAAGATAACGAAAATTAAGAAAGTAGCCAGTTATGGAATATATATGACTAGACATTTTTAACTAAATTCCAATAACAAAGGAACAAACAACTTTAAACCACTATTGAATAAGATTGAAATTAAGGCGGAACTGTTTAAGGAATTGACAAAAGAGAAAACTGTTTCAGAAGCTATATGTGCTAATAATCCGCATAGAGGACATTTTCCCATGCTACAGAGACATAAGGAACTGCAGATTTATCATTAACTAGATTATCAGAGTAAATAAAATTGCCATCTAAAAAACCTAGTTTAAATGTAATGTGGACATGTGCGATGATCTTTGCCCCAAAAATTGAAATTAATGATTTTCAGACGAAAAATATTATGAAATTAATGCGTTCTATGTTTGTTGCTTACGATCGTCCTAGAATATTCTTTTATGCGCTACTCGAATGTTTGACAGAGATAGGTTAAGCTACAGTTTTAACGGATGGAAACTGGAATATATTAACTGTCCTTCAAACTAAACCTGAATCCTTATAAAACGCAGAAATTTTAAAGACTAAAATAGTCTAAAAAGGCAAAACTATTAACTTTTTTGAACAAAATGAAACATTTAGTTTTACTATATGATCCGAGAAGCCAAAATAACGCACGTAAAATAACGTTCGAATTTTTTTTATGACAGATTGTACGTTTAATTTATGAACAGAAGTTGGTTTGTGCTCTGTCCCTCACCTAAATATCAAAGTTAATTGTATTTTACTTTCATTTTGCTTAGATTTTAATGAATATTTATTAAGAAAACACACATGTGGACCTAGTTATTCACGATGACCTCAGAAAATGGTAGAACTTCCATTTTCCTAGATTTCTAAAACATCCTGAAGTTCCTTTTTATCCTAGGTGTACTGACAATTTTTTGAATATGTACATGCAAATACACAACATTTCTGTTGTTGTTGTTGAGACCCAGACCGTCCGACCTACCAGAAAGGTGTAAGGTAACTGTATGGACGGCCGGGAAGTGCCACCCAATTTAGACCGGAACCCAGTGGGGGAGGCATCCACAGGGACCGTACCCTCCTTCCCCTACCACCAACCTCTTGGAAGGACTTACGGACACACATGTTTAACGTGATCGTACTCCGCATGAACACGGCGGCATTTGTGGTAGCGTGCAAATCTAGCGCGCAAACCACGGGGATACCGCACCCGAGATGGCCAACAGTACGCGGTGTTCCGAGGTGGTCACCCACCAAGTACTAACCTCGCCCGATGCTGCTTGACTTCGGTGATCTAACGAGAACCGGTGTTTTCAGCACGGTACGGCCGTTGGCCCACACAACATTTCTGTGTAAAACTATGTCGAAAGTTAGCGTACGTGTGTGATATCGTGCACATATACATGTGTGTTTATGTACATTTGTATGTAATCGCGTATGTTGTATGTATGTGTGGCCCACAAGCATCTAACTAACCCAAATGAAGCCTGTAGTTCCTAAAAGGTTGAAGACCACGGTATTATGCTATGCAAGAGTATGTTATTGAATTATACATACATGTTTGCATCGCAGATGGTAATTGCTGGTCTTATCATAGTGTCCAAGGTGGTCATTGATTCAACTGTGGAATACTCCCAGTAGAGCTGAAGAAACTGAAAAGTTTGGAAAAGAAATCCAGTTATACTGAATGCAAGTATGGAAATTCTTACTGATTTGTAGAAGCACCCTTTAGATTCGACGATTGGAGAAATACCTGAAAAGATGGAAATTTAAGAGCTTACAATTAAAAGTATACATTTAAATGATTCAGAAACGCATGGTAGATGTTTAAGAGACAATGTTTACTATTCTTACCTTACAGCTCTTTACAGCTGTTATGGATTTTAATGTATTGCACCCTAATCAACACATGCAAATGCAACTGAATTACACAGAATTATTTAATGCTTTTCATAAGTTCAAACTTGAATGTATATCTGGTGTCTGAAATTTAGTTTTTATATCTTGAAAAACATTTTTCGATATCTACAGATGTGATTCTGAAGTATTTAAGGTCTATATAACATTTCACTATGATTTATTTTTTTTACGTTCAAATTCATAGTTCACTTTAAATTAACGACTTCTGAATGGTTCTGTGATGTAGACCAACTGTCGAGCCAAGTAACAGTTCTGCAGGGCGGCAGGATAGAGTTTCGATTCAAGTAAGTGAAAGAGGATAGCTTAAATTTTGAGCCGCTGTGAGCGTGTGTATTCGAAGGTTCCAGAATATTGGTACATGTGATATTAGGGAAGTACCCTATAGATTTCATGAAAATATTTAAATGTTATTTGATAAAGTTTAGTAAGCATTGATCATTTCTTAATTTATTACGTCGTGTTGTGTCCATCGCAGAGTCCTCGGTTGAATTCAGTAACAAGCTTTATGTTACGATACAGGTAAGTGCAACCTGCCTACTGTAACACACACACACACACACACACACACACATATATATATATATATATATATATATATATATAGTTATACAATCAGTTGCTACAACTCGAGTTTTCGACGGATTTATAAGTTTTGGGATCTCTACTACACAACAAATCTATTTTAGCGTGATATCTGTGTGTGTGCGTGTGTGTGTTTGTGCGTGTGTGTCTGTCTATGCATTGTATGTATCCACTCTAATTCAAAACTAATTGACCAAATTTAATAAAATTTGGTAGATCGCGAAACAAGCTCTATAAATAGGAGAAAAAGACTCCCGATTCGAGAAGCGAGTAACGGCGATTGACGAGATGTAGCGAGCAGGTGACGGAACCCCCTAGTGTATACGAAACATATTTCCTATATTTATCTTCAAAATTTAATCCTTCATTGTTGTAAACTATGTTGACATTTCGAAAGAAGTAACATTTTACTTTCATTGTTGAAAATGCTGTTGCCAATTGGAAAAGTCATCCTTAAATTTTTGATTTACACAATAAAATTTACATTAATTATTAAAATAATTTCATTTAAATATTACTTCTTTTGAAATGGCGACAGAGTTTCTAACAATTAATCGTAACTGTTCATGACAAAAGTGCTTGTGAAACTTTCTATTTGTTTGTAAGGCTGCTATGCAGGTATAATGAAAGAGCTTGCAAAGCGAGCTTTGGCGATTAATGAGCGGCAACGAACAAGGGGAGGAGACCTGAGTCTCATGGATTGGCAAGAAAATTACTATTTGTATGGAACGCAAAAGTGGTCGTCCGCGAAATGAAAGAGTTCGCAAAACGAACACCAGAGGTTTATGAGCGTCAGTAATCAAGGGACGGCCCCAACTGGCTTATTACGGACTTATAGCAGGAGGCAAGAAATAGTTCTGGAAGCGAGCTCATCGAGCTCAAGCGAGTGGGAGACGAAATATCCTGACTCTCGAAACGAGTGACGGAGGTTGGTGAGCGCCAGTGAGTGAGGAGCGGAGCCCTAGTAACCTAAAATATTATTGTTTAACAAGAGTAGTTTATTTAGAAAAATAAATAAATTATACAAAAAATTAATCTTTAGAAAATACGTAACAACATAACATTTTTAACACTCTAGAAACAAGTATAAACACGTTTTATTCATTTTCTACACAACACGAAGTATTACATTAGTGTTTTCAAATAGTGTATAATGATATATAACAGTAAAAACTGAGTTATCTGTACAGTATGAATGCAACACAAGTATCTGTCAAATCTATATTTTCACCCTATTTTGTCATCTAACTGCAATTACACCTGTTAGTAACGATTATATTTGATATATCTTTCATGACTGATACAGTCTAAACATACTGAGGGAAAACACACGTCAACCGCAATATATCGAATAATAAATGTATCGACATTGTTACAATATGGACAGAAGGGTCGATTTTATCCAAGCGACATACAGCTGCACATCTTCAATTGTTCTACTCTTACCTAAACTTACCTGTGAGCGCGGAGTTCACCAAGTGGGCTTTACAGTAGCTTCCAAATGATTTGCTTTTTTTCTTTTCGTGTTTTCTTTTTTTAGAGTGATCTATAAAATAGGGAATGAAACAAAACAAGATTATTTTTAAAAATATTGAAACAATGTAGGTAAAAAATATATTTACTATCCTGTATGTAATGCAGTGATTGTTACTATCCTTCAAAAAAGTAATGTGGACGGGGTCGAAACTTTGAATTCGAGCTTTTGAGAGGGAGAGAACGATTCAAGCATCCCTCAACACGAAATCGAACGTTTCTGAGGTGATGGGTGTGGGGGGGGGGGGGGGAAGGGGGGAGGTTGGCAATGAGTCTGTGGAGACGATATCTCACGAACGAATAGAGCGATTCGATCGAAATTTGGAACAAAAATACAATCAGTGTAGAATGGAAGCCTATTGCTTTTAAAGGCAATCAAATGTTCAGAACAACCCTAAATTTCGAAAAGAAATTTTGAAAAAATCATCAAAATACCAAAACTTCCAATAAAGGAACGTAAATAATTATCTCTTATTCATTTTTTCGTTATAAAGCGATTCACATAAATAGTTGAGCGCTAACATGAACCGTTCTCAAAATAATGCATATTTTTCAAATATATTTATCGAAAAATCACATTAAATTAAAAAAAAAGTATAAACTATTGTGAAATGTCTATTTTTCAATGTAATATTATGTGATACGTTTGTTATCATCATTCTCATTGATCTAGTTAGTTCCATTTCAAGAGAGAAGATACTTTGGGTAATAGTTTTGTATCTTGACGCCTTACAATACGGTAATAGTTATTCATCTGCTGTAAAAATTACTTGTTTCTCCGTCCGAGACGGTTGGCGAATTTTTTGGAGAAATAACGGCAACTTGGTGAATTTTTTTTAAATTGCCAAATAGATAAATATATCGCGAAATTGGTAAAAATGGCGCTAAATCCATGAAAATGACGACTATTTGAGAAAAATTCAGTGTCTTGGAAAGAATATAAAAATCTACTATATTTTATATTCTACATATTATATATAATCCATTTCTCCATCCATAACGCTTGGCGAAATTTGTGCGACAAACTTTGCGAAATATCACTAATTTAGCGAGTTTTTTAATGTTGAGAAATCGACTAAAATGTTGTCAAATTGATAAAATTGTTGCAAATTTTATTAAATTGCTCTAAATAAGTGAAACTGACGAGTAATTGATGAAAATTCAATATTTTGGATATAATGTAAGAACTTATCATAAGAACAAGTCAATTATCCGCCCGTTCGTCCAAAAATCTTGGCGAGAAATTTTAAGAAGAATTTTTCGGAATGCCGCCAACTTGTCCACTTTTTTTAAATGTCGCCAAATTGACGAAAATGTTTCAAACGTGATAAAAATATTGTCAAATGGATAGTAATGATGTTAAAGAGAGGTAATATTTTGTAAATTTTAAATTCTGCCACACAACAAGCATACTTACAGAAATGTTCTTTTTGTCTGTATCGTTTAGCTATACATTTGTTGAAATCGTTAAATAATCTAGAGAAATATCGCTAAGTTAGAAATATATCGCCCCAGATTAACGAAAATTTCGTCAAAAGTGTAAAAATGAATCCAAATTGATGAATTATTTTTTTTAATTTAATATGGGGCTTATATTCCTTATGGATGATGCTATTAATATGGATAATTGTCAATTTCGTGCTGCTTGAAATACAAGTTAATTGGGTACTTGAAGTAGTTATACATGTTGTCATCCAGAAAAGCGCCAAATGTACAATTCAAAGGTAGAAGAGCTGTGCCCTGGAACTTGTACATAATTTTTTCACTGTGAAAGAAGTAAATTAATGGCATTAAATAAGATGAATTAATGGCATTAAATGGCATTAAATAAGTCACGTGTTGTCAACATCAGTTTTTAATTTATAATTTTACTTCGTGACTTTCCCAATTAAGATTATCGTCTCTTTAAAGTATTTCTATACATAATTTGCGAAACACTTATGCAATAAGCCCAAAGATAAACTCCGACTCCGACCTTTGGATTTCCACATCAGCTTGGCAGAGATGTAAAAATGTTTCTGGATTCAAGAGACGATCTGCTAAATACAACCAAATAGCTAAAAGTAGGTCTAATAGATATAGGATGCTCTGCGAACAATTTTTTCCCTCCGTGTATGAGAAAAGAGTCCTTAGCAAACTGCATTTACACAAGTTTATCAATTTGTTATTTCCAGAATTAATATTTTATCTTTGTACAAAGGATTGTCACAAATTGCACAAGTATCATTTTTTTTTTTTTTTTTGACTGCAACTAAAATACTAGAACTTGTTCTACCAGAAAACGTAAATGATTAAACTGTGGCTAAGAGAAATAGTTCGCGAAGTGAGAAATAGATGGCGCTGTATATTCATTGACTTTCCTATGCCCGCCGTCTATTGCGCGTTTTCTGATCTATTTCTTTTAGAACCAAATTGATCTAAGAAATAATTCAGGAGATGAGAAATAGATGAGATGAATATCTGTTGACTTTCCCATGCCCCCCCCCCCATCTATTGCACAATTTCTGAACTATTTTTCATAGTATTAAATCAATCATTTATATATGATAAATGTATCTTAAAATGGATAAATTACATAAGGAAGATTAATTAAGTAGGATAAATCATTTAAATAGGACAAATAGTGTGTATGCCTGTGAAAGCAATATCTCATGAACGTATGGAGAGATTCGAATAAAATTTTGTACATGTATTACAATTAGTGATTGCTATAATAATCTATATCTCTGTCCATAACTTTTGGCAAAATTTTGGTGGCAAATTTGGCGGGATATCGCCATCTTGGCGGCTTTTTTAATGTTGCCAAATTAACGAAAATGTCTCAAAATTTATAAAAATGTCGCCAAATTAAAAAAAAATGACGCTAAATCACTGAAAGTGACTACTGATTTTTGAAAATGCAATATCTTGGAAACAATATAAGAATCTAATATAAAAAATAATTTATTTCTCCGTCTGTAATGCTTTGCGGAATTCTGGCGGAATAGACAACTTGGCGACTTTTCTAAATGCTGCCAAATTGGCGAAAATAACGCCGAATTGATAAAAATGACGTCGAATCAATGAAAATGTCCACTAATTGATCAAAATGCAGTATCTTGGAAAGAACATAAGAATCGATTACAAGAATAGACTGATTTATCCGCCAGTCCGTAATGCGTTACGAAAAATTTAGCAAGATGTCACCAAATTGGCGACTCATTAAATGCTGCCAAATTGCCGAAAATACGACAAATTGATAAAAATCTCTTGAAATTGATAAAAATCACGGTAATTGGGAGGCAATATTTTGAAAATTTTTCAATTCTGTCAAATGACGGTCATACGTTCTAATATCTAATATTCTAATATAAATGATGCATTTGGGGAATTTGACAAAAATTTAACGACATTTAACCAAATTGCCGATAGTTATGGCCCATATTGACGAAAATATCGTCAAAATTTTAAAAATGATTCCAAGTTGATGTAAATATCATATAATTAATGAAATTTTTATTAAAATATTTTAGTATATGCACTCTATTGCTTATTGTGGTTTATGTTTATTGATAATTGATAATTTAGAGTTGCGTGAAATATAAGTGTACGAAATAATTTAATGTGTTGTCATACAGAAAAGCGCCAAAAATGCAATTCAACGTTAGTGTGCCGTAGATCTTTTCATCATTTTTATACTGCAAAAAAGTAAATTCGTGGCATCATATAAGGAAAGTCATGTGCTGCCCACATCTGATTTTTATGTAATTTCATGTAATGATTCAAAATGTTTCAAAAATGTCAACGCCATAGTTATGCTTATTAAAAACACTCGATACAAAAAACTAGACATCAATCGATTTATATTACGAGTTATGAATAAATTTACTTTCCAAGAAGTTATTTGCCTGAACAATCGCTCTAGATGCGTGACATGTTATATTATCTAACAAAAATTACTGAACTCGAATGTGTTACAATGTTTACTGAAATTAATTAAAAAATAAACTGTCACGATATTTTATGCAACCTATTGTAATTTCCGTTCAACAGCGTATACCCGTATGGACCATCGTTTCATTCCTTCCACTTTTCACTATGGATTTACTTTTCACTATGGTAATTTTAGAATCATACATTTATAAAATAATCACTACGGAATCTGGATATGTTTCAACAAATTGTAAATATTTCAAAAATGTGTTAGAATAAAGCACTGTTATTTGACACGTATGACATCCGTCCTATGAAGATTTTATCAGGACTACAAATCACCATCTTCCCATCAGATATCGGATCTTCAAATTGTCATAAATAAATAATTCAATAAAATAACAAGTAGTTTACTTTGAATCATTATCCTCCCATATAATAAGGGCCTCGCACGTTCAAACATACTGTAAATATCGCACTTTATTACAGCGCCATCATTACTCCATCATGAGCTCTTCATCACTTTTCATCTCTTACATGCTCATTATTTAGTGGCATTACTCTGCATCAGTAGCATCAGAGTCGCCTAGGAAATATATGCATTTTACACAATAAAAGGAGATGTGTGTGTGTGTGTCTGTGTGTATGTGCTCGCTCGCATGTGTACGCGCGTATGTTGTTTAGTCGAATGTACGTATGGTCAAATGTATTAATTGAATGCATGCTTCTATACGCATATTACTTCCGCATTGTAGCATTGTAGAATTGGCATGGTTGCGCACGGACAAAGCGAAACACGAGAATAATTTTGGTTCAAAACAGACGATTTGGAAATTGAGTGGTATATGTATATTTATTATTAAAGCAGCAGGAATTTATCTAGGACCTGTGCTAAGTCAAGTAATTATGTATAGTTTAGTATTAAGCTCAGTGTGTGTCAGTTTGTTTGTGTGCTCCTAGATTTACGAAAAACCATTTATCTCTGAGGTGTGACATTTAAAACCAACATTTGAATGATATTAACTTAAAAACTCTCAAATTTTGGATGCAAAAAATATTTTACAGTCAAACTCGGCTATAATGAACAATGATATAATGAATCCGCGGTTATATCGAACATATGATTTCGTTTAGTTTGGTTTAATGTATTTATATAACATAATATAACGCATATAGCAAATTGTTTTATGGATATTGTTATAAGGTAAAGTTGTCCTTATCAAAATTACTATACTAGGACTTACCTTTGATGCCTTCATTAAGGGTGGAGCATGCAAACTCCCGGTTCTCAAGCCGGAGAGACAAATACACAAGATATAAATAAACACACTTATCTAAATTGACCAATTTATTTAATATTTAAGTTCAAAGATATCTACTTATGTCTTGATTAATAAGACTATTCATAAATCCATTATTATAATACATCTAGCGCTAAAAATATTTCATTAATAAACACATTTACGCACATAATATGATTGACAGGTTAATATAATTGACAATATAATTGACAATATAATATATATAATTGACATAATATAATTGACAATATAATTGATGAGGTTTTTGGGGAAGCAAAAATTGCCAGGAAGAAAGTTTCTTATATTTAGAATAAATATTTATTTGCTATATTTTCAATGCAAACATTAAGTAATGGTGAGTATATTTGCTACATATATTTAGACACTTTCTTTAAATCTACCGAAACTCAAAATAGCTCTTTAGTTTAAAATAGAAGAACTCGTTATTACGATATAGATTCGTAAGAACTAATTGTTAATTATTAGATAACCGTTAAATGTGTGCCTTCCGTGATAATTAGTCACAAGTGAAATACATAAATACCTATGCTTTTTTGCATTCCAACACTTATTCGCGCAATCACTATGCTGTAAGATTTTATTGCATATCACACTTCTGAGCCACGCTTTTTTTAGCGCTCACAGTAGATCTTTTTTTGCACAAACTCAAGAGACATGTTGGTAAGTCGTTGTCGCAATTTAGATCTGCTGAACTTTCTGGAACAAAACTTTGGGGCGCTTTTTTATTTCCCCCTTTGGTTTCATACCACTTCTCCCATTTGTCGTTGATGCAGAAGGAGATAAACACTGTTTATCTGTGATTGTGTTTCAATTGGTTTCCTCTGCTGCATTTAGATTGCTCATTATCTTTCTTGGCATTCGTAATTGGAATTGCAACATGAGGTACAAGTATTGTACTACAGATATAACGTAGAAATTGTTTTCCCCTCTAATTTCATTTAAACCTTCTATGTAAAGATTTTAGGACTTTTGTTCATCACAAAGGTAAGATGTTTCACTAGGCAGCACTAACAAGGTAAATTTCGGAATTCATTACCATTCTGATTGTTCTCATAATGAAGATTAAATACATCCCTACTGCTTCACGAATTCCAAGTTCTTTTTTACCAGATAATGGCACTTAAAATCTCGGCATTTTTGGAGTATTTATTTATGGTGATAAAATATGTTCCGCTTAAACTTCTCAAAACGAGCAGAGAAACATTAAAAAAAAACTAGGAAGCTGAAAAAAGAATCCACTGTATATAATTTCCCCAAATTCATGGAATCTAAACGTCATCTCCGCTTAGCCGTCAATTTTTTAAGCGGATTTAAAATTCACAAATTGCTTCAAAAATTTTAGAAAATATTCATATTATCCCATAAAATATATAAAAAAAATTCAGAAGAATGTATTCAGTTGTTTTTGAAATAGAAATTAAAATAATAATTACATCTTTTATATGAACTGATCACGTGACTATTATATGAAGTGATCACGTTACCCGCTACAAAATAAAATACGGCATCCATCTTGTGTCAAAATCCTGATTGTTAAAGTTCTTTTTAATTCATATTTAGTGCTGCATCTATCCTAAAACCGCTTTACTTTTGCTTTAATTAGATGCATCTACATATTGAAACAAGGCAATTACAATATATTTAAGTTTAAATGATCATCCAAATTTCATTATTTTTTCAACGAAGCCTAATTTTTACTTATGTAAAATATAAACAGCAAAATATATAGAATGAGTTGTTGTTGTTGAGACCCAGACCGTCCGACCTACCAGAAAGGTGTAAGGTAACTGTATGGACGGCCGGGAAGTGCCACCCAATTTAGACCGGAACCAAGTGGGGGAGGCATCCACAGGGACCGTACCCTCCTTCCCCTACCACCAACCTCTCGGAAGGACTTACGGACCCACATGTTTAACGTGATCGTACTCCGCATGAACACGGCGGCATTTGTGGCAGCGTGCAAATCTAACGCGCAAACCACGGGGATACCGCACCCGAGATGGCCAACAGCACGCGGCGTTCCGAGGTGGTCACCCACCAAGTACTAACCGCGCCCGATGCTGCTTCACTTCGGTGATCTAACGAGAACCGGTGTTTTCAGCACGTATAGAATGAGTTGTATAAGAATTGTTGAAATTCTTTAACGCAAAATTATTTAGCTCATGGAGTCTGCGATATAGCTGATATGAATGAGAAATTCATTGATTTCACACAGAGAAGGACGATTTTTTCGAAATAGATTTCACACATTCATTGATTTCACACAGAGAAGGACGATTTTTTAGGAATAGATTTACCGAACCTATTTAATAGAGAATATAAATATTTTCACCTAACCAATAAATAGATTAGAGCTTAAATGACCAATCAACGAGTTTTAAGCATAGAGTTTAATTACTTGCACCTCCATGGTCTTAAATTTTTAAATAAAATAAATTATAGTATTGTGATGAATGAAATGAATGGAAAAAAGGTTATGAATGAAATGCTGCTTTTATAGAGAGCCAGGTGTGTTATATTTCGATGACGTCATTTGAATAAATTTCATTTGTTTTCGGTGAAATTTTCAAATATAATAATTTATTGTAGTATTATGAATAATTTTAAAAATATTACCGAGGAATGTATCGCATTTTAGAAATGTTTAAATAAAATTGAGTTGCAGTTGGAAAGTGTTTCATTATCAATGTATTTGATCTTTATTGTTTTTATGTTATGTAATTATTTTTGATACTTTTATTTGAAAGGCTTGGGATATCTTGAGAACGGTTTATATTAATTTATATCTACAATTTGCTTCATACGTTTTGTATTGAAAAATGATATATGGAACAATTATGTATTTAACAGTAGTCCTGTTTTTTAATATATATAAATAAAGTTAAAAATCTGTTTATATGTTGGTCTCATCATCAAGGGAGAACGGCTGAACCGAATTTGATGAAATTTTGTGAATAGCTATGAATAAACCCAGTCTCCATATTTCGAGTTTCTAAGTTCAGGGGTTGCAGATATATTAATGATAAACGAAACTTTCATGTGTCTCATCATCGCGAGAGAATGGCTGAACCGAATTTAATGAAATTTTGTGGGTGGTCTTGAAATTGTCCTACTTAAAATTTAGTCTATATTTGGAGTTTATAAGACCAGGGGTTTTCGAGATATTAATGAAAAACAAAACTTATCGGACGTGTTCTACTCTCTAACTCCCTAGTTCTCCTAAACGAGAAAGGTTGGAAATCGCTGGTTTCAAACGGGAAAGTGAATTAAAACTCTATTTTTGAGTTTAGTGGGAGTTTATTGTTATCAGTCTCTTTTTGAAAATCGCAGATTTGAAACATGGATTTAAATTTAAACTCTATCACTACGGTTTATTTTTTCACAGGCTCTTACTCAACAATGAAATGTATAAAGAAAACAAAATGGTTATTTAATTATCAGCATTTTATGAGGAAGATTGTATCTTATATTATGTTGCTGGGCAACGCAATTAACTCAAATTTGTTTGTTAATTTTTATTACTATTTTTTCGATTTGAATAATAAATAAATGGATATAAAAATATATCTTATAAATGAACGATTTAATTTTTCTTTTAATTATATTAATTACAGACTGCGTACATCACTTTCAATTATTTTGGAAAAAAGTTTTCAAACATATATTGTGTTTAGTCAATAAACTCATATATTGTGTTTAGCCAATAAACTCATATATATTGTGTTTAGCCAATAAAGTCATATATTGTGTTTAGCCAATAAACTCATATATTGTGTTTAGCCATTAAAATCATACAATTTTAGTGTTTTTATTTAGTATATACAAACGAGATCTGACTGTTTTGTTCTTCAGATCTGCAAATTTAGATCTACGAATTTGGAGGGATATCTCTAACATGGTAACTTTTCTTAAACGTTGCCACATTGACGGAAATGTCCCCAAATTGCTAAAAACGAAAATATATACACACACACACACACACACATATATATATATATATATATGTATGTATGTATATATACATGTATATATATATATATATGTATGTATGTATATATACATGTATATATATATATATATATATGTATATATATATATACATGTATATATATATATATATGCATATATATATATATATGTATATATATATATATATATATATATATATATATATATATATATATACATATATATATACATATATATATATATATTTGTGTATGTGTATGCTAGTGTGCGTATGTATATTACTATGTATGTCCGTAAGACTGCGAATGTGATATCGCAGGACGAATTGGAGCATTTCAAACGAAATTCGGTACGATTATTACAATTTATTACGATTATTACAATCATTGAGTTTGAAAGCAATCGTGTTTTCGGAAGACCCTCTAATTTTCGGAGGAATGTTGAAAAAATTATAAAAAATCTAAATCTTCAATAATGTTATATAAAAAAATATTTCATATGCAATTTTGTATTTGGATACGAATACTCAAATATCAAAACGCTTGCAAGTACCGTTCTCGAGATATTGTATGTTTTCAAAAACATTATAAATTGAATTGAAAAAGCATTATCTATTGTGAAACATGTTTCCTTTCCGATTGTAATATCATGTGACAAATTTGTTAACAACATTCTGACAGATATAGTTTGTTCCATTCACTAGAGGAAATACTTTTTGTAATAATTTTGTATTTCGACATTCAACAATTCGCAAACAGTCATTTATGTGTTTGTCTGTTGATGTTGAGACCCAGACCGTCCGACTTACCAGAAACGTGTAAGGTAGCCGTTTGCATGGCCGGTGTGTTTGTCTGTCTGTAATAATTGGGGATAAATTTGGCGACAATTGACGAAAATGTTGCCAAATTGGCTGAAGTGATAATCTGTTAAAAAAAATTACACCAAATTCATGAATACTCAATATCCTGGAATATGAAGTTCAATATCTTTGATAATGTCTGTCGCTTTGGGGAAATTGCTAATTCTGATTCAAAATATAGTGGGGACAAAAATTTTACTTATGCTTTTCATTTCATTTAGGAGAATTAAATTTAATGTTTTAATGAATTTTTTAAAGTAATATGTATGTGTTTAGAATTTTCACATATTTGATAATGCTTGTTACAACAGGTATAAAATCGATGAGGAATAAATTTTGCTATTATTTTAGGTTCTTCATTTTGTCGTATGTTTACCGAATTGCATATTTTTGCACATTGGTTTATAAACGGAACCAGAGTGTTTTATTTTTCAGATTTGCCTTAGCTTAAAAAAGCAATACAAATACGTTTAGATATTTGCGGCAATTTTATTACATTTATTTTAAATAGTACATTTGCTAGGTATTGACTATTTAATTTTTGGATCTTTCGATTATCGTTGATATAATTTTATAAATCATGCTACCAATAATTAAAATTAATTTTAATAATAAAGTAAGATTATATACCTTTTTGTATTTAATAAAATAAATAGACTTAAATCTATTTTTAAGAACATTTTCAAAGTTTAAAAGCAGGGAAAAAAATCTTGTGTCCATGTGAAGTTATTTACGTCAATTAAATTACTTTATCGGTTGACTTTACGTATAAACCATATCCTGCCAGAAACGTTCATATTCTTACTTTGTTTGTGAAGCACATTTGTGCACAAATGTGTCAAAATATATTTTTAATTCTAATTAAATACACGTGGCTTAGTTTTACAATCACCTATACAACCTTTAGTTAATATACAAATTAAATAAAAACTATTAGCCACTTACTGTTTGGCAACACATCTTTGTTGGTGTTATTCTTTTCCTTCGAAGATGGTGTTTAGGGAATGTTGGATTAGGGATGGTGTTGTTGGAAGATGTGATGGAATAAAATGTTATCGTTTTCAAAGTTTTAAAGGTAAGTGCCGTATGTTAAATCACCATCAGATCCATTTCGAGTATATTATATTAGCTACTGATGCAGAATTAAGTTCTTCCTGTGTATTTTGTTTAGTTTAGAGAACAGCTTATTTCCTGCACATGTGACTGAATTTGTTTAGCTTAACAAATATTTTGATTCGCCAAGTGTCAACTCCACATCTATCAATTCCATCTCTCTACTCCATCTACTATCACATCTATCACAACCATATATTAGTTTTGAAGTTGACAAACTATTGTGAAAATACTGATTAATAGATCGTGCCTAATATGATGTTGAAATACTCATGTAAATTTTGCTTAATTTTAAGATCTATTTCCTTCCCATGGAACTGCATTCGTTAGGCTTTACTAATATGTTGATATTAAAATAAATTTGCTATGTGTCAACTCCACATCTATCAATTCCATCTCTCTACTCCATCTACTACCACATTTATCACAACTGTAAATTAGTTGTGAAATTGAGAAACGGTTGTGAAAATGATGATTAACAGATGGTGCCTAATATGATTTTGAAATAAGTTACTCATATAAATTTTGTTTAGGAGATATATTTCCTTCATGTGTGACTGTATTCGTTGGGCCTAACAAATATGTTGATATTAAAATAAATTTGCTAAATTGTCAACTCCACATCTATCAATTTTTGAACAGTAAATTAATAGTGGATTTGGCAAACTGTTATAAAAATGACTCTTAATAGATCATACGTAATGTATTCTATTACTAGAGTGTTTGTTATTGTTTGCTATGATCGCTAATCAGGGGAATTTTTCACATTAGTCTTTTAAAAATGTCTGTGTTTCAATAATCCAGATGTTATTATTTTCACCAGTTACATAATTACCCAGATGCATTATAGTTTATTAAAATCAATTTTGAGTGTTATCATATATAAAGATAGCTGTCTCTTGTATCCAAGGAAAATACACAGAATTGATTGACATGTTGGAAACACAGTATTTTCAGACACATTATTCGCTGTAAAATCAACACAATTACATTATAAAGAGAAATGAAGTAATATTCAATGTAGAACGCTACAAAATTGCGGAGGAATGGAAATACATTTCTATTAATTAACAATAATTACAAATTAGTAAATTCAAAAGATTTTTCAGATAACCACTTGCGTTTTATAAAATTCCTTACAGTGGTGAAATACTTTGATATCCGTTTTGTAGCTTTGATATTTTCTGAGATTATACGCAGTAAAAAAAACTTGCAGAAATAATATATGGGATAAAAGAATTTGCCATTTCTTACTTCTCGAGTTTTCATTGAATACATGTCCCCTCATTTTGCTGTAACGTAATACAACTAACTTTGCAGATTATTTATGATTGTCCCAACACACAGTTCTTGTTTCAGGATAAATTTAATTTAATTTATGCCTTACGCATAAACAAACTGATATTTATTGATCGAATTTCCAATTTACGAACCTTTTGAATGTAGAAGTAAGTCGATGCCTCTGGATATTTAATGCAAATTTCACAAGAACCCATTTAGAGGCTATTAGATGAAACCAACCGTCGTTCAAATATTTTTCAGATAAATTTGTTCTGTTTTCATTTATTGATTACTAAGTAAATTATTGTTTCGACCGAAAACATGATACTATTTATTTCGAAAATATTAAATGCAGGTTTGAATATAATCCATTTATAGAATTTAGGTTGTGCAAAGGATAATAATGGCAAAATAGATGTTAACTGCGGATAAGTTTAGGCAAAAGGAGCAGATACTACATACATTACATACAAAGCTTTTAAAATTATATGTAGAAGGAGACAGACTTTGTGAACTTTATGAAATGAATTCTATACAATAATTGGATCACTTTCATTCCTAACATTCATATATAGCTTTACAAACATAGATTTTAATACAATATCTACAAACAAAATTCTTTGCTTATATCAAATTCATTCTATGCAGCAGTAGCATTACTTTTGTTTATATTTATTGCGATATTAGCAGTTGGGAAAAATGTGAATAATTTCCAATCTTCCAAAACTATGCATGTGAGTGTATATATGTATGCGTGTATGTGTGTATGTAAATGTGTATGTATATGAGCATACTTATATGTTCTTGGAAAATATGTATTGCTTTGTGTAGAGGAATATATTTCACAATTACTTCGATTAACCACTTAGAATATTGTAGGAAAACTTTACAAACAAAACAATATATAACACTAGCAATACATAGTTTTCAAAATCATATACTTACACATATACCCGCTTACATGCACATACACATAGAAGTTTCAAATGTGGAAAACTATACACATTTTTCATAAGTTCATATTTCTCAAAAATGAGAAATTGAAACTTGGTAGTTGGAAGATCCCTTCAAACTATCACGATGTGAAATATATCTTTTGATGTGAATAACGTATGTTCTTCGGGCATCTCTGACTGAAAACGAAGCTTTAGAAGAATGTAAACACTTGAATGCTTACATCGCCAAACCTAATAGATAATATGATAAATAATTTGGGCTTGTTTTGTAGGAAATACTGTACAGATTATGAATATATAACAAAATTTCAATAATTTGTCTGAGTGTTTCCTTTGCTTTGCTTAATTTCAATCGGGATATTTTTAAAACTAAAAACGGTACATAGAAATAGTGAGGAACAATATTGTTCAGTACGGAATGCAGTCTCTAGATCTGTAATTTGTTTTTTATAAAGCTCTCATAGTTTTCGAAAATCAATCGTCTTATCAAGTTCAAGAGGTTTATATTTTTTTTCCTTTCTTAATTTTTAATGCTTACACATATATCTTTAAACTTAAAATTAAGAAGTAATTTGTAGCCATTTGAAAACCTTAAAAGCATATATAATTTGATTTTGAATGAGATTCATCGTTCTGTAACTTAAGTGGTTAAAAATCCGATATTTTGACTTGTTAAAGTTTTTACTGTGAGGAAAAGCTGTAACATTTAATATGTCACGAACTCACTATGCCTATATATATATATGTATATATATATATATATATATATATATATATATATATATATATATATATATGTATATATATATATATGTATATATATATATAAATATATATATATATATATATATGTATATATATATATATATATATATATATATGTATATATATATATATGTATATATATATATATATATATATATATATGTATATATATATATATGTATATATATATATATATATATATATATATATATATATATATATATATATGTATATATATATATATATATATATATATATGTATATATATATATATATATATATATATATATATATATATATATATATATATATATATATATATATATATATATATATATATATTTCTTGGTGAAATATTAGTGAAGAAGCATGATATATTTTGTTTTGTTTTGAAGACATTTTGAAGTGAAGTGAAATATGGGATTCTAAATATGTTTAATGTTTGATGAGGTTTGAAGAGAAGAATTGGAAATATGAAATTTTATTTATTTATGGTCCGCCAGACACGTTTATAAACTCAACTGCATTTTAAATGTCGTCAGAGATATAAATTTACTTTATATGCTGCCAAGCAAATTAGTAAAATAAATTGGTATGTTTATGTGAAGACTATGGTCGATGTATTCGCCTGAAATTGTAACAAAAACTAAGATGATGATATGTGGCAGCTATAAGTGATAGCTATGAACAGATTTCAAGGAATCTGCAAACAATTGAAATCCCTACAAGGGCATATAAATGGATTTCGTATCAGGTTCTTAGATTTCGAAATATTTTAGTTATAATTTCGATATTTAAATTATTTTGAAGTATTTTGAATACTTACAAAGAAAATAAACCACCCACAAAGTAAGATGCTATCCGCACAAAACCATTTCGGTTTCATTGGACTGGAGTCACTTCCGATTTTTTGTATAGTATCGGAGTCGATATATCAGGGTGTTTAAATAAAATGAACAGCAGAAAATATTTGAACCGTTGGCTATAGAGAAATAGTTCCAATTGCAAAAATGTTTTAAATAATGTAAAAAGTTATGAAATATAGTTATTTAAATGATGTGCAATATTTTTGTAAAACGTATGATCACACTATACTACTATCAAATATGACGTAGGAATAAAATAGGAAAAAAAATTCATTGAAAAATAAATAGTTATCCAATAATCAATTTCGGTTTCAAATGCTTATTAAATAATTAATATTTTGAAAATATTTCAGTAAAGCTATTACGTCATCATAAAGTCGACTCACAGTTTGTTTATGTTGAAGACCCAGACCGTCCGACTCGTCCAGAGGACTAAGAGCAACTATTTGGACGGCCGGGAAGACAGTTTGTTTATGTGTCCAAGTTATTCTGAAACACAATTAGAGTTTAAATTATGAGGGTGTGTTGTACAGTGATCACCTTGTGAGATGCTTATGATTTGAGGATCTCCTAGTTTCGAATGCAACTGATCTCCAACTGATTTTAAAAATTAAAGAACATACTTATTTTTCCATTGACTTAATTATTAAAATATCTAACTAATTAATAAAATCAGAATTATCAGATCTTTACTTTATTTTAGAGCCAAAATAGCATCTAACCAGGATCATATGTTTTTCCTTAACAGTTTCAAAGACAAACTGCTGAAAACAAAATCGTTTTAAAATCCCATTAAATGATTTCTGAGAATCAATTAAATTTATGAAAGGCCTCTGGATTTACGAACTCCGTTGATTATATGCAAATCGGAAAAGCTATACTGCTTAGTGGTACAAGTTAAAAAGTTTGATAATTTTATTCGTCCTAAAGTTGCACTTTGAGATTGAAAATTTTATTAGTCTGACTAATTGAAGTAGGGAGTCATTTTCATAGTAGGGGAGTCATTTTCATAATTTAACTCATTTTTCTTGAAGGGCCGTATAAAAATTTAGATTTTTTAAGTTTTTACAAATATTTTACACATTATATAAATTATTACTAATTTTCTGATTTTTTATACATTTTTGCCATTGAGAATATCTGTCCTGTCTACAAGTCTAAATTCAAAAGTCTGAGTTTAAATTTCATGTGTAGCAACAGTATTTAAGGTATTACCATCTACGCACACGTAATTGATAGCTTTAAAATATTTTTTAATTAAAAAAAAAAATTCTTTATTTCTCTTCATTATTCATGAGTTTTTCGTATAATGCATTGGGGTGTAAAATGACATTTTTGTTCATTGTAACAAGGTTATTAAATGAAATGAACTATTACTAGAATGTACAAGTTTTGCATACACCTCCTGCAGATTTTACAATTTCATTGCCTTCTATTCATTGTTATGCATTCTCTTTTCAAATAGTATTATTTCCTATTGATTGTTTTCCTATGGATTGCTGTTCTGTTTGCTCCAACTAGTTATAATTTATTCACTTGCATTTCAATGAATTCTTAATCATGTGTTAAGAATATTTTAATTGGTAACATGTGATATATAATGACTCTTCAATTTCCATTTTAATTGTTTAGTTAAATTATATACAGAGTGTCCCAAAAACATTGATCTCGGCCTTTATTCTTTAAATAGTGATCTTAGACATACATAATAAATTACAAAGTTGCTTAAAAATGGTACAGAATTTTATGAAATCGATAAAAATTTTCAGAGGATTAAATTTGAAGAAATACAAAATTTAAATTTTTATACGGCCCCCGTATAAAAGCATTTCCAATGAGTAAAATGTGCCTCATACGCTAATAAGGTGATGTACAAAATTTCAGCATTTTATCATAAAGAGTCCCAGAGATATGTTTAAACGAAGTTGGTGAAGGATTAATCACAAATTAAAATGTAAATGTTTACAGCAAGAGTGCAAATGCCGCAACGCAGAAATGCATCATATGCAAATAATATCCGCCTCCTATCTTTAATGGATCTTTGGTATGGATGGAAAACATTTTGAACAAGCTTTGTAATCTTTGTGTAAAGTTATTATTTCTACACAGTGAAGATACTTTTATAACAATAAATAACAAAATTATTATTTATTTATGTAATCATTGTTTTCTTTCGTAATTTATGTATGACCCCTAAAACGCGATCTGCCGACATGATTTTTTCCCTCTGAGAACCTATGTCGATCCATTGGAATGTGGTTTAAGTCAGCATTTTTGTCTTTTCATATTTCTGGGACTTTTTATGATAAAATGCTGACATTTTGTATGTCACCTTATTAGTGTATAGGGCACATTTTTACTCATTGGAAATGTTTTTATACGGGGGCCGTATAAAAATTTTAATTTTGTATTTCTTAAAATTTAATTCCATTGAAAATTGTAATCGATTTCATAAAATATTGTACCTTTTTTGTACTCAACTTTGTAATTTATTATATATGTCTAAGATCAATATTTAAGGAATAAAAGCGGAGGTCAATGTTTTTAAGACACCCTGCATGTATGTATATATATATATATATATATATATATATATATATATATATATAATATAGTAAAATTAAATTAGCAACGATTTACTGAAAGTCTGAAAGTATCAGATCAGATAAGAGCTGTAAGTAAAATAGTATATAAAAAAAATCATCTAAATACTTGATATGTATAGTGTTTTTAAAAGTTAGAAATTTTGGAACATTCCGCATACTTTAAGTATATAGTGATAAGGGTTTATGATAAAGATTGCATTTTAAACTAAGTTGTATGCACTTAATATACATGTGCATATTTAAAAGAAGTTTAAAAATTTATTTAAATGAATAAAGACTTCTATGGAATATTTTTTCCAACAGAGTGTATTAAGTCATTCACAATCGTAATAAATCTTTTGCGAAGGTATTGTTAGCTTAATATTAGTGTAATTAGCTAATTGTATCTGCATCCTAGAGAACATGAAATTTATTATTTCAGCGACATTTATGTTCAAAGTTTTCGCACTGTTTAATATTAACATTTTGCGTATTTCTCTTAAGGCTCTATAACGAAAATATCCGATGAGAACAACAAACATATGACTTTCCCTACATAATGCAGTGGTTTTAATTGTTTCATAGCAAAATAATGGCGTAGAGGTTACAAGACATAATGTTTAGATGTTGCATTGTACCCTATAATGTAGCGATTTTCTGGATGACAAGATATTTAATAAAATACACAAAAATATTTTGTTAAAAACAACATACAGCACAAAATAAGATAGAATATTATTTTAGCAGTATACAACACAGAATTAGGTAGAGTATTAATTTAGCAGGATACAACACAAATTTAAGTTTAGTATTAATTTAGAAACATACATCACAAAATTAAGTGAAGTATTAAATAGTAGAGTATATAATAGTAGAGTATTAAATAGGTCAATATTACATACATTACATACATAGATTTAAAAAAAAAATCTGTAGAATAAGACAGAATTGATGACTTTTATAAAGAGCATATTGTAGATTAGTTGCGCTACCTTCATTCGAAACATTCATATATAGCTTTACATAGCTTTTAAGATAATATGTAGAATGAGACAAATCTCTTGAATAAATGTATTAACTACTAAATGCATCTTAAATTTTATTATTTATACATTATACATTTGCATAATTTCCAATTTATCGAGACTGCATGTGTGTATGTATATGTGTATGCGTGTATGTGTCTAATTATATGATTTTGTAAAGTGTGTGTCGCTTTGTGTAGATGACGCATTTCCAGAATTTCTTCGATCAGTATAGTAGAAGACACTGTAGGATAGCTATACAAACAAAGAAATATATACATTTCAAAAGCATGTACTTTCACACATAACCGCTGAGACACACATACACGTGCAGGTTTCGAAAATGGGAAAATA
Organism: Amaurobius ferox; assembly: GCA_951213105.1. Lineage (NCBI taxonomy): Eukaryota > Metazoa > Arthropoda > Arachnida > Araneae > Amaurobiidae > Amaurobius > Amaurobius ferox. Next base: position 129,586,891 of record OX578143.1, on the reverse strand, counting down.
TACACATTTTTCTTAAGTTCATATTTGGAAATAATTAAATATTCCTACGTGGTAGTTTGATAGAGCTTTATGATATGAATAACATATATGTCTGGATTACTTCTGGCTAAAAACGAAGCGTTGCGAAAAATGTAAATACTTTGGACTTTATATCTTCGAATTTAATAGATAAAAATCTTATGTGGACAGTACATGACTTTCCCTATATAATGCAATCAATTTACTTCTTTTACAATGAAAAATGATGTAAAGATCAATCAATTTAGCAATAATTTCCCCAATCTGGTAACATTTAAAAAAGTCGACAAGCTGACATTTCGGCAAATCTTTTGCCAAGCATTACGGACGGACGGAGGATATACATTATTCTTATAGTCGATTCCTATGTTCTTTACAAGATATTGGATAATCATCAATTAGTCGTAATCATTTTTGATTTAGTGTCGATTTTATCAATTTGGCTACATTTTTATAAATTCGACGCCATTTTCGTCAATTGGACCACAATTAATAAAAGTTGCCAAGTTAACGATATTCCGCCAAAATTCGTCACCAAAATTTCGACAAGCCTTATGGACGAAGTAATACGTTATTTTTACAGTAAATAAACGACCAATGACGTTCAAATACAAAACTATAACCCGAAGTATCTTCTCTCTTGAATGGAACGAACTTGATCCACGAGAATGAGGATAACATTTTTATCGCAAAGTATTACATATGAAAAGTGAATATAATTCATCATAATAAATACATGTTCTTAATTTTATGTGTTTCTTTGTTAAATGTATTTGAAAAATGTACCATATCTAAAAAATGTTTAATACTGGAGTTTTAAATTTGGAGTCAATCGTTATCTAATAAAAAATTAAATAAGAAATAATTATTTATGTAACTTTATTGAATGTTTTATGTTTTGGGAGATGTTTTCAAAATATCATTTCAAAACTTAGGAATGTTCTAAACATTTGACTGCGTTTAAGAACAATAGGCTTCCACAGTGCTCACTGATTATAATTTCTGTATTAAATTACATTCGAATCGCTTATTTCGTTCGTGATGTATTGCCTCCACAACACTCTCTAATACATACATATACACATACACACACAAACACCACCTCAAAAATATTTGATTCGTGTTCAAGGATACTTGAAACTTGTTCTCCTGTCGAAAACACAAATTCGAATTTTTAACCCCGTCACAATACTTTATATATTATACTATATACTATATATATACTGTATTGTTTTTAAAGAAAGTAAAAATCTGATGTGGGCAGCACATAACTTTCCTTATATAAAGCAATGAATTTACCTCTTTCACAGCGACAAAATGATGAAAAGATCCAAGGTACAGTGTTTTTAACATTGAATTATACATTTGGCCCTTTTCCTGATGACAACATGCAATACTATTTCAAAGTACCCAATTAACTTATATTTCACACAACTCTAAATGAACAATTACTAATAATGATAGCATCTTCAATGAGATATATTGTATATATATCAAACTATTTTAATAATTAATTAATCAATTAATCGTCGTTTTCATTAACTTTGACGATAATTTCGTCAGTTTGAGGCAAAATATCGCCAAGATGGAGATATTCTACTATATTATTCGCCAAGTTCACCAAATATATCCTCAATTGTTACAGATAAACAGAGAGAAAGTTATTTCTTATATACTAGAAGGTATGCCCGTCATTTTACAGCATTCAAAATGTGCAAATAATTACCTCATATTTGGTGTCATTTTTATCAAATTGCCGACACTTTACTCACTTTGGCAACATTTAAAATGTCGCCAAAATGGAGCCATCCTGCCAAGATTTTCGCCTAGCGTTATGGATGGAAGGATGGAGAAATGAGATTATTCTTATAGTTTATTCCTAAATTCTTTCCAAAATAATGAATTTTCATAAATCAGTCGTTAATTTCATTGATTTAGCGTCAATTTCATCAATTTGGAAACATTTAAAAAAGTTGCCAAGTTGGCGATATTTCACCAAATTTATTGTTAAAATTTCGCCAAGCGTTATGGACAAGAAATAGGTTATTCTTATAGTAGGTAAATAACTATTGGCGTCTAAATAAAAAAAAACTAGTACCCGAAGGATTTTGTCCGTGAATAGAATGTGCTAGACCCACGCGATTAATGTTATTTATATATACATATTTTACAATAGTTATTATTTTTATTTTATGGGATTTTTTGATAAACTTATTTGAAAAAAGTGTAATGTCTCGAGAACGGTTCATACTAGCGTTATAAAGTTTGTGTCAATCGTTTCTTAATGAAAAATTGCATAAGATATGGTTATTTAAGTAACTGTATTGAAGATTTTGACATTTTGATAATTTTTTTCCAAATTTCATTCGAATATGTAGGGGTGTTCTGAACATTCCGTTGCCTTTAAAAACAATAGGGCTCCAGTGTTCACAGATTGTAATTTGTGCACTGAATTTCGTTCGAATCTCTCTATTCGTTTCCAAATATTGCCTACAAAGTCTCAAGGACACACACACACACACACACACAGACATCACCTCAAAAACGTTCGATTCGTGTTCAGGGGTGGTTTGAAACGTGCTCTCCCGTCGAGTACTCGAATTCGAATTCTCGTCGACGTCACAATACTTTCCTTATACATTATACTATATATATAAAGAAAGTAAAAATTAAAAAGTCCTTCGTATTTTATGTCTCAGCATTTTTTCAAATTTAATTATATTGATTCAAATTTCCCCACCGTTGTATATTTTATTTTCCCCATAGAGAAATTTCCACAATATCAAGGTAATTCATTGGCTAAGCTGAAACTAGATCTGAAGGTAAAAACTAGTCATAAGTGCCAAGAAAGTGTTGTCAAATTCAGAAACTTACTCTTCATTTTCTTTCTGCGCAGAAAATCAGTCTGGCAAACCTGGCTGATTTTGAACACAAATTGAGAGAGCCAATAAGAATCCAGAACCATCCAAATCCATTGCAAGTCTTGGTTAAGAGATGTAATGGTGAAATCTCTGTTTACATGAATCCTTTTTCATGTGACGACACCTACACAAAGCCTAAAACTGAGGGCCGAAGATAAACATAAACGTGTTTTAAAGACTTCACTGAAAGTAGTCCAATATTTTGAGGTAAGTGATTTATGTCCTTATCATATGCCACAATTTTCCCCCTTATCATTTCATTTTATAGATATCTGATTTTTTTTAAATATCTCACTATTTCATAATGTCCAACAAGTCGGTATAATTGCGCTGTTGCAAAATTTGAGCTAATTTTACAGTTCTTTAGATGTATATTTTCATTTATTCACGTAAATAGCAGGTAAAGATAGTATCCTATTTTTCTTGATGATACATTGGAATTACTGAAAGGATACGATTATTATAGTTTCTGCTGTAATCGAGTGGAAAGTGCTTTTGCTTCTATGCGCACCAGGTTCGAAGAGGAAACACGACAAAATGTTTTTAGCAGTTGGAAATCTGCTTTAAATCGGCCATCGATCCATGTAGTCATCTAAGGCACCCTGTAAAAGCCATAATGCGCCAAAATAAAAAGAAATAATAAACAAATAACAATAGTTTAACAATTCTAATGAAAACAAAACATTTGTTTGAAAGCATTTTTGATTTTTCTAACATTTTATTATACATTTTGTGATCATCTGAGCAAAAGAAGTACTTTGTTGTAAGTTATTGTTCATTTAAAACAATTTACCTCAGTATTTTGTTTCAATATTGACTATTTATTGTTCATTTAGTTTATTTTAATTTATTAATTCTCTCTTTACGATTTTTAGTTCCGAGTCACCCCTGTATGATAAAGAGTTGAAAATGAGTGACTGCGTACAAAGTAAGTGCTTTTTTACGTAAATAGCAGGTAAAGATAGTACCCTATTTTTCTTGATGATACATTGGAATTACTGAAAGGATACGATTATTATAGTTTCTGCTGTAGATAAATTGTTATAGTTATAAAAATATATAATTTTTATGGGGTTTATAATGAATATTTGCGGTGGGTTCTTAATTTACACTTTAAAAAACAATAGATATGCACATAATATAGAAAATTCCGTAAGACAGCAGCATTATGTACAAAAATATCTAAAGTGTTCCCACTCAACTTTCTCATACCTTCCTGTTCCCCAATGTTTAGTTACACTCATCAGATATAACTTAATGTGCATTATTTACAAAGATTTATTTCTGAAATTATTGTTTAATATTTTTCGTAAATTTATTGGAAATTCTCTCTTTATAAGTTCGCAACAGCTTAGTAACGACGATGAATTGTATGCATTTGTCAAAGCTGTATACATGTAAAATATTTTTATACCATTAACATCCATGGTGCAGTTCATATGACCAATTTTCCTCATAGTCTGTATAAGAATATCAAGATACGATGAAATACAATATCATTGCTTTTGTATTATAGAAAATAATGCTACGAATATTATATACTTCGAATAACGCGAGTTCTAATCTTAAGAGTTACTGAAAATTCGAGCTATTTTTAGTTTTGCATATAATGTATCTACACGAAATTTTGGATAGCTACAGTTGCACTCGTTCTTAAGTTATAGTGTCCACAACTCATACAAAAACACCAGCGCCCGGACAAATTTCCAAATGTGTACGAAATACGTTCAGTAGATTTTTAAATGCACGAATATACGCCACAATTTCGTATTAGAAAATGTTCGGCATTTAAATTTTAGTGCGTCGCTGTCATGAAATTCGACTTACTTATATAGCCAAAATTTATTTTGCTTTCCGTACCAACTACATATTTTCATGCAAGTAGATCGCTTCTAAGTGAGAAACATCTGTAGGGAAATAGTATATAGTCTGTAAAGAATCATCTGATAACCGTGTTTGGATTTCAACACTTTCCCTTTCTAACCCCATCTATAATGTAACTTGATATTTTACATAGTTGTACATTGATATTTTACATTGATGCAAATGGCAATCAAGGTTTTATACGCCTAGTAGTGATTTGTCTTAATATAAAAAAAATTGTGATATTGTAAAATTGAGACATTTTGACATATTTCAAAAAGCTAATTTCATTATTTTGCTGCTTTGGAGAGATAACGCTGAAAACAAAGCAATATGATTCTTAAGAAAATAATCTAGATGCATAAAAAGCTAAGTATTATAAAATAAGCTTTTATATAAATTTAGTAGAGAAAACAGATTAAAAAAATTAATGCTTGTGCTATTAACTTATACTACATTTTTCTTATTAAATATTTTATTATTTGGGTTTTCAGTCATTAAGCTCTGCTGCAAGCTTTTATACATATTTTTGCAGAATTTGCGTTTTCTTAAACGTGATTTTGAATATATATATTCTTTCATAATTTCTCGATGACCATCTGGGTTTTCATAAGGATGTTCATCAGATCATCTTCAATTCAAATCCCTTCCAGTATCTGCCTTTTTACCTAGATACTAAATGAACAAGGACATATTTATCATCCATATGTGTTTCCATGATTGAGAAAAATAATTCAATAGCTCTTAATATGTAGCAAATTATTTACCCAAAATAAAGTTCCTCTGATTACAGCAAAGAATGTATTCTGAAATATAACGGTGACGTCCATATGCGTGTTCATACAGGACAAAACCCGTTCAATTACAGGAAGTATTATCTAAACTTTTCTCAAAAAACGCAGCTGAAGAAACACCTGAAAAGTCATTTAAATTCATATTCAAATGTTTCATTATTTATGTAAATTGAACTTTGAAGATTGTTTTTGTTCATACATATGAAGTGCTATGTCATCAGAGTTTCAAAATAAGTGTTTTAGGATTGGAAACCTTTTTAGATACACTTCATATTAATTGAGCCAACCCCTGTGAAACAAACACATGTGAAAACTATCTGAATGTTTAAAAACGATTTTTAATTTTAATTTTTAATTGACTATATTTTACTACTTATTTCAAATTCAGTATTTTTGCAATGAAATAAATATATAAACGTATTATAAAAGGAAATTTAGAAAATGTAATCATAATGGATGCTTTCCCATTATTTGAAAAGTAAATTTCATGATGCAAATAAAGAATTTTTTATACCATTTTTACATAGTTTGTGCCTTTTATTGTGCTTCTTTTTCTTCTTCTTTATTGTGCTTTATATATACAGGACAATAGTAAACTCTTTCAACAGAAAAAAGAAGTGATAGTACACATAAAGACGAACAATATTTGAAATGGAACCCAGGGCCGAGTTCCACTCATAGTGCTTAAAAGGTGTAAAGTTACAGATCCACGTTCATTCTTCAACAGTGAAAAAAATCTGATGTGCGCAGCACACGACTTTCCCTGCAGATTCAAATTCATTTTTTAGTAATTCATTATATTGAGTTTAATTGCACAAAATAATACTAAATTTTCATTTTTAATTAAATGTTTGTTTCTATTTGGTAATTGGACATTTTTTAAAGACGACGTAACAAAAATACAGGAAATCTCAAATATCTCGAGAACGGTTAGTCTTAGAGTAATGGAATTGGTCTTTTTCTTTGCCTCGTCAAAAATTACGTATAAAACAAACATTTAATTAATACTTTGATTAAATGTAGTCTTTTATTTTTTAGATTTTGGCGATTTATACAGGGCATTTCGTACAACAAAAGCAGGTTGTTCTTTTCCGAATCGTACCAAAATCTAATCAGCACCAGAGTATCCAATAAGTAACTTAGCTACCAAATTTTGTGAAATTTGGTCAATTAGTATTTAACTAGAGTAGATACATGAAATTTTTAAGGACCATTTCGGAAAAAAATGGCGGGGTCTGCTTTTTCGAATCGTAGCCAAATCTAATCAGCACCAGGGTCATAATCAAGTGACTTACCTACCAAATATTATGAAATTCGGTCCATTAATTTTTAAACTTGTACGTGTGTCTGTACAAAGTATGTATCCACTCCAACAAACACACACACTCACAGACGTCACACTAAAAATAGATTCTTCTTATTCTAGACTTTTAAAACGTGTTGATCCGTCGAAAACTGGAGTTGCGATTTTCGGCATGATTACAATACTTTCCCTATACATTACCAAGCATTGAAGGGAAAGTAAAAACATTAACTAATTTAGGAGTTTCATATTTTCATTCGATTTCGAATCGGGTTTTCAGTTTTCGAAATGTAATGGGTACAATTTCAATATTTTAATAGGTGGCTCTAATTTTAATAGTTTGGACTGTTTTGAATGCGTCTAAAAAAACAAACAACCTACAAAAAGTATATTATTCACTCAAAACCATTTCGGCTTCGTCGGACTCGAACCACTGCCAATTTTTAAGCAATCTGCAGATTTGCTTTTTTACTTTTACCTAAATAGGTAACGCAATAAAATTTTCATTATGGCATTTTAATGAATTCTTCTGTTCAGTGTGTTCTCGAAATCTACTAGGCTGTTTCTTTACGATTTTTCCCTTTTAAATGAAATGTCCGACTTGCAGATTAGTAAAAAATGTTTATTTTGAGAGTGCATTCAAATTTTAGTTATGATGTGTTATTGAATCTACTATTCAACGCGTTTCAACAAGATTTTACGACTAAACATATCTTGAACGATGAGCCGTAGGCACGAGGCTTAAATTTAGAAAATACGGTAATATCAGTAATTTATCATCGTATACAAATCTTGATCAAGTGACACCTTTCAGTGAAAATGCACAAAAGGTAATTTTTACATCGGCTCTCTAGAAAAACTTTTCAATTGAAAAATATTTTCTATTGCCCAGTCAGTCAAATTAAACAGTTCCAATACCATAGGATCAAAATTACTAAAGATATTCTTAGTTAAAAGTTTTCGGTGGATGATTGAGGACTTAAAAACTTTTTCCAAAAATAAATTCGCATGTAAGTCTTCGAATGAAAAATTTATCTAACGAAATTCAATTTTTTTACGAAATCTAAATTTTCGCCGATTTTGTTTGATCGAGTCAAAGTGATTTAAGTCCTATAATTTTCAAAAGTTTTTCACGGTCAAATCTGCATATTATAGAACCATATTTTTTTTACAAACGATCTTTAAATGAAAAGAGCAAAATTTTCTAATTGGAATTTCCTTTGTAGAGGGCCCATATAACAAGTTACATTTTATACTTCTTACTAAAATGTGTCATGCAACCCAAACTGTCGTGGCCTGGAAGTCTGTGTATATGTTTAATAGGAGGCATAAATTTGCCATCAATCGTTAGAAGTCATTTAATCGTGAAATATTTTGTATATCTCAAGCATTTTCTCCGAAACTACCAGTCTCATTTTCGCGATCTTATTTTTAAACTAAACAATCATTTTTTGAAGTAGGTTCATACTGACTACAACATGTGTTTCGCCATTCAATATCACATAATAGGTCAGTTTTAAAATTGACACTTAATGCTCTTAAGGGGAAAGCAAAACTGAATATTGTGCATGAAAAATTGCTTGCTGAATAAATGGCTGTCTTGCAAAATTCGCAATGGGTTCAGATAGTCCATAAATTAGAATTCTATATTTTATTTGATGTCAATACAATAAACTAGTTATGTTTCTTGTTAGTAATATCAAATAATCTAATCCTCGATATTTAGTATAATTTTCTATTAGAAAGGCATGTTCCAGCGTAAGTTTTCTTTTCCGTTCTGTTTAAATAGGAGGTGCAAACATACACGGTAAATATAAATCCATAATATCCCCAACACGTTTTGAGGACTATGATTTGGAATCATTAGGAAATGAAACAAAATGTGCAAGTTCAAAACTATATGAACCGTATACTTGATATATTTTAATCATTTCTATCGTATAATAAATACGTTGTAATTTTCCTTTATAAAAACCAACCTTCGATTGTCAATAAAGTCTTTCCCCTCATTACTTTAAAATGCACACACCCAGTATTATGAAATTCAAAACTAATAAAAATTAGATTTTCATTGAAGAGATATTTTGGAACGTAAACAATTTCACATGTTCTAGATATGTCAAAAAACTATTTTTAAGATCTACTAATCTCATCAGATCAAGACTTCATGTACAGTGTTTGCAAAATCTGAATTTAATGCGCATTTTGTGATTTCAGAAATACATTATCTGTCGCTATATCATAAAGTGTGGTCATAATTCAGTTACCGTTCGGTTTTTTGTAAATACGAGTTTTCAGCATTAACATAATAGAGGTATTCAATGGCGGTGCCACATATTTTCGTTAGGGGGGCGGTATCCAGTGTGTTATTTACAATTATGAAATGGTTTTAATTTCTTGCTGTATTCGCATCAACATTATAATGTCATCAGACAAAGTATTATATAGAAATAAAATTTGGTGTGGGCAGCACTTGGCTTTCCCTACATAATACACAAACCACTTTTTCACAACGAGAAAATTCTGTACAAGATCTATCGCACAATATTTTTTGGGATTGAATCAATATCACACCAATTGAAATGGTGCACCTTTAGCAAATAATAAATACAAACAGAAGAGCTTTTCGACCATACATTTAACTACTCAAAATTCAATAGGTGAATGACACGATCTGGGTTCTTAAAGAAGAACATCTTACGTGTAAAATCCTCACTAAAAAGTAATTGACATTTAATTAATACCTCGTGAAATAAGTGACCATTGGTACAATCTTTGTCGTCATGATTAAAAAACTATAGCAAAATGTATCTTCTCTCATGAATGAAACGAACTAGATCCATGAAAATGATGTTAAAAGATGTGTCGCAGAATACTGCATATTGAGAGTCGATGTATTGTATGATACTTATATTTATTTTAATATTATGTAATTTTTTATAAACTTATTTGAATATTGTGCACTATCTAAGAAACGATCCATTCTAGCTTTCTAAAATTTGTTAATCGTTTTTTAATAAAAAATTACTTGTGAAATGATATTTTTAAAAAAAGTTATTGGAGGTGCGATTTTAAATGATTTATAATACACTTATTGAGGAGGGGGGGATCTCCGTTTATCCGATTACGATTAAAATAAATACGGTTCAAGTATTCACTGATCATAATAATTGTACTAAATAATTTTCGAAGCGCTTCATTCGTTCACGAGATATCACATCCACAGACTCACAAATACACACACACACATATACACAGAAACGATGCTGAAAAACATTTCGATTCGAGTTTAATGGTATATAAATCTTGCATTTCCGTCGTAAAACACTTATTTTCGACCTCGCCACAATATTTTCTCTAAAAAGTATTAATGTTGTTTTACATTTACCTGAAAAACTGAAATAAAAAGTGCCGGAGTTTTAATAAATGCTACAAATATTAAGAAATGAGTTTTACATTAACGAGCATTTAAAATACATTTTCACTTATGCAAATTGCCCTTAATTCCCTGGAAAATGAAAGTTGTGTCACTTTTGAAGAGGGAATGCGGTATGAAATACGTTGTCTTACCCGCATATAATTAGATCTTACCAGGGGATAAAAATTTTAAGCAAAACAGCCCAAAACAAAATTGTGAGGGTATCAACCGGTTTCTTAGGTAAAACGGTCGTCCTTCTTCAGGATAAGACAGACAGGAGTAGGTATTTCTCCCAGGTAAATTATTGTAGGTAATTTATTCTAGATTTTATAGCACCATAAAAAAAAATCTGATGTGGGCAACACATGACTTTCCTTATATAATGCAATGAATTTACTACTTTTACAGTAAAAAAAATAGGTTTTTGTTATAGTAGATACTAATATTCTTTCCAAGAAATTGAATTTTAGAAAATTAGTCGTCATTTTCATTGATTTAGCGTCATTTTTATCCATTTGACGAGATTTTCGTTAATTTAGCAACATTTCAAAAAGTCGCCAAGTTGGCGGCATTCCCCCAAATTCGTCACTAAAATTTCGCCAAGCGTTATGGACGAAGAAATGTTATTCTTACAGCAGATAAATGACTATTGGCGTTCAAATACAAAAGTATTACTCGAAGTTTTTTTTCATGAATGGAACGAGCTAGATCCACGAGAATGATGTCACCCAATTTATCGCATGGTATTACATATGAAAAGTAAACATGTTTCTCAATAGGAAATATTTTTTTTTATTTTATATGACTTTTTGATTATTTTTTTAAAAAATGGGCAATATCTCAAGAACGGTTCATGTTAGCGTTCTAAAATTTATGTCAATCGTTTTCTAATGAAAAATTACATAAGAAATGTCTATTTGCGTAATTGTATTAGTGGTTTTGATTTTTTGACGATTTTTTCAAAATTTCATTCAAAAATTTAGGGGGGTTTTGAACATTCGATTGCGTATAAAAACAATAGGCTTCCAGTGTTTACAGATTGTGATTTTTGTACCAAATTTGGTTCAAATCGGTCCATTCGTTCGTCAGTTATCGTCTCCACAGTCTCACTGACACACACACACATACTTTCACACATACACATACACACACACACACAGACATCACTTCAAAAATGTTTGATTCGTGATCAGGGATGCTTGAAATGTGCTCTCCCGTCGAAAACTCGAATTCGAATTTTCGACCCCGTCACAATACTTTCCTTATACAGTATGTATATAAGGAAAGTAAAAATCAGAAAACTAACTAAATTAATGTTTTCGCTGTGATTTAGATTAGTTTTAAAAACATTTCCGGATAAAAATGAAATATATCATAAATAGCTTTAAATTTATGTGATCACATCTGCCTTTTTGCATTTCAGAAACCAGATGGCGACACTCGGTTTCTGAAGTTTTACGATTTTCGATACTTCCGATTTTTTTCAGTCTTCTCTGCAAGAAAACATTGAGCTTCTACGCCATTTTTTTTTACTTCTACGTTTAAAAGCTCATCCAACATAATGGGTAGCATTTACCTCAGGTACGTTCTTGAATTTATACTTAACTCTGTTTAACTTTATTTCGTGTAAATTTAACAACACTATATCCAATAATCAATATACATAAAATATGTTTCTTTAGATTTATGACAGATTTCAAAAGTTCGATATGAAATATAAATTAAAGTCAAATTCGAGTGTGAATAAGATGGGTTTTCTTTAACATTGAAGTAGTGTATTTGTAAATCTTAAATAATTATCTTCTTGAAATTTGTAATTATTGTTTCTATACATATAAACATGCAAAAAATTGCTTTTTTAAAGTAGGTTTCCACAACTGCGAGTACTTGGAGTTATTATTGGTGGTTTGCCAAATTAAAGACTAAAATAATATGAAGCATGAAAGCATACAAATACCTTTATAAATATAGAAATTTTAGGCTAAAGCAGATGACCTTTATTCCTGTTCTTGAAAATCACAGTGCTCCTGCAAATATATGAAAAGGCATATCGTGTGTATAGGCATATCTGGTGCTCTCAGTAAGAATTCTTGAGGGCTCAAGGTGAAAGACCAGGAATCCAGGAAAGACCAGCAGTATTGGCTATTAAGAGATGTTGGCATGTTTGTAAATTTATCGATCTACAAACGACAAAATACGTTTGATAGCCACTAGAAGAAACGCTTTTGATTTCAACCATTTATACGTGCAGATTTTGAAAATCGGCATAACTGCACTTTATGAAAATGTAATTCTTAATTCATTGTCCTTAATTTATTTATGAATCGTCGGAAGATAATAGAAGCATCGAATCTGGCTTCTAGAAATGGAATTCAATTAGCTTATCAATGCTATTTCCTTAGCTTCAAAAATCAAATTAATTGTAAAAAAAAAACAAAAAAAAACCGAAGAATTGATTTCTTTATTTGCTATTTATATTTACAAACTTTGAAGAATTCAAACTGTATTCTATTAAAATTTGATTGCAATTAACTTAATTGGAACGACAGAGAAGCAAAATATTATATTCTTCTTAAGTAAAAAATGTTAACAAATTTATTGGTACAGACTATAGAATTTTAAAATTATACCCATTCAGGCTGCTATTAGAGTTGAGATTCACTGGTTTATGATGTTGTCTTTTGGTTTTGTAAGTAAATCAGTTACACGGAAAGTAAATATACTGTTGTGATTTTTCTTACCATGTAGTACATTTGAAAAGAGTATTGTCAAGGGTTAATATCCGATTAATATGTATACTAGCATCTAAAGGCATATTGTGTACAGTACCATTTATTTTATCTGGTGCTCTCATTAGGAATTCCTTGAGGGTTGAAGGTGAAAGATCGGGAATTCAGAGACGTTGAAATGTTGTAAATCTATCAATTTGGATAACTGCAAAATACGTTTGATAAACATAAATGAACACCATGATTGATTTCAGTCATTTATGCGTTTAAATTTAGAAAATGGAAATGACAGCACTTTATAAAAACATGATGTAAAATCCGTTGTCCTTAAACATCAATATTTAAGAATCGATGGACGATAATATAAACAACGAATTTGTCTTGTAGAAATAGAATTTCATTCGCTCATCAATATTTCCTTAGCTTCAAAAATTTTCAACAGTAAATAAAGAAAACGAATGATTTATTTCTTTATTTGCTATTTGCTTTCGTTAATTTTCTGTATAGCATTCAAAATTTGTTTTTATGTCCAAATATGATTGCAATTAACTTAATTGGAATGATTTCTAAGCAATGTTATTTTATTTTTCTCAAGTTAGAAATTTTAGCAAATTTATTGAAAGGGGGCCATAAAATTTGGAAATTCTACATGTCCGAGCTGCTGTTTCAGTTGAGATCTACTGATTTATGATGTTTATTACTAGGTTTGGACAAATGATTTATACTAAATGTAAATATATTTTGAAAATCCCTGAGATCCACTGATTTATGATGTTTATTACTAGATATGTGTACAAATGATTTATACTAAATGTAAATATATTTTAAGAATCCCTGAATTTGTCACCTTTTTTATTAGCGTCTGTCTCTAACAAAACTAGTTGTTAAAATGAAGTTTACAATAATTTCAGTAAGCCGACGCGGTGGTCTAACGGTCAAGGCAAGCGTTTCCTAGCGATCGTTCGGCTGCTGGGTTGTGGGTTTGAGTTCCACCTTCAGGCATGGATGTTGTGTCGTTGGGCGCAATGTGTTCTACCTCCACTGGTGCGCCGGGGCAACGTCATGTGACGGCTAAGAGATTCACGGTTCTGGCCGGTTTATAGGCGAATGATGAAATATCAAGGGCCTGGCCTTTAGAAAAAAAAAATAATTTCAGTAAATGTCAGAGATTCTTTGATTTTAGGAACATTCGGTTCAGGTTGACTTTCACCATATTTGGATCACTGGTTTTCCGAAATCGAAAAATACAAATAATTTAATAATTGTTTTCTAAATAGTCATTTTAGATAACTTTTTTAATGAATGACATTTATAGAACGCAAACGTGCTATCCTCTAGATAATAAACGCTTTTACTCTAAATTGAAAAAATATATCTGAATTTTAATAATCATTAGTGGTTAGATTATTAATCATTTTTAACACTTTACAACAAAGTTGAAAAGTGTTTATGACTTTGTTCATTCTGTCTGTCTGTCTGTCTGTCTGTCCGTTAGCACGATAACTGCCGTAAAAATGACTTAATCAAAATGAAATTTTAGTATGTTGTTCAGACGGTCTATAGGACCTATGGGAATATAAATGACTAATATCACCCAATTAGTTTTGGATTGAACCCGGGTTGAAAAAATGGAATACATTGAGCCCTATGGGACCTAATTTTTCAAGCATTTTTTAAGCGAATTTAAAATTCACAAATTGCTTCGAAAATTTTAGGCAATATTCAAATTGTTCCATAAAATATATAAAAAAAAATTCAGCGAAATATATTTAGTAGTTTTTTAAATAAAAATTAAAATAATAATAACACCTCTTATATGAAGCGATCACGTGTCCATGATATGAAACGATCACATGACCCACTTCAAAATGATATATGGCATCCATCTTGTCTCAAAATCGTGATTTTTAAAGTTCTTTCTAATTCATATTGAGTGTTGTATCCATCCTAAAACTACTTTATTTTGGCCTAAATTCTGTGCATCTACATACTTTAACAACGCTATGACAATATATTTCAGTTTAAATGCTCATACAAATTTGATTATTTCTACTATTAAGCCTATTTTTCACCTATGTAAAATGTAAACAGCAAAATATGTAGAATGAGTTGTATTAGAATCGCTGTAATTCTTTAACACAAAATCATTTAGTCCATGGAGTCTGCATGGCTGATATGAATGAAATATTCATTGATTTTAGAAAGAGAAGGACGATAATTTTCGATGAAGTTTTACGCATAGAGTTTTACTTACTTGTAGCTCCATGGTCTTAATTTTTAAATAATATAAATTATTATAGTATTGTGATGAATGACATGAATGGGGGAATTATTTATGAATGAAATGTTGCTTTTATAGAGAGAAACAGGCGTGTTATTTTTTCTATGACGTCATTTGAATGGATTTCAGTTGTTTTCGATGAAGTTTTCAAATATAATAAATTATCGTAGTATTATGATAATTCTAAAATTATTACCGAGGAATGTATCACATTTTAGAGATGTTTAAACCAGGCAATTTATATTTTAATGCCGTCATTTGAATGAAGTTAATTTTTTTCGATGGAGGTTTAAGGTTTCAAATATAATAAATTAATGTAGTATTGTGATATGTTTTAAAATATTACCGAGGAATGTATTGCATTTTAGACATGTTTAAATAAAATTGCATTGAAGTTGGAAAGTGTTTCATAATCAATGCTTTAAGCATGATTGATCTTTCTTGTTTAGTGTTTTCTGTTGTTAATGTGTGGATACGATTGTATTGAAGTTATCATGAAAAGCTCTAGATATATGATTTTTCATTTAAGATATATAATTAATAACGCGTTATCCTTGGAAAAAATCAGACATTTTTTTTTCTGTAGCAAATAATTGAACTGTTACTTGATATTTGTCGAAATTGATTTTTAAGAGCTTTAATTTTTTTTCCATAATATCGAAATTTTTTAATAGTGAAAGTCACATAGTGGGCATATTAATATTTTTGTTCTACTCTCACTATTATAGAACAGTTTCCAATAATTTAGATGTTTGTTCTCTTTGTATGTAAATTTTAACATGCAATACGACGACAGTGATACAAGCACAGCTTTAGTTGGGGTATTATTAAGATATGATTGATTTACAATTACGCTTGATCATTAATATTATTCGATTAATCAATGGTATGTGTATAAATAGTTAATGTTAACGAACTGTATTGATCATAGCTATGGGCGCTCATAGGGGAGGGCAAGGGGGCAGTTGCCCTACCCTACAAGTTCAAGGTCACAAAGACGGACATCAAACTAGTCGATGTTGTACGGCCTTATTTTTGAATAATTATTTATTTTGCATATTATTTTGAATAATTTTGAATATTATTTCTTATATTATGACTTCTTAAGTACTCAAAATGTGGAAGTGATGGAAATCCCGTTGCTTATTAAGGGGTGTAATATGGGTGTTTCAAATACATGGAATCGGTAGCGCATTTACAGAAGTGCAAGGGGTGAATTTTCACCCCATATTTTTTCGATTGCCATTAATGACTGCTATTATGAATAGATGCATTACATATAGATGGTTTTAAGCTTTAATTACCAATTTTCTAGTTTTTCTATTTTATATAGAATAGTTGAACTCCTTCCGAACATTTTGCAACTGGGAGTGAGTATTTTATTCATCAAGCATCTTTTTGTGTACGACATTTGAAATTTTAATTTTCAAACGTCTAGCACGTTACATAACACAAATAAAGATAAGCTGTTACAAAACTAAACAAAATTTATGAAAATTTTGGTTTTGAAACATAATCGGGTCAACCAGCTTCGTTGATTTCTAGATTAACCTGGGTACAGAGGGATTCTATAAATGGATTCTATAATGGTTTAGTTCATATTTGAATGAGTTCTTATCGAGTCAAAAATGTTGGGTAAATTTGTAAATAGATATTTTGTTTAACTGAACATTTTAACAAGAAAGATCAATCATGTATAAAGCATTGATTATAAAACACTTTCCAACAGAAATGCAATTTTATTTAAACACCTCTAAAATCCTATACATTCAGCTGCGATTTTTTCTAAATTGCCACAGTACTACAGTAATTTATCATATTTGAAAACTTAAAACTTCATAAAAAAATATAAACTTTATTCAAATGACGTCATCGAAATATAAATCGTCTGTTTCGCTATGTAAAAGCAGTGAATATTTCATTCATATATTTTTATTCCAGAGTTAAATATATTTGCGTGAAGAAAAAATCAGCAATTCTTATAAAACTCATCCTACAATCACTTGTTTACATTATGCATCCATTAAAATTAGGCTTTGTTGTAGAAATAATCAAAGTTTAATGATCATTTAAACCTCAAAATACTGTAATTGAGTTGGCACAGAATATAGATGCACAGAAAATATTCAAAAGTAAAGCAGTTTTAGGACGGATGCAGCACTAAATATAAACTTAAAAGAGCTTTAAAATCTCGATTTTGACACTAAAAAAATGTGAATGCCATATTTTATCTTGAAGTGGATCACGTGATCTCTTCATATTATATGGGTGTAATTATTATTTTAATTTGTATTTAAAAAACTACCAAACATATTTTGCTGAAATGGTTTTTATATATTTTATGGGATAATTTGAATATTTCCCAAGATTTTTTAATCGAATTGAGAATTCTAACTTCGCTTAAAAAATATTTGAAAATAAAGGTCCCACAGGGTTCAATGTATTTCATTTCTCTCAACCCGGATTCAATACAAAACTAATTGAGTTATATTATTAATTTAATTCTCATATGTACCACAGACAGTCTCAACAACATACTGAAATTTCATTTCAATAAAATCATTTTTATGGCAGTTATAGTGCGAACTAAAGGACAAACAGATAGAATGAAAAAAGTCATAAACACTTTTCAACAAAATAAAAAATATATTGCGCATGCTCAAATGTATCAATTAAATGCTTGTTCTATACGTAATTTTTGACGAGAGTAATACCAACCTCATTACTGTAGAATTAACCGTTTTGAATATATTTTAATTTTTTCGCATATTTGCTACGCCGCCTTTGTAAATATGTCGTTACCAAATGGAAACAGGAAATTGAATTAAAAGTGCAAATTTAGTGTCATTTTAAATAAGTATGCTTGTTATTTTGTGTAATTAAACTCAATTTAATGATTTATTAAATAAATAAATAAAGATAAAATGAATAAAAGTCTGTAGCGAAAGTCATGTGCTGCCCACATCAGATTATTTCAATTAAAGTAATGATTGACGTCATTTACATTATTATTAACGATATAGCTTATTTCGCATTAAAAACTCCTAATCCAATAATTTCATGGCATATTTTAATTACAACATAGGAATGTGTCTCTTTGGCAAGAGGAAAAAAAATCTGATGTGGGCAACACCTGACTTTCCTTATATAATGCAATGAATTTACTACATTTACAATAAAAAATAGGGTTTTCTTATAGTAGATATTTATATTCTTTCCAAAATATTGAATTTTCGTCAATTAGTCGTCATTTCCATTGGTTCAGAGCCATTTCTATCCATTGGGCGAGATTTTCGTTAATTTGGCATATTGGCGTTCAAATACAAAATTATTATTCAAAGTATCTTTTCTCGTGAATGGAACGAGCAAGATCCATAAGAATGATGTCAGATAATTTATCGCATGATATTAAATATGAAAAGTGAACATGTTTCTCAACGGTTAATATATATTTTTTTAATTTATGGGATTTTTTGATAAATTCATTAAAAAAATGTGCAATATCTCGAGAACGGTTCATGCTAGCGTTCTAAAGTTTGTCAGTCGTTTTCTAAGGAAAAATTACATACGAAATGTCTATTTGCGTAACTCATCTATTGAAGGTTTTGATTTTTTGATGATTTTTTCAAAATTTCACTCGAAAATTTAGGGGGGTTCTGAACATTCGATTACGTTTAAAAACAATGGGCTTCCAGTATTCATGGATTGTAATTTTTGTACAAAATGTCATTCGAATCGCTTTATTTGTTAGTAAGATATCTTCTCCACAGGTTCTCTGGCATACACACACTCACACACATCACTTCAAAAATGTTGGACTCATGATCAGGGATGCTTGAAACGTGCTCTCCCGTCGAAAACTCGAATTCGAATTTTCAATCCCTGTCACAATGCTTTCCTAATACATTATGTATATAAGGAAAGTAATAATAATAAAAAAATATTTGAATTAATTTCCTAAATCAATTTACCTTAAGTTACTCCAATATATAATAAAAAAAATCTGATGTGGGCAACACATGACTTTCCTTATATAATGCAATGAGTTTACTACTTTTACAGTAAAAGAAATAGGTTTCTCTTATAGTAGATATTTATATTCTTTCCAAGATATTGAATTTTCGAGAATTAGTCGTCATTTTCATTGATTTAGCGTCATTTTTATCCATTTGGCGAGATTTCAAAAAGTCGCCAAGTTAGCGACATTTCGTTAAATTCGTCGCCAAAATTTCGCCAAGCGTTATGGACGGAGAAATAAGTTATTCTTATAGCAGATAAATGACTATTGGCGTTCAGATACAAAAGTATTACTCAAAGTATTTTTCCTCATGAATAGAACGAGCTAGAGACACGATAACGATATCACCAAATTTTTCACATAATATTACATATGAAAAGTGAACATGTTTCTCAAAAGTTAATATATATTTTTTTAATTTATGCAATTTTTTGATAAATTTATTTGAAAAATGTGCAATATCTCGGGAACGGTGCATGCTAGCGTTCTAAAGTTTATGTCAATCGTTTTCTAAGGACAAATTACATAAGAAATATCTATTTGCGTAATTTTATTAAAGTTTTTGATTATTTTTTCAAAATTTCACTCGAAAATTTAGGTGGGTTTTGATCATTCGATTACCTTTAAAAACATTAGGCTTCCAGTATTCACGGATTGTGATTGTTGTACCGAATTTCATTGGAATCGCTAAATTCGTTCGTGAGATATCGTCTCCATAGTCTCACTGACACACACACATACACAGACATCATCTCAAAAATGTTTGATTCGTGATCAGGGATGCTTGAAACGTGCTCTCCCGTCGAAAACTCGAATTCGAATTTTCGACCCCGTCACAATACTTTCCTTATACATTATGTATATTAGGAAAGTAAAACAAATCTTCACTCCAACTTTCGTGAGCCATCTTGTTACAGGGAGCACTTTAACTACATTAGACGATAATTTTCTTCTCGAGTTATAATCGATTGTCCAAAAATATTCTTTTGAATTTATTTTAATTTCCATTTTTTTATCAATACCGCTCTAAAAATATGTAAACATCACCGGTATTTTGCAGAGGGCGTAGCACGGGCTCTCCAATCAATTAAAGATTCACAAGGGTACCCTTGTCAAACAGTGAATCGGATTAACAAAAATTTGTTGCGATGGACGAATTTCAACACATTTCTTACACAAATCCGACAAAAGACGTAAGCGAAATTTTTCATTTTAAAAACATGTTTAGTTACCTGTAATAGAACTGTATAAGAAAACTCGATGTCAATATAAAAATGAAGGAAAACTATGTCTGTATCTCTATTAAGGAACAGTTTGTCATATTAATTCATTATGACAAAGATGTGTCGTGTGTGTGCGGTTTAGACCGCGGATATCAATCACAGCAAATATATCGTCGTTTTTAGACGTATTACAGATAATCTGCACGTATGCAATTTTCATATTAGAATTGTGTTGATTTTTTTCAAATAATTTCTTTTCTAGACAGTTTGGGTGGAAGGTTAAAACCAATATTTTAAAAGGCGTGTTTGAAACACTCCGATATCTGATTGGTCCACAGTTTCGAACCCAATTAGTCTTATAGCATAAACTATTTCTGATAAAAAATGAATAGAATAATCACTAAATAATATATTTGCTACGTTTTGCTTTTTTCAGTTTCTTTCCACAGACACAGATGTCTAATGTCTAAGGATGAAAGAATGCCTTTCTATTGGGCGCAAAATACAGCCATGCCAGTACCGATGTATATGAAACGGTTTGAGACTATGGAGCTGTATGAAGATATTGTAATCGACTTTGAGTCAGAAGAAATACACTCTTCGTCATGCTGAGACGTTGTATTACCTGAGAATAAGGTGGATCAACGTATTCAGAGCAAGAACCCAGGATTAAGGTATAAGAGAATTCACAGAGAATGTTCTATCCTTTTACTTCCCATTCCAATTCATGACTGCTTTTTATAATTCTGTCTAGAGAAAATATAGTTTTTTCGAAATTTTTTATTCAATATTTATACGCAAAATCATTTTTTAAAACCTGAGACGCATTTTATCATGCTGCAGAGCAAGTGCTCATCATTTTATGTGTAAAAAAATTACATAAAAATACCAGGTCAGGATACAATTTTTGGAATTAGCATCATTAAAATAGTAATTATTTGAATCTCGAGATTTCTATAGCATGTCTTATGGAGAACAGTGAAAATACTCAAAACAGTTATAGTAGTATAAATTATATTTACTTTCAATTCGTTAAGCAAAAAAAAATGTAAAATTTGCGATATGCAGAACATAATTAGTAAACATTTAAAACATTATCTGTATAAATTAGAATTTTGTGCATTAACACAAATAAGTTGATTGAATAAATGCAATTAATGCATTGAATTTTCCTGTTGAAATTTTTTAATTAAGAAATTTTTCCACAAAAATGCTTTACAATCAATGGTAGATTTGTAAGATATGGCATCACGAAAGCCAACCTTTTTACAATACGTTTTAATTTTATTTAATTTATTCAAAAAAAGTGCATTGTCGTGAGAACGGTTCATGCCAGATCTCTAAATTGAATCATTAGTTTTCGATGTTAGTTTTGATAAAATTAAGCATAAAATTATTGTTTATTGAATGTGTTTTACTGCTAATATTTTAGCGATTCCTTCCAAAAATCATTTGAAAATTGGAGAGACTCAGAATCATCAAAAGCGTTTATAATCTGTAGGGTTCCAGCCAAAGCTGATTTTAAACGCATCAAAATTCAGTCGAAACAATTCATTCGTTTTATGAGATATTACGTTCACAGACATACAGGGCATATATATACTCACACATGTGATTTCAAAATCGTTCAGTTTGAGTTCACAGATGTCCAAAAAGTAAATCCGTTTGAAAATTCAAATTTTAGACTCCGCTGCAATTCTTTATTCATTATACAAGTAGGTAAAATAAATATTGTAATTTCTCAAAAATGAGTAGGATGAAAGCAATTCTGTCAATTTCTGTAAGGTACAAAATGCAACTAAAACATGCAACCACCTGAAACAAAAAATATCTGTATAAAAATTGTCTAACGTGTTTGTCTTTCCATACAGTCAAGAAGTCCCCCCAATGGCCTAAAGGACCGAATTTTTACACACTTTTAGTATTCCGACCGTCCAAACAGTTACCTTACACCTTTCTGGTAGGTCGGACGGTCTGGGTTTCAAAACTTTTCGTATTGACCACGGAACAAAACCTATCAGAACCAAATTTTCGATATCCCACTTTAAATTCGAAAATAGTGTTTTCAGACTTCCCCCTCCCGTTCATTGATTATGAACAGAATCTAACAATCAATTTTCGATTTATATGACTGTTCAGTGCTAAATGCCTAGATTTGTTAAACTGAACTAATCTAATACACTTATTAAATTCTTAAAAGCTTAATTTAAAAGCTGTTCTATTATTGGCCATTCGTTGCCGAAAAGCACTAAACTGTGCCAAATCTGTTCACCTTCGGCAGCAATTAAAAAATTATATTTCAGACTTCTCTTATCAAGCACTTAAGTATGGACAGCAGGTTTGTCAGAACGTGCTATAAAAGGCATGTATCAACCATAAATTTAAAATTATATTAAGGAACCTTTGAAATATTTGACTTTGAAGGTCCTCGGTTCCATTAAATGCGTAAAATTGACTCGAAATCAACATAAGATGTATTTCAAGAACCTCTCATTTTTGTACTTTCTCGTTAACTTTGTATGTATCTCTTGAATGATTCTTGAATCAAAATCCCTCAATTTTAGAAAGTGGTATAGGAAAACGAATCAAAACAATTGATTCAGAAATAAGACATTTTATAATTCTAAAGTTATTGAAATGTATGCCAATATTAGCTACTAGCCGCCTTTGGCGACCAGCCTGTTCGCTACCCTTGAAAATTCTGACCGTGGCAAACTCGTTGGCGCGACCTACCAGAAAGGTGTAAGGTAACTGCTTGGAAGGCCAGGAAGTGCCACACAATTTAGACCGGAACCCAATGGGGGAGGCATCCAAAGAGACCGTACCCTCCTTCCCCTACCACAAACCTCTCGGAAGGACTTGCAGTCCCACACGTTTAACGTGATCGTACTCCGCGTGAACACGGCTGCAGTTTTGGCAATGGCGGGAATCGAACCCGGGCCTACCGAGTGAAATTCCCGCGCGCTAACCACTGGGCTACCGTGCCATCCGCGACAATCTCCATAACTTTATTTTTATTCGGCAATTTTGGGAATCGAACCCGGGCCTACCAAGTGCAAATCCCGCGCACTAACCACTGGGGTACTTCACCCTCCGCGATATTCTTCATAACTTTCTTTTTATTCACCCAATTTAGACCGGAACCAAGTGGGAGAAGCATCCACAGGGACCGTACCCTTCTTCCCCTACCACCAACCTCTCGGAAGGACTTACAGACCCACATGTTTAACGTGATCGTACTCCGCGTAAACACGGCGGCAATTTTGGGAATCGAACCCGGGCCTACCGAGTGCAATTTCCGCGCGCTAACCATTGGGCTACTTTGCCCTACGCGACAATCTCCATAACTTTCTTTTTATTCATCCAATTTAGACCGTACCCTCCTTCCCCTACCACCAACTTCTCGGAAGGACTCACGGACCCACATGTTTAACGTGCTCGTACTCCGCGTAAACACGGCGGCAATTTTGGGAATCGAACCCGGGCCTGGTAACTGGTTGGACGGCCAGGATGTGCCACCCAATTTAGACCGGAACCCAGTGGGGGAGGCATCCACAGGGAACGTACCCTCCTTCCCCTACCACCAACCTCTCGGAAAAACATACGGACCCATATGTTTAACGTGATCGTACTCCATGTCAGTGGCGGAAATCGAACCCGGGCCTACCGCGTGCAATTCCCGCGCGCTAACCACTGGGCTACTTCGCCCTCCGCGACAATCTCCATAACTTTCTTTTTATTCACCCAATTTAGACCGTACCCTCCTTCCCCTACCACCAACCTCTCGGAAGGACTCACGAACCCACATGTTTAACGTGATCGTACTCTGCGTGAACGTGGCGTAAGTTTTGGCAGTGGCGGGAATCGAACCCGGGCCTACTGAGTACAATTCCCGCGCGCTAACCACTGGGCTGCCGCGCCCTCCGCGACAATCTCCATAACTTTCTACATATTCACCCAATTTAGACGGGAACCCAGTGGGGGAGGCATCCACAGGGGCCGTATCCTCCTTCCCCTACCACCAACCTCTCGGAAGGACTTACGGACCCACATATTTAACGTGATCGTATTCCACGTAAACACGGCGGCAGTTTTGGCAGTGGCGGGAATCGAACCCGGGCCTACCGCTAATTTCCCGCGCGCTAATTTGCAATTTAAAATGACCATATGCTTAATTCCATCATCCTCATTCCATTGTTTCATTGTTCCATCATTTAAAATATCCATAAAATTAAAATATCCATTTAAAATATCCAAAAGTTAAAATATACATTTAAAAAATCCAGATCGTCCCATCATTTAAAATATGCTCTATTCAGAACCGTGACGTCACCTCCACCTTGACGTCCCCACCCACCACCTTCCCTGCTTCAGTGGGGGAGAAACGAAGCGGTACGCCGAGAAATATAAAATCATGACGTCTTTAAAATTGCGATCCTGAAGGCAATTTTCATTATTTCTGGACCAGATTAGACTTGTAAGAATGCCAGATATTTCAGCTTTCTAAAAATGTAAATTATTAGTCGAAATTATGAGTACTTTTTACTATGCGAGAATTTAAAAACCAAAAATCGTTTTTTTGAGCCAAAAGTGACTTTTGTTTTAAAATCTTTAAAAAATATTAGAAATCGAAATGGAGATTTGAAATTGATATATTTTTACTCGCAATTGTCTGCTCTTTCGGATGGTGTGAGTTGTTTTTTTCTACGACGTCTGGATCGTGGAGAAAAAAGGGCAAAAAAAGGTCGAAATCGCATAAAACATTAAATAAATAAAAAAATAATTAGAATTTTGAAAATCGGTTTTCACGTGTCCCCTTCCCTCCCCCCCAGGTCTCCGATTGCCAAATTTCGTAGCTCTCCGACGCGCGGTCGCGAAACGTATAGTGTATAAGACAGACACACACAGACATTGCCTTTTATTATTTAAGATTGTAAGTTCTAAAATAATTAGATGCTGGCTTGTCTGATTTTACTTTTTATGAATGCTCTGTGTTTCTTATATCCCTATGAGTAATTATAGAAGTCAACTTGCTTGTTATTAAAAAAACTCAATCTCTTATTGGTGTGCTAAGATGTCTTGAAAAGAAGATAAACAAGTCGTCCAATACATCATGTACTTAATTTCAGCAGAAAGTAATGTATTTACGAAGTATAAATAGCTTAATAGAGTGTATATTTTAGGGTTTAATAAAGTTTCTTCCATATTCATGTTATGTTTATTGAAACTTTCAGGAAGTGAAAAATCAACAAAAGAAAAGACGCGGAAAATGCATATACTAAGTCCACGCGCATGCGCACTCAGTCTGGTGCATTTGCCGCCACTATGCACCAGAGTGGGTGCGCATGCGCGTGGACTTAGTATATGCATTTTCTGCGTCTTTATTTTTTTATTGCTCCCTGCATCTGAAATGACACAAACATTACTACAAAAAATGAAGTCAGCATTTTATTAGGTCTTCTAAATTATTAAATTGAATAATATGTACTTTTAGAAGAGTATACAGGAACACTGTGCACATTAACTTTCTTGAAAGTCAACAAAGGGTGCATTTGAAATTGATAAAATTTAGGAACCATAAAATTGAGTTGTAGTAGCTTCATCAAAGGTGACGTCCTTGCATACATCTAGAGTTTCTGATGGAACTCTTTCTGTTGTAGAAATTGTTTAGCGCATCGGTGGGTCTGGAGTTCCTACAAGACAATTTAATTAGTAGGCTTTAAATGCAAATACATGCATTTAAATCTAAAATTGAAATCGCATGAAAAGGGCTTATTTTATTGCAAAATAAAAGTGATCAAACTTTAAAATTCCAATATTTTTTAAGATTCCATGCTAAAATGCAAGTTGAATCTTAAAAATATCTTCAGTCGAGATCATTGAAACAAAGCAGTTTAAATTAAAAATATAAAGACAACCAAAAATTGACTCTATTTAATTAAAATCTACATCCACGCCGTACACGAAAATTCATAACCATAGTGCTTTCGGCCATTATTGTATGCCCTTCATCAGTGGCAAAGTGAAAATAGGTGGAAAAGGTGAGCTTAAATACTCAAGCCACAACAAAGACAAAATTTGCAAATAAACCTTTTTACATAATAAATACGATACATTAAAAAAACTGAATTACAAATACAAAATGAAAAAATGTCTTAAATTACAGGTTAAATAATGGATGTGTCGTAAAAAGCAACAGAAAGAAGCTACTAAATAATCAAGAAATCCATGCAATGGTTTAACACGCAGCGAGTCGAGATCGAGACGACAAGCATAACTGAGGATCAAAATTGCAAATAGAATCACGGCAAAGATAAATGAGAAGGGATTCAGTAAAATGTAACGGAGGTTTATTGCAGCTAATTAAAAGAATAGTCTTATCAATAGAATGAAAATTATGTCATAGAATGAAAATTATCGTTAATAACAAGATGGGCAAGAGTCGTGGATAATTCTCTAATTTTAACATCGCGAACATGCTCAGTTAAACGAATACCGACAGTACATTTTGTACTACCAATGTAGAACTTAAAATTATTTTCGGTATATAAAGGGAGGGGGCAGCGTATACCCAGACCTGACACATGAAGTTACTTTCATCTTTAAATTTATCAGAACGAATACGATTAAATAAAATAGCAACTGTACAATGGGCAAGCTTAAACTTATGACAAAAATGGATCAAAGGACAAAAAATTGCCGCGTGAAAAGGAAAACTAAATTTATACGGCAAAATGTCAGAAGCAGGAGCAAGATGAGTACTAGGATATATAAAATTATAGCGAATAGTGTAAAAGATTTTATAAATAAAATCATAAGAATAAGCGGCCTCACAGCGCCAAGGTTAAAAATAAATTCAATTACAGTAACTAAACCAGACATATTTAGACAAACAAACGTTAAAAGCACGATTAAAATACGCAATTTTTCATTGCTTTTTTGGAAGTCCTCGTTTTCCGTGACTCTCTTGGCTTTCATACTTCTATTTATCATAAACCTACGTTCTTTAATTCTTGTATTCTCGCTAATTCCTCTCACACAATTTTTCTGAAAAAGCCTCCTTTTTTGCTTATTTTAATCGTGCTTTTAATGTTTGTTCATCTATTTCGGCTTTATTTACTGAAATTGTATTTATCTTTAACCCTGGCTGTGAGGCAGCTTACTCTTTTGATTTTATTTATAAAATCTTTTACACTATTCGTTTTAATTTTATTTATCCTAGTACTCATCTTGCTCCTTTTTCTGAACTTTTGTCGTATAAATCTAGTCTTCCTTTTCACCTGGCGATTTTTCGTCCTCCGATTCATTTTTGTCATGAGTTTAAATTTAAGCCTGTTCATTCTACTGTTACTACATTATTTAATCGTAATCGTTCTGATGACTTCGAAGATAAAAATAACTTCATGTGTCAGGCAGGGGTGTACGTTTAAGTTCTACATTGGTAGTACAAAATGTACTGTCGGTATTCGTTTAACCGAACATGTTCGAGATATTAAAAATAGAACTTTCCACGGCTCTTGCCTATCTTGTTATTAGCGATAATTGTCGTGCTGTGCCTGGTACGACTTTGCTTTTAATTAGCTGCAATAACCCCCCCCCCCCGTTATATTTTACTTTATTCAATCTATTTTCATTTATCTTTACCGTGATTATATTTTGAACTTTGATCTCGTTCATCCTTTTTCATTCTGTATTTTGCAAATATATTATATTTCTTAAATGTATCGTATTTAAAATGTAAAATGAGTTATATGCAAATTTTATCTCGCGGTTGTACTTAAGTGGTTGGCCTGAGTGAGTACTTAAGCTCATTTTTTCCACCTTGCCACTGATGAATTGGCATAATAATGCCGCACTATGGTTGTGAATTTTCGTATACGTCGTAGATGGAGATTTTAATAAAAAAATTTAAAAATAGCCTATTTTTAAAGTGTTGATGATTTGACGTGTTTCCATACAAATTTATTTAAAGTACTTTACTCCAGAAAAATGAAGAAAATACTCACGTATCTCAAGAAAAGCGTTGCTAATACGAAATCAAAGTAAGAACAGAAACCCAGATGCAAGACAAATAAACAGTGCAAAACATTCAATCAAACTTGACATATATTACGAAATTAAGTGGTTTTTGGAACAAAAAAAACATGGAAACAAACTTTACGAAGTTAAACTGACTAACTACATATAGAAGCTAAAACATTTAGCAGTTACATATAGAGGAGACAAGTTTCAGAAATTAAAACAACTGGCTTCAACTAAAATTATATCAAGTAAAGTAACCAATTTAGGAAGCTAAATGATCAAAATCGTCCTACTGAAACTAAAACTACTTTCAATCATGAGTAAAGCAAACGGTGATGATAACAGTAGTAGCATATAAATGAAAAGTATTTTTCTAAAACTAAATGAACTAACATCATTCGTACATAAAATACAGACCAGATATATTAAATACACAGGTTACAAAACAAAAATGAACTAATTATGTCGGGAATATAAAAATAGTTAGGGAAACGAGAAGTTTATAAAACTGATTGCTGTGATTCCATTCGCAGAAATAATAAATCCACAGTTTTTTGAGAAAAAAATCTTAACATTAAATAATACGCACAAACTGCTGTCTTAATAAACTTGTATTTAAAGCGAATGAAATAAACCTTTAAATGGACCAACTTATCCAAGGCAAAAAAGAGATTTCTTTATCAAGGTAAATGTAACATAGCAATCTCTGAGCCAAAGCAGAGAAAGTGTTGAAGGACCTCTAATGGTTACTGTATTTCAAGAATCAATAGCTTTTAAAGAAGAAAGAAATGAAATTTCAGAAATACTTCAAATAATTTTTTTTAAAGTGGAAGGTGCTCCAACACTTAAAACGCGGAAATAATAGCAGATCTCTCATATAACAATATTTAAAATTCAAAGAATATTCTCAACTCAAAATCCAAGAAATAAATTTCGTGTTAGTAAGCTTTATTTAATAAAAATATCCTTTAAGCTGTCTTAAGTGGAAATAAAACCACGCAATCTTAATGTAATCAAAAAAATTCCTGTAAGCTATTATGTAGATGAATTGTTCGACTTCTTAAAGCTGGGATACGACCATATCTAAAAACCTTCATAAATAAAAATAGGAAGTAAATTGTTAGGTATATGGAAGAGGGTTTGGACCTCATCCTGCAGTATAAAGCTACAATATAAATAAAATCTCGAAGCATAACACAACAAAAGTATATTTTCACCGTTCCGAGATATAAAGGTAAAGATATCTTTAACAGTTATTCAATTGGTATGGTTCTGCGGCGTAACGATTTTTATCAAAAGTTTTGAAATGTTTATAATATCTGTTTTCTGATTTTTCACTGCGGTAACCCAGTATACTAGGATGCATTGTAGAAGGTTATTTGCATAAACTTAAACAGAACAAATTCAACCATGTTTAAATAAAATTTTTGAGATCCAGTTTGTTATCAAAGAAATAGTAAACGCGCACCAAGAGTATACGTCCACGTTGATAAAAATCTGTATATAGGAAGTGGCTGTTTTCTTCCTGAACATACATTGATCACTTTCGATCAAACGATCGTCTGTGAGTGTACATGTGTGTTTAGGGTGGACACGGTAACTCAAGAATGAAAGCACTCATCTGAAATTTTATCTGCCGATACTTGACATAAAAACTATAATCGTATTTAATTTTTAGTTATTCGCATGTTTAGTGCTCGAATTATTCCACATTTAATATTTTCATAGCATTATTTCCTACAGGAAAATCTACCATTCCCGCAACAATGATTGTACTATTTATAGTTTATTAATGAAAATGAGTTTGAACTTCTCTGTGAATATAAAGAGAATTTAAGTAGTGTATGTGAACTCTACTTCTACTAATGTCTATAATCACGAATATGCGTATAAATATTTATCAAAAATTTGAATTCACATTAACAAACATTATCGGCCCTTGTGTATCCCTACACGTTTCTTCTGTGCAGGAAAAGCAATTTGATGACATGGGTCGGTCCTAGGAGTCGTTCTATCCAAAATTTTGGTTTTTATAAAATTCAATAAAAATTTAAAAGAAGAAACTTACGAAACTAAAACAATCGACTCCCCCAAAAATCGAAACAAAACATTATTATCGTTACTATATTTTAATACTGTTGTGTACATCAAGTATTTTATTTTACAGACTTTTAAATATATCTACATCATATAGCCCAGCGAGACTAACAGACTAGGAAGAAATTACACAGCCCAAACTGTTGAAAGCAGAAACTTGAAACTTTGTATGCACCCGAGACTTGACCTATAAATAATGAAAAAATCAAAAATTCTGTCAAAAAATTTAATTTTTTTTCAAATTTCAAAATTATTCACCTACTATTTAAGAACTGTTAGACACGCAAAATCCGTTCTTAGACTATTATACGCAAAAAAATTCCATTTTTTCTTTTAATTTACTCTACTGGTATGTAAATTATTATTCTAAATTGTTTAAAATGAAAACAGACGATTTTTTTTATAATTTTATGATTAAATTTATTTATAGTTTTTTATTCCATTGCAGTAACTATGGTAACCGAGTTACGCCTGAAATACCAAAATTGGTGACTATTTCTTCAAATCAAAGTATTCTAAACAAGAAAGATCAATCATGCTTAAAGCATTGATTATGAAACACTTTCCAACTTCAATGCAATTTTATTTAAACAAGTCTAAAATGCAATACATTCCTCGGTAATATTTTGAAACTTATCACAGTACTGCATTAATTTATTATATTTGAAAACTTAAACCTTCATCGAAAAAAATGAACTTCATTCAAATGACGGCATTGAAATATAAATTGCCTGGTTTAAACATCTCTAAAATGTTATACATTCCTCGGTAATAGTTTTAGAATTATCATAATACTACGATAATTTATTATATTTGAAAACTTCATCCAAAACAACTGAAATTAATTCAAATGACGTCATAGAAAAAATAACACGCCTGGATCTCTCTATAAAAACAGGATTTCATTCATAACTTTCTCTCATTCATTTCATTCATCACAATACTATAATAATTTATTTTATTTAAACATTTTATTTAAGACCATGGAGCTACAAATAATTAAACTCTATGCTTAAAACTTCACCGAAAAAAACCGTCCTTCTCTTTATAAAATAAATTAATATTTCATTCATATCAACCATGTGCAGACTCCATGGACTAAATTATTTTGTGTTAAAAAAATACAAGAATTCTAATACAACTCATTCTACATATTTTGCTGTTTACATTTTACATAGGTGAAAAATAGGCTTAGTTGTAGAAATAATTAAATTTAGATAAGCATTTAAACTCAAATATATTGTCATTGCGTTGTTTCAGTATGTAGATGCACAGAATTTAAGCAAAAATAAAGTAGTTTTAGGACGGATGCAACACTCAATATGAATTAAAAAGAACTTTAAAAAAATCACGATTTTGAAACATGATGGATGTCATATATCATTTTGAAGTGGGTCATGTGATCGTTTCATATCATGGTCACGTGATCGTTTCATATAAGATGTGTAATTATTATTTTAATTTTTATTTAAAAACTACTGAATATATTTCACTGAATTTTTTTTATATATTTTATGGAACAATTTGAATATTACCTAAAATTTTCGAAGCAATTTGTGAATTTTAAATCCGCTTAAAAAATGTTTGAAAAATTAGGTCCCATAGTGCTCAATGTATTTCATTTTTTCAACCCGGGTTCAACCCAAAACTAATTGGGTGATGTTTTTCATTTATATTCCCATAGGTCCTACAGACCGTCTGAACAACATACTAAAATTTCATTTTGATTAAGTCATTTTTACGGCAGTTATCGTGCTAACGGACAGACAGACAGACAGACAGACAAAATGAACAAAGTCATAAACACTTTTCAACTTCATTGTAAAGTGTTAAAAATGATTCCATTAATTGATTTTTGGCTTAAGGTATCTCAATACGTTGAAAATAAAGCAACACACAATAATCGAAGATGAAATATTGTTTTTCATGCCGCAATTTCCATGTTAAGAAAGCAATGAAATGTCAGCCATTTTGAGGATTCAATTTCAAACGGGTTTTGATACTCAGACTTTTTATTAAGTACATTAGGTGTCCCATTTAGTGACAACAGGAGATATAGCTTAAAATGGTTAGATTTTAATATATTTTAAATAAATAATTCATGATCGTGAACATTGGATCAGTAAGACTAATTTCACCAAAATTTTTCTAAAGCTTTTATTTATCGTTGGTTTAGATTGGTATAAAATTGCATATTAGAAAAATCACGGTTTTTAAGCCAGTCAGTTGATTAGCCGTCATTAATGAGTTAACAAAAATGCAAAAAAATACATCAAATGTACAGAAGTCACTGGGTTGTTGTCAACATGAAAATTTTAAAAATAATTTATGATTGAAAACTCATGGATGCATGCATCTTTTTCGTCCTGATAGCGATTATAGAAGTGAACCTCATGGGTATATGGAACATGCATGAATGAGAAAGACTGCTGGATGCAGACATTCCAGATCATTTTATGCTGCTTCACTAACTAAGTGTTATATGTGTAACTTGAAGGTTTTAGAATGAAAAAAATTACCATATCTTTCTTTTGCCGTCCTCCTCTGTACATAAGTCTCCAGCCTCTTGTTCAAGGAAGTTAGACTCGAACCACGGACCTCTTCAAAGTCGGATGAAAGCCATCTTCGGACTCGGGTTGAATCCCATTCGGGTGAAGCTGTATCATAAATAATAGCCTATGTGAAAATAATTAAAAATAAAAATATGGATGTGTGCAAAATACCATGTCAATACGAAATCCTATTAATAGGGTATTGACTAAAGGGCCGACATGAAAAACAGATTTTGGTATTTTTGACTTTCAATCAGAATAAAAAAAATTTTTGAATTTTCAAATATATTAACACATAGCTCACAAGAATAACTGGAAAATATTGAATTAAAAATTACAAGGTTTACACTGTAAACATAATTCTAAAGAAAAAGTCATTTTACCTATACAATTAAACATGAATATGCAAAAAGCATTAGCTTGGTTTGTCTGATTTGAATTGTTAACATATTCATGGTTATCTAGCAAAATCTTCCAGTATAGCCTCCAGTTACTCTCTGCATAGGAGCTCTGATAAATATACACCGATACATCGGTTTTGTTCCAGCACTGATAATATGATCACAATTTTTTGGATTCCTGGTCCGGGAAGATTTTCGGACTATAAAATAAAACTAAAATAAAACTTCACTGATTTAATATTATCTTTTTGTATTCCTTATATTTTAAAATCATATTTTTCTTTATTCTCTTATTTAAAAATTATGATTATTTTTAATGCAGTTAATATAACAAACAATTTGCGGTTAGTTTTAACTTTTGCAGGATAATCAAAATTTATTCTGGCATACATTTAAGAGGAATGAATATATTTAACTGTCTGTTGTATGCATGAAAAATGCTATAGTAAAAGATATAATTTTTTTATAATCATATTTACGTAGATAAAAAAGTAACACAATAGGAGAGTAAAGCCTTTTTTTCGAGTTTATAATTTCTGTAATATTATTAATTAGAGCAATAGTGTGCAATTTAGAGCAATTGTACACTATTTTGTAAAGATTTTCAAACATTATACGACGGCACTCCTACAGGGCTGTCTAATTGCGTCCCGACCAGTGGGCAGCATCTGAACTGTAAAATTATTTTGTAACCCGTACAATCTGCACGTTTTTAACATAAAAAAACATTTTAAACAAATTTAATTATTTGAATCTTCTGCAATTTCTAAATACAGTTCCAAAATAACTTTACAACATGTAGGCGTGACTTTTACCCGGGACGTGCTGGCTCAATTGTAATTCATGATTCTAAAATATTCTAAAAATTTATACAGATTTTAAATTTTTATTGAATTCCCCTTCTAATCTATATTTTAAACATTTTTTAATATTTACCAGCTACGGTGTTCTAAAGCTAGCAGTAATTGTTTTCTCTGTCACTTTTTAGGGAAGATTCTTTTAACAGGTATTTTTATAGCAGCCGCAGCTACTGATAGGTACAAAATAGTCAAATGCTGGAAGCCCACAATTAACAAGAAGCTATTTCTCTTACTCCATCTACATTTCGTGTTATTTTTCTAAAATAACATTTACCCTTTCAGAAAGCACTTTTGCATCTAAGAACTCAGCTATATGCAGCCTTAGGCTATTTAGTTCCCAATATTTAATTCATTTTTGCATTCCCTACAGCACGTAGTATGCTATGTACAACTAATGAAATAGTAGTATTTTTATAGTAGTAATAAAATTATTGCCAGTGTCAAGCATTCGAAATCGAGTGTTCTTAGAGTTACACATTTTGTAGATGTTATAACACGGTGTATCTACTTTCTGAGGCACTGCTGTTTTATATATGCGTCTGTGGTGTGAATATCTGAGCAACTGAAATAGAATTTAGGCTTGTGTGAACTGATTAAAAATTCATGAACTGATTAAAATGTGTTATGAAATTTACAGTTGGCAATATTTTTTCTGGTGCCCAATTTATAAGATGCCCTAAAATGAAAATAACAATAAATAAAATATTTTTTTACATCACTCCCAGGGGAAAAAAACAAAATTTAATATGCGTATCTATTTTTAGTAGACAATTATTTTCTGTGAAATTTTTCATGAGAAATCCTACACAATTAATTCTAGTATTCTAAAATAAAGCGTTTTAACGAAGTTTACCGTTTATGTGAATTTTAACTTTTTGATGTCAATGAAAACAACAAATTACCAATTGAAATTTAAATAAATGGAAAACTGCAAATTTCACGCAATTTTTAGTAAACTTTAATTTTATATGCAATGGGAGACACATATTAATACAATTGACGTAAATAGCGAGAAAAAGACAACAATTAATGTGTATAGGGTAATGTATATGCTGCTCACATGATTTAGAGTTTATCTATTACATACATCATTTCAAGAAATTTACTACCTCGAAATTAGTACAGCCCAGCATTTTAAATGTTTCAATCATTTTACAGAATAAAATTAAATATATAGCAGGATTATTCACTGAACGTGATTAATATTTTATATATATATTACTTTATAAAGTTTTGGGGGTTCTTAAATATCACATTTACACTAACTGTAATAATAAAGCAATAATTACTTTTGAATTGCCAATCAGTTTCAGAGACAATATTGTTTAAACACTCACCTACACACGTACATCGCCTCACAAACATGCAATCTGTGTTCAGGCGCTCTCAAAGTACGTTAGTAAAAATCTAAATTTATACATTTTGACCACGTTATATACTTTCTACACACATTTTATGTATGTATGTTCGAAAGGTTAAAACTATTCATATTTCATTGAAAGCTAACTATCCCTATGATGCGCCTCATAATAACGTCTTATAAACCAGTGGCGATTCTCCACATCTTTTATGACAACTACCCAGATTAACAAAATATTTCAATCTATTTTTATCCAAACAGGCGTCAATTCATTGTCATAGTTATTTAGAAATACGTTACAGCCCACCGTATAACTTGCCTAAGAGGAAATAGTGAACTCTAGCTTATAAACCTAGTTTCATTGTTTCATCATGAATATATGAACTTTAAGAACACCATATTTAAAAAACAATAAATGTTCATTTTAGTTCTACAAATATCTATATTAAACATACTTAACTCATCATCGAAAACTGCTTTTAGCACAAATTGATTTCTACATCGCAAATGAAAATTAATACATAAAATTAATAATTACCAGAAATATTATCAGACTTCATTTCATAAAATATTTAAATACTAATATTACTAACCAGTGGTGAGTCTTCACAATAACAACTACCCAGTTTAACAAAAATATATCAATTTATTTTTATCCAAAAAGGCATCAATTGTCATATTATATCAGAAACATATTACACCTCATGGTATAAATTTCTTAAGAGGAAACTGACAACGGTTGCTTTAAAATATTGTTGCATTATACATAAAGGAACTTTAAATACAACATATTTAACAGAGAGTATTTATTAATTTTAGTTCTGCAAATATTTATACTTTATATTTATGAACATACTGAATTTATAATCAGCAACGGTTTTTAGCACAAATTGATTCCTATGAATTGAATTGAATTGAATGTGCACTCTTTCTAGAGTGCAAAAATGGGACTTGGCACTCCGCCTTCTGTCCCAAGGGGAAAGGAGATCTAAAAATAGACGACAAAAGGATAAAAGGATTAAAACCTATTAATCTTGGAAAAGAAAAACGAAAGTTCAAAGCACAACTCTTTTGAAAAATGTTTCATAAGTTCTATATAGGAACAACAAATATTATGCTGGGATAAAAACGATAAAAGATTCTTGCGTGCCTCACGATACGTCGGACAAACAAATAGAAAATGATCTATAGACTCTACACTCTTGCAAATCAGGCAGTTCGGGGTATCCACAATTTTCATTTTATGAAGGACGGGGTTCAAAAACAGAGTTTTAGCTCGAACATTCTGAATAATAACTTCATTCTTTCTATTAAGAAAACTTTTGCAAAACCACATTTTCCTAGGGTCAATATGAGGGAAGTTATTCTGATTCTTGTAATTGTACCATTCTTTGCTTCCAAATTCTTTTGCCTCGTTATCCATGCTTTTTTTTATATCTTCACCTGCTATGCCATGAATAGTGTTGTGGAGTTGTGCCTGTTTTGCAACAGTATCCGCCTGTTCATTGATGTGTATGCCTTTATGTCCGGGTGTCCAGACGAGAATGATATTTTTCCCTATAGCTTTTTCAACAAGAACTTTGTGAATTTGTAAAATAATGCAAGGGGAATCTTTTTTTATGTTTTTAAGGCCTTTAAGAGTGCTGAGGCTATCAGTACAAATTATGTAATTTTCTTCATTGCCAATCCACTCTTCCGCCGCTTTTAAGATGGCAAGTGCTTCGA
Source organism: Amaurobius ferox (assembly GCA_951213105.1). NCBI lineage: Eukaryota > Metazoa > Arthropoda > Arachnida > Araneae > Amaurobiidae > Amaurobius > Amaurobius ferox. Next base: position 129,549,306 of record OX578143.1, on the reverse strand, counting down.
TTGTGAATATGGAGTTGTGATTTGACGTTGTATAGCTTCTATTAATTTGAAGACTAGGAACAACTATTCCAATAGAACTTCCATGTTCAGTTTTCGATCCATCTGTTCCTATGAAGATGTATGATTGATGGTTTTCAACAAAATTTTTGAAAAAGGCTTGAATTATTAGATCCGGGATGTTCTTACTTTGAAATGACAGTTCATTAGTTAAAATCTTGTAGTTGCTCTTTTCGGTTGGAGGGGTCCAAGTCAGGAGATTAGTTTTATACATCCCCAACTCATCAAAGATATTTTTCATTTTCCTAGTGATAGGTGCTTTCTCATATTTCCAATTTCTATAGATTATTGAAGGGGGATTCCAAATGATGTCATGTAGAGGAGACCAGCTTCCCAAGTAAACATTTTTTATAAAGAATTTTTTGGTAAGAGTTGCGTGTCTCTCTTGAAGCGGAATAGAATTCGTTTCTGCAAGGAGTATATTAATCGGCGTGCATTTAGGAAGACCCGTAGCTATTCTTAACATGTTGTTATAAATAGGATTAATTTTTTTGTACTGAGATTTGCTTGCTGCACTAAAGATCTGGCATCCATATTCAAGCTGGCTTCTGATGGTTGCATTTCCAATTTTAAGCAGATGAATGGTGTTTGCGCCCCACTTTTTTGAAGAGATATATTTAAAACCGTTTAAAGCTTTTGCACTCTTTTGTTTTAGATGATTAAAATGATCCTTCCAAGAAAGGTTTTTGTCGAAGATGATTCCCAACATTTTTATTTTGTTAACTTCTGGTATTAATGTGTTGTTTATTTTGATTTCACAAGGTATCTTCTTTTTTTTATTTGTAAAGTTAATGATTTGGCATTTCTCCGGATTTATTGAAAGTCTCCATTTTTTACACCAGTTATTGCAAATGTTGACTGCATATTGAAGGTTTCTTTTTGCTTCTTTTCTATCTTTGTGTTCACTGTATATTATGATATCGTCGGCATAAATTAGGCACGTTACTTCCTCAGGTATATGCTGGAATAGGTCGTTCATATAGAGCATGAACAGGAAAGGACTAATAATACAGCCTTGTGGGAGTCCTTGGTTACAAGGTACCGGGTTTGAAAGTGTATTCCTCCATTTTATTTGGTTAGTTCTTTGGTTGAGAAAGTTATGGATCCACAGGCCAGTTTGTCCTAGGATTCCCTTGCCTGCCGCCTTTTTCAGTAGTCCATCTATCCAAATAGAGTCGTATGCTGCCTTCAGGTCAATGGATACACAGAATATATGGTTTTTATTTTTCCTTGCTATGAGAATATCATGTTGTGTTCTTGCTAGAAGTGTAATGCAACTTTTATGAGGTAAAAATCCGTAGTTGTTTTTGTGGAAAAGCTTTTTTTTATAATAAGTATCATTGATAAGTCTTTGCAGAATCATTCTTTCTATTATTTTGGCAGTGGTAGGTGTAAGGGCAATCGGTCTGTATGCTTTGGTGTCCTTGGGGTCTTTGTGCGGCTTCAGAATAGGAATTATGATCGAATGGGTCCAGTCCGCTGGAATCCTGCCCGTGCTAAAACTGATGTTAGCAATATTCCAAAGTGAAATTAAAATTGCTTCCGGAAGGTTTTTTATTATTTTGATTGTTATTCCATCATGCCCAGGTGTCGAGTCTCTGATACATTTTATTGCTGATTTGAATTCTTCCCATGAAAATTTATTATTGAGGGGAGATTGCACAGCGTCTACAAAACTTATAGGTAAATTCGGGTGGTTTTGGTTTTTATTATATTGTTGACTGAAAAAATTTGCTTGATCTTTTGCAGAGGTTATCGTTATATTGTTTTTGCTGATATGGTTAATACTATGGTATGAAGAGCCGACGCACGTTTTTAGCTGCCTGATTATCTTGTAAATGTTGTTATTCTCAGCTGTCTTTTTGCAAGTTCTTGCCCAGTGATTTCTTTTAAGTATTTTTAAGAGATTTTTCAGTTTGTTTTTATATTTTTTATATTCTTCCCAGTCTTCGCAATTTGTGTGTTTTTTTGCCTTATTGAGGTGTTTTCTCATTTTGGCGCGAAGGAAGTTGCATTTTATGTTCCACCAAGGGACTCTCGGAACCGGAATTTCCTGAACCTATTTGCTGGAGCTTATTGCATTTTTTACGATCTTGCAGAAATTTTCTGGTTCTTTAAGTTCTTCCTCACATTTCGTGGTTTCTTCATGGAAGATTTGCCAATTAAAGTTAACTCTGCAATATGTTTCTGTTCCAAGGGCTTGATTAAAAATAATTTTGATCGGGAAGTGGTCACTGCCTAAATTGTCTGGGAGTACATTCCATACGATGTCCGAAGCAAGATCGGGAGAGCAAAGAGTCAGGTCGAGGGCCGATAAGGAGCCATTCCCATCAATCCGAGTTCCCGTTCTGTGGTTTAAGAGAAATAATTGATGATTTTGCATCCAGTTAAAAAGTTTTTCTCCACTGTTATTAGTCGAAAATCCCCAGTTCCTGTGTGACGCATTGAAATCGCCTGCAATTAAGTAGTTTGTGTTGTTCTTTATCATGATCTCATTTAGCATGTTGTTATTCCTAATACCTCTTCTACAGTAAACGTTAAAAATGTTAAATTTATGGTTCTGCTTGTGAATTTCCATTTCTTGAAGTTCGATGTCAGGTAGCATCTTCTGATTGATAACTTTCGCACTCATGTTCTTTTTTATTGCTATGAGAAGACCACCTCCTCTACTGTGATCCGGCCGATCAAATCTAAAAATTTCTTTATCTTTAAGAGAAAACGGGTGGTGAGATTTTAGGAAAGTTTCTTGAATGATAAGGATGTCAGCCTGGCGGAAAGTCATGGAAAAATTTAGGTCTGGTCGGCGCTTTTTAGCGCCACATATATTCCATTGAATTATGGATAGAGCAGAGAACGCAAACAGGAGAGGGAAAAAAAACACCAGGCAAAACCAGAAAACACCATTACATTTCCATTTTTCCACCTTGACTTTTATATCTGTTCTCTTGGTCATTTTCTTCGTGTTTCTTTTTGTTATTATTATATTTAATGGGAGATTCATTATTAGTTCTTTTATTACTTTGTTGACTTTTTCCTTTTTGTTTTTCATTACTTATTTTAGTTTCGGTCCCTATTGTTTGTTCATTTCTAATATTTTGCTGCTCAATACTTTCTTCTTTTCCTTGGCTCTTACTTATTGTTTCATTTTCCTTGATTTCTGGCTGTATATTTTGTCTTTCCATAAGTTGTTGTATTATACTTGTTTGAGTTTTTATTATTTGTTGCATCTCTTCTATCATAGGTTTCATCGTCATTACCACTACATTTGCTATAGTTTGTATTGTTTCCATCGGGATTTCTAGGTGGGTCATCTCATTCGGTGTCGTGTTGTCTATTTGTCTCGATTTGGTTTTAACCTTCTCTGCATATGATGCGTTTATTTTATTTCTTGCCTCTCTGTATGTTATTTTGCCATCTCTTTTTAATTTTAGTATGCTTATTTCTTTTTGTTTAGTTTCACAATTTTCGAAGTCTGCTGAATGATTCTGTTTGCAGTTGCGACATTTTGGTTCAGTAGTGCCAGGGCATTCTCTCTCTTCGTGGTTTCCTGTACATCTCTTACATATTATCTGTGATCTGCAGCTGTTACTTCCGTGTCCGAACAACCAACATTTTCTGCATTGTCTGGGTTTTTCTATAAATTCTTTAATGTAGTGCATTTGTAATCCTATGTGAACTTTCTCCGGTATGTTCTGTCTTGTGTTTGGGGTCCGAAACTTTATGGTTTTTAAAGGTAGTATTTCGTTTTCAATTTTTTTTTGAATCTGCAAATTTCAAAAACTTCTATATTTTGATCTTTTAATTCTTGTGTTATCTCCTCCAGTGTAATCTCAGTTTCTATGTTGCTGATCACAAAATCCGATAGAATGTTATCGTAACTTAACTTTACAGTTATAGGGATATCTTGTATGCTTTTTATTTCCATGATCTCCAGAGCCGTTTTCTTTGTGTAAGCTGTCAGGACAATGTTTCCTGCTCTAGTTTTGTAGGGCGGGGATGCCTCCGAGGGGACCGACAGGTTACTGATGATATTATTTCTAAGAACAAACGGGTTACCCGCCGGCAAAGGGGACGAGGGAAACAAGAAAAAGGTAAAGGAGCGACATTCCAATTCACTAGCACATTCTATCAGACCATACAAATCCAAAGCAAAAAGAGCATCGTTCCACCCCGAAGGGGGGACGGAATCCGACATTTGTAAACCAACCACGCACCTAAGAAGAAACAACACCAAAAACTACCGGGGAGAAAGCGAAAAAACCACTTACCGCCGAAAAGCCAGAAAGGTGAGGAAAAAGAAAGACACTACCTGAACACTACCTCAGTAGCACAAACTACAACAGAATTATACCCAAGATGAAAAGCAGCCAGAATTCCCCACTGAGACAGCGCGCGAGCACCACCCACGAGGTCCACCAGCCGAAAACAATTGATTCCTACATTGCAAGTGAAAATTAATAGATAAAGTTAAAGTCACCAGAAATTTATCAGATTTCTCTGTTTTATAAAATATTTAAATTAAATTAAAAGATTGAACGCTAGTTAGTACATAGTTAGATAGATATTCGAAGCACAAAAATATCTCTGAACTGCTTCTGAGACCGTAACAACATGACCAGATGCAATTGAATTCTACCAGTTTAGTAGATTTTAAATAAAATTTAAATGTTCAGTAGAAAATTTAGAAAATTGCATTTTTCAGTAGATTTTTGGTAGAAATAAATTTTTTCAGTTGAATTTTTAGTTACATTTTCGAAAAGCACGACTTCGAAGAAAAATTGATTGTAACATCCTCTAATGACGTTGGCATACTTTGAAGGTTTGAAGCTGTGTTATCAAATTGTTCTAAAAGACACTAAATTCCCCAAATTTCAGGCTATGTCTGAATCATTTCCTTTAGTCCCTTCTACCGAACTTCATTGGATTTCAAAGGTTCGTTTGTTACAACTGGCAACACTGAATTTTTCACGTTTTCTCTTCCCTCAAAAATAAAAAATTTGTTGGGTCCAACCTCGAGTGTGTATGTCTCCCTCATGGACAGCCCTGAGAACAAGCATGAATCTAGTGTTTTAATTATATACAATTTATTAATATTTATATAGAAAAGGATTTCGGCATTCTGACGTCTTCAATACGTTTTCAGCCAAATAACAAAGAGGAACGTGGCAATTGCCAGATTCGATACCTAATATTCCATGACACCGACTGGGCGTGGTGGAAGCTCACCTTACGGTTTAGAGAGTCTTTTTTCTCAGCGTGAAATATTGATTATTAGTAATGCATAATTATGTATCTAAGGAAGAGAACTGGATGGATATCGTAATGTTAAAAAAGTCCGGTGTGGGCAGCCATGACTTTCTTTATACAATCAAATTCAGTTTATCATTATTTTATAATTCATTGAATTGAGTTTAATAACACAAAATAACACTGATAATGGTTTGAAATGACACCGACTTTGCTGTTCATTTCGTGACTGGTCGTATTTTCAAAAGCGATGTGGCAAAGTTACTATAAAACTAAAATATCTTGAGAACGGTTAGTCCTAGAGTTATAGAGTTGGTTTTTATTATTTTCATAGTAAAAAATTAGCTATAAGAGAAGCATTTAATTGATGTATTTAAGCAAATCTAGTCCTCTATTTTAGATTTTTGATAAATTTTGGAAGCCATTTCGCAAAACAAAGCAGGTTCATTTTTTCCGAATCATATCAAAATCCAATCAGCAACAAATTATTACACATGTGATTTATTCACCAAAATTTTATGAAATTTAGTCAATTTTTCAGCTAGAGAGGTTGCATACTTATTTTCTTGCGATTTCTAAAAAAAAGCAGGTCTTTTTTTTCGAATCGTACCAAAATCTAACCAGCACCAGAATTATCCACAAATGACTTGTCTACCAAATTTTGGGAGAATTGGTCAATTAGTCTTTTAGCTAGAGTGATACATATAAATGCAAACACGCACATATATGCTAAAAACATATTTTTTCATTATTATTTTTGTTTTTAGGAGGGGAGTTCTAGAGAGTGTGGAATGTGTTGATCTGCCAAAAACTCGAATTGCGATTTTCGACACGATCAATTCTCTCCCTGGACGTTATAATGCAGTGTAGGGAAAGTATAAAACGCGACCGTACTTAATAGACATCGCTAATGGAAGTTGGACCAAGAGTAGAATGTAGCTATAAAAATACAGTGAGCTTCTTGTATTTTCGCTATTTTATATTATGTATTATAATTATTTATTTTAATAAGTTTGTGAGAAAATTAAGTAATAATCCACCTGCTTCTTTATCTTGACGTTTAAATTGATATATTTATTAAGTAGATAAGTATTATATTAAATAAATATCAATAGGGACTCTATCATAGATAAGTCATTGATACATTTAACTGGGAGATAATTCATCTGGTTTTGCGGTCTGTAATTTTTCGCAGAATCTAGAATGGACCGTTGTTTATTCATCTTAATATAAAAAGTATTATATTATCTTAATGTTTAAAATATAAAAAGTATTATATTATCTTAATGTTTAAAATATAAAAAGTGCAAGCTGAACAACACAAACGTAAACAAGAGCGAGGAAGAATTTCTCGTTAAGACGAGCATAATTACAGTGGGAAATAAAATATCTCATATTGAACATCCCCTTTTCTGTGTTGGGGTGGGGGTGTGATTTGCCCTTTCGTTAGATTCCTACAAATTATATATATATATATATATATATATATATATATATATATATATATATATATATGTGTGTGTGTGTGTGTGTAAAACTTAATAGGTTGTGTTTTCTTTAGATTTTTGGTAGATTTGAATTCCAAATTCAGTAGATTTTAGTAGATTTTTCAATTGTCAGGAGAAATGTCCCAAAAATCTGGTCATACTGGAACGCAATCAATCGTCAATTAATACATTAGTAAGGCAGAAAAGAAATCAAAAATGCTTTACATCAACAAATATGTATTTTGAGATACTTGCAAAGAAATATTTGTGCTCAACAGAAATGATCAGTGCAATTGATTACTTTTATTGTATAGTGAAGGGAAAAAATTATAAAGAAATAAAGCATTGAATTGACACTTTTAATACGGGTAACACTTCGAGAGCTTGTACAGATAAATTTATAAATTACCATACAAACATACAAAATAGCGAGAAGTTGAAGCAATATTCAGAAATGTATCCTGATTTACTTTGACGATTGTTGTATACATACATGTCATCATATGGTTTATCGCTTTCGATTTCTAATTTTTAAAATTGAACAATCTAATTTTCAAAATTGAATGCAGTTTTCCTTTTATTTTCTGTAAGCATTAAATTATCATGGCCATAGAGTTGCATAACTTTATGACAATGTCTTCGGCCTGAGATATAAGCAAAAAAAATAGCAAAACGGGCTAAATTCTGAGAAGCTATTTCTACGGATCCAAAGGGTTACTTGTGAAACAGATTTGATGTGTGGGTTCAGCCAGGTCGCATTAGTATACATGAGTGTTTTCAGTTCATGAGGTTGCAGTCGGAACTTTGACATACTGACACTGCTATATTACAATAGTGATCAAGTTTTACCCTACAGAAAAGAAATTATTAGATGCCTTATCAATTTTTTTTCAAATGTCCACAATTTTGAGTTGCGACTATTTTAGTATTTCAATCGTATATACAATTCCATTCTAAGATAAATATATTTCGTATTGCGACACTATTTTTTGATATTTTATTATTAATCAAAATGTCAGCTCTATTTTGAGTTCAAACTTCTGACGTTTTGCATGTAAACAAAAGCTGTACTTTGATTTCGAGTTATGACACTTTAGAGCATATCTGACAGATTGACATATGAAACACGAGCGAGATGTGTACAGTAACGCAAAATGAAAAACTTCAATATAATGATTTCATTAGCTTGCTATGGTTTTTAGCCAAAGAAAAAAAATGTAATTTGATGCGATGAATTCAGAATTGGCATCCAATTTCGCATATCACGTACAGTTTTGTACAATTTGATATTTTATGAATTTCCGAAATGTAGCTAAACGGGACACTCTTTTAAGTTGGAGTTATAGTTCTATACCAAATAGACCATCAAATTTCATAATTTTTCCGGCTCAGAACATAAAAAATTACGCGTAAGAAACACCAAAAGGTAAGAGACACCTAATATTTTACACCTGGAAATTGGTCCTGGAATTGGTGGTCATTTGCACACCTGGAATTGGTGGTCATTTGTGACGGTGGGGTGAAATTACCTGTGAATATAGTTTTTAGAATAGAATCAGAATAATAAGAATGTTCAGAACTTATATTTTTCATATACGAGTGAGATATCAGTTTCAACAGAAACATAGGATAGACGACATAATCAACTAAAAGCGTCTCTTTAATCAAAATGAAAATCACAGTTAATTCTAAAGACATCCATGAAATTATATTTGTAAATATAATTTGCTGAAATCACATATTTATAACAAGTCATCAAATGCATATTCATATTAGTAAACCTTTCAGGACATTGTGAAAGCTACGATTTTTCTGTGCCATTGCTTTTTAAATAAAAATGGCCCGAAGGATTTCGCTTCTGGCCCTCAAATATTTTATGACTCACAAACCCCATAACTCAGGATTTCTCTCAAATTTTGTTGCATTCGTAACATTTAAAAGTAATTTTCGTTCTAGTTGAACAAGATATCATATATGAAAAACTTAAAATATATATAAAAGTATGTTGATAGAATTGATAAGAAATTATTATAAATGTTAGCTATATGTAAAGAAAATGTTTAACATTTCATAAACTATATTTCTGAATAAGCTGGTTATACTCTTAGATTCAAGTTCTTCGATACATTATAAAATCATTCTAACAAACCGAATGCGCCAAAACTGATAACATATCGGACCAGATTTCTTTATTTGTAGAAACATTTCCGACTTTGGACAAGATGTATCTATTACATTGTTGATCCAATGAGCAAGTTCAAAATTATGTTTCTAGAAACCATCTTTAGCATGTAGCCAACAGCACGACTTCAACTAAATATTGATAGTTGAAAGCAATATATTCAAAATATTAGAGTGATACAAAAACTGATTAAAAATCAAATTTCACCACGCTAATATCAGTCAAAATTAACATTCAAATCTAAGCCCACAAAAGGAAAAGAAACTAACTAAACTGTAAAATTAAAAACAATAGCAAATAGCATAAGCTGAATAATGGCTCCAGTTAAATATAAATCTGTTTGCTAGACGTGCCGCCTTACTAATATTTTTATGAAGAACACATTTGAAGGTAATGGGTGACATTTTCAATCGAATTTTCCATGTAGATATTTTTACTTCATATTGAGTAGCGAAAGTAGTGTTTTCAAAATAAGTTTTGAATTCGAGATTTTGAAGGGAAAGCACGTTTTAAGACCCCACGAGTCTATTGCGAACACTTTTGAAAAAGATGTGTTTATATGTATATACGAATCGTGGACACGATAGCTCGTGGAATGTATGGAGCGCTATTAAAATTTGTGGTGATTCATTATGTAAGGAAACTAGAACAAGATGGAGTTTTTGTAATATACACAATTAGAAGCCATTTTATTCAAAATTTAAGAGTTTCAACTACGCTATGGATGTAAAATAACAGTAAATTTCAATATAGACAAACATAAATCCAACAAATGTATCCAATCTATCAGCATGACCGAAATCTTTCCAGCTTCAAAAACTGCAATTAAGAATGTTAAAGTAAATTTTAAGTAAATAATCTGTGAATATTAGCTCATAAAAATACATTTGTATTTGATCCTGATATAAAACAACTGATACAAGTATCCAAAATGTGTATAAAAACACACGTATGTCTATAAGTATGTATATAAAACGTGTATGTATTTAACAAGTATGTACAAACATGTATAAAAGATGTATGTATGTATGTAGCAACACCGATTTGTGCAACGGTTGTTCCGTAGCTCATAGAGTGGTGTAATAATTTGAACATGGATCGACACCCGCTAAAATCCTCACAGAATCCTGTCCCGCTGGCTGTCGGTGGTCGCACATAGCAACAGCTATTTGTGCAACAGGTGTTCCGTGGCTCATATAATGATTTTCATGTTACCTCCACTGCCGGACATAAGCCTGTGTATAAACCATGGAACACCTGTTACACAAACAGCTTTTGCTACGTGCGAGCTCCAATAACCAGCGGGGCTAGATCCTGTGATAATTTTTAGCAGGCGAGAGTAGCAAGGTAAGACGACTAGGCGATCATAGATCCATATTCGAATTGCTACGGATCAATTGTTGCACAAACGTCTGTTGCCATATTGCGACCAAATCCGACTGTCGGCCCGTTAACTAAAAAGTACCAAAATTTGATTAAAAATGATACCTGGAAGAAACTTTGTAAAAAACGGAACTTAGAACATTCGTACCCACTTGCAATCAATCACTGATTTATATGCTACTCAATCACATTCATTTTACCACTATCCATCAAACTATAAGAAAAATAATACTAAATATTTCATTTTTCACAGCCATTTAGCAAGCAGAAAGCAAATCAAAGAAATTTGAAAAACGTTGAAAAAGATCTCCAAACCTTACTTTTTGATTAACGTGACTCCTTAAACAGAACACATTCGAAACGACCAAGCAAAATAGCAGAAGTAAGAAATGCGCTACAGTTCTGCACAGATTTCCCAAAAGAGGGTTGCCAGGGTTACCAAAAACACGCCAAGGTCGCACCATAGCATTCCACTTATCTCCGATTTTGCGCCACAAAAAAAAAAAGATGACCGTACCAGTCTTTGCGATTGAATCGGAATTTGCTTTAAAATGCTGGTCCAATGCATTAAAAGTTAGAGATCAGTTCTTACTAAAGCTTGAGAAAATTTGACAGATATTTATGACCATTTCAGAAATATTACTTAAAATCTATGATGTTTTCCGTTTTCCAAAGACGAGGTTTAAATGTCAACACAAGAAACTTGAACAGCTCTTGCTTACATGTCTAAATAGTGGGAAAATTTCATGGTGCAGTAATTATCCAGTAAAGGCATTAAATTACAATTATAAATTTTAAATAACTGACTTTTTTAAATAAAAGAGTCAGATTGTTTGAGTTTACAATATCGAAATTTACAATCTGGGAATTCATCAGCTTTTGATCACTCGGGAATTAAAATCGTAACTTCTGATGCTGCCATCTACTAACAAAACTATGAACTTTTTCTCTACGGAGAAAACTGCTCCCATTTGTTCTACCAGGACTGCATATTATAGTATCGATAAGATTATTATTCATCGTTTGTCCTAAAGTTGTATTTCAGTTCTCAAAAGTGGACATTTTACACAATGATTCTTTGTATAGTTAAAAAATAATTTATTAAAATACATGGCAACAATTCAGATATTTAAAGAATGTCAAAAAGCTTGGAGTTAAAATAGTTAATTTTAAGAGCTAGTTACCTTCTGAGAACAGGGCTCGATTAAAGCAGGGGCCCATGGGGAATGGGTCCGCTATTATAAAAGGCCATAAAAAAACCTGCTTATGTAAAATAGAGCAAACTAAACATATTTTTATTTATTTTTATAAAAAAAAAATGATTCAATCAAAAGAGGCTCCCAAAAGAAGGAATCACGAGATTCTGGGATTCAGAACTAAACAATTGCAACTACATACAGTCTAAAATTATTCTGCTAGACATTTCAAACCGTGATATATATAATACATTTTGGGATGTTTATAAAACTTCAATATACAATTCGTATCCAGCATTCTGCTCACATTTATATTTTGACTTTTCATCAAAATGCGAACAGACTTATAAAATATTATTTAAACAACGGACATGACTTTTATTGTTATATAACAGTACATTGTATTTAATGAACGATCAAAAGAGAAATGCCGAATGCTTAGTAATTTAAGTACATTTGAAATTGTATAAACTGAAATATATTGCTCTAAATATTCATAAAATAATTAACTATTTTCGTAGATATTATTACTATTAAGCATGATATAGCACACTAATCATATTTATTAATTTAATAAACTCGGTCACATCATTTTCTTAGGAGAGTCTGCAACCGTGTGTCTGCATACTGCCAGATATCATGTAAGTTCAGTTACAAACAGCTGTTGCCATTATACTACATTGCATATTAAACTGTGTTTCCGTATATTGTACGCGAGAAAAATAGTCCGTGTTAATATATAATGATCTTTACTTAAAGTATCTACTTTCTTTATAAGTTTTAAAACCTCCAGGTGATTAGTGTAAAAGAATGACATACATACATTGATTTAGGAATATAATCATTAGGAATAGAAAGGGAAGAAATAATTTTCATATACGCGACTTTGCTGCTCAGAGATATACCCCAGAAAACTACGTATTGCAGTGTCAAAATTAATTGATGTCAATGTACTAAATTTGAAACTTTCTCATATGTCCAACTGTTGATGCATATTTTTGTAGAGTTGACTGAAAATGTATTGTCTGTGTCTTCTATTAATTAAAATTTCATTGAAAATTACATTGTTAAATATTCTTTAAATCTGGAAACTCTGCACTCATTCTGAAGTGAATAGTATTTATAGCAGGGGTATAAAGGAACGTTATGAAAAATGTAAGCATTTTGGAAGTTTATATCTCCGAAACTGGCAGATAAAAGTACAAACTATTTTTTTTCTGAATATTTAGTAGAGGCTTTATTTTGTTTTTGACGACATTTCTGTTGGTTACCATTTAATTTATGAACATTTTTACATTTTTATTTTGTATTTTATGATTAAATTGTATTTTAAATGCCTGGTATTTAGAAAGGTAAAATGATTAATATGTAAATTTTGTCTGGCGGTTATGGCCTGTATTTAAGCTCATGTTTGCTACTTATTTTCACTTTGCCACCGATGTTGGGCATGGTAATACCCCAAAGCGCTACGGCTGTGTAATTTTAGTACGTCGTTAAGGGAAATTTTAATAAAATACTTTTAATTATGGCCAATTCTTAGGTTGTCTTTTATTAAAGCACTTGATTTTTTTTTCGTATCAAACGGGCTATTATTGGTACCGGTGTTCTATTTCATTTATCATGAAGAAGTTAATTTTTGTTCTTGAAACACGAAGGTACCTTGAATCAACCTTATATGTTATATATAACGCAGTTGTTATTTTGCCGACAGATAAACTACTTCTTCCCTACGTAGTACAATAAATAAATAAAGTATTGTGACAGGGTAGAAAACCCGAAGTTAGTTAATAAGTTAATGTGTGTGTGTGTGTGTGTGTGTGTGTGTGTGTGTGTGTGCGCGTGCGTGTGCTTGTGTGTGTGTGTGTGTGCGCGCGCGCGCGCGACTGCTTATGAACGAATGAAGCGATTACTCTTTTACACTCAGTGAATACTGGAAATCTGGTGATTTTAAATGAAATCAAATATTCAGAATATCCCAATTATCTAATGAACTTTTGAAAAAATTATCAGGAAATCAGAATACCTAATAATGATAAATAAATTAATCATTTCATGCATTACATTTCATTGGGCAGCGAATAAAATAAACTTTAAAATTCTAAAATAAACTGACCTTGTGATATTGCCTGATTTTGGAAAGGTTTTATTAATCATTAAGAAACGGGACTACTGTTAAATAAATAATCATTACATATATAATTTTTCACTACAAAACGTATGAAACAAATTTTAAATATAACCCAGTATAAACCGTTCTCGAGATAGTCCACATTTTAAAAATAAATTTATCAAAAATAATTACATGAAGTAAAAAAAAAATGTATGCATCATTAAATACGTTTACTTTCCATATGGAATATTATACAACAAATTTTTAATATCATTCTCGTGGATCTAATTCATTCTATTCATGCGAGAAGATACATTTTTGTAATAGACTTTGATTTTCACACCAACGAATTCTCCAGTAATTAGTGTTATGAACTTGTAAAACGGAGTCACTTTTGAAACGCAAAAAAACACCTTTTCAGACAACCTTTCCTATGGCTGCTAAATGCTTAAGTCAATTTGGCGACATTTGGCGACGTTTCGAAAGTTTGAGAAGTATCTCGAAATAATAAATATTCTGCGAGATATGCTAGATTTCTAGAAGTTTCAATAGAGAGTCTATAATAGAAGTCATCACTCAGTTGGAGGGCAGTCGACGAGATACGAGCTACATTGAACTGGGACTTGTGTCAATGTCTTGAAAGTGCTGTTTTCTGAACTGACTTACGTCAATGTCTTAAGAATAGTATAGCTTATTTTGTGAAATGAGTGGATCATTTAAATACTGTTCTACCGTATATTGTTCCTGTTTACTCTGTGCTTGTGAAGTAACGTGTTAGTTATCCAGAAATTTGGATTCTTTTATCCTGAGCGCATACCCACGATTCAGGAAATGTCGTAACATCGTGCATTTCACGGGATCCTCATTGAATGCCAATTGGATTTTACTGAGGATTTTGTCCATCAATATGAATAAGACGTTCATTGTATTTAGGCCAATAAGTTATTCATTCTAGTTAGGTTAATAAGTCATTCATTCTATATAGGTCAAAAGTACCCAATTTAAATTTATGTGATGTTAATTGAATGCCAAAAACGCCGTGCATTGGATCTACTCCATTATTTCGTTGTGCAAGAAGTAAAGTCATTACATCCTGTAATGAAACTTATGTGCTGCCCACATCATTTTTTTAAATAATAACTTCAGAAGAAAAATAAAACAATCGATGACTGGCCATTTAAGCTGTAATCTATTTATTACTCAGCTGCATATATTTATATTTTCTATTTAATAGGTCGGGCAAATCTATTCCTATGCAAGGGCAGACGAATTTCCCAATTTTGCATACTGTACAGAAGATTGAAATCAATAGCATAGGATACATTGAGTATATATCGAACCAGCAAAATTATCAATCATCATTTACATTCACATGGCGGGGAAACATCACATTACAGGTGAGATCTTTCAACGCTAGTTTAACACGAACAATGAATCGATTAAAATAAATTCCTCTTGGTAGAAACAAACGTATATGTCACTTGTACATAACGTTAATACAAGGTTGGATGTGATGACAGCAAAATGAGAACAGACCTGTTTAATGGAATTTGCAAGAGTAAGAAGTTTTACTATTTCCTACATATTTTGCTTATAATCTTTGTAATGGTGAATAAGGAATTTCATTGACCGCTCAACTGAGACGACGTATACATTTCATACATTTGGGGAAATTATATATTGCGGAATTATATATTATTATATACTTTTTCGACTTTCTATTTTTCGTTAATTTGCTCGCTTTGGGAATTTTAAGTGCAACGTATTTTATCCCCATAAATAAATACTCCAAAAATGGCGCGATTTTAAGTGAAAAGTTTTAAGTTATCTTTTATGAAAACTGGACGTCGTGAAGCAGTACAAATGCTTTTCGTCTTTATTAGAAGAACAATGGAAATGGTAATGAAGTCCTAAGTTTACTTTATAAGTACTACATTGTGAAACATCTCATTTTTGTGATGAAAAAAAGTTCTAAAATCTTTGCATACAAGGTTAAAAATGCATTTAGAGAGGAAAACAATTCCTATATTATATCCATAAAGGAATTTGTTATATGCGTAATATTCTGTTATATTAATACATTAAACCAAATACATTAGCAAAAGTAAGTAATATCTCGAGAACGGTTAGTCCAAGAGTAATGGAAATTATCCTATTCTTTTTATAGTTAAAATTTACGTATAAAACAAACATTTAATTAATACATTCGACCATACGTATTCTTTTATTATGGGTTTTGACAATTTTTGAGGGGCATTTTGTAAAACAGGCAAACATTTTTTTGAGTCGTACCATAATCTAATCAGCACTAAGGTAAACCACAAGTAACTTACCTACAAAATTTTATGAAAATTGGCCAAATAGCTTGAGTTAGAGTGGATACATATATTGCACAGACACACACACACACACACACACACACACACACACGCACACGCACTCACACACATACTTAATGCTAAAAATAGTTTTTCATGTTCTGGAGGTCCCAAAACGTGTACATTCGTCGAAAACTCAAGCTGCGATTTTCGCCAGAATCCCAATACTTTCCCTATACTGTACCTTGTATTGCAGGGAAAGTAAAAATATCTTCAAGGTATCTTGTTCAGCGACTTGATACACCTTTGTAGTATCGACGTTTCCGATGCTTTGATTTTCCACTACACACACACATACAAAAAAAACAAAAAACAAATCTTATTTTATTGTGTAAAATGCATATATTTCCTAGGGGACTCGGGTGTTGCTGAAGCAGAGCAATGACACTAAATAATGAATGTAGGTGAAAAAAATGAAGGGGGTCATGATGAAATAATGAATGCGCCATAATTAAATGCGGTATTTACAGTATTTTTGACCGTGTGAGGTCCTTATTTTAGGGAGGCAGAGGATTGAAAGTAAACAACTGTAATTTTATTGAATTATTTTTTGTTACAATTTTAAGATCCAATATCTGATGAGAAGATGGTGAATTGTAGTCCTGATAAAAAAAAATCTGGTGTGGGCAACACATGACTTTCCTTATATAATGCAATGAATTTACCACTTTTACAGTAAAAAAAATCTGATGTGGACAGCACATGACTTTCCCTGCAGACTTATATCCACGTTCTCTTTATTTTAATTAAATTTATTTCACTTTTATTCAATTTTCGTTCTCATTCGGTAACCGGGCTTATTTTCAAAGGTGGCGTAGGGAAAGTACGAAAAACTAAAATATCTCGAGAACGGCTAGTCCTAGTGTAATGGGGTTGGTCTTATTCTTTTCGTCGTTAAACATTACGTATTAAACGGGCATTTAATGGATATATCTGAGTATACCTAGTTCTTTAGTTTAGATTTTGAAGATTTTTGCGGGCCGTTTTGCAAAAAAAGGCAGGTTATTTTTTTCGAATCGTACCAAAATCTAATCAGCACCAGAGTGACCTATACGTGACTCATCTACCGAATTTTGTGAAATTCGGTCTATTAGTTTTTCAGCTAGAGTGGATACAAGCTTTTGCGGGCCATTTCGCAAAAAAAGGCGGGTTCTTTTATTTCGAATCGTACTCAAAACTAATCAGCACTAGCCCCGCCAACAAGTAACTTACCTACCAAATTTTGTGAAATTCGGTCCATTAGTTTTTTAGTTACAGTGGATACAAAATCTGCACAGACAGACAGACAGACACACAGACAGACAGACAGACAGACACACAGACACACGCACAGACGTCACGCTAAAAATGGTTTTTTCGTATTCTAGAGGTCTCGAAACGTGTACATCCGTCGAAAACTCGAGTTGTGATTTTCGGCATGATTCCAATACTTTCCCTATACATTACCATGTATTGCAGGGAAAGTAAAAATAGCTTTTTTTTATAATAGATACTTATATTCTTTCCAAGATATTGAACTTTCGAAAATGAGTCGTCATTTTCATTGATTTAGCGTCATTTTAATCCATTTGGCGAGATTTTCGTTAATTTGACAACATTTCAAAAAGTCGCCAAGTTGGCGACATTCGGCCAAATTCGTCGCCAAAATATCGCCAAGCTTTACTGACGGAGAAATAAGTCATTCTTATAACAAATAAATAACTATTGGCGTTCAAATACAAAAGTATTACTCGAAGTATCTTTACTCATGAATGGAACGAGCTAGATCCACGAGAATGATGTCACCAAATTTATCGCATGGTATAACATATGAAAAGTGAACATGTTTCTCAATAGGAAATATATATCTTTTACTTTATATGACTTTTTGATATTTTTTTTAATTGTGTAATATCTCGAAAACGGTTCATGATAGCGTTCTAAAATTTATGTTAATCGTTTTCTAATTAAAAATTACATTAGAAATGTCTATTTGTGTAAGTTTATTAGCGGTTTTCATTTTTTGACGATTTTTTCAAAATTTCATTCGAAAATTTAGGGGATTTCTGAACATTCCATTACGTTTAAAAACAATAGGCTTCCAGTGTTTACAGATTGTGATTTTTGTACTAAATTTCAATTTCGTTCGAATCGGTACATTCGTTCGTCAGTTATCGTCTCCACAGACTCACTGACACACACACACACACACACACACACACACACACACATCACTTCAAAAATGTTTGATTTGTAATCAGGGATGCTTGAAACGTGCTCTCCCGTCGAAAACTCGAATTCGAATTTTTGACCCCGTCACATTACCTTCCTTATAAATTACGTATATTAGGAAAGTAATTATAGGGCAGATGGCATACATGTTAAATAGCTATGCTTTATCCTTACAAATCTATAAAATATTTACAATTTTTTGAAACGTATCCAGATTCCGTAATGATTCTTTTATAAATGTATGATTCCTAAAATGTACCATAATGAAAAGAGGAAGGAAAGAAACGATGGCCTATACGTGTATGTGTTGTTCAACGAAAATTGCAATAGGTTGCATAAAATATTCTGAGAGTTTCTTTTTTAATCAATTTCAGTAATCGTTGTGACACGTTTGTGTTCGGTAATTTTAGTTTGATAATATAAAATGTAACTAATCTAGATCGATTGTTTAGGTAAATAACGTTTTCGAAAGTAAATTTATTCATAACTCGTAAAATAAATCGATCGGTGTCTAGTTTTTCTGTATCGAGTGCTTTTAATGCTCATAACTGCAGAGTTGACAATTTTGAAGCAACTTGGAATAATTACATACAACTGCAATAAATAAAAATGATATGTTGGCAGCACATAATTCACCCTATAGGATGCAACGAATTTACTTTTTCACAGTGAAAAAATGTTGAAAAGATCTATTAATTTATGATCTATTACTGATGGAAAGAGGCACAGTAGCATTGAATTATGTATTTGGCGCTTCTCCGGATGACAAAACATAAAACTCTTTCGTATCTATTAATTTATATTTCAGTATTAACAGCATCCGCAATAATCAATAGACTACACATATTAAATTATGCAAATAATACATGTATCAATTATATTTCATTTTCATTAATTTAGGGTCGTTTTTGAAATTTTAATTTTTTGTCAATCTGGGACTAAATATAGCAAATTTGGCTATATGTCGCTAAATTAGTCTCAAATTCTCTAAATGTACGTATCTTCAAGTGTTACAAACAAACGGAGAGACGAGCATTTCTTATATACTAGAGTGCATGACCGTCACTTGGCAGAATTAAAAATTTGCAAAATATTGGCTACCATCCAGAGTGATTTTTATCAATTTAAAGAGATTGTTATCAATTTGGCGATATTTCCGTCAGTTTGGCAACATTTAAAAATTCACCAAGTTGGTGACATCTTGCTAAATTATTCGTTACGCATTATGGACTGGCGGAAAAATGAGTTATTCTTAGAGTAGATTCTTATGTTCTTTCCAAGATATTGTATTTTCCCCAATTTGTCGGCATTTCCATTAATTCAGCGTCATTTTCATCCATTTCGCCTATTTAACAGCATTTAGAAAAGTCGCCAAGCTGGCGGTATTCCACCAAAATTCGTTGCCAAAATTTCGTAAAGCGTTACGGACGGAGACATAGGTTAATTTTATATTAGATTCTTGTATTCTTTCCAAGGTATTGAATTTTCACCAATTCGTCATAACTTTCTTTGATTTAGCGTCATTTTTATCAATTTGGCGACATTTTTATAAATTGGGATATTTTCGTCAATTTGGTAACATTAAAAAGTCGTCAGGTTGGCGATATTCTGATAAATTGGACGCCAAAATTTCGTCAAAAGTTATGAACAGTTGTTGTTGTTGCTCATAACCTCCTGTTTCGGTCGAACCACAAACAGGACCAGTGATGCCAGAAGGACAAAGAATGACACAAGACGAGATCACAAAGTTTTTATTAACACAAACAAGCATCACTGACGAAGGTCTGGGGGGGTGCAGCTTCACATTTGGCGAGGACCCAGAAGGCGGAAGACTGACTTCATCCTCAAGAAAACGCCCATGCCTTACCCGGGATTCGAACCCAAGCCCACTAGTCAACAGTCGGAGACGCTATCCCCTTCACCGTCTGGGCGGCCTGAACAGAGATATAGCTTATTATAGTAATCACTGATTGTAATATTTGTACAAAATTTCAGTCGAATTTCTCTATACGCCCATGAGATATTATCTTCACAGGCACACCCACCATTTGTCCTATTTAAAATATTTCTTATCTCAAGAATGATTTCTCTTACATGAATTTGTCTCTAAAAGAAATATTTAAGAAAACGCCCAATGGATGGCGCGCGTAGAAAGTCAATGGACAGACAGCGCCATCTGTTTTCCATCTCGTGGACTATTTCTCTTTGGCACAGTTTAATCATTTACGTCTTCTGATAGGACAAGTTCTAGTATTTTAGTTGCAGTCTAGAAACACTGATACCTGTGCCATTTGTGGTGATCCGTTGTGCAATGATTAAATACTAATTTTGGAAATAACAAAGTGATAAACTTGTGTACATGCAGTTTACTAAAGTATTCTTTCCTGATACACTGATGGAAATAAATTGTCCACAGAGCTTTCTATATCTATTAGATCTATTTGATACTTTTTTAGCTATTTGGTTGTATTTAGCATACCTTCTCATGAATCGAAAAACATTTCTACCTCTCCGTAACTTTGATGTGGAAATCAAAATTTTGGAGTCTGAGTTCATCCCTGGGCTTATAGCATAAGTTTCCCACAAATTATGTAAGACAGGTGATAATCTTAATTGGGATCGCTACGAGGTGTATTTATAAATTAAAAAACTGATGTTGACATCTCATGACTTTCTTTATTTAATGCAATGACTTTACTTCTTTCACAGTGAAAAAATGATGTATAAGAACCAGGGCGCAGCACTTCTACCGTGGAACTGTACATATGGCGCTTTTCCGGATGACAACATGTATAACTACCGCAAGTACCCAATTAACTTATATTTCACGCAGCACTAAAGGGACAATTATCCTTATTAATAGCATCCTCCATAAGTAATACTGGTATAGGCCATATATTAAATTAAAAATAATAATTCATCAATTTTGAGTCGTTTTTATAATGTTGATGAAATTTCTGTTAATGTCGGGCGATATATTGCCAAATTGTGATATTTCCCTACATTATTTGCGAATTTTACCAAATTTATCGCCAAGATATACAAACAAAAAGAGAGAACAGTTCTATATGGTATGCCCGTTATGTGATATAATTCAAATTTTGCAAAATAGTACCCCCCATTAACATAATTTTTATCCATTGGACAACATTTTTATCACCTTTGCAACATTCTCGGCCATTTGGCAACATTTAAAAAGTCGACAAGGTAGTCTTCGCCTCAAAATGTTCAATCCGTCTCAAAATTTTTCGCCAGAATTTTCGGACGGACGGGCGGATAAATGGCTGATTCTTATAATAAATTCTCACGCTATTTCCAAAATATTGAATTTTCATCAATTACTCGTCATTTTCATTTATTTAGAACCATTTTCATCAAATGCGCAACAATTTTATCAGTTTGACAATATATTCGTCATATTTTCAACATTAAAAAACTCACCAAGTTAGCGATACGTCGCAAAGCTTGTCTCAGAAATTTCGCCATGCGTTACAGATGGAGAAATATATTATATATAATAGGTAGAATATAAAATATAGTAGATTATTATATTCTTTCCATGATATTGAATTTTCATCAATTAGTAGTCATTTTCATTGATTTAGCGTGATTTTTTATCAATTTCGCGACATTTTCTTCCATTTGGCAATTTAAAAAGAAAATCGACAAATTGCCGACATTCCACCAAAAAATTCGCCAACCGTCTCGGATGGAGAAACAGGTGATTCTTATAGTAGATGAATAGCAATTAGCGAATCGTAAGGCGTCAAGATACAAACCTATTACCCATAATATCTTCTCTCTTGAATGGAACGGACTAGATAAACGAAAACGATGATAACACATTTATCGTATAATAAATATAAAATAAATAGATAATAAATAGTAAATAAATATAAAATATCGTAAAATATATATAAAAAAATTATCGTATAATGAAAAATAAACATATTTCACAATAGTTAATATATTTTTTCTATTTTATGTGATTTTTTGATGCATATATTTGAGGAGTCTGTAATATCTCGAGAACGGTCCATGCTAGCGTTCTAAGGTTTATATCAATCATTTTATAATGAAAACATAAATAAGAAATTATTTTTTATGTACCTTTATTGGAAGTTTTAGTTTTATGATGATTTTTCAAATTTTCAGTTTGAAGTTTGGGGTTGTGCTGAACATTTGACTGCGTTTAAAAGCAATAGGCTTCCATTGTTCAGTGAATGTATTTGTTGCACTAAATATCATTCGAATCGCTCTATTCGTTCTTGAGATATTGTCTCCACACACACACACACACACACACACGCATACACACACACACACACACACACGCATACACACACACACATACACACACATATACACACACACACCTCAAAAACGTTCGAATCGTGTTCAGGGATGCTTGAAAAGTACTCTCCTTCTCAAAACTCGAATTCGAAATTTCGACCCCGTAACAAAACTTTTCTGAGGGATTGTAACTATGAATACATCACAAACTGTTGCATACAGGATAATTTCATATATTTGTTATTTATAATAAATATTTAATATTCTTTTAAACAATCTTGTTTTGTTTCGTCCCCTATTTTAGACTCCGAAAAGAGAAAAATCGAAAGAAAAGAAAGAGAATCATTTAAAAGTTACTGTAAAGCCAACTTGGTGAACTCCCCGCTCACAGGTAAGTTGATGTAAGAATAGAATAACTGAAGATGTGCAGTTGTATGTCGCTTGAATAAAATCCATCCTTCTGTGCATATTGTAATAATTTCAATATTTTCATTATTCTACAAAGTACATTGCGATTGGAATGTGTTTGTTCTCAGTATGTGTAGAATGTATCAATTTTGAAAGACATAACAAATAGTATCAATACAGGTGTAAATGCAGTTAGATGACAAAATAAGTTCAAAATATAATTTTGACAGATACCTGTGTACAGCTATCCTATTTTTTACTATTATATACCCTTATATACAATTTTATAACACTAATTTAATACTTCGTATTGTGCAAAAAGTTACCCCTATTCCCCCTATTTTCAGGACACAATCCCATTTTTCAAACATCGATGAGATCATAAACTTTAAAAATCCATCAAAATCAAACAGTTTTGAAATTTTGCAAAAATAGGACATCAAAAAGACACTGTTTTTATTCAAAAACAAGGCCTTTTTGAAATAATTGAGACCGAAAATGATATAAAAACTATCAAAATCAATCATTTCTGAAATTATAAAAGATCATATATAAAAAAACGATGTTTTTATTCAAAGACTAAGTCTTCCAACTTCAAAAACAACGTTTTTTGAACATCATTGAGACCGAAAGTGATACAAAATCATTCAAATTCAAGCATTTCTGAAAATAAAATTTGTTAGTTTTCATGCTCATTTCAGGAGGTGGGGGTAAAGGGTAACCCCCCTGAAAACAATAAGAATAATTTAAAAATATCATTATAAATGAAAAGATTGGATGTAATGCTTACACCTCAAACTATATAAAATAAGAAAGATTAAGAATGCATAAAGCATTGATTATGAAACAGTTTCCAACTTCAATGCAATTTTATTTAAATATCTCTAAAATGCAATACATTCCTCAATAATATTTTTAAAATTATCACAATACTACATTAATTTATTTTATCTGAAAACGTAAAACTTCATCTAAAAATATGAACTTCATTCAAATGACGGCATTGAAATATAAATTGCCTGGTTTAAACATCTCTAAAATGCGATACATTCCTCGGTAATATGTTTAAGATTATCATAATACTACAATAATTTATTATATTTGAAAACTTCATCGAAAACAAATGAACTTTATTCAAATGGCGTCATCGAAATATAACACCCCTGGCTCTCTAAATAAAATCAACATTTCATTCATAAACTTTTTTCCATTTATTTCATTCATCACAATACTATAATAATTTATTTTATTTAAAAACTTAAAACCATGGAGGTACAAGGAATTTAACTCTATGCTTAAAACTTCATCGAAAAATCGTTAGCTTCTCTGTGTCAATGAATGTTTCATTCATATCAGCTATATTGCAGACTCCATGAGCTAAATAATTTTGCATTGAAGAAATGCAGCAATTCTTATACAACGCATTCTACATATTTTGGTATTTGCATTCTCCATAAATGAAAATTAGGCTTCGTTGTAGAAATAATCAAAGATGGATGATCATTAAAATTCAACTATATTGTAATTGCGTTATTTCAGTATGTAGATGCGCAGAATTTAAACAAAAATAAAGTGGGGCACCTGATCTCTTCATATAAATGGTGTTATTTTATTTTAATTTTTATTTAAAAAACTACTGAATATATTTTGCTGAATTTTTTTTTTATATGTTTTATGGGATAATTAGAATATTTCCAAAAAGTTTCGAAGCAATTTGTGAATTTTAATTTCGCTTAAAAAATGTTTGAAAAATTGGGTCCCATTGGGTTCAATGTATTTCATTTTTTGAAACCAGGTTCAATCCAAAACTAATTGGGTGACATTATTAATTTATATTCCCATAGGTCCCACAGACTGTCTGAACAACATACTAAAATTTCATTTTGATAGTCATTTTTACGGCAGTTATCTTGCTAACGGACAGACAGACATACAGAATGAAGAAAGTCATAAACACTTTTCAACTATGTTGTAAAGTGTTAAAAATGAGAAAATATAAAACAATCATATTAAAGGAAACGGTGTTTCACCGCTCCCTTTCTTTCCAATATACAATATTTATTAGAGGATCAACAGAACAGGCGCTTGTGCTCTCTAAAAAGAACATATAAGGCAAATATAATTTTATCTATATCTGCGTAGGGGTTTGAAAGCGCCTCTTAAATAACAGAAAATATTTAAAATATTAATGGCTAAAAAACTCTATAAATTTACTGTTCTCTAACGTTTTTGATCGTGTGGCAAATATTGCAATACGTTAAAATCATTCATAAATTCTTGATTCCATTAATAGTTTTAATCATTCAGAATTCTGTTATTTTATGGTGTTGATAGACATCCAACACTGATTTATTATAGCATTTAGATTAAATAAGATTAATTATCTCTCTATAATATATAGTCGTATGTGCCGTTAATCATCCCCCACTAATTAAAACTATATTCACCTTGATTTATTTTATTTATAGATTCATTAGAGAGATCTCCATGAGATTTGCTAAGGAAATATTCCAGTTCTAAATTATTCACATCCAATTTAATGATAACAGAATTTCCAAATTTGGTATTTATTTTGCGTAAAGATATTAGATTATATTTTCCGGGTTTTAAATCTTTCAACTGTAAAGTTGTGAACTTTTTAACCTCGTTTCTGAAACTATTAAATTCATCCATCTTATTTATACAGAATTATTTTTTAAAGCCTTTCAGCTTCTAATATTTTTTCAGCTTTTTTTCTATTAAACTTATTTTTTCTACTTTTAACTTCAGAAGAAAGACTTGCATCTTCAGAACAAATTCTTTCAATACAAGCATTTTAAAATAGACACTTGTACATAAAACATTCAAACCCAATATTTTCACACATTTTGAACATTTAATTGCATAGTAGTAATTGTTAATTTTTCCAATTTAATAAATAACGCTTTTATAAGCAAATGTACCTCCATATAAATTATGTAATTGTAAAATATAATCTTCCACATTATTATTATTGATCCACAATCCTTTATTATTTGAAAATCTTTAAAATTTTAAACCGTGTATTTCATTAGTACATTAGTACATTAGTACACATTCCCAATTCTTATTCCGTTAATCATCAATCGATTGTAAAAACGAAAAGACTCTCTCCTATATTTAGTTTTAAGTAAACCCAGCTTATTTCTCGACAAATTTCTCGGTTAGGTAGTTTAAAACCTTGAACATTTATAACAAGAGTGATATTATCCATATTTATTAGCAAACATTTTTATAAATAGTTTTACTCAGAATCCAAAAGGTACTGTATTATAATCCTCTAAAATTCTTCTTTTATCATATCCAAACATGTATCGTTTGGACATTTCATTTAGTTTGATATTTCTGTCCTTTTGTATCTGTAACAGATTTATTTTAACATCTATATAATCCGTTTCTCCTGAAATTATTTTAATTCTTTCCTCAGAATTCAATTATTTTCACTTTCATAGCTCATTTTGAAACCCTTCAATTTTCCTTTTACCGACCCCTCATTTAATATATATCCATAGTCTTTACCAGCACCAGAAATCCATTCTTTTATGCATTTATTTCTCCTAATTCTTCAGTCCATTCACCTAACATACATGCAGTTTCTATTTTATTTGTAGCATTATCAATATAAGCAATACTATATCATAATACATGACCTTTTCTCCTACTCTATGACACATTTTATATAATCTTATTCTAGCAGAACTAGTAGTACATACAGCTATATAAACATTAGTATTAAAGTTGTTTTCAACGTATATAGTCTTCATTTTATAATTCAATTCTACGCAATCGTCATTCAAAAAATTCATATTTAAATCTTTAATATTGTCACTCAATATAATTCTATAAAAATCTTCCAATTCCGTTACATATTCAGTATTTTCATATTGCTTCCCTGACCAAACTTACCCCATAATGAATTGAAACAGATTTTAGATATAAAACTCATACCATGATTTTTCTCGATTTCTCCTAAATTTATAATCAATTTTTCTTTTATACATCTTTTATAATCGTTTTCAGTTTTAAAATTTTCAGACCATTTATCATCTGTTTAAAATTTAATTTTTAAAAACATTTTGACATACTTTTTGAATAAACTATTTGATTTTCTTCCAAAATGCCAAACTTCATATATATTCAAAATTTTATAGCCTTTTTCTATAGCTAAATTCACTTCATCTGTAGTCCAAACAGCTATAAAACTCCGTTCCTCATCATTATGCCTACATTCTTCATTTCTCATATTATAATATTCTTTATATTTTTTCTTTTCTACTTCACCCTTAAAATGTTTACATTTAATAGTTTTTGGACACGATTTATATAAACTAAATATCAATTTTTCCTCTTTAAATGGTAATATAGGGTGATGTAGTTTTTTAGGGACAAGTACTTTACATTGTATCAAACCATGCCAATTTTTATCATATTTCTCAGGATTATACATTTTTTCTTTATGTTCTATTGGATAATCATCAAAATAATTGACAGTTGGATAGAGAGAACATACATTAATATATCTACCTTTTTCATCATTTTTCATTTCATATTTTAATTTAGTGGATTCAACTCTACCTTCAGAAAAGGCATTTCTAGGATTTAAAGGTTCTATAAAATATCTTTTCCATTTTTTTTTCATATGTTTTTTCATTTCTTTATCATCGTCAAAATCACATTCCCAAATTTCAAGTTCATAACCTCCTTCTTTTATCTTGTTATTTATCCTTTTAATTTTTTCATATAAATCCTTCATGCATATTTGATTTTGTTCATTTAGAGTAGATTCTTTATAACATCTACAGCATCCATGGTAATGACACCATTGAAATTGATACACCGTATCATTATAAAAACCGTCTACTTTATAGGTTTTATTTCCTAATGTTAGTTTTTTTCCCCACCATGTAAAGCATGTTATATATTGATAGTTTGTTTTTGAGAAAGATAATCTGACCATGCATTAGATTTTTTACTATATTGATCTTTTTTAATGATGATATCATCTGTAGCTATTGTATCTTTAAGAATTTGTCTCTAAATAGTGAAATACAAACAGCCGCTAAAATAACGTACTTAAAAGGATCAATATTTGCAATTTCTAAAAATAATCTCCTCAATTCTAAACACCCTCTTCTTAAAATATCTACATCAGATCTGAATGCAAAAAGTTAACATCTTAATGCAAAATATAATGTGGCGTTATAACTTCGCTATGGCTGACCTCTCAGATTTTAAAAAATAAATTATTGTTGGAGTCCATCTTGCCAGAGTCTCAGTAACGAATATGGCCACCCTTGTTGGTGTCGGTAGAAGTACCGTATCGACTGTAATGACAGCCTATATCTAACAGGGAAAGACATCATCTGCCAAGTTCAAGAATGGCCGACGTTCAAAACTGACTGATAGAGAAAGAAGGACTATGAAGCGGATTGTGGCCAAAAAGCACAATACAACAGCATCCCAGATAACATCTAAGATGAACACACATTTACAGGAAGCTGTAGCATCAAAAACTATTCGGCCTGAACTGCATGCGGCAAACATTCACGGTAGAACGACGATTTCAAAACCATTGGTTATACCATGCAATGCCTTGAAACGACGAAAATGGTGTTGCGAGTATAAAAATTGGACACAACAGCAATGGAGAATGTGATCTGGTCAGACGAGTCGTCGTTCATGTTATTCCAGACCATTGGACGTGTTTATGTTTGGAGAACGCCAGCAGAAGCCTATCATGTTGACTGTCACCTTCCTACTGTTCAGCATGGAGGGGGGTCAGTGATGCTGTGGGGAGCGATGTCGCACTGTGGTCTCGGCCTACTTGTCGTTCTGCATGGGCGGGTTACAGCACGGGGTTATATCATTATTCTGGCCGACCATCTTCATCCAATGGTGCAAACTTTGTTCCCTGATGAACGACCTGTGTACCAAGAAGATAATGCTCCCATTCACACCGCTGGAATTGTCCGAGAGTGGTTTAATAATACCGATAATGAATTACTGCACCTCGTGTGACCCACACAGTCCCCTTATCTCAATATAATTGAACCTTTATAAGATATTTTGCAGGGCCAACTGCGGAGTCGGTTTCCACCTCCAAGGACACCTTCTGAATTAGAGCAGCCCGTATCGTAACGTACAGCTTATTACTGAATTCAACCAATGGCTCTGCGATAGAAACGACTCGACGTAATAAATTAAGAAATTATCAATGTTTACCAAACTCCATCAACTGACATCTAAATGTGGCCAAGAAATCTATCGGTACTAGATCCATCAGATTATCACTATACCCTTCTCTAATATCACATGTACCAACATGTTGGAACTTCGAATACACACGCACGCTCGCAGCGGCTCATCGTTCAAGCAATCCTCGTTGACTTACTGGACTCGAAACTCTATCCTGCCGTCCTGCAGGGACGCAGAAATTTTATTTGGTACGTTGGCTGGTGTACATCGAGGAATCAGTGAGAAATTGTTAAAGTGAAATATGAATTAGAAATAGAAAATAAATCATAGTGAAAAGTTATATAAACCTTACATACTTCCTAATCACATCTGTAGATATCAAGAAAAGTTTTCAAGATATACAAACTAGATTTTAGACAACAGATGTGCATTTAGGTTTGAACTCGTGAAAAAGCACTTATAACTCTGATGCATTTGCATGTGTTTATTAGAGTGCAATACATTAAAATCCATAGCAGCTGTAAGGAGCTGTAACTTAAACATTTAACATGCATTTCTGAATCATTTAAATATATACTTTTAACAGTAGGCTCCTCAAATTCTTTTTCAGGTATTTCTCCAATCATCGAATCTAAAGGGTGTTTCTACAAATCAGTAAGAATTTTCATACTTGCATTCAGTATAGCTGGATTCCTTTTCCAGACATTTCAGTTTCTTCAGCTCTACTGGGAATATTCCACAGTTGAATCAGTGACCAGTTTGGACACCATGATAAGACCAGCAATTACCATCTGCGATGCAAACTTGTATGTATAATTTAATAACATACTCTTACATATTATAGTGCAGTGTTCTTCAACCTTTTAGGAATAACGGGCCATATTTGAGTTAGCTAGATGTTTGTGTGCTGCGCATACGACACACGCGATTACATACAAATGTAAGTAAACGCACATGTCTATGAGTATGCTAGCACACACAAGCGCTAGCTTTCGACATATTTTTCGTCAAAAATGTTATGAATTAGCATGTACATATTCAAGTACTTACCTGTACACCTAGGATAATAAAAATAAAGAAATCTGCAGGCTAATGGATGTTTTGCCATTATCTGAGATCATCCTGAATAACTAGGTCCACTTTTGTGTTTACTTAATATTCATTAAAATCTGAACGAAATGAAAGTAAAATACAATTAGCTTTAATATTAAGGCAAGCGGCAGAGCACCAACCAACTTCTGTTCACAAATCAAACATACAATTAGTCATAAAAAAATTCGAACGCCATGCGTAATTTTGGCTTCTCGGTCATACAGTAAAACCAAATGTATCATTTTATTAAAAAAAGTTAATAGTTTAGCCTTTTTAGGCTGTTTTAGTCTTTAAAATATTTGTGTTTTATCAAGATTCAGATTGTTTTAAGACCAGTTAATAAATTCATATTTTTATCCGTTAAAACTGTAATTTAACCTACTTAGGTCAGGCATGCTAGTAGCGCATAACATAATATTCTAGGATGATCGTCAACAAAATAAATCCAAAACATTCATTTCTTTATATTATTAGTCTGAAAATCATTACTTTCAATTTTTAAGGCCAAATCATCGCGCATGCCAGCACTACATTTAAACTAGAGTTTTTGGATTGCGATTTTGTTCACTCTGATAATCTTGCGAATGATAAATCAGCAGTACATCTCTATAGCACGGAAAAATTTTCTCTACGCAGAGTAGTAGCTCATATAGCTTCCGAAACAGTTTTTATTTCTGTCAATTACTTAAATAGTTCATCCATAATACCAATCTCTTTCAATAATAGTTTAAAGATGTTTGTGCCTTTTTTATTGGAATTTAGTTAAAAATGTTTACTCATACACACTCTAAGACAAAAAAATCGACGCACTCCGCAAAGTAATCCGATAGTATATGAAACTGTACATGCAAACACCTGTCAACCGAATATGCAAATGATCAAATATTTGTAGCCAATGAATGAATAGTCGGAACTACAGCGCATTGAAACTGAGCACCATGGTGGTGTATATAAGGAACAAACCTCGCTTTCAAGAACAAAACCTGTAGTGGATTTCGATTTAATTTACGTACCTTAATTGTAACAATGCCTCGCTGTCGAATTCGAGGCCACTACGAGCATATGAAGGAGTTTGAAAGAGGGCGTGAGTTCGAACTGCATGAGGATGGATGGTCACACCGACGAATCGCTCGGGATTTGGGTAGGAGCAATGCAGCAATTAGACGATGTTGGCAGGAATGGGTCCGGAATGACAGATTTCAGCGGCAGCGGACCGTCTAAGCGACGACAGAACGGGAAGATAGAACGAGTGTAAGAGCAGCTATGGTAGCACGAAATTCGTCGCTATCAACCCTCCAGCCTATGACAAACACGGAAGTGACCACCCGGACCATTAATAGAAGACTACGGGGGCGACACCTATACTCGCGACGCTCATTACGTCGCCTACCACTAACCAGTATGCACTGTCAACAACGATTGCATTGGTGCCGGGCCTGATCAACATGGAATTATTCGGATTGGGAGCAAATTGTTTTCAGTGATGAGTCCCGTTTCGAACTGAGTCCCGACGACCAGCGCAGACGTGTGTGGAGACAGTCCGGACATCTTCAGGATCCTGCTCTTACTGTCACACGCCTCGACAACAGGGAGTTATGTTTCTGGGGTGCCATTTCATTTGATAGCGGGACTCCTTTGATAGTCCTCCATGGCACCATCACAGCACAACGGTACGTTGTCGACATTCCACGACCCGTTGTATTGCCATTCCTTTCGCGACTCCCCGGACTAACTTTTCAGCAAGATAATGCCGGGCGCGGTAGCCCTGTGGTTAGCGCGCAGAAGTTGCACTCGGTAGGCCCGGGTTCGATTCCCGTCGCTGCCCAAACTACCGCCGTGTTCATGCGGAGTACGATCACGTTAAACATGTGGATCCGTAAGTCCTTCCGAGAGGTTGGTGGTAGGGGAAGGAGGGTACGGTCTCTGTGGATGCCTCCCCCACTGGGTTCCGGTCTAAATTGGGTGGCACTTCCCGGCCGTCCAAACAGATACCTTACACCTTTCTGGTAGGTTGGACGGTCTGGGTCGAAGAAGAAGCAAGATAATGCCAGACCACACACGGCACTTCTACGTCTTATTGTCTACGTGCTTACGACAGACTCCTTTAGCAAGCCAGATCCTCAGATCTCTAGCCTATTGAGAACATTTAGGCTTAGATGGGGCGTCGTCTGCGACCATCCTAGAATGTAGACGAATTAGCTCGTCAATTAAAGGTCTTTTGGAACGACCTCCCTCATAACAGCATCCGGCAACTTTATGCATCAATACCACATCGGGTAGTAGCTTATATCAAGGTTAGAGGTGGACCAACGCCATACTGACGTGCTCACATTGTTCAGTCTTTCAGTGCAATAAATCATCCAATTGTTAGGAAATTCAAAACATTTCTTTTTCTGTACATCCACATTACACGTACCAAATTTTATCTCATTTGGCTAATTCTCTCTTGGTGCGTCGACTTTTTTTGTCTTGTTTTAGAGTATATATACCATAAATGGCTACTTTCTTAATTTTCGTTTGTATCTTTATTTTTAGTATCATGCTCTTTTAAAGTAGTTTGTTCGTTGGTTATTTGAAAATAGTTGATGAAGTCACTATTGCAGCTCTTCGAAACAAGTTGTTTCTCAATACTAACGCTGCGCCTGTTTTTTAACAAAGAGTTTTATAAGTGGCAAAAGGAAATTCGAATCTGTCTCAAAAGTAAAAAGCTCTGTCAGTTCGCTTCCTTGTTTCATAAACAATATCAATTTGTTGGCTTAACTAGAGATTATGATTATTCTAATTGGGTTAAACTCTAATTTGACGTACAGCTTTAAGGTTCTTCACAGTGAAAAGGGACCTTTCTGGTAGGTCGGACGGTCTGGGTCTCAACAACAACAACAGTGAAAAGGGAAATTTAATATATTTCCAAAACAATCATCTGCTATTATTATTAGATTCGTTTTAGAATTTACGTTGCATTTGTTACATTTATTGTTAGTGCACAAGCTTACGTTCTATGCTTTGTACTAATCATATCTGTTTTGATCTTTATTGAATGTGCTTTTCTTTTAGAGTTCGTCGACCGTTTTTATGCAAGGAATTACCGAAACTTTGTCCGGAACCTCAGGATAACTCTTACGATTATTATCCGCTATACTGTGAATACAAGAACGAGACGACAGGACGGGAAAGCGTAAGTGATAATTTTAATACTCTTATCTGCTGAAGTTCTTCTAAAAACCTTGTGAATCACCATTTATTTATTTTTTTTGTGGGGAGGAGGGAAGGGGGTGCAGTTAAAAAAATCTAACCATACAAATTTCTATGCATGGATGAAATAAAAAGACAATAAGTATACGATATGAAAAAATCATACAGAATTTATATGGTGATGATCCTGTTTCAAAAGTATATGAGCCATAGATATTTTCATGTTGTCATTCAAAATTTTGATCCATTGTTACGAATTGTTTAAAAGGCCGCATGCTTGTAAGTAGCATTTTGTAAAAGTTTCAAATTTAGGGAAAACCAAAAAATTTGCATCTGCTAATTTAACTCATTCACTGTTGAAAACTGACGGATATACATTAAATAATAGTGTCCCTATAGAAGTTTTTGATTGGATTTATTTAGTTTGGAAGTCAGGGCTGGCCATTCTGTAATAATAACTCGATTCAAACCACAGCTTACTAGTAGATAGACCGGCTGCTCCTCGCTGGAACGGATGTCATGTCAGAGCTAAAGATTGCATAATGCACCGTACCTTCAGATCATGCAGGTAATATATTTTTGTTTGAGTTAAAATGTTAATATTGTACCATACCTTCAGATCATGTATCTAACGTATTTTTATTTGAACTAAATATTCATTATACACTATATCTTAAAATCATATAACCAACGTATTTGTGTTTAAGTTAAAATATTCATAATTTACCATATTTTCGGATCATGTAACAAGTCTTGTTGTTTGAGTTAAAATATACCATCTTCTACAGACTATTTATTTATTACAAAAATGTAGTTGTATATAAAATTAATCAAAACATTAATTAAAAAAATATAGACATTTAAAACACAGTAACTATCTTGTACCAATACAGATTATATCAATACTATCTGATATATTACTAAACGAAACAGAAAGTGTTTACTCAATTTTTTTACGATTATATAATACTGATCTCTTCCATGTAGATATAATCAGTAAATTTTAGAAAAAAAATCTTTAAATATGAATATCAGCTTTAGAATAACTGCAGTTAATAACCAATAGCAAATGAGCCGTAGTTTAAAACATGCATCTAAATCAAATGTATTACGAGTAGGCTTCATGAATAGTTCACTTCACAGATCTATTGAAGTTTTTATGAATTCCTGGAGTTTAAATCCACAGAAGTGAATTCATACAATAAATTAAACATAATACTAAACTTTACAAAAATATTTTGTGTCAGGACTATTAAATTTTGTGTTCTGCCATTCTTCTCGAGTTTAATTCTAAAATTTTATGTGCGAACTCTACAGTGACTGATGCTATTCATGACAGATTCGGATTAAAACTGGTTCCTTTCACTAACGATATTTCTGTCGGATAAATTCACAACTACGAAATTATCACTCTATTATTATAATTTTAATCCTTGTTAATCCAAATAAAGTCGAGATTTTCTTTAGTTCAGCCGTTACCGAAGCTGATGCGCAATATGTCTAGGATCAATATTTAAGAAAACAAATCGCGTTACTATTTTGGATCACCTTGCATGACCTGAAACCTATTTTTTTAATTTCTTTCAGATTCCTGATTTACAGATTTATCCAGATAAATTTTTTGACATGAATTTTACAAAAGTTGGTGGATTCCGAATAAAAGACCGTATTCAGTTCTGTGGCTTGCGTGGTGACAAATCCAATGATGGAAACCTTGACACCCCTTGCGGGTAAATAAATATACATATTCATACTTTTTATGTATAGTGTATAAATAGCCACATATAGAATGGATAAACAATCTCTCAAAAACTTAATCAAACTATCGTATCCCCATAAAATATCGTTTAAGCTGATAAGTGGACCCTTTAGTTAAAAAATATCCGTTCCATTAAAAATATCATTCAAATACACAACACATCCCAGGAGAGAAAAATAAATGATATTTTAAAGAATAGAAACAAACCTAAGGTCTTTATGCATGACAGACAGGTTTGAGGACAACACCTCACTCACAGGTTTGAGGACACCGTAGTATCTATACCTAAACTAATGCACCTCGAAGACTCTTTGTTTTCCAAGTGTCAAAGTGGCCAGTTACCGTCAACAATGGGGAACAAGATATTTCTGCAGTCCCCTCTTCGCAACAAACTGAAAAATCTCACACAAGATGTTTTTTATGCTGTAATTTATTTATTCCCGCTTACCGTTGCATATTTCAGCCCGTGGACTACGTGAAAGCTAAAAAACATCTTTAAGAATAAAATGTTGTAGATTTTTTTTATACTGGTGAGCTACTGAAAAGTTGTTGAAGACTGAGCTTTTTGGCTCCACAAGCAGCAAATCAAGTTGATGTCCCGATCCTTCAATCGCCTACGGATTTTGGAAACAATCCACAGATTATCCTCCCAGGGACCATATATCACTTTGACACACCTCTGAAAATAAACTGTATGTAACAATACAAAAGATGATTTTGCGAAAGTAAAATAAAATGCTTGGAACGAAATATGAACGCGAAGATGATATAAAATAAGTACAAAGATTTAGTTCAAATTATTTCTTTTTTGGTACAGTACACCCAGCTTTTCAAAACGTAGTGGGCGAGCATGATGTGTCAGAATTTAAAGTTTCATAATTATTTATCTTGGCTTCGTAAAATATTTTTAATTATAATAATTATGTATAAGTAAATCGATCTGAAAAGTTTAAGGTCGAATGAAGTATGATTTGTAAAATAAAAGCCCGTAGAAATGGGTCAAACGGCTGAGTTGAATAGATATACAGACAAACCTAAAAATATAATAAATTGATAAAAATGCACATGCGTTTATAATATACAAAATGAAAATCGCACACTAATTCCCTTGTAATTTATCGGGCACCATTCCCTGTGATCATCATATTATGAGATATTTTTCCAACTTTTTAATCTTTCTCTTCCATCTACTCAGACCGCTCACATTCTCATAAAAACTATTAACATAAATTATACCTCCATAGTCAATTAAAAACACAAATTTACATGTTTTGCATTCCATGATTCCCATTCTTAACTTGCAACTAAGTGAAGTCACGCTTCAGGCTCAGGCTAATATATATATCAAGGCTCATAAATTTAGGAGCTCTACTATTTCCATCGTAAACTCCGAGACTGTTACAGATAAATCTGAATCCGGAGACATGATTGATGATATCGATACCGCCAAGAAAAATAATGGAAATGACAAAGCTAAAAAATCAAATAACGCCCCTGAAAGTGCAGAAAACGAAAAACCCAACAAATCAAACGACGTCGTTCCAAAACAAACGACCCCCAGCAGTAACTACAAACGCAAATAATGAGGAAATCCGAAAAACAACTACCAAGCGGGATAAAGTCCCCTCCCCAAAAAAACCCCATCCCCAAAGAACAACCCTATGAACCGTCTTTCATCGAAAACCAAGAAAATCCCAAAATGCTAATGGCAGAACTCTGCAAAATAACAGAAAACCAAATCAGAGCTAAATTCACAGGCGAAATTTTAAGGGTTTACATTAAAACTAACAACAAATACAGGTCTGACCAAAAATACCTTATCACCAGCAATTACAAATTTCACTCTATATATATATCGCAAAATATAAATATAATCGCAAAATATAATTAAATAATCGCAAAAATAAATCGCATAAATAATATATAAATCGCAAAATTGACAGGTCAAAGAAAGTGGTGATTAAAGGTCTACCCCTCCTATACCTCAGAAGAAATGAAAGAATATTTTGAAAGCATTGGCTACCAACCTCTAAAAATCCATAACATGAAAAGCCTTCAAACTAAACTCCTCCTCCCCAATTTTTTGATGCACCTACCCCCTACTACTGATCTTGAAGAACTTTATAAGACTCGCCACGTAAATTTTATATATACCGAGGTTTTCACCTTCATCTCCAAAGGTTTTGCCCAATGCTATCGTTGTCAGGAGTGGCAACACTCTTCTAACCATTGTACACATGATTTCAAATGCCTTAAATGCGCTGGCTCCCACCTGACCTGTCATTGCACCAAACCCAGAACCACCCCCGCAATCTGTGGAGGCCCCCATCCTGCAAACTTCCGAGTTTGCCCTGCAAATCCACCTAATAGAGGAACTCCCTGCCCCTGATGAAGAATATGAAGAAAACTAACAAAGAACTCTCTAAACTCCTACCCATACTCCCGCAATGCATCGAAACCCCCTAACCAGCAAACTGAACAGAGAGGAAACCCTCCTGCCCCTCGAAATTCCTCCTCCCCAATGCGTGTAACGATTTCTGAAGACATTTTCCATCAATTAAAACAGCCCTGGAAGAAGAAAGAAAGATAAAATTGGGGAAAAGTACATCCCACCCAGAGATTCAATTAACTCAAATCAATCCCCCCTCCACAATCGAACAAAATTCGAAAATTTAAAAAACTAATGAAAAACCTGCCCCCCATTCAATTTAAACAAATAAAATCAATGAAGTTACCAGAAAATGAGCAATAAAAACCTCCGAAACCCCTAAGGTTATCCCAAAATTCTCAGCATACGGACGCCCCCCCCCCTCCGGATTCAACCACAAACAAAGAGAATCAAATAGTGAAAAGGAAAATACAAACTCAAACCCAGGCAGCACAAGAAATTCCAAAGAAAACCAGGCATCCATTAGAGATCTCCTAAACATGCATAATGAAATTTCCAAAATTTTCAAGAATATAAATATCGCTAAAATCATGGCATTCCTTAAAGAATTCGGAAAATGTTTTCAAGAGAACACCCCTATTGTATACAAAGGGCTACAAATTATCATTCTATATCAATATTACAATCAAAACCTAATTAACAACTGATGACCCACCCCTTCCAAATGCTTTCACAATCATACCTTGGAATGCGAATGGGCTCACCAGTAAGATCCAGGAACTTAGGGATTTCACCGAACTTATTCCACGCATTTTGCTAAGACAAGAAACTAAAATTAATGGCCCACTAATAAAATTCGGATTCCAAACTTAACCCTTTATCGCATTCTCCGTCCCAACAGAAACACACAGCACGGGGGCACTACCATTTATGTTAAAAATCACCTTGAGCACAAGATCCAGAACCCTATCAACACAAACATCATAGAAGACACCCTAATTAAATTTAAAATACCAAACTCCCACTACATCTTAATTGGTTCAAGCTACGCAAAACAACTCTACCCATGATATTGCTGACGATCTCTCTGCATTAATCGGCCTTCAGAACAGGACAATTATGAAGGGGGATTCTAATGCCCAACACATAAATTGGGGCTTTGCTGGAAGGAACAAATACGGCAGAGACTTAAACACACACATAAATATTAACAACATTAGACACCTCCACGCCACCACCAGACACAATTTTAGATCTAAAACCATAATTGACTTTGCACTCCTAAATAATACCCCCCCCCACTAAAATCGCACATTAAATGAGCTCAACTCGGACCACCTCCCTATTAAACTTACCCTTTATCTCAATACTAATATGCCTGCCCCCCCCCATAAAGTCCACAAATTGGAAAACCTTCAAAAAGACTCTTTCAAACTCCCCTCTCCTGTACACTAATATTAGCAACCCCACTGACATCGATAAGTGCACCGACAAATTAACCTACGAAATTAAATCTGCTATAGCCATTGCCACAACATATAAAGCCACACCCCCCATACTCAGCAAAAGCTCCCTTTCCATTTAAGAAACTTTATTAAAAAACGCAACCATACCAAAAAACTTTGGCAGAACACTTGATTCCCCACATTAAAAACACAACTTAATCGACTAAAGGACGAAATTAAATTTAAAATACACCTACACAAAAAAACACCAATGGAAAAGATTTGTCGACACTCTCACACCCACAGATAATTCACTTTGGGTGTTTGTTAAAAACTGAAATCCCCCAAATAAAAAACACAATCACAAAACAAGGGCTTGCACGTACCGACATTGCATAGCCAATACCTTGGCTGAGAATTATGAATCTCAATTCACTGACAATAAAAACCTCAATTGCCCAAACACTGAAACTGAAGTGTGAAACACAATTAACACTTTCTTTAATATCACACCCACCCACATAATCACGCCCGTCCCTCCCTCCGAAATCATTAACGAAATTAACAACCTTAAAAACATAAAAGCCAGCCCCCGGTATTGACATAATCCCTAATATAGCCTTAAAATCCCTCCCCACAAATATAATTTATTACAACAGCCTTAACGCTTTCCTAAAGTACCATCATTAACGCTTTCCTAAAGTACCATCAATTTCCAAAAAAATGGAAGACAGTCGTCATCATAGGTATTCCGAAACCAGTCGAAGATCACACCCTTGCTCAAATTTTTAGACCTATCAGACTATTGAATACCACCAGTAAACTTATTCACTCGCGGATTAAGCATTTTGTCGAACTCAACAACATAATATAATAAAACTTGAACAATTCGGCTTTTGCGCTCTACACTCAACAACACACCAGCTGTTAAGGGTCACCGAATTCATATCCGAAGGACTTGAAATCGGCCTTTCCACTGGGTTTTTACTTATTGATATTTTGAAGGTATTTGATAAAGTGTGGTTTGTTGCTTTAATTTACAAATTAATTCAGCTAAATCCACCAGACACCCTAATACACCTTGTAAACTCCTTCTTTCGAAATAGATCTTTTACCGTCCGCTACAATCATCCATATTCCACTCACAAACCACTCAGGTCTGGGGTCCCACAAAGCTCCCAATTGGTCCCGACCCTATTCAGTTTATACACCAACGATATTCCAAGAGCTCCTAATACACAACTTGCTATGTATGCAGACGACACTATAATTACACTAGAAGTTCCAAAAAATCCGTTATTCTCTCCAGACTTCAAAACGCATGTCCACTATTTCCGCCTGGTTTCGAAAATGAAAAATTAAAATCAATGAAAAAAAGACAAAAATGTATTTTATTCTCAAGAACACAAAAAAAGCCTGACCTAATCAAAATTAACAACACCCAAATTCTATATGTTGACACTGCCAAGTATTTAGGCATAACATTTGACTCAAAAATGACCTGGAAACCCCATATTTTAAATATCATCAAAAAATTTCACAATGCTAGAAATAAGATGTTTTCTCTCATCCATTCCCTTCATGCAAGTTATCATAATAATGTTCTTCTATACAAAACTATTCTTCGGCCAATCCTGCTTTATGGCGTGGCTGCCTGAGAATTCACAAATGAAAATAATCTAAAAAAAATCCACAAACTTCAAAACAGAACCATGAGAGCAATTTAAAAAGCCCCCCGCTTCCTTAGAAATGACATCATCCGTCATGACTTCGGAATAATCAAATTTAAAAATCAAATTGCAAAAATTGCCACTAAAATTTTTCAAAATCTGAACAAAATTCCAATTAAAGAAATCAGTAGCCTACCGGAGTATGACCCCCATCAATGGAAGTATTGTAAAAGACCTAGAGCATCTATACAATTCTCTAATTAACTTCACCTTTCCTTAAAAAAAAAAAAACTTTCCATCCCCTTTCTGCTAAATTCTCTCCCCCCTTTCTGTTCAGAATTATGGATTGTAGATGCTCTCCCTTCGAGTCTTGAGGTAAAATGCGAAAACCCACATCTTCTCACATGCCGCCGTCTATCGTCACTCAAAAACAATAAAAGCTTTCTTTTAATGTTCTAGGATTATGCTGAGCTCTTCTTTAAATTGTGGGGTCTAGTACAAATTTAACCTTTCACATTATTCATTTATAGTTGTCAATCAAATCAACTTCCACTCCTCCTTCCTACCATTCTTGACTATTTATGATTTATTTTAAAAAAAGAAACCTTATCACCCTTCTATGGAGCATTTCATGTAATTCCAAAATTTTAGCTACATTCAGCTCGGAGATATAACCGCTTTGACCAGGCGTCCCGTTAACTCATCCCAACGAAGTAGTAGTTTATGAACTCTACTTCAAACTTCTATCCTGCTCAAAAATCAGCCCCCTTTCGATGTCCTTCCTCTTATATCAAGTACCTTGGGTTCCACCTGCCTGAAGCTCTGACGCGTTAGAAGTTTGTCAGCTAGAAAAAGGGCATATCATTCACTTTTGTTTCCCATCATTCTCATTAGGATGGTGAACTTCACAACAAGATCAAGGCGGACGTGATTTTGTCCCCTTTATTTATTCTGTGTCATTCTTGGTCTGTTTTATGGTATTATTAATGACATCTATTTACAGTAGGACTAACAGCTGTAATGTCGATTATAAACATCAATACATTATCATTGTGCATGGTGTATTCTCATAGTGAAAGACTCAAAATAAACAAAAATTATTATCATGTAAAAAAATCAATTTACTTGTTTAGCCATTTTATTTAGCTTTATTTTAAACACTTTCTAACATAGTTGGAAAGTGTTTATGGACTTGTTCATACTGAATGTCTGTCTATCTGTTTGTCTGTCTGTCTGTTTGCACAATAACTGCCGTAAAAATGACTTTATCAAAATGAAATTTTAGTATATTTTTGAGACGTCCTGTGGGACTTATGGGAATGTAAGTGAAAAATATCATCCAGTTAGGTTTGGTTTGAACCCGAGTTGAAAAAATGAAATACATTAAACCTTATGGAACCTAATTTCTCAAACATGTTTTAGGTGAATTTAAAATTCACAAATTGCTTCGAAAATTAAAAAAAATATTTAAATTATTCCATAAAATATATAAATAAATTTCAGCAAAATAAGGTCAATAGCTTTTTAAATAAAAATATTAAAATGTTCATTGCACCCATATTATATGAAAATACTCACTTCAAAATAAAATATGGCATCCATCTTGTGTCAAAATCGTGAGTTTTGAAGTTCATTTTAATATATATTTAGTGTTGAATCCGTCCTAAAACCGCTTTATTTTTTTATTATTTTCTGTGCATCTAAATGCTACGCCAACGCAATTACAATATTTTTTAGTTTAAATGATCATCAAACTTTGATTATTTCTACAACGAAGCCTAATTTTTATGTATGGGGATTGTAAAAACATCGAGCTGTAAGATGAGTTGTATAAGAATTGCTGAATTTCTTTAACGCAAAATTATTTAACTCTGGTGCTGCAATATAGCTGATATGAATTAAACATTCATTGGTTTTACATAAAGAAGGAGACGATTCTAATTTTTCGATGACGTTTGAAGCATGGACTTAAACAATACATTTATCTCCATGGTTTTATGTTTCTAAGTAAAAAAAATTATTGCAGTATTGTAATAATTTTAAACATATCGCCGATGACTGAAAGGAATGGAAAAAATTAATGAATAAAATACTCACTGCTTTTACATAGAGAACAAGGCGATTTATATTTGGATGACGTTATTTGTATAAAGTTCATTTGATCCCGATGAAGTTTTCAAATATAATAAATTATTGCAGTATTATGATAATGTCGAAAATATCACCGCTGAATATACCGCATTTTAGAGATGTTTAAATAAAATTGCATTGGAGTTGGAAAGTGTTTCATAAACAATGCTTTATGGAGGATTGATCTTTCTTGTTTCTTGCTAATTATGTTTTTACTCACTCATAATAAGCAACATTTAAAGTACTTTTCTAGGTGAAACTCAGAGAAAAGAATATGCTTATCTATAATACTCTCCCCTCTAAAAAGTAAGCACGAAAGTGAAAATAAGGCACAAATTAGAAACGACTGCAACAATTTATTCCAAATTTTAC
Source organism: Amaurobius ferox (assembly GCA_951213105.1). Classification (NCBI taxonomy): domain Eukaryota; kingdom Metazoa; phylum Arthropoda; class Arachnida; order Araneae; family Amaurobiidae; genus Amaurobius; species Amaurobius ferox. The sequence goes on along the minus strand of OX578143.1, from coordinate 129,506,092 downwards.
AGTATCATAGAATAGAACTTTGTCTTATTTTCATACAAAAAAAGTTTTGAATGGATACATACATATTGAAAAGAAATAAAAAAAATAGAGAAAACTGCAAGTCATAGTTTTGAATGTGAAATTTCTGTTAATAAGGAATATGACCAACTCTCCAACTACTGCAGACTTGGCAACGGCGATTCATGCCACCGATTAAGTGTTCAATGAAGTCAGAAGGCAGTAATCGGCACCCTTGTATGAGAGCACGTTGGAGCTCTTGGGCAGTGTTTGGAAGGGTTTATTGGGAAGCTAAAACTCTCCCGAGAGCATCACATACATGTTATATTGGGTTTAGGTCTGGATAATATTCTGGCCACTCCATTCGCTGGATTCTCTCTGTCATGAGGTAACCGCTTACGATACGAGCTCTATCCGACCTGGCATTGTCGTCCATAAGTACAAACCCAGAACGCATAAGGGCGAACATAGGGATCACGGATTTCGTCGCTATATCTTTGGCCAGTCACCGTACTGTTAAAGAAATGGAGGTCAATATGTCGGCCGAAGGAAATCCGAGCCCACACAAGGATACCACCACCAGAAACTAAGTGGTGCTAGACTATGTTACCGCTCGGTACCGTGTACCAGCCTCTCTCCACACAAAAATCCGTCGATCCTCCAACTGCAAAGAGAATCTAGACTCATCGGTGAATAGGACATTGCTCCAATCTTCTATGCTCAAACTGACGCATTCCTGACACTATTGGAGACGGGCTGCTCTGTGCTTCGCAGACAATGGAACAAATACAGGTCTACCTGTATTTTCAGCCAATCTGGAATGCAAAGCAGGTCGTTGTTGTTGGGCCCCAGACCGTCCGACCTACTAGAAAGGTGTAAGGTAACCGTTTGGACGGCCGAGAAGTGTCACCCAATTTATACCGGAACCCAGTGGGGGAGGCATCCACAGGGACCGTATCCTCCTTCCCCTACCATCAACCTCTCGGAAGGACTTACGGACCCACATGTTTAACGTGAT